>OX422220.1:443722338-444397252 GCA_949130495.1 Sambucus nigra | reverse complement strand
ACGTGTTTTATATTAAAAATTCATCATATATATAGGATAGGACGCATGTGTACTTATGGACCCTTAGGTATGGGACTAAGGGGTATTTTAAGGATCTCACATCGCTTAAAAGGGTGGGGTGATTTGTTAATTATGAAATTGAGAAAATGAGAATTAATGCCTAAGATAAAAATGGGTATTAAAATTTTTGGCGACATAATATGAGGGGGCTGACAATTTAAACCAGCCGACTAACGATTTATGTCCTCTCGTGTGTGAAACCTTGTCAAATTGCGGGGGATCGACAGTTTAAACGGATTATGCTGGCGTTTTGGCAAGAGGAAGTGTGACATTTTGGTGTATTACGACCCAAGGCAGGAGGAACGCCATAATAAAAAGTGAGAAAAATAATAAATTTGGGTTAATTTAATTAAATTAACGCTTTGGGGCTGTGGGATAATTAAAATGATATTGGTGTGTTTTTATTAGAATCTTTGGGGGTGGTTAGTAATTTATCTTTTCCCGTTTAATTATCTTGTTTAACTAAAATACTATATTGTGATATTTATGGCGTATAATGCTACTGTCTGGATTCCAGGATCCTATTTGAGGGGAGTAGTGTGTATTCATGCTCGGGGCTCTGACCTCGTGCATTGACTAACTTTTCAGGAAATTGAATTTTGGATAAGCTGCATAAAATTATTTGAAAATTTGCTTGGAGGTGAAATTGGAGTTTCTCTACCTTATACGTATTGATTTAGTTTAGTTTTTCATTCCTTCGTATTTACTTTGAGACACAGTTTATAATTTTTATTGGGCCATTCGGTTCCAAAGTTGTTATGGGTTTTATTCAGTTATTTCACTCGATTTAGTTGGAAATGATTCAGTTTCATATTATTAGAGATTGAATTTACTTTGAGTTTAGCATGGAGATGGATCTTTTATTGCTTAGTTGGATGGTTTATTTTTGGGATTGATTATCCTTTATGTTGTGTTTTAATTTTATATGTCTCATATCTGTCTCAAACTAAGATTGATATTTTATTTACTCACGTCCGACTTAGTTTTGGTGGCAGCCAATGCCAGAATTAGGCGGGGTGTGACAGATGGTATCAGAGCATGGTCTTAGGTCTCATAGGTTGTGAGTTTGTTTAGCTTCGGCATTATCGATCTTTGATTCCCTTTGTTGATTCGTATACTAGAGATAATGGGTCTAGCATACGTGTTAGATGTGTTTCTTGGAGATAAAAAGTTTGTACTAAGAACATTATAAGCATTGAGGTTAGAGTAGTAATTTGGATGTGAAGATCCTTAGAATTTATTTTGGAGACGATATTTATATGGAAGATTATTTCTATTAATTTTTTAGTATATCTATTTCTAGTATAGTGAGGTGATTTAATTTGAGGATTTAAGTGTTGTAGGCATTGAGGATAAAAGTAGAATTTTTGCGAATGAAAAGACTTAGAAGTAATTTTTGGACACGCGATATGTTTTGGAGATTGTTAGTACAGATGTTGAGTATTATGAAAATCAATTTAGTGATTTAATTTGAGGATCTAGGTGTTGTGATGACCTTTGAAGATAGGGTCAAGTGGTGATTCGTAGGAGAGTGTGGGACACCGTTATTTTCATAGATACTTATACTTATATATATATATATATATATATATATATATATATATATATATATATATATACTTATATATATATATATATATATATATATATATATATATATATATATATATATATATATATATATATAGTCTTTTTATTCGAGGGTACGTTCTTATAGGATTAGGTGTATGGGTGCCTAATTGCGGTACTCTAGGGGTAGGCATATGTGAGCATTATTTTATCTTGCATGATTTATGGTTGATATGTAAGTCTTGTCTAATTTCAAGGATAAAATTCTTTGTTAGTGGGGAAGTATGTAACACCCCGTGTTTTTGTAATTGATTTATTTAATTAAATGAGAATTTTTGAGAAAAATAAAATTTTAGATTTTTGGATTTTTAATAATTAATTATGTTGGTTTTATTATTTGAAAAGTAGAACTTCAAACGGAATCGAAATCAGATTTAAAATGAAGGTTTTATGAAAGTTTTAAGTTTAGCGATTTAAAAAAAAATTGTTGCCAGATTCTAATTTCCTTCTTGGTCAATCGATCGTCTAAGCCCAGTTTAGCGTCAGTGCGGCCTTTATTTAAGAGTTTGAGTTGGATTAAGACTCTTAATTATTATTTAATTCTTCTAATCCATAGGGGAACTTCTCATAATCATTTTTTCACAAGTTTTTCACGAGAGAGCTCTTCTAAAATATTTTCTTCTCAACCCCAAATATTAACCTCCAACATTATCAAAGTTTTGTCACAAGATTTGAAGACTTAATTGGGGGTTTACTCAAGAACGCTCTTTTGCTAATTTTTTGAGAAGAATCCAACCGTCCACCTTGATTTTTTATTCAGAAATCATAGGCATGAATACTCTATTCCTTTCCTTTAGTATTATGCGTTTTAAGTGTCGTCTAAACCTTTAATCATGCTTTTTTATAAAATCAATTAGTAACTTAATTAGAGAAAATGGACACTTAATTTGGGACTGTTTTTATGAAATATTTTAATATGATTTAATCTTTGAAACCCTTGGGTGCGTAGGTTAGATGATTGAATTTTCATGGTTCTCGGGATGCAGGTTTGCATGTAGAAATTATGGGATTATGTTTATGTTACGTGGAATGTGAACACACTTACAAAAATTAGAGGATTTATAAAAGAGAACGATTATGTCATATTGAATAATATCGCAAGTTAAATAAATTAACAAGTTTTGGATGGAAATAATTATGTTGAAACGATGACTTTATTATTAATGGAATTAAATTGTATTGTGACATTTGTGATTAAAGTGCCATGTTGTGATTATGATTTGTGATATTGTGTGAATTGTTTTATTCACTTTTTCCATCGCGGGGACGAGGGGCTTTCGGGTAATACTTTTGCTTACCTCTATTATAGGATGCTTACTAGGTATGGGAATAATGAGTATGCCTTGGTTATTGATAACTCTTAATTTGTGTCTTCCTTGGATATGGATTTGGAATGTCGTTGCGGACAAACTTCGAGTATCAAAATTCCTGGAATCACCTACAAAACTTGTTAAAATTTCGGTATCGTGGCAAATTTGGGTATTAATCCAATTTCAAGTGTTGAAACTCTTATCGTGAAAACTTGCATCTCCAATTTTTATTAAAAATCTTTTTGTGTTTTTAATTTTTTTAAAATATTTTTTAATTTTTATAATTAAAAACAATTTTCAAGGGAGGAAACGAAAATTTATGCAACTAAAATGACTACGAAAATTTAAAAAGTAATCTAGTTTAGAATTTATGAGAAGAAACAAGAGGTGAGATTACACCGTGTAGTCAAATTAATTTAGTGTCATAATTATTCAACAGAATATTTCGAAATAATATTGAATTTACAATTTAACTCTCGTTACAATCCTAAATTCAATTTTATCTTTTTCAGCAATTAAATCGAGAATTGCCACAACATAAAGTTTGTACGAATCTTTGAATTGCATACACATAATTAATATTTGATTTTAAGAACAATACTTATCTCTAAATCAAATCCAAAAATCAAATATTAATTTTTAACATTAATTTATTAACTCTCGTTATATAAATTAATGTTGTATTTTTTCCAATTTAATTAGCCTAGAACACATCAATGAACAATTATTCAAATAAAACAACTAAACATACGCGTTTCATCCCACCCCTTGAATTGGGTGTTTAACCAGACGTAATCAAAGATTTAGCACAAACAAAATTAAAGAACAAGAAATTAAAGAATAAGAGAAAGAAATACAATACGTAATAATTCCTTGTGTTAACTGTGCATCAACACGCATTCCAAACTTGTCACAAAAATTCGACTGTATTACAAAACTAATACCAAAAACTGAACCTATAATTTTTTTTTTCTGTCTCTCACGTTGCCTCTCTCTGTGTGTGAGACTCCCCTTTTAAAATAAGATGTCCTCCTCTTTTATTGACCCACGATCTTTTTGTTGTTTGGATGAGAGATTTTTTTGGGTTCTCATTTGGATAAGTCAAAGACTTGTTGGGTTTTTGTTTTGTGATTTGCAGGTCCCATTTTTTAGGATATAAATGGCAGGTGGGTTTTCGATTTTGGTTGTGGGACGAGTTGAGCGAACTCAGGTTTGGGTATGGAGGTGGACTGGAGTTGGGTGACGATTTGGATGGCCAGCGGATTTGGTTCATGGAGTTGGGGGCTGGACCGAATTTGGTCTCGGGTTTGTGGGGGCTTGGATCAAGCTGGGTCTGCGGTGGAAGTGGCTGGACGGAGGTCGCGGGTCAATGAGGTCGGGTTGGGCTGTATCTCGGGTGAGGCTGGCAGCGGTACAAGCAGTAAAGGGGTCGCGGGTTTCGGATCTGGTATGGGTGGGGTTGGAGCAAGGGTGGACGTGTTCTTGGTTTGGCCATCCGGTATTGGGTGTTTATTTCTAGGGTTTAGGATGATGGTTACGGATATGGGGGTTGGGATGAAAGATGGAGATTTGGATGGTGGTTGGTGGTTAATGGTGGGAGGAGAGAGAGTGGTAGAGTTGGAGGTTGAAGATGAGTTTGGAGTTGATTGTGTGTAGTAGGGTGTATGATGTAAGTGTGCGTCTTAGGGGTCGTTTGGGGTATGTGTTAGGTGTAGGCTTAGGTCTGTGTGTGTTTAATTTGTACTCCTAAAAATTAACACAACCTAAAAAATAAAACTAAAACTAAAATAAAAAACTTAAAATCTAATAAACCTAAAAAAGAACTAACAACTCAAAATAAAAAATAAAAGACACTAAATAAATGAAAATAAAAATAAAACTGTATTAAAACTAAAAAAAAGAATATAATCCTAATAAAACTAAAATAAAAGAAATTAAAATCTAATAAAACTAGAAAATAAATTTCTAAAAACTAATCCTAATAAAAATAAAATAAAGATTAAAAGTTAAAAACTAATAAAAATCAAAATCAAAATAAAGAAATAGAAATTTAGAAAATAAATCCTAGAAAATTCTAAAATAATTCCCCAAAAGAAAAACGACACAAATAAAAAATCTAAAAAATAATAAAAGTACAAACTCAACACACAAAGGGCTCGGGGTATGGACTGGGCTCGGTCCGGGCCAGGTTAAGGTTAAGGGACTGGTTCGGGACATCAGAACTCTTCGGACTAGTTCAAAAATGGAATCCAGACTTCGCGATCTCCTCTAATTTCTTCGATGCATGCTTTTGACCGTTACTTTGTCGCAAATACGTCGATTTAGCATAATTTGACACTGCGACTGCTGATTAACCTGCAATGTAGATAAACGAACATAAGGCTAATTTTAAATCAAACGAGTGACTAAAATGCATCTATTTGGGGCATAAATTATACACTTTTGGATGCTTATCAGTTATAATTTATGCTTGATAGGTATGTGACTAGTTATCGTAAATTCGTTGGGATTTTATATTGCGGGGGTGGGTTGATTTTTATGTTTTATTATCGTTGCCTTAGACTAGGCATGAGGCAAGGACGTGTTTATATTGAAAATTCATCCGATATATAGGATAGGACGCAAGTTTACTTGGGGACCCTTAGGTATGAGACTAAGGGGTATTTTGAGGATCTCACATTGCTTAAAAGGGTGGGGTGATTTGTTAATTATGAAATTGAGAAAATGAGAATTAATGCCTAAGATAAAAACGGGTATTAAAATTTGTGGCGACATAATGTTCGGGGGCTGACAGTTTAAACGGGCTAGCTGACAATTTATGTCATTTCTTGTGTTGAATCTCGTCAAATTGCGGGGTATCGACAGTTTTAAGGGATTCGGATGGCGTTTTGGCAAGGGGAAGTGTTACATTTTGGTGGATTACCACCCGAGGCGGGAGGACCGCCATAATAAAAAGTGAGAATAATAATAAATTTGGATTAATTTAATTAAATTAACGCTTTGGGGTTGTGGGAGAATTAAAATGATATTGGTGTGTTTTTATCAGAATCTTTGGGGTTGGTTAGTAATTTATCTTTCCCGCGTTTAATTAAAATAATCTATTGTGATATTTATGGCATATAATGCTACTGTCTGGATTCAAGGATCCTATTTGAGGGGAGTAGTGTGTATTCATGCTCGGGGCTCTTACCTCGTGCGTTGACTAACTTTTCAGGATATAGTATTTTAGAGAAGCAGTATAGATTTATTTGAAGATTTTCTTGGAGGTGCAGTTGGAATTGCTCTACCTTATGCATATTGATTTAGTTTAGTTTTCCATTCCTTCATATTTACTTTGAGACACAGTTTATGATTTTGATTGGGCCATTCGGTTCCAAATTTTTTATGGGTTTTATTCAGTTATTTCACTAGATTCAATTGGAGATTATTCAGTTTCATATTATTAGTGATTAGAATTACTTCGAGTTTAGCATGGAGATGGATCTTTTATAACTTAGTTGGATGGTTTATTTTTGGGATTGATTATCATTTATCTTGTGGATTAATTTTATATGTCTCATAACTATCTCATGCTAAGAATGGTATTTTATTTACTCGCGCCCGACTTAGTTTTGGTGGCGGCCGATGCCAGAATTAGGTGGGGTGTGACAGGAATTTGATTAGGGTTTGGATTGGAGTCAAAATTGGGTTTAATTTCTGAATTAGAGTCTTTAATGGGGATTTCAGATGATTTGAGCCCAAACCAAGGATGAATCGCATGAATTGGTGCCAATGAACATGTTCCACTTTGTTTTTGTTGATCGAAATCTGCTTTGATTGCCCTAGGGGTTTCGGCGCACATTTCTGGCCCTTCTTGGTTCTCGGTCTGAGTCGGTTGATTAGATTCTGGGGTCAATATGGATCGGTTGGGCTGGGCGGGACAACCCGAGGGGATTCTGGCTGGTTTTCGGCGACTGGTAAGGTCGTCTAAGGGTTTGTTAGGTTCGGTTGTATTGTCCATCATGGGAGGGAGAATTTTGGTGGGTTTTGACAGGCTATGGGCAGCCGTGGGAGAATCTAGGGTTTTGGTTTTGTTTTTAGGGTTTGGTTGAAATTCATTTGGGTGAATCCAATTCGAATCCCAATCTTCAATAATCATGGTTAATCCAAGAACAAACCTCGTCCTGATACCAATTTGATATAAATTAGGGTGTGAAAGTGTAAAAGTAAAGAAATTAACTACACAACAACAACAACAACATGAAAATGTAGGGAGTTCTATTATTTCTCTCTCTAGTCTCTTAATATCAAATGGGAAAAAGTGATAAAATGAGGGTCTCCTTAGTTATTTATACTAAGGGGCTAAAAAGGGAAAATAAAGAAAATCGCTAAAAGACAACTATAGCCCTACGCTCCTGCATCAAAATCTTTTCAAAGTTTTGGACAACATTTTTTCTAAGGGTTGAGCACAGACAACATGTATAAAGGAATTGACTACAACACATGCTTGATAAGAATTATCTTAGCACCAATCAACAATAATATTTCTTTCCATGCATTTAACTTGTGTTAATTACATTAACCATATTATATAAAAAAACAATAGATTTTTACTCCCAGCATATAATAGACATTCAAGATAGGTAATAGGACGAGACTTCTTGACAAGGCCAGTAAGATTAGATATCATATCGGACTTTTTACAAGAAACAGAATCACCAACAATGAGGCAACATTTCCTCTTGTTTA
Organism: Sambucus nigra; assembly: GCA_949130495.1. Lineage (NCBI taxonomy): Eukaryota > Viridiplantae > Streptophyta > Magnoliopsida > Dipsacales > Adoxaceae > Sambucus > Sambucus nigra. The sequence goes on along the minus strand of OX422220.1, from coordinate 444,389,525 downwards.
TTAAATGGATCGACTCATTTTCAAACATTTCAAGGAAATTTATAAGATTTTAGATATGATTAATGTCTAATGTGTCCTGTATCATATAACTTTTTGAGCCTTCTATTTAAATTTTCTAGGGCCATTTTAAAGAGACTTTGTGAAAGAGGATCCCCTTGCTATGTTAATATCTTTAATTTTGTGAATCTGCAGCTTCTTTCTTTTCACATTAGTAGATTAAACTAGATTTCTTCTTCTAAAAACTTTCCTCCATATTGAGATTTAGTTTAGGCTTAGCCTGATTCAAACTTAGGCTCCTCCTATTATCCGAGGATGGGTCTTGTTGCTGAAGGATTTCACATTGGAGAACCAAGTCTTCAGCCTTGGTCACATTTTGAAAAACGTTGCGAAGCATATTATGGTTCCAGCTACTTAGAACGCTCTTTAACTCTCTTTAATATCTTTAAATCATAACCGAAAATTTGCCACGGGTTTGAAGAATTATCTACCGGCTCTCCTCAATTTTCCTTCAGTCTCCTGAAAACTTATAAGCTGAATCCAAATATTCTGAAATTTGAAGGCAGCCTTAATAGTATTTCCTTGTTGACTTACGAAAACTAAGAGAGGAGAATGATCGGATTGATATTTTTTAGGTGTTTGACTTCCATACTGAAAAAATCTTCTAACCACTTAACCTTCCCCAAAACACGATCAAGTCTTTACCATAATGTTCCATTAGTCAAGGTGAATTTATGACCAGTCCACATCAGTTGATTAAAATCTTCCACTGCACCCACGTAAACCTTGTTTCCTCCAGCCCTTTCATCCGGGTGAGAAATAATGTTATAATCACCTCCCATGAGCCAAACATTTGGATAGTTATCAGTTATCCCTTTTATATCATTCCAGAGATTGCGTTTATCTTCCTTAGTGTATTTAACATAGATTAATGAAACCATAATAGTAGAAGAAATCTCTTAGTATGTAATATTGCAAGTCAAATGTTGGGGAGCTTCCAAGTAATCACACATTGACCAAGTTATATTACTATTACAGAAGGTGGTTATAGCCTCTAGAAGCTTAAAGGGAATACTTTGTATTGGGTAGGCTTATTCTCTACATTTCAGATTAAAAAAAGCATTACATACAAGGGAAAAACAAAATAGTTGCTTTTCTAAAAACACTGAAGGATGTTTCAAAATTATATTAGAACCCCAAAACTCCACTACGGTTTACTCGCCCGAGAAAATCACAACTCTGCAACTTTCAACCACTCTAGCAATACATTCTCCTACCCCAAATAAGGTCCAACCCTAACAATCAGAGATCTCTGGCAAATGCATCTAGCCAAGTTTGATAAAGTAGATTTTTAAAGGTCCATGAAAAGTTTCATAGACGTTGCCAATTTAAAGTTGAGAAGCCTTAAATTTAATGTTTCCAACGACCATTCTCTATCCTCGAACAAGTGTTCAAAGATTCTATTATTTCTTTCGTTTGATACGGCCCAAACCATGGTGAAAACAATACATCTCCACAGGCAATTGATTTTAGATAAACCAACAAATACCCTAATTCAATAATGTATTAACTTATTACTCAAGTTCTCAACATTTCTCCTACAAAGACGAGAAAATCGTAAAGACCAAACAGACATTTGAAAGACATTCTACTCTGTAGTACGTCACACATGTTGACCATTTACTATGTAAAATAATCAGAAGAAGCAATGACCCAAATTTTACCAAATGTATTTTCAGCCTTAATAACAAATCCCGAATTTCCAAAAATAGCATTTATTTCACCAACATCAATCATAGGTTCAAGAAGAGCAATAAGCTCTGATCTATGTAATCGCTTAAGTTTAGAAAGTCCTCCAAATGAGGGTTGATTCTCAATCCCTCTAATCATTTTTTTAGTTGGGTTTTGAGTTTTGGGGACTTAACATGGCCTCTCTTGTTCCCCTCCAGTTTGATTTTTATAAGTCACTAAGGTTGCGTTTGTTTTTTTATCTGAATCTGAAGTCTGAATCTGAAGTCTGAAATTTGAATCTAAAAAATGTGTTTGTTTTTACGTCTGAATATACTTCTGAATGAATGTATTTAGACTGATTCAGACTTCAGATTCAGACTTCAGACCTAACTCTACCTCTTAATCATTAAGAGGCAAATATGACCGTTAACCTCTTAATCATTTAAAAAAAACAAACACTTTTTGATACCTCTTTAGTCTGAATGGTTCAGATTCAGACTTAAGAGGTAAAAACAAACGATCCCTAACTGAAATCCATCCTCATCAACCACCTTGTATTTGCTTCCCAACAGAGAAAGATTTTTCATTACACTGTAATATAGATTAAATATACGTATATACATTCATTATTGACTAAATTGATAAAATGTATTTATCCATAGTCTATGATCCGCACAATCATATACTTTTATGTATATATGTGTGGTCTGTGGTCTGTTGTCATTTGGTGCCTGCAGTTTTTGACAGTAATCTCCATCATTTACTAATTTTCTTTAAGCACGGGTTATATATGGAATGTGTTTATATTTTTTATAATATTATAAGTAATGATGTTAGCATACTTTTAGTGCACTACGCTTAGAAATAAAAGTAAGCAAGTTTAATTATCTGAGCTCCTATATTGTTAAATATTTGTTTTATGTTATTTAATTTCCCCACTATATAGTCTGGTACTAATTAGTTTCTTAAGCTTCAATTGTTGGCGGAATCATCTAACAAATAAGTTCCACTGCGTTTGAAGTTTGATGCTGCTACATAGAACATAATGCAAAGATCAGTAGGAATTGGCTTCCACAATCTGATAAATGGGTGTTTCTTATTAAAAAAAAATGCTTCCACGATCTAATTATTATATGAACAATAGTTTCCTCTCTTTATGAAAGTTCTTTTTATAGAAATTTTATCATTGTTTATTTTACTTAGAGCTTGCATATCTTAAAAATAATATAATATGAATTAAATAGAAAGTCCTGTTATTATCTAAGTTGTGTTTTTTTGTTTATATAACAATATTACATGGCTAGATATTTATACATATTGAGTTTTCCTAACTAATTCCACATTTCATAATTCTGGCATTTCATAAATTCATAATTATATGTACCATATAGGAATAGGAATTTTGTTTTCTCTTGATGCCTCCACTTGATAACTAATTATAAATGATATTTTCGGAAGTTATTCAAGTGTTGCTTTAAATTATATTTCAATGGTTGGTTCTAAGCGGGAAAAATCGATCAACTGCAATATTCAAGCGTGGAGGATTATTAATGATCGTCTTTCTTGGCTACTCTTTCATATCCTGTCGGGACTCTCCTTAGAATCGATCCTACAATACAAACTTGGTTGCAAGGATTGGTACTGTGCGACCCATGGTCCCGAGTTCATTAAAATGCAAGTTATCAGTGTTAGAGATGAATACCAAAAGCCGTAAAACATCTCTTATCTATTGTGTGGAATACAATCCAAGACTTTATCCCTCGAGATACTAAATCAACTTACTTATAGAATTATGGATTGAAACAAGCATATAACAACTACAAATTTAGAGATACAAATATTTAACATGGTTCACAAAAAATGGCTATGTCCACGAGAAGGGAGGAGACGTTTCACTATAGGACAATATGTATTACACACGCAATCACTCTTTTGAACACTCACTCAACTCACAATATTAATCTCACAATATTGTACGAACCCTCACACAAGAAACTTAAGAAATAGTCTTGTTTTTTGTACTCAATTACAACTAAAATACTTTAGTTATAAACCTCTCTTTAATTGCCCTCTCACTTGATTTCTGATCTGTCTTTCAACAATGAAATGCCTTCCTTATATAGGCTGCCAGATTGAGGATTAAAGGATTAAACAAAACTTTGATGAGATGGTGGTGGATCACTTAAGGGGAATGTTGAACTCCTAATGGGGTTGCTGATGGTGGAGCCTATAACGGAGTATTAGAGAAAATGGAACAATAGAGAAATTGGGGATGCCACTTTCATCTTCTTAGTCAAATTATGGGGCTGCCACTTTCAATTCCTTAGTTATATTCCAATAATACCCATCTTGGGAAACCTTGCCAACCGGAACCTGATTACTCCAACTGTTCCTGAGGTAACAACTGATAACTGCTTGAGGGCTATCCTAATATCCATCAAGACTATATGACTTCACCCGATGTGGAGCCACCTCCAACTTTAATAAGAGGTGATATTGAGAAGCTTTAGGCAATGCTTAAAGTTCTCTGCCGTAGCTAGTTTTGTGAGTTTTTCCATCGTGTTTTCATTAGCCTGCACCTTCTCGATGATAACATCACAAAAATTCACCCACTTTCGTACCCTATGGTGTCGTACATCAATATGCTTCGTGCAAGCGTGGTACATTTGATTCTTTGGCTAATTGCAAAGCACTTTGACTATCACAATGATGAATAATTCTCTCTTGCTTCATTCCCAGCTCACTCACCAAACCTTTCAACCATACCATATCTTTCGATGCTTCCGTGAGTGTCGTGTACTCTGCCTCTGTACTAGACAAAGCAACCATTACTTGTAGTATAATCTCCAAGGCATCGGTCCACTAGTGATAGTAAACACATACTTATGGTTGGTCTCCGTTTCCTAGATCACCCGCATCATACGAGTCTATGAATCCTGTAACACACTCAGCTCCTTGCTTTTGCTGGCACATAATAGCCGTAGTTTTGGATCTCTTTCAATACCTAGAATCCATTTAATAAATTTTCAGTGTTCTTTTTTCTTGGATTCGACATGTATTTACTAACCATTCCAACTGATTGGGAAATATCTGGCCATGTACAAACCATGGCATACATGAGACAACCCATCGAACATGCATATGGTGTTTTTGACATCTCTACGATCTCAACATCTTTAGAAGGACATTGCTTTGAGGAAAAAGAAAAATGAGAAGTTAACAGCATAAATATGGTCTTAGGATCTATTATGCTAATTTTTTTAAGAATATATGATATGTACTTCTTTCGAGAGAGCCATACCTTGTCTGCTTTTCTATTCCACTGAATTTCCATACCAAGGATCATTTGTGTGGCTCCAAGATCCTTTATATCAAACTCTCAGCTAAACTCAACCATGATCTCCTTAGTCTTTGACGTATCACGACAAGTAATGAGTATGTCGTCCACATTAAGCATCAACAAAATAAATAATCCATCCTGAAATGTCCAATAGTACGCATAGTGGTCATCGTCACACCTATTGTAACTAACCCGCATCATGAAAATGTCAAACAGTATGTATCATTGTCTTGGAGACTACTTATGCCCATACAAGGACTTATTGAGCCTACACATGTGGTTGTCCTTGCCTACATCATTAAACCCTCCTGTCTATACCATGTAGATAACTACCTTCAAGTCACCATGAAGAAAAGTTATCTTCACATCCATTTGCTCCAATTCCATAGCATACTAAGCAACCTTAACAAAAAAACACTTGTATAGAAGTGTGTTTCACTACTGGAGAAAAGATTTCATCATAACATATTCCCTCTTTTTGTGAGCACCCCTTGGCTACTAATCTGACCTTATACTTTTAGTTTTCCTCTTTGTTGATTTTTTTCTTCTTTCGAAACACCCATTTAGATATAACGATGTGAAGTGCCTTGGGTTTCAAAACTAACTCCCACACAGAGTTTTTATATAGAGCTTCCATCTCTTTTATAATAGCACCCATCCAACCTCGTCTACCTTCACTATTAATGGATTTTTTATAAGTAGTTTGATCACCCCTACTTGACATAAGGGCAAAGTGTACTTCATCTTTCCAACCAAATCATGAGGCTAATTGGATTTCACAACGAGTTGAATGACATGATGTTGATGGTTCTTGCTCCATCCTTTGAGGTTGTTCCACCTCAATCAATGAATCTTCAGATTCCTCTTCCACATGATCCACCTCAACTGCGTATTAATAGTATCGTTAGTGGATGCCTCATCGCTTTTGGTAATGGATGGTCTAGGAACATAAATAGGCACCTCGATGATTTTAACACCACTGTCATTTGCATCTTCATGAAATTCCTTGTGCGCAATCATATTCCCTTCATCAAATGTTATATCCCAGCTAACCAATAGATTTCTTGACGTAGGATCCCAAAGATTATACCCATTTACCCCTTTCGTAAAACCAAGAAAGATACATGGGTGAGACCTCGTGTTAATTTTGGTCTTTTCATCACTGGGAGTGTGAACATATCCTGGACACCTGAATACTCTCAAGTGTGAGTAATCAACATCTTGTCGAGACCACATTTGACAATCTTAATATGATTAGCCAAGTCTACTTAATTATCCAGAGAAATCTTATCACATAACTTTAGTTTCTAGCTTGTCACAATTTACAGTCTTAAATTATCGATAATGGTTAGACTTATGAATCTTTCAGGTTTTAAATAATACAATTTCAGGGAAATGCTGGCCAAGTGTCATTAGTTTAGTTTTTCTCATCATATTAACTATAAATTTGCCAACTTAATGTACTACTTGAGACACTGATTAATGAACTTTGTGATTTATCAATTGATTGAGTCAAGGACTTTGGTCAGTTAAACTGGTAAATGTATCATTACTCATGAATAACCCAAGAAATTTTAAAAGTGGTGCATCTAACTATGTAGAGGGGAAAAAGGAGTGTTTCGATATTCTCCCACCATGTTTACTTAGTTACTTTGGTAAAAGTTCATTCAAAAAGGAATTTTAAATTTTATTATGACTAAGGGTGCACATAAGAATACGGACCTCTATGCCCGACAAGCCCACCTGACATAAATGCAGGGCTTGCGATGATTAAATACACCCAAAAGGTCGAATTGGCAAAAGTTTCAAATTTGATGTTTTTCATGGGCGGGCCTGGGTAAGCATTCTTAGGCCTGCATAGGCCCGATCCGACCCGAGGCTCTGTAGTTATCATATGTTTATTTTCATTATATAATAGGATATTATGATTTATATCTTGTTACAGGTTAAAATTTTTAATATGGGGAATAAAATAATATACTAAAATAATTGGTTAAGTTTTTAATATACATTTAATGTGCTATTATACTTTACCATATAATTTACATAATCTTAGTAAATAAAAAAGTTAGCTACATTGAAAAAATAAAAAATACTAGTTATTTTGGGCCTCGGAAGCGGGCCTAGAAAACAAGGTGTTAAATTTAGGCAGCCTTGGGATGGTATAACTAGACCCAATTTGGGCATGGGTGGCTTAAGCAGCCACTCTAATCCTTATTATATAAAGTATGTCTCAAACCCCCCATGCCCGACCTGTGTCCACCCTAATTATGACCAATGACCAAGCTACCCCATTAGATATGGAATTAAATATTGAACAATCCAACCCCAAACTAATTGACAACGGGTGGAGGACCTACGATCTCGTTATTTTTTTGCAATGCTATAATATTCTCATGTTGGACTTTATATCTGAACACGCCCTCTCATGTGTGGCGTGACTTGAGCCTAACGCGTGGACATAATTATATAGGTAACGTTGAGTAACTAGGTCATTGGGTCATACCATATTAATTATTCAAGCATCCAACCCGAAACTCAGTGGAACTTTTTCTTTTCTTTCTTATTAACCTAGTTAGTATACATAATGTTTTCCCTTTATTTTTAAGCCATGTTTTATTGCGTTTGGTTTTAAGATCCTTTTAAGCAACATATAGAAGTAATATATATATATATATATATATATACTAGGGTATGCCCGTGCCTGAAGGCACGATGCACATTTTCAAAGCCATGTTTAATTCGCAACAGATAAATAATTTTTAAAATAACATATGATAAGAACCTATTAGTTTTTCACCAATTTCTAAACAAACTCCAATTTCAGTTTATATAAAAAATAACTCCACACTTTCATTCATTTTTTTATAATTTGTAATTTTTTGCATAATTTGTCAGTGTCACTATTATTTATGACACAGTCTGTGACAGTGCAAAATTATTAATCGTATATACAAAAAATCTTATGCTGACATACTAATGCTACATTTTTATACCAGTGCCCTAGATATGCTTATTTAATTTCCATTTTTAATAAAAAAAAATTACACACTGCAATATTTTCTCAAAACTTTTATATATTTTAATGGTTCCAAATAAGAATTTTCAAAACATAATTACCGTTTTCCCCCAAAAATAAAAGTGTAAAATTTGATAAGCTAGTTTGAATAAAGTAATATTGGGTAAAGACGCATACATCTACAAACCGTAGTAAAAACGTATAGCAAAATCATCCCCAATATATTGTCTATTGCTCTTATATTTTCTTCTAAAAACATTGAATAAAAAATGGAAACTAATATATTTTGAATCCCTTTTAATAAACATGAAAATAAAGTGTATCATAAGCTGGTAGAAAAGTCTAAAAAAATCAAGTGTATCGCGTTATTAGTGTTGTGTATTAAAATCTAAAAAAATAGTAATGTATTAAAGTTAAACTTAGTTTCTTACAAAAATAATACATTTTTAAAAAAAAATTATGTTTGATAAAACAAAATATAAAAAATACATTTTTTAGAAAAGTTATTTTTTATAAAAATTTGAAAAAAACAATTTTTTTGAGAAAATATAGTTTTTACTAAAAGTTTCGTCGAGTGTTTTTAAAAAAAATGATATCAAGTCTATTATTTTAATATAACTAAGGTCAACTTTTCTTAATATAAATAATGAAACATTTTTTTATTAAAATTCGATTCATCCAAAAATTAATATAAACCTCAAAATATATAGTCTGGACAAATAGGTTTGGACTTGCTTAGATATCACCTAAATAACCAAGTGGGGCTGATGGGATGGGAGAATGACATTAGAGAGAGTTGGTGGCAAGTTGACAACCCACGTGATTGGCATGTAAAAGATTTAGTATTTTAAATTGATCAAATTTTATGATTATTATAAATGCAAAATAAGTACAAAAATTTAATATTATAAAAATAATGAAAAGCTTGGGGAAATACACTTGAGACAACTCAATTACTCTTGCAAACTGCGGAAATCTTCATTAGAGGTGCCAATTTTAGAAACGATACGAAAAAACATCACGAAACGATTTGAAATTGACCCGAAATTGACACGATATGTTGTGATCGTGTCGTATTTTTTTGACACGAATTTGTATTCGTGTCTGAATTATGAATCGTGACGTGTCGCGTTATCGTGTTTTTTAGGCATGAAATTTAAGAAATTATGGTATTTGTATCATGTCGTGTTTTTTTATTTAGATCGTGTTCGTGTCAACTAAAAAAACACAAATTCATGTCGTATCTTGTTTGTGTCCGAAAAAACCTTGTCGTGTCGTGTCAGTCCAAAACACGACCCGTTGATCCGAATTTCCACCCCTAATCTCCATAAAGTTTAAATTTTGTTGAAATGAGATTATTGTTCAAGAGAGAGAGAGAGAGAGAGAGAGATCTGGGACTAAAAATGTGAGTGGATGAGTAGTTGTAGTACAACTTTTGAAGTGCTAAATAAAAAAATAGATTATGTCATTTTAGGACTTAAAATAATATTGATTACGGATATAGAACAACAAACATTTCGTTTTCATTTTTAGTCTCTATTTTCAAATTATAAGGACACTTGGCATGTTGTGATTGGTTGACGTTTTATGAATATGGATCCGTGCCAAAAAAATTATTAAAAAATAAAGACTAAACTATAAATAAAATATTTATTATCCTATTTTCAAAATACATATTACAATGAGTCCTAAATTTACAAAGTCCCATAAAAAACACATAAAATATGTTTCTTTTCTAGAGCCACACGTAAGCAAGAGTTCTTATTCTTCTCAAATCTGACATTATATCATAGCTTTAAACTTGGTCTAAAATCCATCAAATGTTGTATTTATTCTCATACAAATATCCACACAAATATCAACAAACGGTATAAAATGTTTTTATATTACCAAATCAAAAATAAAATCTCAAATCTGACATTACATCATAGATTTAAACTTGATCTAAAACTCATCATATGTTGTGTTTATTTATTCTCATACAAATATCAACACAAATATGAAGAAACAGAAACAGTATAAAATGTTATTATATTACCAAACCAAATTGGAAAAACAAAAAAATATATTTAGAGGACAGCCAACTCAGCTCCACCTGCTGCTACCAACACACCTTATCTCCTCCCACAGCATAGTGTCGGCCCATCAAAACTTGAAAAATTCAAGATTCAGTATGATCAACTATACCCATATCGACTAAACCCATATATTCTTTCCATCAACACAACCAAAACAAAATGGATAAATCTAACCTCGGACATAGTTAAAACTAAAATTGATGAAGAAAAAAAGAGAAAAAATGGAAGTCGTGAGTATTGACTCCGACTCCGGCACCGCTGTGATCAATCATGTGCCACTCCGGCTCCTGCTCCGGCACCTAAACGAAGTAAGCAAAAGTTTGTATTAGCACTTCTTTGTAGGTGATCGATCCATCACATCCAGTTTCGGGAAATATGGATCTGTGAACCCATTTATGGATTAAGTATGGGATCTGTTAAACCATTCATGCTTTGCGTTAAAAAAATGATTTGCGTTATAAAAAAATATAGAATTTAAGACGAAGATGGATTTAATGGGTCAGTTATTTAGAGAGAGAGAGAGAGAGTTTGTCTAGTACCATACCCGGGTAGCGGAGATGGAGATGCATGTCATTATCCATGTCCTTATCTTCCACAAATAGAGCTGCAAAAATGCTAAAATTAAAACCAGCAATGGTTAGTATAATAAAACAGCAGTGGAAGACCTTAAATGGATATGGGTTTTTAAGAGAGAGGGAGAGACGTACAGGAGATGGGTTTTTAAAAGCTTGATAGTGGGTGTGTCCTCAAATCTCAAAAATAGGATAAAGATAAGAGAGAGTCAGAAATTTGAGAGGCTCGAGGAGTGGGTGGGATGATTTTGAGAGCTTTGAGTGTGGAGGATAGGGGTTTTGGTGTGGTATGGTAGCTTAATGTTAATGAGAGAGGGAGAGACGTACATGATATGATATAAAAAGCTGGAAGGAAATGGATTTTTTGGAGATTGTGAGAGTACAATGACTAATAGTTAGGTTACCGACGCAGACAGTCGGGTTATCGAGCCAGGTTTAAATTAAAGTTGAGGGGTGAAAGAATTGTTTCAGCACCTTATTTTCTCCCAAAATTAATCTCAGCTCTCCATTCATGTGTTGCTGGCATTCATCCTCACCATAAAATGTCTTCAAAACTTATTGAACAATGACAACACCCTTACTACTTATTATATATATATATATATATATATATATATGTGTGTGTGTGTGTGTGTGTGTGTGTGTGTGTGTGTGTGTGTGTGTGTGTGTGTGTCTTGTGAAAGGCATTCCTGTTTTTTGTCTCCGACACCACTAGCTAAAATCACAAGATTATTGACTAAAAGTTATACCTTCAACCCAAAAAAGCCCCCCTACATGATCAAATTGTATTTACGTTACATTTGACCAATGTTTCCATTTTTTCACTTATTTCTCTCTTGAACTAAATTCTCTCAAAAACATAAATCCTAACTCAAGAATAAAAACTCAATCCAAGAAAGAAGGACATTTGAAACAAGCTATCAAATCAATCGAAATCTCCAATATCTACAAAAGTTTGTACACTGCACTCTGATTTAACATTAAATCTATCCATGCATTAAGTGTTCACACCCTAAATCTAATTCAAAATAAGAAGAACACATGTGAAGTTTTTTAATCCAAAACTAACATAAATGTAACTTTGATACCTTAGCGCCCAGAACGACGATATAATTCAGCACTCTGATACCGATAAAATTCATCATTTTCAGCACTCAGGTAAGATATTGGGGTATAAAATTCAGTCGGCACACTATTATCGAAATATATTTCCTCTTTCAATATCGTACAACCGAATCAGTAGTCTAGTGCCAAAAATATAAATTTTTCATCACTAAGGTACCAAATCCATTTTTGGGGGGATCTATTATTTCTACCTTAATTTTGACTCACCACACAAAAAAAGTAAAATTACTTTTTACTTCAAAACACCAAAAATAGTTGTCCTTTCTAATTTAATGAACTTACTAAAATACACCTTAACAAACGAAAATGATCAAAAAATTTCATTTTCCTCTCAAACCAATACCAATTTTTCAACTGCTCATCACCACACCCATTACCCCCATGAACAACACCACCACTATCCAACCACTAACATTTTTCTCCACTATTATCCTCCATTGTTGTTGTATTATGATTTTGGAAATTTTGTTTGTTGTTTTGTGTAACACCCCATATTTTTGGCGATTTTTATATTAAGATTATTTTAAATTAAAATGGGAAACTAACCCTGGTTAAAATAAATATTAATTAGTGTGATAAGAGTTAGAATATTACTTAGTGAACAAGTAATAAACTATATAGAATGCACTATGTTAAGTCATATGTGACAAATACAACAATTAATGATAGTTTAGTCGGGACATGTGAGTCGTATCAGGACTTCATATATAAAATAAATTGAGAATGGTATTGGGGTCATCCAACTAGTCATTTTGAGTGCGTCAATGTGTTCATATGGGTCGAGATAGTCAGAAAAGTATACTCAGGGATTGCAATTGGGTCCCGGGGCATTTTTATACCAAACTGACACTACGTAAGGGAATTATAGTCATTTGGGAAAATAGGGTTAGAAGACCTACGAATTTATGAAAGATATATCAGCTAATATCTTGTGGAAGTTAGGGTTAGAACAAGTGAGAAACAAGAGCGACCATTGGAGAGGAAGAGGAAAGGGTTCTAGGCCATTCACCACCACCTAGCACTACACCAAAACTAGCAACTTATCACGGTCAAAGGCCATGACAAGTTTTGGGGTGATAATTTTTTGTCACAGACTTATCACGGTCGAAGGCTGTGATAATAATTGGACTTGTCACAGACTTTAACCGTGATAAGTCCGTGACAAAGGAAAAATTGTCACTATCAAAGTCCATCTAGCCAAGGTGGAGGCAATAGGTTTTGACAAAAGAGAATATTGAAGTTAAAAAGTATTCAGGATTTCGGATTGATCCATCTAACCAAGGTTACCCATTGCAATATCAACTACGTATTTTTTTAGTGAGTTTGTTAAAATATGGCAACTGAAAACAAACAAATTTCATCTACTATTTGGTGAGACGACAAAAACATTGGATGATGTTGTCGGTACTTCCACAACTACTAATGAACTTTTGATTGGTTCTTTATGTATACAAGTGATGGTTTCCAAAGTCCTTTCAACTGGCACTACCATTGTGACCGCCACTACCATCGTCTCCACTACCAGTGTGTAACAACCCAGGTTTTCGAGCGACTATTTTATACTATTTTTGCCTAATGGGCAAATTTTATAAAATAGGGAATGTTGGAGTAAATATTATTTCCCGTGAGACTTAGGGATAATATTTACTATGTTCTGACTATTTACCATTATGAGAAGGTAAATAGTGTTATATTGTGTATTTTGCGTCGTTATATGTAAAACGACGGTTATGACCTATATATGATATTGAGTATGATTAACAAATTAAAAATGAGATTGGAACGTAAAAATAGTTCACACTTTCCCCGAATGCCAAAATAGGGGGTGCGGTTGTTTTAGAATAGTCGAGATAAGTGCCACGTTATATTTTTGGGTTTCGGGCATTTTTAAGGGGTTATGACTCAATTAAGTGGATACGAGTCATTTTAGTGGTTTATTAAAAATTAAAAGTGGGGATTCATGTTTTGAGACCCGTATAAGTCCCCCACCCCTTTTTCTTTCTTCATTTGTGTTAGAAGCCAAAGGAGAGAGAGAGAGAGAAGAGAGAGTTGGGAGAAATGGAGAGAAAGAGAGAGAAATGAAGATTTGGACCGGATTTCCGTTGCTACCGGAAGAGGATCAGAGACTACGAACCCCGAGGCAAGTTTCTTACTTGCTAGATGTGATTTAATGTGATAAATTGCATGTATAGTTAGGTTTTGGAGATTTAACCCATAAATGGGTATTTGTTGATTTTGATGATTAAACCCTTAAATCTTAGTTTTAATTGGATTTGAGGAGTATATATTAGTTATAAATGGTGTAGGATTGATTTGGGTCGAATTGCTGTTGTTGATGTTGGGAGAAATCAAGTTTTGGGGTTTTGGGGATTTTAGGGTTCTTACACCCCGTAGCCCAAATTGGGCAAAATCTCAGGACCGAATCGATTCGGCCCCTAGGGCGAATCGATTCGGATAAGGAGAGGGTTACAGGTCTTGCAGACCGAATCGATTCGGATTTAAAGCGAATCGATTCGGCAATTGCAGAAGGTCAGTTTTTGCTCACCGAATCGATTCGGCTGTCTAGCGAATCGATTCGCAAGGGCGAATCGATTCGGCCCAAGGGCGAATCGATTCGGTTCCCCCATTTTTGTGAGATTTTCTTATTTTGATTTTTAGCCCTTTTTTTTTTCTTTTTAGGTCCAAGGTTTAGGGACCTTCCTTTGGGAAGTAATTTAGAGTCCTAGAGGGTGGTTTTGAATAGACTAATGCCCTAGGATTTAACGGGATATTTAGGTTTACCCGAGGACTAGTTTGGATTAGGTTAATGTCCAATTGAGATAGGAGGTTAACCTAAAGATATATTTGAAGTTAAAATATTAAATGTTGAGCTTTTGAGAGACACTCCATTTTGGAGACTCACTTTGAGGGTTTATGAATTATATAAACTATTCGAGGCTATTTTGAGGTTAGTGGCACTTTGGGATCTTAGGTCATTAATAAAATATGACTTAATAAGAATATAATGCACCTTCTAAAACTTGGTGCCTATGAATAAATGGATGATTTTTGGAAATGTAAAATATGAGTTTTCAAAAATGGAAAAAGTAATGTTTTTCATAAATGATAATTTATGGATACACACCTCTCTAAATCGCTATCATAAGGGAAGTCGCGCGCGTTGTGGTGAAGCCCCCTGGCTAATGATGCAGGGTGGATATAGTCCCTAGGCCATGTGAGCGTTTGTATATATATATTTCTGCGCTGGTTAGGAGATTCCGGGTGTGGTCTTGACTATCCCACAGGCACATGGTCGCTTCCCGACGTTTCGATAGGATCCCAGGTTGTCTTGGAGGCCCTGGAAGATGATAGCCATTTAGGGGCGCGCACAGTGGGGAAACCCAGACGGGCGGTCTTAGATTTCGTTATATAATATTATATATATAACTATGATTCAATAATGTGGGACATTATTGGTTATTAAAGCATTTTATGATAATAAAATGGCTTTAATTTACATTTCCCGGATAGAAGAAGGGAAATGGGATGTTAAATACATTTTCCGGATGGAAGAAGGAAAATGGATGATATGATATGAAGGTAAAGCATTTTTATGATAATAAAACTTGCTTTAAATTATGTATTTTTCCTGGATAGAAGAAAGGAAATAAAATTCGGTAAAGAAAGTTTTGAAATGAGATTTATGGGTAAACATTTGATAAAATGAATTTACCATATATGTATATTCCTAAATAAAGAATTAGGAATTGTGCCATTTAGTTGATGGATGGTTTTTATTTTATATTTCTCTTTGTGTAGCTGTAGATGTGACCTCCCACACTTATGCACACACACACACTTGTTGATTATTTCGTGCTTAGGGTCTAATGTATCTCGGCGATCAACCTTGCCTAAGTAGTAGTGTATCGGGGGGGTTCCTTATTTGGATTTCGCTTTGCGAGACACCCCACGCACGAACAGGGCATAGTGTTGAGACTGGGGAGAAGCTAACCTTTAGTACTTAAATTAATTAGGACAGGGTCTAATGTATCTCGACGATCAACCTTACCTAAGTAGTAGTGTATCGGGGGGGTTCCTTGTTTGGATTTCTCTTTGCGAGACACCCCACGCACGAATAGGGCATAGTGTTGAGACTGGGGAGAAGTTAGCCTTCTGTTCTTTCTATAACCTGAGCATCATTTATATTGCGCTAGGTTGCTGCTAGATTGAGAGGTGAGGAATATTATTGTTATCTCCGAGAGATTTACGCACTTACCTGCCATGCATTTTAGTCACATGGTAATCATATCAAACCCGACCCTGACCGGTTTCTATATTTCCTTGTTTCTGCATATTCTTTGCCGTTACAGGTGCTCTTCCGCATGGACACCCGTGTTTACATTTCCATTTCCAGTTGTCATGGAGCTACGGCATATTGCGGATGTTGTAGGATACTTGTAGTAGACACTCCCCTCCATTGTACTCTAGTTATGTTCAGTACTTTTTCGGGCATGTTTGCCCAAGGTATTGCACTCATTTATTATATTGTAAATATTGATTGTAATCCTTAATGTATTATTTGTATTGGTCTGTGCACCGACAGCTTATTCGGTGATTATTTATTGTTTTGTCATACTTTATTCATCAATTTTTGATACCCACCGTTTTTACAAATGGGATTGTCTAAGTGCTTTCGTTTACTTTCAAAATTTTTGTATATGACAATCCGTTTTCTAAAATGATTGGTGGTTATCTCATACTATTATGTTAATCGACAGTGATGCTGAGAATGGACCATCTATGATTCCTGTAATTATTGGAGTATTGGGCTGGCCACCTATTATTTTAGTAGGCGGGTTGTCACAGATGGTATCAGAGCATTAGGTTCTAGAGTCCTTAGGAATCCGTGCGGATGTTTTACGTCTTCTGCGTTCCTCTCTGTTTGATGTAGAGCCTTAGGAATAAGGTCATTGAATTCTATGGTGAGATTTCGTTCTCCTGCTATGGTACGAGAACCCCGAAGATATTCTGCGCGATCGTGTGAGGCTTGTAAGTCTTTAGATAAAGGACATTGAGGAAGGCCGTTGTGAAGGCATCATAGGATGGGATTACTATAAGCTGTAGGCTGTGGTCGGGGAATAAGGACCGCTTTGGAGGTCCTTTCCCTTTGTAGCATTATTTTATAATGCTGCCGTGACTACTAAGTGCGGTGAAAATAGTTTTCCTAAATACCGTTGTCGGTAGACAGTGGTACTATGCTTGGGACTCCGAGCAATGTCAATTCGGAGTTGAGAGGTTCTTTATTAGGACCACATGTTGAAGTTCGGTTGGTTAGAGGAAGTGTAACCTCGTTCGGTGGAAGTATAAGGCCCAAGAGTTTGGCCTAGAGTTGGGTATAGGAGTGCCCAGGTGTGAGGATTTGAGGAAAATCTTTCACCCTTAGGAGTAAGGTTGAAGTGGCGGTTATGATAGTCGCCTCTTTATGGTGGGGCAGAATGTTTTGCCCATAGAGAGTGCCTTTCAGTGGAAATGCTAGGCTCGTAAGTAAGTGTTGGAAACACTTTTGGAGAAGCAGTGTTCATGAGACCCCATTGGTGGACATCCACCTGGGGAAGACTCGTGGAGCTAAGGTTGGGGAAATTGGTAGAATGTTCTCCTTGCTGAAGAAGTCAAGGGAACTACGCGTTCTGATCTTGTCGCTGTAAGATGATCGGAAAGAATGGGTCTCCTAGTTGAGACATTGATGGAAGTAGTTTGGTTCAGATAGGACTAGAATGATGTGCCTTGGAACCATTGGTTGTAGCCAAGGAGGTTGGCTAGTATGTTAGTGGAATTTCCAACTAGGGTGCGAGTGATGCATTCCTTAAGTTACGATGGAGTAGTATGGTGTTAGTCCTAGATTCGGGTGAGTATATCGAGATTGTGATAGTATCGGTATATTTTTATATATAGTAAGTATATTTATATGGCTTCCATAATAGGGAAGTTTTGTATTTTCGTTTCTCACTCGTTATGGGGCGAGTGGTGATATATGTGTGGTATGTGCTACTTGTATAATATGTATTATACGCGTAGAGATTTTTTGGTTGGGTCGGTGTGATGGCAAGAGAATAAATCGAGAGGCTATCTTATCTTTAGTTCTAGCAGAAGGGCTAGTTATTCTATAATTTCTTCCCTGGTTACAGGTTGAGACCTTATAGAGATGGTTTATGGGGTGTAGTTTGTCTTTCTTTTATTCTTATTTTGTTTTATGTGTCTTATTTTATTTGTTTTTGCTTGCTTGCTTGCTTTGTTTGCCTTGCTTGTGTATGCTATTGCCTTATCTCCATGACCGGCTAGTTAAGGTGACTGCGTGGAGGGGTTCCTTGTTTGGATTTCGCTTCGGCGAGACGCTCCACGCATGAACCTTGACGACGTTGGGAGTGGAGAGATGTGAATTTTCTTTTCTGCTCTTTTCTTTTTCTTTTTCTTTTCTGTTGGTTAGGTGCTGGGTTGGAAGGTTTAGCCAAGAGTCACGTATATGAGTGATTAAGGGTCAAGTTGATGTGCGATATATGAGCACTATGATAGTTTTCCTCTAAATCGATGTGGGGAAGACTATGATGATGAAAGTCCGATAGGGACTTATGGTTGTGCCTTAATGAGAAGGCCATTTGTGTAGAGGTATAGGTGTATCTTGGAGTAGAGTAGTGGTGGCATCTTACTGAAGGTAAATGCCTCGGTCGATAGTATGGTAGGACGTAGAAGTATATACGTATTAGTAGAGTTTAGAGTTAGAATTCCGTCGATCCCGATCATGTGTCTTCGACCGTTACTTCTCGATGACTGACAATGCGAGGTAGTAGTGTAACGGGAGGGTTCCTTGTTTGGATTTCGCTTCGGCGAGACGTCCCACGCATGAAACCGAGCTAATGTCGGAAGTCGGGAAAGGTCTTGGACACTAGGGATATTTAGTGTTATACTTATAAGACTAGGTTAGGATAGATAGAGTGACCTTAGGATTCTTAGGATGCTAGGCCCTTAGGGCATGCGGCGTTAGTTTAGGAAGATGGTGGGGAGTTGACCACAATAGGTTGTGGGTTAACTCTAAGTAAGATTTGGTCCCTAGACAAGAAGTATGGGATTTCGAGCTCGTTAGAATATTTCCTTTCGCTAAGGCAATGCGAACGGGAGTAGTATAGGCGCCGAGTAGAGACCATCTTAGAGTTTGTTCGTGGCATGGAATGCCAAGTGGAGTGAGCTTCACCGAGACGAGACATTCGTGTCAAGGTACAGGTAAAGTCTCCACGAAGAATGGGAACCGTTGGGATATAGGGTATATCCTACCACCCGTAAGTGGAAGAGTGGATATGATTTTAAAGGAGAGATCGGAGTAGTAGTTTTTATGGATCGAAATTTTCGTGCAATAGTTCGGATCGTTTTCGATAAACGTTAGGCCGTGCATAGCCTTGTGTAGATGGCAATATGCCTTGTCTACTCGTTGGAATGGAAACAGCGAATAGTATATTCCTGGGACTGGGAGTGGTCCGGGAACCTTCCTTTAGATTGGGCTCAGTGAGCAAGTAGACCTTTGAGTGGTACACCAACGCGAATAGGAGTAAGTAGTGTTGGGGTTAGCGATTGCAAGTTAGTGTAATTATTCCCTAGTAAGGGTGTAACGTGTTTCTGAAAGTAAGGCAATTCGTGCTGAGATTGTATGGGTATCTTCTCCCATAGTAGAAGGGTAGAATCGATAGTTCCAGAGGAACGATTTGTCTCTATGTTATAGCATGATGTTGTGGGCTAAGATCGATAGCGATGACCTTAGTCTGAGTCCTATGGGGACATTTCTATTCGGGAGTTTGCTAGTATGATAGCACGGTTTTTATTATAGTATACCCTTTTTTATGGTTATGGGTTACGCCTGAATTTTGAGGGCAAAATTCCCCTTTAAGGGGAGGAGTATGTAACAACCCAGGTTTTCGAGCGACTATTTTATACTATTTTTGCCTAATGGGCAAATTTTATAAAATAGGGAATGTTGGAGTAAATATTATTTCCCGTGAGACATAGGGATAATATTTACTATGTTCTGACTATTTACCGTTATGAGAAGGTAAATAGTGTTATATTGTGTATTTTGCGTCGTTATATGTAAAACGACGGTTATGACCTATATATGATATTGAGTATGATTAACAAATTAAAAATGAGATTGGAACATAAAAATAGTTCACACTTTCCCCGAATGCCAAAATAGGGGGTGCGGTTGTTTTAGAATAGTCGAGATAAGTGCCACGTTATATTTTTGGGTTTCGGGCATTTTTAAGGGGTTATGACTCAATTAAGTGGTTACGAGTCATTTTAGTGGTGTATTAACAATTAAAAATGGGGATTCATGTTTTGAGACCCGTATAAGTCCCCCACCCCTTTTTCTTTCTTCATTTGTGTTAGAAGCCAAAGGAGAGAGAGAGAGAGAGAAGAGAGAGTTTGGAGAAATGGAGAGAAAGAGAGAGAAATGAAGATTTGGACCGGATTTCCGTTGCTACCGGAAGAGGATCAGAGACTACGAACCCCGAGGCAAGTTTCTTACTTGCTAGATGTGATTTAATGTGATAAATTGCATGTATAGTTAGGTTTTGGAGATTTAACCCATAAATGGGTATTTGTTGATTTTGATGATTAAACCCTTAAATCTTAGTTTTAATTGGATTTGAGGAGTATATATTAGTTATAAATGGTGTAGGATTGATTTGGGTCGAATTGCTGTTGTTGATGTTGGGAGAAATCAAGTTTTGGGGTTTTTGGGATTTTAGGGTTCTTACACCTCGTAGCCCAAATTGGGCAAAATCTCAGGACCGAATCGATTCGGCCCCTAGGGCGAATCGATTCGGATAAGGAGAGGGTTACAGGTCTTGCAGACCGAATCGATTCGGATTTAAAGCGAATCGATTCGGCAATTGCAGAAGGTCAGTTTTTGCTCACCGAATCGATTCGGCTGTCTAGCGAATCGATTCTCAAGGGCGAATCGATTCGGCCCAAGGGCGAATCGATTCGGTTCCCCCATTTTTGTGAGATTTTCTTATTTTGATTTTTAGCCCTTTTTTTTCTTTTTAGGTCCAAGGTTTAGGGACCTTCCTTTGGGAAGTAATTTAGAGTCCTAGAGGGTGGTTTTGAATAGACTAATGCCCTAGGATTTAATGGGATATTTAGGTTTACCCGAGGACTAGTTTGGATTAGGTTAATGTCCAATTGAGATAGGAGGTTAACCTAAAGATATATTTGAAGTTAAAATATTAAATGTTGAGCTTTTGAGAGACACTCCATTTTGGAGACTCACTTTGAGGGTTTATGAATTATATAAACTATTTGAGGCTATTTTGAGGTTAGTGGCACTTTGGGATCTTAGGTCATTAATAAAATATGACTTAATAAGAATATAATGCACCTTCTAAAACTTGGTGCCTAATGACTAAATGGATGATTTTTGGAAATGTAAAATATGAGTTTTCAAAAATGGAAAAAGTAATGTTTTTCATAAATGATAATTTATGGATACACACCTCTCTAAATCGCTATCATAAGGGAAGTCGCGCGCGTTGTGGTGAAGCCCCCTGGCTAATGATGCAGGGTGGATATAGTCCCTAGGCCATGTGAGCGTTTGTATATATATATTTATGCGCTGGTTAGGAGATTCCGGGTGTGGTCTTGACTATCCCACAGGCACATGGTCGCTTCCCGACGTTTCGATAGGATCCCAGGTTGTCTTGGAGGCCCTGGAAGATGATAGCCATTTAGGGGCGCGCACAGTGGGGAAACCCGGACGGGCGGTCTTAGATTTCGTTATATAATATTATATATATAACTATGATTCAATAATGTGCGACATTATTGGTTATTAAAGCATTTTATGATAATAAAATGGCTTTAATTTGCATTTCCCGGATAGAAGAAGGGAAATGGGATGTTAAATACATTTTCCGGATGGAAGAAGGAAAATGGATGATATGATATGAAGGTAAAGCATTTTTATGATAATAAAACTTGCTTTAAATTATGTATTTTTCCTGGATAGAAGAAAGGAAATAAAATTCGGTAAAGAAAGTTTTGAAATGAGATTTATGGGTAAACATTTGATAAAATGAATTTACCATATATGTATATTCCTAAATAAAGAATTAGGAATTGTGCCATTTAGTTGATGGATGGGTTTTATTTTATATTTCTCTTTGTGTAGCTGTAGATGTGACCTCCCACACTTATGCACACACACACACTTGTTGATTATTTCGTGCTTAGGGTCTAATGTATCTCGACGATCAACCTTGACTAAGTAGTAGTGTATCGGGGGGGTTCCTTGTTTGGATTTCGCTTTGCGAGACACCCCACGCATGAACAGGGCATAGTGTTGAGACTGGGGAGAAGTTAACCTTTAGTACTTAAATTAATTAGGACAGGGTCTAATTTATCTCGACGATCAACCTTGCCTAAGTAGTAGTGTATCGGGGGGGGTTCCTTGTTTGGATTTCGCTTTGCGAGACACCCCACGCACGAATAAGGCATAGTGTTGAGACTGGGTAGAAGTTAGCCTTCTGTTATTTCTATAACCTGAGCATCATTTATATTGCCCTAGGTTGCTGCTAGATTGAGAGGTGAGGAATATTATTATTATCTGCGAGAGATTTACGCACTTACCTGCCATGCATTTTAGTCACATGGTAATCATATCAAACCCGGCCCTGACCGGTTTCTATATTTCCTTGTTTCTGCATATTCTTTTCCGTTACAGGTGCTCTTCCGCATGGACACCCGTGTTTACATTTCCATTTCCAGTTGTCATGGAGCTACGACATATTGTGGATGTTGTAGGATACTTGTAGTAGACGCTCCCCTCCATTGTACTCTAGTTATGTTCAGTACTTTTTCGGGAATGTTTGCCCAAGGTATTGCACTCATTTATTATATTGTAAATATTGATTGTAATCCTTAATGTATTATTTGTATTGGTCTGTGCACCGACAGCTTATTCGGTGATTATTTATTGTTTTGTCATACTTTATTCATCGATTTTTGATACCCACCGTTTTTACAAGTGGGATTGTCTAAGTGCTTTCATTTACTTTCAAAATTTTTGTATATGACAATCCGTTTTCTAAAATGATTGGTGGTTATCTCATACTATTATGTTAATCGACAGTGATGCTGAGAATGGACCATCTATGATTCCTGTAATTATTGGAGTATTGGGCTGGCCACCTATTATTTTAGTAGGCGGGTTGTCTCACAGTGCTGGTGGTGGTTGTGGTGGGGCCTCTTCTGATTTCTCCCTCTTAAAATATCCAAGGGAGTACCTTACAAACTATTCAAAAAGGGATTTTAGCCTTTATCGCATTGCCCCTTACTTTGGAAAGAAAATTCATATTGGTGAAGGAACCCCCAGGGTCCCTCAACGGCGGAAGAAAATCCATATTAGTGAAGGAACCCCCAGGGTCCCTCAATGGTAGAAAATTCATATTGTGAAGGAACTCACAGGGTCCCTCAGCGACAGAAAATCCATATTGGTTGAGGAACCCCCAGGGCCCCTCAACCTCCAGAAAACATTTCATCACATA
This sequence comes from Sambucus nigra, assembly GCA_949130495.1. Lineage (NCBI taxonomy): Eukaryota > Viridiplantae > Streptophyta > Magnoliopsida > Dipsacales > Adoxaceae > Sambucus > Sambucus nigra. The sequence continues at coordinate 444,366,093 of OX422220.1, read as the reverse complement.
GCCCTCAAGGTTCCCATCCCCCAATTACAAGAACACGTTTGGGCGAGGAACCCTCAGGGTCCTCAACTAAAACATGGGGCGAGGGACCCTCATGCTCCTCCCCCTCATCTTCTAGAAAATAAGTCAGGATGAGGGAGTGGCTACCTTGAGCATCCCCTCATCATGAAAAGTCATTCCTTAAAAGAACAAAAATGCTAACACTTACTTTCTTATACAGGTAGCCTAGTTGAGCAGACATGGCTCAAATAGACCAATTGGGATCTCTTGGGAGTTTTGGCTTGGCAATTGAGGAACAAGGTTTATTGAGCAAGCTCAACCACTTAGCACTTCAGGATCAAGAGAATACTAGTAGGAAGACCCCAGGAGTCACTCAATACCACACACATCTCACACTTAGTCACAAGTGAAATGACCAGCCAAAGGCCTGCTCACAAGAAATAAACTTTTACAAAATGATTTTCTTAGAAGAGAGGGTCTTCAAGGCCCCTCTCAAGAAAAATGATTTTAGAGGAGAGGGGTACTAAAGGTCTCCCCCTCAAGATTGATAGTTTTAGAGGAGGAAGTCCTTGAGGCCTCCTCTCTCAAGTTTACAAAGCTTATACCATAAGTTACTGTTTTAAAGTATAATTACCAAATCAGGTATTTTGTCATCTAGTGTAGACATATTTTATTTTTGACTTTGGTTTTCACTAGGTGGCACCTCTCTAAGGGGATAGGTTACTGCACATAGATAGGGACCAATGGTACATTGTAGACCATGTCCCTAACCAACCCTCTAAGTTTTGGCGCCCAAAAGTGCCAACTCATCCCTAGTGCCCAACTATAAATAGGACCCCTGGGCAAGGTCAAGACAGGATAGAAAAACTTATATCATACTGTTACTCTATCAAAATCACACCAGAACCTTCTAGTATTCTCTCCCTGCTCTCTCTCAAGTGCTTAGTGCCTTGTTCTTTCACTCCTGGTTGACAACCATCATTCTCAAAAGATCCTTTTGAGAAAAGTTACTATTATTATTATGGAAGTTCATCTTCTTGCAGGGAAGGAGTTCCAGCTTGAGCTCCATTTTTACCAAAAGGAGAAGGTTTCATCAGAAGCTTCTCGAGAATTTCTTGAGAACCTTATAGATAGCGTCTATTTGGTGTAGGTCATGCCTCATCCTTTCTAATTATTAATAGACCCCAGTCTCACTACCCTCCTACATTTGGCGACTCTACTGGAGAGGTATCCTCACTTTTATGTACAAAAAAGGTTTGAACGTATCTAAGCAACTCATTTTTTATGACATTACACCTGGGAATAGAACTCATAGTGACCAGACTGCTTAGGAAGAAGTGGTGGTGATTGGAGCAAAGGCACATGCTCTTCAAGGAGGGCAGAACAGCTCACCGGAAGCGACTCTGATGATAGGTATGAGTCTTATGACCATGTTTTTTACTTCTTGAAGAAAAATGATATAGACCTATCAAGTTTGGGTCAAGGTTGTGTAACACCATCAGCTGGACCCTATGGAGGGGTAGCCACCCCAGTTGCAATTCCGACAGAGATGCTTTCCCTGTGGAAGGTTGTTCCGGAGGAGGTTATGTCACCGTCAGGCTCACCAGCAACCAAGAGCATGAGTTTGAAGGAGTCACCCTCTAAGGATGTTACCATGGAGGAAGTGAGGAAGCTTCTCTCCTCCTCTCAAAGGGAGGGTCATCATCTATATGAGGAGTTGCAAGACCCCTACCCCAACAAGTGAATGAGAAACCATACCCAGAGGGGTATATTCCACCAAAGTTTATCAAGTTCAACGACAAAGGGGAAAACCCAAGAGAGCACTTGCATAGTATAAACAAGAGAAAAAAAGGGGTGCACATCGATAGAGGCCAATGTCTCTTGCCCATATCATAATGGAAGGCGAGGAACCCTTAGATGTTGTAATAGAAGGTAAGGAACCCTTTGGGGTCGAAGAACCCCGATTGGCTAATAGTGGTCGCAAGGAAAAATTTTCAGCAAGCCTAAAAAATGAGGAATATCAGTAAGAAGCGAGGAACCCTCAATCATTCCTATAGGGTGCAATGGACCCCTCAAAGTCAAGGTGATGGTCTAGATACCGCTCAAGTGCGAGGGACACGAGGCGATAAAAAATCCTCAGTTAGGAACCCCTTGGATTCAAACCGGTGGTCGAGGAATCCCCGATAAGAAAGACCTTTGGCAAGGAACACCCCATTGATAGCTGCTCTTATGAGGAACCCTTGGTGGTGTGAACTTAAGACATGGAAATAAAATTTAAAGAACCCTTATCAGTGTCATAAAGTTACGAGTAACCCCCATGGGTAATAGCCTTCACGAGGAACTCTTAAACACCCCTCAAACACACGAACTGCAGATGAGGCACCGTGAAGCAAGGAGCGCTCCTCAATAACCTGTAAGCATGAGGAACCTATAATAAACTCAGTTCCAAGAGAGGGACCTCTAAGTGAGGAACCCTCCTCCAGGGAAGACAACGACGAGGGAACCATAGAGGTCCTCGCCCCAAGATTCAAACCATCATTGATAAACATCCTCATTTCACCAGATTAAAAAAAATTAACTCTTCATAAGATAAAAGCCTTATGGGTGAAAACGTCATCGAGGAACCCAAGGGGTTTGAAACCCCAAATAAGGAACCCCCATCATTCACAGTAGCGAGTAAGGAAACCCTGGTGGCTAAAGTTCTTGGACATGAACCCCTTATGGATAGTAGTGCCATTGAGGAACCCGATATGGTGAAAGGGGAACTTTCCACCGCAAATGATTCGGACCAGGAATCCACCTTGATTGAATGTGATCCCGAGAGGAACCCCTTGTGACCTCTATATGGTCAAGGAACCCCTGGTAAAAAATACCTCTGAAAAGGAACCGACCACGTCCTAAGCAGCGGACGAGGAACCCCCTATGACCAAATGAACAGTCGAGGAACCGAGGGATGGTAGAACGTTCAACGAAGAACCCTCGGTAAAATCATATTCAAATGAGGGTCTCCCACGCGAGGAACCCTCTCCCATCTTAAGTAGACATAATCTAACCGCATTCAAATTCTCAGTACGAAAGAATCGATTGAGAAAGAAATAGGCGAGGAATCCTATATTGTCGACAAACACCCCTTTGTTGCCGAAGAATACGTTACGGTTGAGAAACCCTCGGTGGTTGGAGAGGTAAGTGAGGAACCCCTTTGTGTTTGAGGAACCCTTCTCTTCTTTGGCAACAGGCTAAGAATTCATGGTTATCCTCACAAAGTGCAACGGACCCTTAGAAATCAAGGAAGAAGATGAGGCTCTCCCCAAGTTCGAATCTTTCGATAAAAAAATTTAGCCATAGCACACACAGTCGAGTAACCCCTCGAATTCAAAGGGGCAGGTGAATCTTTGCCCCAATATGCGATCCGTCATCGACAGCCAAACTAGGTGAAGAACCTGTGGTCGTCCTTTCAAGGTGCAAGGGACCCCTCAAAATCAAAGCCTCAGATAAGGAATCCAAGGCGTTGGAGGTACCCAATGAGGAACTCCTCTCGCTCAAGCTCGAGGTTGAGGAACCCAGAGCTGGTAAAACTTCCAACGAGTAATCTCTGATGAAATCAAATCGGGATGAGGGGCCTCTGTGTGAGGAACCCTCCCCCTTTTCAAGAAGTGGCGAGGAATCCATAGGGGTCCTCATCCCTGAATCTAATGCGCTAGACATTTCTACTAAAGTATGAGGTATCAACTATACCTTCTTAACAAAGTTAATGCTTATAAAACATAAAGTTATCTTATATAGACCATTGTCCCTCCTAGTGCATGTTTACTTGTTATTATTTCTCCACAAACAACAGGTGTGAGAACATAAAAAGTATTTGCAAAAGTATAAATTAAAGTATATAGAAAGGTACGATAGTTTTAGTACCTAAGGCTCCAAGGGAACCGAAAAGCTGATAGTCTTGAGCAAGTGCCAAGTATAAATATAAGGTACGATAGTTTAGTACCTCAGGCTCCAAGGGCACAGGAGCAAGCGCCAAGTGTATATATATATATATATATATATATATATATATATATATATATATACTAGCGGAATGTCCGTGCCTGAAGGCACGATGAAAATTTTTCAAAGATCGAAATGTGTAAACAATTTAAGTCGATTTTTATTAGAACACAAACGTGAAAACGATTTATGAAATTTGAACAAAGTTTCCTTTGTTTATAGCATTATCCACCCTATTAAGAAATTTAAAAAATCTACAACACTAATAGTCCATATGGACCTAGGATAAACATCAAAACGATCACAATTATACCATTATGAAACTTCACAACAATACAAAAATTTTGTTTACAACACAAAAGTGTAAATATCAGGTGTACTAATATTACATTTGAATGAATTGAAATGTTTAACTGGATTGAAACTTATATAATATCACTGATATTATATGTTATAAGTACACCGGAATTTTCATCCAATGAATTGAAATAATGTATAGAATTGAAACTTAATTAATATCAGTACTGATATTACGTTTAATATCAGTGCAGGTGTACTGATATATAGAATTGAAATGTACTGATAATTCATGTGTAATGATATTGCATTTGAATGAATTGAAATGTATCATGTCACATATAATACCATGTACTCAAATAGCCCAATTGAAAACTAACACAACATAACAATTAATAGAAAATTCTCCACAACTAAGAGAATTGAAAGGCATATTAAGAAACATATACAAACGTTTCACCAATACCATAGCATAAACCATAAATATCTATCAAATGTTTAATTAGAAGAGAAAATGAAGAGAAGTTATTTTAGAGAGAGCCAACTAATGAGGTTTTACTAAGATTGGTTCTTCAAAGGAATCCTGAATAGCAATATATGGGGCTCTGGTCCATGGGCATAGTGCACCCATCATCTGCTCTACTGAACCCCAATAGCTCTCCATTTGTTTTCACTGAGAAGGCAGTTCTTAGGGAGAAATCTGGTCTAAAATAGTTACATGAGATTGTACACGGGTTAAAAACTAACATCTACATAGGCAAAGTTGAAAGACATGATATATACATTGTGTATATCACCAAGCTTAGTATGTTCAAATGAAACCTCCAACAACCAAAGGGCACATGAAAGAGATGTTAAGGTTGCGTTTGGGAGCAGAACTTGAAAGGGCGCATGAAAGAGATGCTAAGGTTGCATTTAGGAGCAGAACTTGAAGGGATATCATCTGTTATTCTGCTCCTCTTCTTGTTCAGTGACCCTTCATTAAGGGAACCCCCCATGGCAGCCATTAATTGGGCCCTCCTTGACCCAGGTATTGTTTTCAATATCCTGCAAGCCTCCTTTATATGTGGATTTTCAAGATATTTGCACAAACTGTTCGGTGTATATGCTCTGCAACAAATAGATAAACAAATATTTATGTATATTAAATGCACAATCGCAACAAATGAAAAAAACAATACACAAAAAGAGAGTGTATTGTATTACCATTCGTTGATTTCAAGCATACAAAAGTCTATCAATGCAAAGAGCTCGATATAGAATACCTGAAATTATGCCTGGCCCTCAACTCATCCCACTATAACAAACATAAGAGCATGAGAACATCAAACGAAATTCATTCCAAACAACATATAAAATGCGAAAACCATTTAAATGAAATTTCTTACTCATTCAAACGAAATTACAATCATAAACATGAGATTAGAAATAATTACATACTCTTCATAATTCTTCTAATGGGACATGGGACTTATAGAGTTGAAATATGTAATACTCAAAGAGTTCTTTAGCTAATATGGGTTATTTTATAGATTTGGAGATGTCCATGCTCCATATTTGCTTGATAAACAAACTCAATTGCTAATTGAAATTAAATGATACCATATGAAAAACAAAATTAAGGATCAATAGGATGAATACAACCAAAACATAGTAAGCCTCACCCTAAAGTATAAAACAATCTATGGTAGGAATAAAATTCGGAGCTCCGAATAAGTGTGTGTGTGTGTCATTCAAAATTTTTTTAACTCAAAATCAAGAATATGTTAAGAAATAACTATAATAAGCTTTGAACTTATAATAATTATATAATATAACTATAATATCAAGAGGCAACATCAGTGATATACCAAAATATACCCTCTGCCAGGCCGATGGTAGCCTCGTCCTGAACGAGGGTCCAACTCTACTACCCCACAGGGGGTCATACTGAAGATAAGGTGTCAGACCAGTTGACCCCATCATTGGCCGACCCCACTAAGGCGACAGGATGTACCCTATATAGAAGTATAATAGGTAGCTTGTTATACCTCACAACCTCGTGTCCTAATATCATGTACGTTGTGTGTGTTTGTGCCCGTTACCAAAGTGCACCTAAGGAAAGTCATTTTCAATGTGTCAAATGAATTATCAAATATGTTAATGGCACAATAAATTTAGGCATATGGTACACAAACAATACATCTAGCATAATTATAGGATACATCGACGCAAATTGGGTTGACTACTCTGATGATAGCAAAAGCACATCAATCGCTTGTTACTATATAGGTAATATCTTAGTAGGATGGAGTAGTACCACCTTAAGAGGCCAACCCCACTTTTAACTCTAATGGCCCAAGCTAGTCCAAGCTCGTGGAGACAAAAGCCTTGTCCTGAGGCAGTCGAAGCAGCTGGCCGAACCTATGAGGGGCCGACAGTACGAAGCCTAAATTCAGCAGACGACCCAACATGCCATCGTCAATCCTCAGCCTCGTCCTGTCATCATAAGCCGATGATTACATCATCATAGCGCGTGATTTGGGAGACGCGTGGGATAGTGCGCGTGGGACTTATGCAGCACGTTGACTAGACTGTTATAATAGTATTATCCCCTCGCATGAGGGAATATTGTGTCATTATTAACCACAGGTGACCCAGCCAGATGTCAAGAGGAGGTTGGCTAAATCATCATTCACATGCTCAATGCATTCTTGGGGGGTGCACTATTCCCCCCAAGCCCTATACATATACTTGTTGTCTTCCACCTTGCGGGAGGATCGATCATAACAAACCCTAGCTGAAACTCTGATTGTACACACAGTGGAGAGAGAGAGAGTTTATGTGCATTGTATCCAAGGCCATTAGTGCTCGTATTTAGTGGATCACACACTCACAGTGGATGTAGGCCTGATTGGCTGAACCACTGTACATCATTGTCTTCATTCCTCTTACACTCATCCCCTTCTATATACTTATACACATATATAAATCTATTGTTGCCATTGTTATTACTATTTGAGCTCATCACCTCTTATCTGGTGGTGCTGAATCTTAGCATCATCAGTTTGGCACCGTCTGTGGGAACGAGAAGCTATTTCTTCCCTTATATAGCTTGACCTCACTGAAAACTCTGGTGGTGAACTAATTCTCCCCCTTCGTGCGGAGCTATTTCACCATTGAAAGAGATCCATTAGAGTTCTCATGCTCATCAGTTTTTGGATCATTCAGCTCTTCACAGCTCAAGCATATGGCACTAGAGTTACCACCACCCCTCCCGCCGTCTGGCGTTGAAGGGCCTAGTTCCATCCAGGTACCACCACAGTTAAAAATGGCTGAGGTGGCAGAAGCCTTGAAGTCATTGGCTACAATGCAGTAAGAAATGAAGGAACAATTTGTAGCTCTTAGCCAAAACATATTGAGGCCACCTGGGGTCTCACCATAAATGATTACTCCGAAAGATGCACAGGACAACATGAGGTCAGGGGACCACCCCAGGCACCATGCAAAGACTTTCCACCCCCTCAACGACGGAGGGATGTTGCTGACCCCTGGTGCCTACGCTTGGGGAGACAAGGAAACCCCTGCTCGGAGGATAGGTATGATGATATTGAAGTAGAAGAGGCTCTAATAGATTGTTGGGAGCCGTACGAGGTCTCTAATAATACTGTAAGACCCATCCAACAGAGCATAGAGAAGTGTTGGAGGCATAATCATGAGGATCGCTCGAGAGGCTCAGCTTTTGATCGTTTGAGCAGGGGATCGCCCTTTGAAAGGCTTGGTCCGGTAAACGACCTGATGGAAAGATTATCCAGATCAAGAAGTCTTACAAGGTCCAGAAGATAGGAAGTAAGAGGCCGACCTCCGAGGGGCCGACCCCATGGATAGGATGACGATCAGGGCGAGATAAACATCCAACACAGGTCGGCAACAACAGAGCCCTCAGTTCACCGCCGAGAAGCGACGGGGGATAACATCAGCCAAGCTGACCCTATGAGGCCTTGGAACAACTCGATTCAAAGGTTAGAGGATAAAATTGGTGATATCCTGAAAATTCGAGACCCTCTTCAGAGAGGTTACTCCATAGGCTCACCCTTTGTGGAAAAGATAGTCAACTTCCTAATACCGTCCAAGTTCAAGCCACCTGTGGTTACCCCAAGGTACGATGGGAGTACCAACCCAGTCCACCATATAGAGATGTACCAGTCCACTGCAGACATATACTCTAACTCAGATGAGATGAGATGAAGAGCCTTCTCGAGCACTTTGACTGGGGCTTCACATGTCTGGTATAACTCTCTTCTAAAGAACTCCATTGAAAGTTTTAAGCAGCTAGAAGAGCGATTTATCCACAACTTTTGCTTCGGAGTGAGGCCACAAAAGAAGACCACACACTTTCTCTAGTTAAGCAGGGGAAGAACGAAAGCCTAAGAGACTACATAGCCAGGTTTAACAAAGAGAAGTTAGAGGTCGAATACTACGAGGAAAGTATAGCCATGATAACCCTCATTGGAGGACTAAAAAAAGGGGAAGCTATTATGGAAACTTGCTGAAGACCCCCCGAAGTCAATGGCTGAGTTTCTGGAAACAGCGGGAAAGGTGATGAATGACGAAGAAGCGATGGCCGCTAAATAGGAATATGAAAAAGGAGGCACCAGTGGGGGTAAGTACAAGAAAAATAATCAGGAGGGGAAGAAAAGGCTAGCATATGACAAATTTATTGATTATACCCCTCTAACTGTTAGCTACGAACATATTCTGAATGAGATAAAGAGCGATCTATCCTTGAAGTGGCCTGAGAAGTTGAGGGCACCCCCTCACAAGAGGAACAAAAACCTGTGGTGCGAATTCCACCAAGACCATAGCCGTGTGATAGACAAGTGTTTTGCCCTGAAAGATGAAATTGAAAAAATGTTAAAAGAAGGGAAGTTAAGGAAATACATTGATAAGGGTGCCTTTAATAGAGGCTGAGGGGATGACCCCAGGAAGAAGAGAAGCGATGCATGCAGAGAAGATCCCCCCAACAGAAGAGATGACCCTTCAGAGGATGATAATGATCCCGATCTCCCACCAAGAGATGACCATAGCCCTGTGAAGAGACTTAATGTGATCTCATTCGGTGTTAGGATGATATCTGGGGGGCTAGCAGGAGGAGGATCAGAGGTCGCCGATAGAAAGGCCCATGTAGCTGAAGCCAAGGCTATAACAAAATCTGTGCACTCAACCTCTATCAAAGCCAAGCCGGAAAAAAGGAAGAAAGTTGACTTGGATACCCTGATAGTGTGTTTCTCAAGGATGGACTTCAAGGGACTCTTGTCCCCACATGATGACCCTATCATCATCACCACCAGGGTACACGGATGCAAGGTGCCAAGGATCTTGGTGGATGAGGGAAGTTCTGCGGACGTGATGTTTTGGCCATGTTTTAAGGCCTTGGGACTCAGTCGTGCTAGACTGGTCCCATACCATCATCCCCTGATAGGTTTCAGTGGAGAAAAACTTCATCCCCTAGGAGTGTATGAGGTTGATGTAAGAATGGGAGACGAGTGGAAGAGATGGCTTACCAAGAAGGTAAAATTTTTTGTGATGGACGAATACGTCTTCTCAGCCTACAACATTATACTAGGATGAGTAACTCTCAAAGAATTCGAGGTCGTGGCTTCGATGGTCCACCAGATAATAAAATTCCCAACCCCTTATGGGGTAGGGGAAGTCCAAAGAGACCAGAAAATGACAAGGGAATGCTACTTCAACTATACTGAGGAAAGAGAGGCACACAAGAAATCAACTACTACTTACAATATTGATAACCTGGACCCCAAGGGTTAAGCAAAGTTGAAGAAAGGAGAGGTCGCGGAAGAGGTAGAATCCATCATCCTCAATGAGGATGAGTTGGAAAAAACTATACTAGTCGGCAAAGCTCTGAAGACAGATATAAAAGAAGACCTTATTAAGATGCTAAGAAGAAGAGATAACGTCTTTCTATGTAGTCATGCATACATGCCAGGAATTGACTCGAGATCATGTGTCATAAGCTCAATGTGGTGGAAGATGCGAAGTTAGTAAAACAGAAGAGGATAATTTATTCTCAGGAAAAGTATGAGGTCATAAGGGATGAGGTCAAGAAGATGGAAGAGGCTGAGTTTATCAGGGGGGTCATCTATCTTGAATGGCTGTCTAACGCGGTCATAATCCCTAAATCCAATGGGAAATAGAGGATGTGCGTAGACTTCACTGACCTTAACAAATATTCCAGACTAAATAAGAGAGAATGGCCATGAGATAATGAGCTTTAAAGACTCTGAGGTTCAACTTTAAAGACTCCAACAACGAATCTGAATATGAGGCGTTGATAACAGGCCTCTCCTTGGCTAAATCTTTTAGTGTTGGTCAGATCTGGGTCCATAGTGATTCGAGACTGGTGGTGAATCAGATACTAGGAGCATACAAGGCTAAAGAAGAGAGAATGACCAAATATCTTGAAAAAGTAAAGTTACTATTGAAGAGCTTCAGAGAAGTAAAGTTAAAGAGGGTACCTAGGTTTGATAATGGTTGAGCCGATGCACTTGCTAGGCTAGCCTCAGCAACTAGGACATATATCAGGAGAACAATTTCAGTGGAAATTTTGCCTCGACCAACGATTGAGGACGCAGATGGAACACTCAAAAATTACTTAAATATAAGTAGGGAACCCTCATGGATGGACCCTCTAGTCAAATACATTAAAGAGGGGGAGATGCCAGAATCAAAACATGAAAGAAAAAAGTTGAGGTACAGAGTTGCGAAATTCACCGTCATCGGAGACACCTTATACAAAAAGGTATTCTTGCTTCCTTTGCTCAGATGTGTGCACCCGTCGGAAGTCCCATGTATCTTGCAGGATGTACACGAAGGGTCTTTCTCAAGCCATATTGCGGGGGGGGGGGGGGGGTAGGTCGTTAGTAAAGAGGATAGTCACCCAGGGATACTGGTGGCCGACCTTGGGGAAGGATGCTATGACATGCGTAAAGAAGTGTGATAAATGTCAGAGGTTCACCACCATCCCCATAAATCTCTTACCTCCATCACGTCCCCATGGCTATTTGCAGTGTGGGGAATCGATTTGGTAGGAACCTTTCCTAGGGCTGTCAATAACTATCGATACTTGATCGTAGCAATTGATTATTTTTCAAAATGGGTGGAGGCTGAGCCAATGGTCACGATAATCGAGAAAAAGACCTTCCAGTTCATTTGGAAGAACATTATCTACAGGTATGCGCTCCCCAAAACCCTCATCTCAAATAACGGGACTCAGTTCAAGAATGCCTCCCTGGAAAAATACTATGAAAGAGTGGGGGTTAAATAATTCTTCTCTACCCCAGGACGACCTAAGGCTATTGCAAAAACTAAGGTTACAAATAAAAAAATCCTAGACGAGATTAAGAAAAAACTCGAGGAGGCAAAAGGAAGATGGGTCGAGGAGGTATATGCTGTGTTGTGGGCCTACAAGACGACGACAAAGACTCCCACCGGGGAAACCCCTTTAATGTTGGCGTATGGCTCAAAAGTCGTCATCCCCACTGAAATTGGGTTTCCTACGCACAGAGTCCAAATGTATGACCCCCAGAGAAATATGGAAGAAAGGAGACTTGATCTGGACTTGATCGAGGAGAGAAGAGAAGACGTTGAGGTAAGACAAATAGCCCATCAGTAGAGGACTTCCAGGTTTTACAACCAGAGGGTGAAGCAAAGGCCAATCGCTCTCTGGGACCTAGTCCTCAAAAAGACATGGTAGAAACCTAAAAGCTCCATCCAAATTGGCATAGCCCATACAGGGTCATCGATGAAGTTGTCCCTAGAACCTATAGACTATAGAACCTTGAAGGAGAACCCTTTTCTAACCCCTGGAATGCATATCATTTGAAGAAATATTATCAATCAGTGATAAAAATTTAACTCAAATTCTTATAACATCACTTCAAGAAACAACAAAATTATACCAAATATTAAAATGTAAAGATCGATTGGATAAAAACAAACATGTTTTTTGTCTAATGCACACGATTCTTCTCCTTAATCTTCATCATCGTATACCCAGTATTAATACAAACACCCCCAGTTCATTATTTCTAGAAGATAACCCAAAAATAAGAGTGGAGAAAACCCTCGACAAAATAAACCTCGTATATATGTAAAAACAAATTTGGTGTAAAAACTGAACTTTGTTTTATATACAAAAGTTGAGAGAGTGCAACTTTATTTGACTACCAACAACTCAATAATAATCAATTTTACATAAGATGACACCAACACCACCTCGATCGGCAAAGATGATTCAGTTATTAACAACTGTTAAATGTTGAAACATGACCGGATATTATAATATCATAATATACAATTATTAACAAAGATGACCTCAAAACAAAAATGAACACAAACAACTAAAAGAGATGTACGATCAACTCATTCAGTTATCCTATATAAGTAGCATTTTTGTGTCATCTGCCATCTCTGAGAACCTCTCTGCCTCCTTAACAGACTCAGTTGCTACAAATGATTTGTTTTCAACTTCGACAATCTTATAAGTAGTAGTCACAACCGCGTCTTGTACTGTATCACCAAGATAACTGATGGTTTGAAACTGTCTAGGCCGAATTTCCTTTGTCTTTGGAGTAGGGGCCTTTGATCCCAGTTTGCAACTGTGTGCGGTATGCCACCATATGAAAGAGTAAAACTTGGGTGGGCAGCGACACCATGTAAAATAGTCAAACTTATTTTACGGTTGTGGCGTGTGGGGACAAATCTACTACAGTTTTAAGGGTGCCTTCCCTTTAGTGGTGACGTGATAAAGCATAGACCTTAAAAATGTTACCTGATAAAATGAAAACCCCAAAAAAATAATAAAAACAAGCCAATCAACAGTGGAAATAAACAATCAATACAAACAATGGAGATAAGCCAAGGGTGTGGAGTGTGGGGACAAACCGTTGAGAGTTATCAAAATCACATCTTGCGATTGAAAATCCCATGTTTTATCTGCAATGCAAGGAAATAAAACTCTATTAACAAATATTTGACTTATTTATATATCATCCAATCTAGAAATTACACATAATATACTAATGCCATTAGCATTTAATCTGGAAATTCTCTTTAAAAGATGGTGTTCTTGTCTTGAGCTTTTTCTTTCAGTCTTGATGTTCCCCTTACATGGATTCTTCATCAAATTCAACAGAAGTAGTTTATTCAGCAGCAGACTACTTCGGCTAATTCAACAGCAGACTAATGACTGTGTAAAATTCTTAATTCAGCAACAGACTACTTCGAATAATTCAACAGACTACTTCAGCTAATTCAGTTGAAATGTAAGACACTTGATATAAGGTCAATTGAAATATAATGTCTAAAATAGTAGTACATAGTTAATTGATTATACCTGGATCTTATACCAAGCCAGCTCACATTTTCATAATGTAAATGAAATTAAACAACATAGAGGTAATTGATTATACCTGCTCCCATTTTCAAAATTTTAATGAGCTCTGTGTAAATTTATGGATTGCCTTATAATTGAGAGGACCTTTATCAATATAAAAAATTAAAAAAACAAATTAGGCCAAGAAATATAAATTGTACCTTAGTAGAACATACATATATGACAGTCCAAGACAAACCCATCTAAACTAAACCGCACCAAACCTCTTTGTGCTCAAGTCTTGAGAAGCCCAAAACTAAAAATGAACACAATCAACTGAAGAGTAAAATCATGTGTAAACAATAGAAAATAGAAAGAAAGTTCGAGCCAAGACACGTAAAGAAGTGGCTAGGAATTCTAGACAGGTTGAATGAAAGAGAAAACCTAGGTTACAAATACTCTAACAACGAAAGCAACACATATTCATCGACAATAAACTAAAATTAGACTGAAATAAACTATACCCAAACTAAAATTAAAAACTATAATAAACTAAATCTAGTTATAGTTGATTTCAATTATAAACTCAAGTTTTTGAAACATTTTACAAAGCTTGTATAATCAATATTCACATAAAAAATCATATCCATGAAATATAGTTCAAAATGAGACTAAATATTAAAAGCCCATGCTTGGCATACTACTTGGGCCCCAAATATTCAACCACAATTATTTATACACATACTCATACAACAAATAAACCAACCATTAATCCACATCCCTCAGTCATTAAACCAACCATTAATCCATAATTTTGTATCTGTGTGCAGCTTGTATTGACCTGGAGTTTCAAGCACTATACCTACTTTATTCGAACATTGCTAACTACTAAACATATAATGTTCCATCACTGAATAGAGGAAACAATGAATAGATTATCCTTCAATAACTACTAAACGTATCATTCAACAGAGGAAATAGAGAAATAATATAATGGGCCATCGCTGAATAGAGGAAACAATGAAATAATATATTCTTGCCTTCAAAGCATGGAGCTGAATTAGACCAATAATAATAATTTTTTGTTTGAAAAAAGTAAATTAACCATGAAAAACACATGAACCAACCATTAATCCACGTCCCTTGATGGCATTAAGAAGGCATTAAATATACAAAGAATGTCTAAAGGCATTCTAAGTAGATACACTAATGTGAGTGGTTTCAATGTAAGTAGACATGTTTGGAAAATGTGGTATAATGCCTTGTTCAAAGTGAAATATGTTTGAATCTACGGGGCTATGTGTATGCAGGAAAATTGAGTCTCAACAGATAACAATCCATATCATTGACACTAACAGAAAATGTCTGTTCAAATTAATCAACAGTAGTCAGTTTGAAGAGTATTTACTTCACATGCTTTTAATTCGGACTATCCCCTCCATCCATCACTTTAAAATACTTTTACAGAGAGTTGAACATGAGTTTCCAACTCGACTTGCACACATCAATCACTTGAAATAATGGGAATGTACACTCCTTATATTCAAATCTGGTTTACATTCTGATCTGGTTTGAAGTCCTCACTAGAATAGTGCACTCACAATCACTACAAATGCAAAAATAATACACAATGTGTGAGAGAGAAATGGAGCGTGAGAGAGAAAATAGAGCAAGAATACCTTAGACATTCGAATGAAAAATCCATAATCAACTTCAGCTAAGCTCTTTCACTACACATCCAGTAACTATAATTTTAGTATACACAATTAGAAAATGAGTAATGATTCATAAACAACCAAAACTAAATATTAACAAACAGAGTATTCATCAACTATAATATTCACAGTAATTGACAGTAATTGAACTTCAACAACTAAATATTAACATACAGAGTATTCATCAAAGACAAAAAATATAACTTGTATACGTGAATTCCTCTATTAGAGATCATACAACATTACCCTAAATTTATACCAAATCTGAATAAAATATATAAAATAATTAAAACTCTTAAAATCATATTAAATTCAACTAACTTACAATTGCATACCGCTGAAAAAACTGACATAATGTAAATGCATCTAACTACCATGATGCTGAAAAAAGTAATAGCAATCTCTCAGCAACAACACAACCAAATTACATAGAAGGGAAATAAAATCGATGTTAGAAGAGCCTATTTAATCGCTCACAAAACAGGGCACAAATGTGTCGTTAACAATGTATAAAAATAGTAAGATCAAAGTATAAAGTATAAAATCAACATTATTGAAAAATTGAAATGACAATATTTAAGCAAGAAAATTATCTATTTGGTCCAAGAAAAATGCAAATCAGCCCAATTATTTATCAAGCACCAAAGAGGCGGGCATAACCTGTTCATTCATCACATTGTTGTCATTGGCCTGAGAATCTGCAAGAGGTGCACAGGTGGACATGGATGTAATTTCGGTAGAATAATGTGAAATAATAATAAAAAATGAATCTTCAGCTACAAAAACACAATTGCAACTAAGCAAGAGAAGAAAAGATGTACATTAAATTGAAAACACAAATGAATCATTTGCGAATACACAAATGATGGATACAGGGGGTGTACTATATTTAAAAGAGTTATTAAAATACACAAATAAAATTCAAGAACAGTTACAGTTAAATGGGAAGCACTGTAAACATTAGAGCATACATTAGAATAAGAAATGGCTAACCAAGTAAATGAAAGATCTAAAATAAGTAGGATACCTCTTATTTGGGGAAAACAATAGATAGAGGGAAAAAAAAGGAAAACTGAATTTTAACAACCTTAAAAGTCAAATCTCAAACTTATCCCAAATTCTAGCATTCTATAAACCAGTGAATAAGAGAGTAATATGAGAGAAAAATTCAAACGCAAGAAAAACATAAATAATTGAAGTAAGAAAACAAAAGGGAAAAAAGATATATACCTAGTGATTTTGGGGGTTCTCCGAGATGGTTAAATGGATCTTTCTTGGTACGCGCTGAATGAAACAAACAAAAATCAGACATTAGATGCAAAATCGTGTGAATCTAAACCCTAATGGGAATTAAAAAAAAATAAAAAACGTTAAATCAGAAATAGGGTGAAATCAAAACTCCCCAAATGTGAAATCTAAACATAAATGTGGCATTAAAGTAACAAACCATTTGGAGTCAAACACAACGCCGGTTTGGTGCGAATAAGAGGTCTCTGTATGCGCGTGTGTGGGAGAGGCTTGATATTGGGTCTGAGAGAGAGTGATGAGGTAGGTATCTTGAAAAATTAGTGAGTGTGACATTGAGAAACGATGGGAGAGAGAAAGTCATTGTGTGTGTGAACACCAAATTACTTTTTCGGGTGTTACCAAAATGCCCACTTTGTTTGAATCAAAACTGAAAATTTAGGAAGAAAATGAGGGAGAAAGTATGTTTTAGTGGGTTAAAATTGTAAATAAAATATAGAGTATATAATTAGGTGTGGTGGGATATAGTTCTTATGGTGTGAATTATGATCTCACCCTCCATTTTTTGCATTGGTGGCTCAATCCTCACCTCTGATTAAGTTATCAACTTATGGAATAGTAAAAGTGTTTTTTACTCCTTATTATATATATATATAATGTACGGCATTTTAGTCCCTAAGGCTCCAAGGATATAGGAGAGCTTACAATATTGAGCAAGTGCCAACTATAAACATATAAAAAGGTATGACAGTTGAGTACCTAAGGCTCCACGGGAACCGAAGTGCTCACAACATTAAGCAAGTGCCAAGTATAAATAAAAAATACGATAGTTTAGTACCTCAGGCTCCAAGGGCACAGAAGCACTCACAGTCTCGAGAAAGTTCCAAGTATATATATATATATAAGGTATGACAGTTTAGTACCTCAGTCTCCAAGGGCAGAAGATTGCTCACAATATTGCGCAAGTGCCAAGGATAAACAAAAGGTACAACGAACTAGTGTTTTCTCTTTCTTAAGAGAATAGTAGATCCTCTACTAGATTAGAAGAGGGTTCATGACATGAAGGTTTTTCCTCATTATAATTGGGGTAATAGCCATCCCAAGGGAAAAGTATATTGAGCAAAGTCCTTACAGACACAATAAATAAATAAAAATTTGGCACCAGACCAGCAGGAGGTTATCTTCCTAGTAAGTGATAATAAAAAAAATGTATATTATTTTTTTTATTATTTCACACAAATTTATATCCTAGAGAACAAGTCCTAACATTTGTTCTCAAGAAAAAAAATTAACTTGCTCAGTTATATGTAAGTACCCCGCAGTTAGAGGGGCAGCTTCAGAAATAATAACTTACGCAGGTCATATGCAAGTACCCCGCAGTTAGAGGGGTAAGTTCAAAATTTAACTTGCTTAGTTATATACAAGTACCCCACAGTTAAAGGTAAAGCTTCATAAATAATAACTTGCTCAGCTCATATGCAAGTACCCCGCATTTAGAGGGGTAGCTTCAAAATCTAACTTGCTCAGTTATATGCAAGTACCTCACAGTTAGAGGGGAAGCTTCAGAAATAATAACTTGCTCAGCTCATATGCAAGTACCCCGCAGTTAGAAGGGTAGCTTCAAAATTTTAACTTGCTTAGTTATAGGTAAGTACTCCACAATTAGAGGGACAACTTAAAAATTTTAACTTGCAGAGTTATATGAAAGTACCCCACAGTTAAAGGGGAAGCTTCAAAATTTTAACTTGCGCAATTATATGCAAGTTCCCCACAGTTAGAGGGGCAGGTTCAAAATTTCAACTTGCCCAGCTTATATGAAAGTACGCCATAGTTAGAGGGGAAGATTCAAAGTTTTAACTTATAAAGTTATTTGAAACTACCCCACAGTTAGAGGGGAAACTTCAAAAATTTAAATTGAGCAATTATATGTAAATACCCCACAGTTAGAGAGGCAGCTTCAAAATTTTAACTTGCCCAGCTTATATGCAAGTACCCCATTGTTAGAGGGGCAACTTCAAAATTTGAACTTGCCCAGCTTATATGCAAGTACCCCACAGTTAGAGGTTCAACTTCAAAATTTGAACTTTCCCAGCTTATATGCAAGTACCCCATAGTTAGAAGGGAAACTTCAAAATTTTAACTTACCCAGCTTATATGCAAGTACCCCATAGTTAGAGGGGCAGCTTCAGAAATGATAATTTTCTCATATCTCATGCAAGTACCCCAGAGAATATGGGGCAATTATAATTGACTAAATTCTCACAATAAATAGAACAGGTCACAGTTAATCCTACAAAGCCTTTTGGTTTGCCTAACGTAAAAGACTTTGCACTAGGGGCTATTGTATTGGTGTTCTAACCCACATCAAAAAGTAATTCATGGTGAGTGAGTAAAATACGAGGTACCCCTCTGCCAAGACCACAACCAAAGGAGTGAATGATGGAAAGGTCCACTCCGAGAGACCCCTCTACAAAGTCACAATAAAGGTACGATTTGGGCAAGAAAGTCCACTTCGAGTGGCCCCTCTTCCAATACCAACCAAAGTAACAATTGAGGATGAGGGAGTCCACCACAAGTGACCCCCTCAACCAAGATTAAAATAAGAAATATTTTATGGTGGGGGATTCCACCATGAGTGCCCCCTCGAATAAGAGAAATGTTGCAAAATAGTTGGTGGTGAGGGGATCCACCACGAGTGGTCCCTCGGCTACAATCGAAGGCACGAACGGTTTATGATGAGGGAGTTCACTTAAAGTGACCCCTTCAACAATGGCAAATAGAAAGAGGAAAACCCAGGTCAAGGGAGTCCAAGATAAGTGACCCATCTCCCAAAGACGGACATAGAAATGAGAGGGGCTACCCCCAATGGCTCCCCCCCCCCCTCACTGCATAAACTGGAAACAAGGTAAAATGAGCTTGGGCAAGGGGACTCACCTCGAGTGGACCCTCTACCAAAAAGCAATGCAGAAAAGAGAATGACTAAAGATGAGGAAGTCCTCCACTAGAGACTCCTCATCCATCCTAAATGGAATAGTGTAATGATGTGATGGCATGAAACTTTTCATATTCCAAGACGAAGTGATCATTTCGTTCAAAACCCTTTGGTCTACCCAACACAAAGATTTTTGTACGAGGCAACTAATGTAGAGGGGTGTCCATTTGTTGTTCTAAAATAGCCAAGGGGGCTATTGAACCCACCTACAGGGGGTCCCACTGCCCAAGTTAACAAAAAAATATTTAGATCAAGGGGGTCCACCTTAAATGGCCCTATGACGAGGTGTAATACCTGAACGAGGGGCTCACCGTGAGTAACCCCTCTAAACAAGATAGAAGTCCCTAAAAAAGGTCAAGAACGAGGGGACTCACACTAAGCAACCCCTCTAACCAAGATAGAAGGCCACATAAAAAGGCCAAGGACGAGGGGCTCACCATGAGTAACCCCTCTACCCAAGATAGAAGGCCATAAAAAAAAGGCTAACAACGAGGGGCTCACTATGAGCAACCCCTCTACCCAAGATAGAAGGCCAAGGATGAGGGGCTCACTATGATTAACCCCTTTAAACAAGATAAAAGGCCATGGACGAGAGGCTCATCACGGGCAACCCCTCTGCCCAAGTTGACACCCAAAAAAGGAGGTCCACCATAAGTGGCCTCATCTCCAAAACTTGGGATGAAGTGACACAACATTTAATGACTCTTGAAACGGACCTTTAGTGTGTACTTTACGTAAAAAAAACTTTGTTCCAATTTTTAGTTAAAACCAATTTCAACTTCTTAAACCCTAAACATGCATATAAGTGATTAAATCCATTCCATGAATAAAGCATGCGGTAAAAGAAACAATTTCAAGAAAAATCCCCGAAGGGAAAAACCTTTTTATTTTCACTATAATTTCGTAATATACGGTTACATGGATTACAATGAAAATAAGTGTGACATACGAAATACCCGCAGGTGTCGATTTCGATGTCTCGTCTAAAATCTGTCGCAGGAACTCCAGGTGGGTACAGTAAAGAAGAAGACGACTTCTCCACAAGTTACTTCATAAGAACTCCCTCTACAATAGCATGTATCTCTTCAGTTGTAAAGTTCTCCTCACAAAGTGCAACACGGTGTAGTGAATGAATTATCTCCCGGTAAATGCGTTCAAGATCACTTAACTTTGGAATTAAGTAATACGATCTTGAATAAACATCGAATGAATGAAACACTGTATGGGAATAAGTTTTCGAAACTATTCTGCCTTGTGAAACTTTTGCAGATACATTTTTTTATTTATAACTGAGCAGTACAGAGTCCAAGAAAATGAAAACACGAAAATCGAGGCAACAAGTCATTCGAGCGAGATGGGGATCTCGTTCGCGCGACATAGGGATGTCGTTTGAACGACTCCCAGTCTCGTTCGAGCGACAAAGATAAAAAATAATATTTTCCCTTTTAAATAAATCCTCAAATTTTCTTTAAAATTTTTGCAACTCATAAATATTTTTAGAACATAAAAAGATTTAATTTCCAATTATTTAAATCACCCAGCATTTAATCAATATACAAAATTACTCAAATGCTTATAAGTATTCATACTTGAGTGATCTTAAACATATGTAACATTTCTTCACTTGAAATCCTCTTCAACGCTTTAAATTGCACATTATTGGACTTGAACTTTGTCGTAGGCTCAATTAAACTCCATAATTAAAACTAGCTAAGACTTAATTTATTTTGTCTGGAATTAAGTCAATTAAAACAAATGTATATGATAAGAATTATGTTCTTACAAATCTCCCCCTTTCGCTATTTCAGGACAAAACTAAACAAAGATGCTATATGCCATAAAAAAATACATGTCCTATCCCAAAACTCAAAAATATAAAAAATACAGGACATACTGAAACTGAATAAATGGAAAGCATCTGAATTTGATTCTATCTCTGAATGGCAATCATCTGAATCTGTCTCTGAATGTGATGTATCAACAAATATCTGAATCTCTGAAAACAATACCTACACACATGAGACACAAACAAATACCCAAGTGAAGTATGGAGGAATAAAATAAATATAATATCATCATAAATACTCCCCCTACATCACATATCTCTCCCCCTTTTTGTCTGGAATAGACAAAAGGTGGGACAAACACACAAAGTCTAGCATGAATATATGAGAATGAACAACATGGATAGAGAAACAATAACAGTATGACAATGGATAGAAAAATAGCAGTATCTGAAGCATAATTAGAGAATCACTAAACTGCAAACGAAACTGTACATCCATGTCATAAAATAAACCAAGAGTGATACAACGATCTAGAAGAGTACATCATATCTAAGAATAAATAAATATATCAGGAATCACAATGTCTCAGATACAATAAAACAAATACAACTAAGCATCGATAGGATCATCATCATCAGAATATGTAGATGAAATATAACCAAATCCAAAAGAACCCGCGCCTCTCATCTGCTCTCTTTGCCTCATCTCAGCAAAAAAATGTTATCATCCTGGACTCTGTAAGAACACGGGCTTCAACCTCAGCATCGAATCTGGCCATGATAGATTCATACATACTGGACTAAGCAGCTACCTGTGCATGTAAATTCGAAACCTCCTCCTCCTCCTCCTCAATAGGATGAGTGGGAGAAGGAGTGGAGGGTGGTGGATGAGAAAACTCGGAGGTTCTTGGGACATTGTGATCACTAGGCTGACAAGGCTCAACATCGTGGAAGGCTCCCTCAGGGGGTGGAGCACAAGCTCTCACCACCGGTGGCAAATGACTCTCGGAATGAGTGAAAGTATTATGATGAATAACGACAGGTGAAGGGATACACTGATCACCCTCTAAAATAGGAACCCCGATAGTGGTGCAAATGATGGAGATGAACATCCCATATGGAAGAGCTGGGCGGACTGGGATGGTACCACTGACGGTAACAAACGATATAACACGAAGCATGACCATCGGTAGATTGATATCCCACCTCTGAGAGACGTGATACACGAAATAAACAATCTCAGATCCAATCTGAGTATGATTTATCCTAGGATAAATGGATGTTGACATAAACCTATTAAGTATACGGAAGGCAGGAAAAAAGCTGGCGATGGTACATAGTAGTACCTGCCTGGGGAATCTCCCAGAAGCAATGACGCATAATATCATCATATATAGGTCCATCGTTGGTATAATGAGTAAACATAGCATCAGGGACACGAGGAAGGTGCAAAAAGGTAGCTATGAGATCTACTGTGATGAGAACAAGAACACCACAAATAGTATAAAAGATCCCCTCAGCGTGAGGAAGAGCGCGAAAGAAAAACTCTCGAATAATGTCCAGATAAACAACCCCACGAGCCTCAAACATATAATCCCATATCCTATCAAACAACCAGTGCTGAATGCCTAACCCCTAAAACTCAGAACACCGAAACACCCTCTACGAACAACAAAGTGTAGGCCCAATAAGCAGTAATGATCATACTCAACATGAGTGGCCCATCTTATCGGGGAATACGGGGGCCTACTGGATTGATCTCTCTAAGCTCGAGCAGATGGAGGTGGCACGTCAAGTCGGCCTGTCGGAGCACCACGACGATGAGGTTCCATGAAGAAAGAGGTTGAGGAACCCCTTCTTTAGTCTACAAAAAATATGAGGTTGAGGAACCCCCAGGGTCCCTCAACGACAGATAATTGATATTGATTAAAGTACCATAGGGTCCCTCGATCGCAGAAAATCCATATTGGTGAAGGAACCCCAGGGTCCCTCAATAAAAGAAAATTCATATTGGTGAAGGAACCCCCAGGGTCCCTCAACGGCAGAAGAAAATCCATATTGGTGAAGGAACCCCCAGGGTTCCTCAATGGTAGAAAATTCATATTATGAAGGAAATCTTAGGGTCCCTCAGCGACAGAAAATCCATATTGGTTGAGTAACCCCCAGGGCCCCTCAACCTCCAGAAAATATTTCATCACATAACCCTCAAGGTTCCCCTACCTTAATTACAAGAACACGTTTGGGCGAGAAACCGTCAAGGTCCTCAACTAAAACATGGAGTGAGGGACCCTCATGGTCCTCCCCCTCATCTTCTTGAAAATAAGCCAGGATGAGGGAGTGGCTACCATGAGCATCCCCTCATCATGAAAACTAATTCCTTAAAAGAACAAAAGTATCAACACTTACTTTCTTGTATAGGTAGCCTAGTTGAGCAAGCAGGGCTCAAATAGGCCAGTTGGGATCTCTTGGGAGTTTTGGCTTGGCGATTGAGGAACAAGGATTTTTAAGCAATCTCAAACACTTAGAACTTTAGAATTGAGATAATACTAGTAGGACAACCCTAGTAGTCACTCAATACCACACTCATCTCACACTTAGTCACAAGTTAAGTGACCAGCCAAAGGGCTGCTCACAAGAAACAAACTTTTACAAAATGATTTTCTTAGAAGAGAGGGTCTTCAAGGCCCCTCTCAAGAAAAATTATTTTAGAGGAGAGGGGTAATCAAGGTCTCCCCCTCAAGATTGACAGTTTTTGAGGAGGAGGTCCTTGAGGCCTTTTCTCTCAAGTTTACGAAGCTTGTACCGCAAGTTACCATTTCAAAGGATATTTACCAAATCAAATATTTTTTAATCTAGCGTACACATATTTGATTTTTTACTTTGGTTTGCACTAGGTGGCACCTGTCTGAGGGGACAGGATGTTGCACATATGTATGGACCTATGGTCCACTCTAGACCTTGTCCCTCACCAACCCTCTAAGTTTTGGCACCCAAAAGTGTCAACTCATCCCTAGTGTCCAAGTATAAATAGGACCCCTGGGCAAGGTCAAAACAGGATAGAAAAACTCATATCATACTTTTACTCTGTCAAAATCACACCAGAGCCTCCTAGTATTATCTCCCTGCTCTCCCTCTAGTGCTATGTACCTTGTTTTTTCACTCCTCACTGAAAACCATCATTCTTAGGAGTTCCTCTTGAGAAAAGTTACTATTATTGTTGTGGAAGTTCATCTTTTTGCAGGGAGGGAGTTCCAGCTTGAGCTCCATTTTTACTAAAAGGAGAAGGTTTCATCAGACGCTGCTCCAAAAGTTCTTGAGAACCTTATATAAAGGGTCCATTGGAATGGGCCACGTGTGACACCCCGCCTAATTAAATACCGAGTGATCAGTCCTTTATTAAATTATAATCAAGGTGAACGGTCGGTTCATTCTTAGCATCACTTTCGTAAAAATAACTTTTCCAATTTAAACACCCTAAATAATTAAGCTAAGTGTCAAAACCATTTTAGACATTA
Source organism: Sambucus nigra (assembly GCA_949130495.1). Classification (NCBI taxonomy): domain Eukaryota; kingdom Viridiplantae; phylum Streptophyta; class Magnoliopsida; order Dipsacales; family Adoxaceae; genus Sambucus; species Sambucus nigra. The sequence continues at coordinate 444,341,186 of OX422220.1, read as the reverse complement.
CTTTCCATTTGTTTTTTAAACCAACATTTAACTTTACATAATTCATAGTTATAGAATCACACAACAACTATCCTGTAACATATAATCCAAATGATTAAACATTCAACTAATTGAATCCAACATTTAAAACTTAAAGGAAAACATCCTGACAATAATAAATCCTAAAATGTAAATACTAGAAATAAACGATTCACAATATCTGATAAACAACTGAATAATGGAAAAGGGCGACACATGCCCAAATGAATAAATAGTGTTAGAAGTGGAATCAACAAATGAGGTCGTCTAAACAAAAGGCCTGCAACTCCCACCTAAGCTGCAGCGCGTTCCTTCCAAAGGATCCTATGCAAGACGCCCATGTGGCTGGGCACCTGTAATCTATACATATATATACAAGACAGAAAAAAATAGAAACGGGTAAGAGCCCGATTGTAAAAATGATTTAAAATTTGTTTAGCAAGTATTTAAAATGTTTACTGGCCAATGCAACAACATAGGCATTCCCTTGATAATTTCTCACCTCTCTTGTAATGTGCACGCATATCGCACTAACCTTCCCAATGATTTAACTTATCTTATCTTAGGTTTCTCGTAAGATTTAAACTGACAAATTCAATTGTTTAAGAGGTTAATTTCATTTATCAACAAAGTTCTCATTTTAACCATATTTACTAATAAAGTTTCTCAGTAACATATTATACTTTTCAAACACTTATTCCCAAATTGAAATAGTTATTCCATTCTTACTTACCATAGACACAGAAGGTAGTTCCCAAATTTTAGATTTAAATATATATTAAATACTCATATAATATATATATTCTAACAGCACCCCACATAATAATTATGGTGCGGGCATACTCTGCTATCCAGTCCCCGTATCACTCATACTAAGGGAAATACAAGTTCGGAATCACTCTCGAACTGTATTGAAACAAAACACAAACAATATTGAGGCGAAGCATAGTTTCCAAGTCTCTAAGAGGTCAGCACATGCCCTCACGTCTCTTAGGACCGTCTGACTAGCGATCCGATAGCCTGTGCCAAAGGATTCCTATCTTCTAGGGTACGAATCAGTATCCCTCATAAAGGTCCCACCGAGATAAGACTGTCCCAGCGTGGTAACTTCAAGGATAGCAAGTAGCGCGGACATGATTTTTACACGTATGTAGTATATGCATAAACACAGTCATATAAATATACTACTATTACCATATCAAGTTTAGGTACATACTCACGACCCATAATTATGATATTTGTCCTTATTACTCATTATTTAGTTATCACGTATAACATTTGCCTCTTATCTTAATTTGTGGGATTATCCCAACTTATCAAGTGACACTCGTGGATTTCTATCCTCCCAAGTGTAATTTCAGTAGGTACTCATTTATTTTCCAACGTAACTACCTTCCGCGTCTCCCCACTTTAACACATAGTTCCATCGTCCCTTATATGTAAACATCCCCGAAAAATGTAAATCTCGTCTTACATTAAAGGTTTTATATTTTTAATAAATCCTACTGGTCTTCTTTATCTCCCAAAATATTTTACTAAGGATGTCCAAAGATTATTACTCATTTAAATTGAATTCAACTATTTAGAAGGGAAAAATATGAGTCTGCCAGGAAGGGTCGATCGATCGATCGATCGATACTCCTGGTTCGATCGATCGATCAAACAGGTATGGCGAATATGCAGAATACCAGTTACGGGTTCTATCATCCAACATCATCAAAATCCAAATTTGAAACTCCCAAACTCCCAGAAATTTATACCACAAAGATTATAAACCCAAATTAGCAATATCCTACGTAAAGCATGCGAGTTTTCATCAAGCTTCATGGGTTAAAAGGGCCAAAACTTATATAATTCTCATGAACCCTAGAAATTTCTTTAACTTAGTTCTTCTTATTCTTTTCCCAGAATTTCTACTTCTAGACCAATATAAATTCGTGGTTCAATCTCTACATGTGAAAGTGATTTCCAAATTATTGTTTATATCACTACAACATGCGATTTCTAATCACCAACATGGGTTTTCTTTCATAAAAACTCATCCTAATCAACCCTAAACTAATATGAATGAAGCATTAACGAAATTAAGCAAGATAAATACTTGCCTAGAAATTTTTGTTTCTAATTTTTTGATGAAATCGGTGTGGTGGTGATCCTCGTTACGTGATCTATCGTTTGGCGGCGACGGCGACACAAACAGAGGAGTTCTTGGCCTAGAACTCTTGGGCAAGCTCTCTCTTTCCTTCTCCAATAGCCGTCACTTGTTTTTGGTCGTGTTAACCCTAGAAGACAACCCTAAGCATCTGATATAACCTTACAATTTTCGTGGGTTTTCAGGCTTAAAAATGTAAAATGATCAAAACTCCCTCCCGGGGTGTTAATTAGGCCTAAAAATGCCTCGAGACCCAAACTAAACCCTAGGTACATTATTTTGACTATCTCAACCCTTCTGGATACTTTGGCGCACTCGAAATGACCATACGAGTGACCTATAATTTATTCACTTTTCTTAATCAACATTTAGTCCCGACACGACACGGGCGCGTCCTGCCTTAAATTTCCAAAATTATCATTTTATTCACTCGTGACATTTAATAAAACCAATATTATATATTACTTTACTCATTAGTAATATTAAACAAGTTTCCAATGATTACTAACTCTCATCACGCTAGTAAATATTTAAATAACTTTTCGGATTAAAATTAAATTAATTTATCTTAATTAAATTTAATAAATCCTTAAATTTAAAAGCCATAAAAATACGGGGTATTACACCACGCCTCACCCTTTCCAGTTATTCATAGACCCCAGTCTCACTTCCCTCCTACACGAAGATTAATGAGTGACCTCATCTAGGCCTAGGTGAGTCCTCCGACCTTCCTATCATTTTGGTTGATAGAATGTTAAGGTTTAGAGGGGATTGAGGTGACTTACCTTATTCTAACATAAACCTTAATATTTGTCGAGGTGCCCCTCATGAGTAGGACCTCTGGGTAGATTACGTATTTACTGACCCTTACCATACGGCCACCATTGAGGGGCTTTGCCTGACCAAGACTATTGACAACCTAAAGCCTTGTACTATTGCTAAGCATTCAATTACCTTCAATTTGCTGGCTTATCATTGGAGTAGGTATTCACATACTTTTGTTACTAGTTAGGGTGAGTTCACCATCACCTTGGAGAATATTTGTGAGCTGACAAGCCTCCCTTACTTGGGAATCCATGTTTTTACTGATAGTTTCGAGGATATTAAGGAGGAGTTGATGTATTAAGAACTCCACTAAGCCCTTTTTGAGTGTTCTCACTATGTTTCTATTAATAATACTTTTGTCACCAAGCACTCATTTTCAAAATGGAAAAGATATTAGTTCAAGTATTTTTATCCCCTTTCCCAAAGGAAAAAGTTCGATCAAAGGGACCAAGTTTCAATATGAGCCCAAGATTAAGTACCCTTCACACTTAGCCATATATTTTTTTTACTTTATTGAGAAGGTTTTCGTTCCCGTGGAGGCTAGATGACTCCCCTCACGAGTTGATCTTCAGGCTAGCTATTAGACTTGCTCGAGGGAGGGACGTTCCCCTCGTAGCCCTTAACCTAGGCTCCCTATACACTTGGTTAGATTATTCTCACGTGGATATGGAACACCAGTTTTGCTAATTCCTTTATTTTGATGGCCTTTCTCTTTGAGATATCTTTTAACTTTACCCTAGACGCTCGTTCTTGTCATAGTGATGTCTCTCAGATTAGCAGGTGGCAAAAAATGAATACCAATAGCCCCTTAGGCCCCCTTATTCACAATGTTGATGAATTTTGCTTTTGCCCCTACTGCAAGCGAGTGGGAGGTGTTTTGTCGTAAGGCTACTTCTCAGCTTCTGGGGGCACCTTCTATTGTCCCTATGACCTGAAGTCTATTTTTACCTGCCCCCACATCTCTGCGATGACCATGCTTATCCCTTGCACTATTCCTTCCTTCACTGATTTTGGTCCCTGTGTGGAATTCTACCATTATCAGCGAGTGAGGAGGTAGTTTTGTCATGATCAAGGGGTCCATACTCCCACCTATCTCTCGAGCACTTCCCCTATCAGAAAGCTTATGCCAATTTTACCTTTGAACGGATGTTGTATAAGACTGATGGCCTTAGTGGGCTTTTTTTACGTGCTCGAGACTACATTCCTTTATTCAGCAGCTCATGGTTCAATTTTTGGCAGAGGCAGGTGTCTTTGATCCAGAATTGTGTAATGGATGTTCCTCGAGAGATAATCCCCACCAAAATTCCAAACAATGATAAGTATTTATAGGCCCTTTTTTTTAAGTGTGCTTTAGGTGAAAACAATTTTTTCTAAAAAACTTCTTCCAATTTTAATATGCACCAATTTTGTGAACCAATTTCAATTTAGCCCCATTTTATCTTCTTAATCCTAAACATGCATCTAGGTGAGATTAAGCAAGATAAATAAATCAAGTCCATGAAACACACAATACCGATGTACAAGAAAACCACTAAGGAAAAAAACCTTGAACGACCAAAGTCAAACAATCACTATAATACGGTATTACAAAGTACAAATAGTAGATTTAGTTAATGGCTCGATCTCCACGAGTCTTGACTCTGTTCTATGCTTCAATCCCTCCTCCACAGTGCAACACATAAATCCTTCCACGCTAGGTCCACAACATGAGTCCACGTGTGCCTCGGTATCTACCGAACAACTTTGGCAACCACCTATGATTTGGAACACGGTATCCTCCGCTTCTTTATCGTAAAACTTGACGAAAAATGTTCAAAGAGATTAACAGACTCTAAATGGTGAAAATAAGATCGCTATAGCATATGTGTATGAAATCTCGGATCTTTATAAACATAAAGAATATTTTTAGTTTCAAAACCTTTATAAATAAGTGAAGAAAAACATGTAGGTTCTATTCTATAATTTCGATTCTGTAAACCTCGAATTTATGAGAAAAAATGCCTTGAATAAAAAATCTTAAGTCAGTAAGTCGTTAAAACGACATGTGTATGTCGTTTGAAAGATATAGCCATCTCATTAGAACAAGATGTCCATGTCATTTAAACGATAGTCACATGTCATTTGAATGACTAATGATGTCGTTTGGTCTTTCGAAATAAGAGGAAAAGATCCATACGACTCTAAACAGTGTTTATTGTAATAACCCTCGCTTATGAGACTGTATTTTATATTAATTACTTAGTATAGTAATTGGAACCTAGTGTTGGGTTATGATTTGAATGATGAATTCAATGTAGAAAGTTGATATTTATTATGAGGTTGCATACATATCATAATTATGGGAATATATTGATATGTCATGCTTATTAGTATCATCTGAAAATAAAATGATATTTGGCTTAATTATGAGACCTGAACCTAAATTGAATTTTAAAATGTCCAAATGATAATTTGGAGGTTGCAGTTGATTCCGGAACGTGCGAAATAGTCAAATAATGTACCATATTGTATTTTGTAGTTTTGGGCATTTTTGACTGGTTGTGCTTTAATTATGCTATCGCGTATTGTTTTATCGCACTTTTGGTTAATTAAGTGGAGCATTTGGTCTTAGGTCACGACTTAAGCCTTTTTAGTCTTCTATTTTCCCAAAATCCCTTCCTAAACCTAAGAGAGAAAAGAGAAGAAAGTAGAGAGAAAGCTTTGGATTGAGAGGGAGATTGCAACTACACCAAGAAATCTGCATATTTGTTGAATCAAGGCAAGTTTTTACTTGCAAATTGTTGTCTTGAGATAGATGATTGTTGTGATAATGGTGTATTAATCCTAGTGTAGCAAACTTAGGGTTTTATTATGTGTTTTGGGTTTTGATTTATTCCCAAGATGATTCATGAGGTTTTAAGATGTTAGATAGCATCATTGGTGTCTTATAGTGTTGGTATATAAGTTTGGTTTGGAGAAGCTTGAGGTTGGGTAGCAAATGGAGTCCAAGACTCCATAGCCAATTCTTGGCAAAATCACAGGCCCGAATCGATTCGGCTAGGGGCAGTGCTCAGGTCTTGTTGACCGAATCGATTCGGAACTTATCCGAATCGATTCGGCAGTTATGCAGAAACCAAAATTTTCTGACCGAATTGATTCGGTATCCCATCCGAATCGATTCGGCAATTATGCAGAACCTCAATTTTTCTGGCCGAATCGATTCGGCCAAGGGGGCGAATCGATTCGGTAGCCCTGCATTTCCAAATTTTTTTCTTTTTCATTTTAACCCCTTTTCTTTAGGATTATTGACTAGGGACCTTCTTAAATGAAGTAAACATAGGGTTGAGAGTTCTAGTTGAGTTGGGTCGACATCCTAGACTCGAAAGGGTTCATCTAGGATTCTTTCAAAGGGGGGAATTTAAGGTGATGTTTAGGCGTCACTTTTGTCGTATAGTTTTATATCGGACTAAAAGATGTTAAGGTCAATTTTGGAGACTTTGGAATTCAAATTTGGTTACATTTTGATTTGAGGGTTTATATTAAAGCCTAAAAGAGGCCTTGGGGATAACCTTGGAGTCTGAATTCTTTTTGAGGATGCTATGTCGGTACGAATTATACATAGTCCCGATTTAACTTACGCATTTATTTAAAATGGGAAATTGTTAAGGTAAATGATAATTTTACTTAACCATGGCATGGGAATTAATGAAATGAAGGTTACACACCTCTCTAAATACCATCTTAAGGGAAGTCCGTGCGATAGGTGAAGCCCCCTGGCTAATGAATGCAGGGTGGATATAGTCCTAGGCCATATGAGCGCTTGTTCTATTTTTCTGCGATGGGTAGGAGATTTTTGGTGTGGTCTTGACTACCCCGCAGGCATATGGCCGCTTCCCGACGCTTTCGATAGGATCCCAGGTTGTCTTATGTTAGGCCCTGGAAGATGATGGTTATTTAGGGACGCGCTCAGTGGGGAAACCGGACGGGCGGTCTTAGAATCGTTATATTTATAATTATGACTATTCTAATTATGGAGTTGGACTCGATGGAACATTAATGCCATAAAGAGCAAAATTATGCCGCAAAGAGCATGTTATTGAGATTAGTGCCCTATAGAGCACATGATGTCAATTATATTCCTGATAAGGAATGGAAAATGTATACTTGAATTGAAATCTGATTAATGATGATAAAGGCTTATAAGCTCTTTTAATTCTGTTTTATTATGAATCTCACTCTATGCAGTCCTTCACCAATTTCAGTTCCTTATATGTCGTTAACATGCTAGACTATCACCCATGCTTCATTGTGCATCATTATCATACTTGTCATTTATCTATTGATCACATATACCCGGCCCTGACCGGTTTTCCTTTTCTTGTTGTGTATGTATATTTATATTATCCGTTCAGGTGTTCCGCCGCACGGTCGCCAGTAATGACCCTTCCTTCCTGTGGATTGTGAGGAGCCGTGACATTGTGCGGGTTTCACGGGATTTTGTGTAGACGCCTCTGTTTATGTTTCTAGTTATGTTCAGTTCATTCGGGCATGTTGCCCAAGCTGTTGTAAATGTATAATGAATTTATTATGTAACACTTGGTACTATATGTATGTTGTATGGATGGTACTGACCGAAGTTTTATTCGGTCCTTTGTATCTTTCGGGTTTTCTTAGATGCGCTTGTGGGGGTTTCCACCCTCTATTTCTATGATGGGTTGTTGAAAATGTTTTCCTTTAAATTTCAAATCAAAGTTTTTGATAACCCGTTTTCTGGAATATAGAGTGGTTATTCCTTATACTTTGTATATTGTTGTGATGCTGAGGATGATATTATCCATGATTTCCTATTTAATCGGGGTATAGGGCTGGCCACCCTTTATTTCGGATAGCGGGTTGTCACAGATGGTATCAGAGCATCAGGTTCTAGAGTCGTTAGGATCTATGCGGACTTGTCACGTTCTACCGTAGCGTTCTTTGATATAGAACTTAATGTTAGGATTGTTTTGCTGCCTATGTATGCGATCTTCTGTTAAATAGATTGTCTTACATTATGTTTTAACTCTCTCTCGTCTTTATCTCAGATGCCGCCGAAGAGAGGGCGTCCCGCTAGACGTAATAGGGTCGTTGAGGACGAGTTTGGTCCTCCACAGCAGCAGGGGAGTATCAGTGCCGTTGAAGTGGCAAATATTGTTGCCCAAGCTGTCAACGCCGCGATGACTGCCGTGGCCCAACAAATGCCGCAAGCCCAAGTTAGGGGACAAGAAGCACAAGCTCCCACGGGACCTTCTCAGTGGGAACGGGTGAGAGAATCTTTCCTGAAAGGGCATCCCCCGGAGTTTGAGGGAGGTTCAGATGTTATCAAGGCGAACCAGTGGAAGAGAGATATGCAACGCCATCTTAGGATGGTGGAATGTAGTGAGGAGAAGAAGCAGATTCTCGTTACTTTCAAGTTGGTAGGACCGGCTTTACATTGGTGGGAGTCCATGACGACGCCCGAGCAGAGGGATACTATGTCCATCACAAATTTTTGGGCCTTGTTTGATGGGAAGTATTTTCCTCCCGCGGTTCAGAGGGAGATGCAGAGGAAGCTGCAGGATTTGGTTCAAGGGGAGAGGTCAGTTGCTGAGTATGAAGAAGAGTTTACCCGGTTAGCTAGTTTTGTACCGGATGAGGTAACTCCAGAGTCGAAGAGGATCTCCAAGTTTGTGGGAGGTTTGAACTGGCGAATAAAGCAATATTTGCTAGGAAATCCATCTCTAGTGACTTTTGGTGATGTGATGAATACCGCTTTGCTTCATTGTCAGGAGCACAGATTGTTTTTGCTAAACAAGAAGAAGGTTATTACTGTGGGACAAGCGGGGAAGCAGGGAGGTGTTGGGAGCGGAGGGGGAACATCTTCTTCGTCCCAATCCTCGGGGAACAAGCTGGTTGAAAGGGATCCTCAGCAAGGGGATTCGTCCAAGCGTCAACGGTTCGGTGGGTTTAATGCTGGAAGTAATAATAACAGGCAAGGTCAAGGCGGCCAGCAGCCTCAGGGAGGTCGAGGTGGTAATGGTGGTAGGGGCCAACAGGGCCGAGGTGCGGGGCAACTCCGGAATAACCAAGGCAGGAATCAGGATAACATGACTAATAAATGTTTTCAGTGTGGGGAGCTGGGCCACTTTAAGAGGGCATGTCCTCAGTTGGTTGGAGGGCATCTTCCTAGGGCCCCACAGCAGCCGTATGTACAGTTTCCGCCTCAAGCGCCTAATCCGGTTGCTCCTCCTCAACAGGGGCAATTGCAGTACGGAAGGGTTTACCATCTTCAGGAGGTTTTGCTTCCTCCAGCTCCTCCAGCCCCACCAGCGATCGAGGGTAAGTTTCTCATTCAGGGGCACTTGGGTCGAATTCTATTTGATACGGGTGCTACACACTCCTTTATTTCTAGAAGTTTTGCTCAGACTACAGGTTTGATAAAATCTGCTGAAAGTACCTTCACTAGCGTCGAATCCTCTATGGGCGATGGCTCATTGATTTTCTTCGTATGTAAAAACGTAGGAATTAACCTTGGTAACTTGTGTTTTGAGGCTGACTTACTCGTCCTTGATATGGTCGGGTATGACGTAATATTGGGTATGGATTGGCTAGTGAAGTACCGTGCTATAGTGAATTGCTTCGGGAAGAGTATAGTTTTTGCGGTTCCGGGACAAGAGATGTTCCTGGTAGTTATGCCTTGTATGGAGGGGAGAACGAGTGGTTATCTATATTGTATTGCGGAAGATGCATCTAGAGATGTCATGGTTCCCTTAGATTCTCTTCCGATCGTTAGAGATTTTGAAGATGTCTTTCGGGAGATACCGGTATTACCCCCAAGTCGGGAGATCGAGTTTGTGATTGACTTAATGCCGGGAACTCGACCGATCGCCAAAGCTCCTTATCGTATGGCTCCTGTAGAGATGAGGGAGCTGAGGGATCAGATTCAGAAGTTACTGGATCATGGCTTCATTAGGCGTAGTACCTCACCGTGGGGCGCTCCAGTATTGTTTGTGAAGAAGAGAGACGGTTCTCTCCGGTTATGCGTGGACTATAGAGAGTTGAATAAAGTCACCATCCGGAATAAATATCCTTTACCTCGCATCGATGACTTGTTTGATCAACTTAGGGGAGCTTCATATTTCTCCAAGATAGACTTGCGGGCAGGGTATCACCAATTGAGGATACGGGAGCAAGATGTGTCCAAGACGGCTTTTCTGACCCGTTACGGATCTTATGAGTTCTTGGTTATGCCCTTTGGGCTAACCAATGCCCCAGCGGTGTTTATGGATCTTATGAATAGGGTGTTTCGGGATTTCCTTGACCAGTTTGTCATTGTATTTATTGATGACATCCTAGTCTATTCTCAGACGGAGTCGGATCACGCTGCTCACTTGCGGTTGGTCTTGCAGAGATTGAGGGATCATCAATTGTATGCAAAGTTTGAGAAGTGTGGCTTCTGGTTGAAGGAAGTTCAATTTTTGGGGCATGTGGTGTCATCCCAAGGTGTGTCTGTGGATCCGAGTAAGGTGATCATGGTGAAGGAGTGGGGTCAGCCCACGACGCCCACTGAGGTTCGTAGTTTTCTGGGCTTGGCGGGTTATTACCGTCGATTCATTAAGGGCTTTTCTAAGGTTGCTAGCCCATTGAAAAACTTGACCCGGAAAGGAGTAAGATTTGTTTGGGACAGTTCATGTCAAGCGGCTTTCGATGAGCTCAAGGACAGACTGACTTCAGCTCTAGTCCTAGCATTGCCCAGGCCGGGATTGGAATATCTCATCTTTACCGATGCATCTCTTCTGGGGTTAGGAGGTGTTCTTCAACAAGAGAGGCAACCCATTGTGTACACTTCTCGTAAGTTGAAGCCTCACGAGAGGAACTATCCGGTACATGATTTGGAATTCGCCGCCGTTGTATTTGCCTTGAAGATATGGAGGCATTACCTCTTGGGGGAAAAGTTTAGTCTTTTCACCGACCACAAATCGCTGCAGTACTTATTCTCCCAAAAGGATTTGAACATGCGCCAGCGCCGTTGGTTGGAGTTTGTGAAAGACTACCAATTTGACATTCATTACCACCCCGGGAAGGCGAATGTGGTAGCAGATTCCTTGAGTAGAAAGCCTGATGGGGACTTAGCTAAGGTGTGGAAGGCTAAGTGGAAAGAACTCAGCCTGGAGGATGCCGGAGCGAGAGCATTCCTTTCAGTGATGACGGTTACTCCCACGATTATAGCAAAGATTGTGGAAGCTCAGAAAAGAGATAAGGTTTGTCAAGACCACATACGCCAGTTGTTGTCTGAGGGAGCAGAGTCATACTCGATAGGCTCTGGGGGTGGACTACGCTTCCATGGAAGACTTGTGGTTCCCGATGATGGGGATTTGAGACGTGCAGTTATGGCAGAATCCCACGGGTCGAAGTTCACGGTACATCCCGGCGGGGACAAGATGTACCAAGATATGCGTTGTTTGTACTGGTGGGCGGGCATGAAGAGGGATATCTCAGAGTTTGTGTCCCAATGTACTACTTGTCAGTTGGTTAAGATTGATCACCAACGACCGACAGGTTTGTTACAGCCGCTCGAGATTCCCGTATGGAAATGGGAGAGTATTTCGATGGACTTTGTTATGGGCTTGCCTAGATCGCAGAAGGGTCATGACTCAATTTGGGTGATTGTCAACCGTTTGACTAAGTCGGCACACTTCTTGCCCGTGCGCGCCGATTATGATACCGCTCGTTATGCCCAGTTGTTCATTGAGGAGATCGTTAGACTCCACGGGGTACCTTTGAATATTATCTCCGACCGAGATAAAATTTTTGTGTCCCACTTTTGGCAGAGTTTCCAGGGAGCTATGGGGACCGAGTTGAAGTTAAGCTCTTCCTGTCATCCTCAAACAGACGGTCAGACCGAGAGGGTAAACCAGATGTTGGAGGATATGCTTCGTATGTGCATACTCGACTTTAAAGGTAGTTGGGAACAATATCTTCCGTTGGTTGAGTTTGCTTACAACAACTCAAACCAATTTACCATTGGTATGGCACCTTATGAAGCCCTATATGGCAGGCCTTGTAGGTCGCCCGCTTGTTGGTTGGAAGTGGGTGATAATAAGTTTCTTGGACCTGAAATAGTCCAAGACACTTCTTCGAAGATCGAGCTTATTCGAAATCGTATACGTGTAGCCCAAGATCGGCAAAAGAGCTATGCCGATGCGGGTAGGAGACACATGGAGTTGGAGGTTGGAGACCAAGTGTTGGTGCGGGTGTCCCCGATGAAGGGCATCAAACGTTTTGGGAAGAAGGGAAAGCTTGCACCGCGTTTTGTTGGACCTTTCCCGGTAATTGCAAAGGTTGGTCCTGTAGCATACCAACTTGCCTTGCGAGAGCCTCTACAACAAATTCATGATGTATTTCACGTCTCCTCTTTGAAAAAGTATATAAGGTGTGAAGGTGCCCTTTGGCACATCCCTTTCGAAGATATCGAGTTGCAGCCCGATGTTTCTTATGAAGAACAACCGGTTGCTATCCTTGAGTGTGGGGAGCGAAAGTTAAGATCTCGTGTGGTGCCTCTAGTGAGAGTCCAGTGGAGTCATCATCATGCAAGCGAATCGACTTGGGAACGCGAGGATGTGATGCGGGAGAAATATCCACATCTTTTCTCATGAGGTACGCCTGAATTTTGGGGGCAAAATTCCCTCATAAGGGGGGGAGTATGTAATAACCCTCGCTTATGAGACTGTATTTTATATTAATTACTTAGTATAGTAATTGGAACCTAGTGTTGGGTTATGATTTGAATGATGAATTCAATGTAGAAAGTTGATATTTATTATGAGGTTGCATACATATCATAATTATGGGAATATATTGCTATGTCATGCTTATTAGTATCATCTGAAAATAAAATGATATTTGGCTTAATTATGAGACCTGAACCTAAATTGAATTTTAAAATGTCCAAATGATAATTTGGAGGTTGCAGTTGATTCCAGAACGTGCGAAATAGTCAAATAATGTACCATATTGTATTTTGTAGTTTTGGGCATTTTTGACTGGTTGTGCTTTAATTATGCTATCGCGTATTGTTTTATCGCACTTTTGGTTAATTAAGTGGAGCATTTGGTCTTAGGTCACGACTTAAGCCTTTTTAGTCTTCTATTTTCCCAAAATCCCTTCCTAAACCTAAGAGAGAAAAGAGAAGAAAGTAGAGAGAAAGCTTTGGATTGAGAGGGAGATTGCAACTACACCAAGAAATCTGCATATTTGTTGAATCAAGGCAAGTTTTTACTTGCAAATTGTTGTCTTGAGATAGATGATTGTTGTGATAATGGTGTATTAATCCTAGTGTAGCAAACTTAGGGTTTTATTATGTGTTTTGGGTTTTGATTTATTCCCAAGATGATTCATGAGGTTTTAAGATGTTAGATAGCATCATTGGTGTCTTATAGTGTTGGTATATAAGTTTGGTTTGGAGAAGCTTGAGGTTGGGTAGCAAATGGAGTCCAAGACTCCATAGCCAATTCTTGGCAAAATCACAGGCCCGAATCGATTCGGCTAGGGGCAGTGCTCAGGTCTTGTTGACCGAATCGATTCGGAACTTATCCGAATCGATTCGGCAGTTATGCAGAAACCAAAATTTTCTGACCGAATTGATTCGGTATCCCATCCGAATCGATTCGGCAATTATGCAGAACCTCAATTTTTCTGGCCGAATCGATTCGGCCAAGGGGGCGAATCGATTCGGTAGCCCTGCATTTCCAAATTTTTTTCTTTTTCATTTTAACCCCTTTTCTTTAGGATTATTGACTAGGGACCTTCTTAAATGAAGTAAACATAGGGTTGAGAGTTCTAGTTGAGTTGGGTCGACATCCTAGACTCGAAAGGGTTCATCTAGGATTCTTTCAAAGGGGGGAATTTAAGGTGATGTTTAGGCGTCACTTTTGTCGTATAGTTTTATATCGGACTAAAAGATGTTAAGGTCAATTTTGGAGACTTTGGAATTCAAATTTGGTTACATTTTGATTTGAGGGTTTATATTAAAGCCTAAAAGAGGCCTTGGGGATAACCTTGGAGTCTGAATTCTTTTTGAGGATGCTATGTCGGTACGAATTATACATAGTCCCGATTTAACTTACGCATTTATTTAAAATGGGAAATTGTTAAGGTAAATGATAATTTTACTTAACCATGGCATGGGAATTAATGAAATGAAGGTTACACACCTCTCTAAATACCATCTTAAGGGAAGTCCGTGCGATAGGTGAAGCCCCCTGGCTAATGAATGCAGGGTGGATATAGTCCTAGGCCATATGAGCGCTTGTTCTATTTTTCTGCGATGGGTAGGAGATTTTTGGTGTGGTCTTGACTACCCCGCAGGCATATGGCCGCTTCCCGACGCTTTCGATAGGATCCCAGGTTGTCTTATGTTAGGCCCTGGAAGATGATGGTTATTTAGGGACGCGCTCAGTGGGGAAACCGGACGGGCGGTCTTAGAATCGTTATATTTATAATTATGACTATTCTAATTATGGAGTTGGACTCGATGGAACATTAATGCCATAAAGAGCAAAATTATGCCGCAAAGAGCATGTTATTGAGATTAGTGCCCTATAGAGCACATGATGTCAATTATATTCCTGATAAGGAATGGAAAATGTATACTTGAATTGAAATCTGATTAATGATGATAAAGGCTTATAAGCTCTTTTAATTCTGTTTTATTATGAATCTCACTCTATGCAGTCCTTCACCAATTTCAGTTCCTTATATGTCGTTAACATGCTAGACTATCACCCATGCTTCATTGTGCATCATTATCATACTTGTCATTTATCTATTGATCACATATACCCGGCCCTGACCGGTTTTCCTTTTCTTGTTGTGTATGTATATTTATATTATCCGTTCAGGTGTTCCGCCGCACGGTCGCCAATAATGACCCTTCCTTCCTGTGGATTGTGAGGAGCCGTGACATTGTGCGGGTTTCACGGGATTTTGTGTAGACGCCTCTGTTTATGTTTCTAGTTATGTTCAGTTCATTCGGGCATGTTTCCCAAGCTGTTGTAAATGTATAATGAATTTATTATGTAACACTTGGTACTATATGTATGTTGTATGGATGGTACTGACCGAATTTTTATTCGGTCCTTTGTATCTTTCGGGTTTTCTTAGATGCGCTTGTGGGGGTTTCCACCCTCTATTTCTATGATGGGTTGTTGAAAATGTTTTCCTTTAAATTTCAAATCAAAGTTTTTGATAACCCGTTTTCTGGAATATAGAGTGGTTATTCCTTATACTTTGTATATTGTTGTGATGCTGAGGATGATATTATCCATGATTTCCTATTTAATCGGGCTATAGGGCTGGCCACCCTTTATTTCGGATAGCGGGTTGTCACATTTATCTCATATAAAATGATGTTAAAACGATTTAAAATCATTTTTAAATAAAATAATATCCTTAAAATATATTTTGAGTCCCATAAACATTATGCATTCATACCTGAGAGTATCTTAGAATGAAATATGATATGAAGACGTGAAACGTGGACCAATAAACACGATATGACCTTATCTTTGAAGCTTGGCCTCCATGTCTTCAAAATAACACGTCATAGACTATGTGGGAATCGTGACACGTAAAAATATATCTATAACTCAAATTGGATTTTATCTGGAATAATTCCAATACATATAAATTGACACTACTTGGAAATTTGTCCTTAAAAACCTCCCCCTTTGGCTATTCTGTGACAAAACTAAAATAGTAAATTGCTTAAGCCGGGACGTCAAGCTAAATTACCTAAATCCCATCCCATAAAACCCCCCAAAATACAAGGCACGATCTAGTAAACAAATTTTGGACTGACAGCATTAAAGTCTCCATGTGATGTAGTCACAAAATCTCGAAGCCCTGAAGAATATCTACACACACGAAACAGACAAATGCCTAGTGAAGTATGGGAACAAATGATATAAAACCTTATGATATCAATTTGTAAAACAAACCATTTGTTAAACATGTGAGCAAAACAAATGATATCTATTTGTATACACATTTTTTAATATAGCTTAAATCAATGATATCAATATGTAAATAGTTTAATCAAAACATGATACCAATACAAAACATATATGCTCATCATAAAAACTCCCCCTACATCAGATACTATCTGTCCCTTTTTTGTCTCGAATAGACAACCAGTGAGAAAGATAAACAACATCTAAAATGAGAATAATTGTATGAAGCACATCTAGAAAACATAGGTAGCAAGCTAAAATTAATCAGAAGATACCAAATCGTAGCTAGCAAATAGTCAAATAAAATGAAACATCAATAGCAAGAATGATATGACTAAACAAATCAATGCAGTGTAAACAATATCGATTGCATGTAAACTGTCCAGAATACCTCAAAAGTACCAAAACTGAATGATATCATCATATATACGAAGCAAGTACTGAAACAGAACGAGGAGTTAAAAAGTCAATTCAGGTCAACTCATGTCATTCGAATGATAATGCACTGTCATTTTAACAAGATAAGGTCTCATTTGATCAATCCAAGAAACGACCTAAAATAATGCTTGGTCGTGCGATGTAACTCAAGAAATGAGTTAAAAATGACCCTTCTAATGACTATACCTAATACTTTTAGCATTTCATTTTTACTGTCCGCGATCCAGTCTTCAAATGATGTGGGTATGTCATTTGAACGACATTCAAAAGTCGTTGGAACGACTTGGAAAAATTCATACTCCAGTTCTAAAAACATTTATCTTTTGCCCAATGAAAAAATTTCATCAAAATAGCAAATGGATATACGAAATAGTAGCAAAACATAGTCAGAAAAGAAAAATAAAATAAGTATGAGTTTCATGCTAACATATTATCAATGTGACTTAAAAATGGATATTGAATGAATGGGCGTGAACTACAACAAATGAATCACAACTTAGACACGTCGAAATAATCAAGAAGCTCTAATTGATAGCTAAATGCCATTAAGCTAAGTTTTAGCCATTTATGACAATTAATATATTGAGCTTAATAAACTAAACAAACATCATTCACAAAAATCCAAAATTTTTATGTTTTTATAAATAATAGCACCATGATACGATTTTTTGACATTAGGATTCGTGGTGCAAACCCGTTGATATTTTCTTCCAAACTCCCTCATATATTCATATTTATTTTCTTTTTAAATAAACATATCAAACTAAACTAATTGGCCCATTTTGGCATATTATTCTTTTTATGGCCTCAATTGTTTTCCTAGGCTCTTTTAAATGGTGGATTTCACGATGAGATTATTATTCTCTCGTAGCCCTTTCCCATGCATACTCATCATTTTCTCAATTAAACAAATCCTCACGAGCAAACAGTTCTTACATGCACACCTCCTCTTAAGTCTAATTACGTATAAATGAAAAAAATTGAGAGGATAACATCTCACCAAACTCAAATATGCATGAGAAGTCAAACATTTATAAAAGCTCGTGCATGTTTGCAAAGGCGTATATACAAAGTCGAATCCAAATGCAAATTAACTTCGAAACAACCCCATTAAGCAATGATTAAGATCATTCAACGTACCAACAATTATGAGCAAATTTCCTAGCCACATGGATAATGAAATGATGGGGGTCCAAGCACACCAATATGCCAAATCAAACATGTAAACTCATGACCCACAAAAATAAACCGAAATCCTTTTGGGTTTTTCACAAAATAATTTTCACTAAAAATAATTTTTTTCTCAAAACTATTTAAAATAAAAAATCTTTTTATATTTTCAAAAATTTTATCAAAACAAAATCTTTTTGTATTTTTCTCATAAGACTCAATAAAATGAAAAAAAAACATCATACAAAGAGATGCACATGTCATAAAACTAGAAACATATATATCATGAAGAAAAGATTAGCGTATGCAAATATGGAAACACAATCCTAACAGCGACGCAAGCCTAATCGTCCCCAAGATACACCTTTCCAAAGTTACCCAGTACGTAACTCATTAATATTTCTCTTTAACGATCATATTTATGCATTGTCTAATGATTCTGAAACGATATTGGCTCCAATATTCTCCTCTACTTCTTTCTTCAGGGATTTAAACTGATTTTTACAGTGTGTTGCTTGACACAATTCCAACACTCAATCACATTAGTGTTCTGATTTTTTTGTCAGAATTTTTAGGATTTCAAGATTACAACCTACCATTTATCGATCTAAATGTTCTACGACCTTTGTTCTTATTTGCGTCTTTGACTATTCTTTCAATGTTCAACGTTGATGCTGAAATGGAGGCTTCGTCTGACTATTTTCATATTTCATCTATCACGATCATAATGAAAACATCATCGAGCTTTAGTCTGACATTCATACGGAACTACTGATTGTAGTAACTATTTTACTCCACCTCTTAGGCAACTGTCCCAGAATTAATGTAGCTCGAATTTCATCATTAAAATTGATTTCAACTGATTCTAGTTGACCAATCACTTCTTTGAACGCATATAGATGTTATTTAAACTTTCCACCTTTCATGAGTTTCAAATTAAATAACTTTTTAATCAAATGAACTTTAGTTGCTACAAAAGGCTGCTCTTACATGCTGGAGAGGGCAACCATGAGAGATTCCATCGTCTTCTCATTTTTTTTATATTGAATACTACCGACTTTGAGAGCGATGGCCTCATAGTTCCAGGACCTTTCCGATCAAGTAGTTGCCATTTGGGATCCTTCATATCTTCTGACTTTTCGTGGTAAATACAAATCCTTAAGGAAGAGATTGTCCTCCATTTTCATTTTCTAAGATCCAAAATTTGCACCGTCAAATTTTGTGACATTATAGTTTTCTTTTTCTGACGCCATTGCTCCCACTCAACCAAAAAATGTCGAGTACAAAAAAAATCACGCACAATAATTTTTGTCAAATATATCCGTTTACTCAAGGTTGTAAAACTAAGAGCTCTGATACTAATTGTTAGGAATTTAAACACATCTAAATTCCGCCAATAATTTTGTCATAACCTTGGGATTTAATGGGTCAAGAAAATAATTCAAAAATAATAATGCACACATAATACGAGAAATTTACGCTGTTCACTAATTTGGTTACATCCATGGCTCACACTCTCTTTTCACTAATAATTATGATATTTACAAAACACACAATGTGTATCACTCACATTCAAAAAATACTAACTTTGTATTTTTGGCTTATATTGTGTATCATTAACATCACTCATTAACTTGCGTGGAGGCTAACATTACCGACTACACATTCTCATATATCTCTTACTCTAAAACATATCATTCTGTTGTATGTTTACAAAATTCAGCATTTGTGTTGGTGTGTTTTACTTGCTGCTTCCATTGCCAATTTCTTGGCAAGATTTTTGCTGAATAAATTCAATAACCTTCATATTTTTAAATCATCTACCAACCCATTTTCCACCCATTTGCTAAAAGTTGCCAAAAGTCGAGCTCACAATTGCTACATTTGAGTCAACAATTGTCGCTTAGGCTCCATACTTTAACACAAGTCTCATACTATATCCTAGACATCTTGTCTAAAGGTAGAAATAATTATATCTTTACAATGTTATTGAACAACATGACATGTCAATAGTATTTTATTTTATTTTAAGTGTTATAATAGTTTTCAGTCCAGCGCGATGCACAGGGGCTTCATAATTTTTTTAAGCATTGCATATTTTTAAAATGTTTATAAAAAATATAAGAAATATATGTGAAAATGGTGTTGAAGCTCAACTGGGATTGTAGGACGTTTATCATGTCTGTCATCTTTTGTGGAATAAATCATAATTAAGGTAATCGAGTGATAATCCAATATGATATATTAAAGAATTAAATAGTTTAGGTTTGTTCTTGCTTAATATTTTTTTTAAAAAGCATATCATAAAAACAATATATAGAAGTATGCAGCACTCACAATTCTTAGCACTAAACCACAAAATTTCCATCCAACATCATAGTAACTCTGCATATAGAAGTACCATATAGTTAACTTAATACCAAAAAATAAATTATAAAGGTAATTATTTATAATGACCCTAGAAGAACTTAAATTACGTACAATAACTAATTATTAAAATTTGGCTAAACTGCATAGTGCAAAGGTACCTAGCATACAATGCTAAATTCCACTAACTTGAAGTTTATGACAAACAATGATACGAAAAAAAATGATGGACTAACACATTCACACAATGGCATTAGACATCTTAAGGAAAATATATAAAACTAGAAAAATCATATTATCTCCTAAATAAAAAAATCATCCTAGAATTAACACAGATGAAGAAATGAACATGCAGTAAATAAAAAGTGGTCACTCACATTGAAATTATAAGATTCCAAGTCATAAAAAACAAATAATAAAATTACAAATATTTGTCTAGTCAAATCCCGTAAATATTCAATAGTATCAATGCCATCACTTTGTCTACCTCTCATCCAACAAGAACACAAAGTGTTCCCAAATCTCTTAGAATGTAAAAAATCCCTGCAAAATCAATAACCTCAATTACAAATAACATACTCCATAAAATTAATCACATTGGGAAGTGTTGGAATACTATATTAGTGTATCCCAAGTATTAATAGTAAGCATAGACATCTGCGAATTCCAACAAAGAGTGTGAATTCCCAATTTAAAAAAATACAAAATTAAATGGAAAAATATGGTGTCTAGTGCAATAGGAAATGAGGACAAAAAAAAATGATACAACAATATAGTTTCATATAGTTGATAAAGAACATAAAAACAGATATGCATATAACAATATTAGTCCAAGATTAGTCATGAGATAAATATTAAAATTTAGTCACCATCACCCATCATTGGTCTAGTATAGACTTCTCATTCAATATGATATGTATCGAAGTTTTATATAACTTCCAATTAAAATTAAAGGGATTAACATACAAACTATTTTGTGTGCAATTAAAAAAAATAGAATTTTTTTAATAAAAAGAAATTCTTAGTGTTGTCTTTCCATCTCTGTTGCCTTAACCGCTAACTTCATTTGTGCTAGGTTTATCTGATTCAAGAAAATTGGGTGCCTACGTGTCATGCACTTGTTGTTGTGCCCAGTAACAATCCATAAATCAAACTCACATGAAATCACACATAATAACAAGAGATTTACGTGGTTCGGTAATTTGCCTACGTCCACGGGGGCAACGAAATTGTATTATCAGAAGAGGAGAATTACAAACACTCTTGCTCTATTGATTCTCTCTCAAATAAGACTCTTTATATGCTTTGTTTCTATCCTATTTTCTGGTGTGTTTTTCTCTCAATACATAGAGATTATTTATAGGTTAGCAAGGGGAGTAATGGCCACATAAAATGTCTTAGTTGAGTGTCCACTTAGAGCACTTCTTGTGGAGAAAAATACTCCACCACTAAAATGGTGAGAGTCTAGCCACTAACCAATTACTCCACCAAATGGTGGAGTCTTGTCACAAACCAATAATCTCCACCTTGGCAAGAGTCCACCAATAAATGTTTCCCTACAAGCGCCCTTAGGCGCCACGAGCTCGAGAGATGTTGATCAAGTCCAAACAGTGTTGGAATTTGATCCCTATAACCACCTTTGTCAGCATATCTACAAGATTATTTGCAGTCCCAATTTTTTGGAGTAGAATATCCCCCTTCATCTATAATTTCCTGAATGAAGTGAAAGCGGACATCAATATGCTTGGTGTGAGAATGATGAACGTGGTTCTTTGCCAAACAGATGGCACTCTGACTATCACAAAAAACCTCCACATTTTCCTGAATAATGCCCAAGTCATCAATCAAACTATGAAGCCAAATGGCTTCCTTAAAATCTTCTATTACAACCAAATACTCTGCCTCTGTTGTAGACAAAGCCACTGTCGACTGTAAAGTTGATCTCTAACTAACTGGTCTTCCTGCTATAGTGAAAACATAACCAGTACTAGATCGATGCTTGTGAAGATCTCCAGCATAATCAGAATCCACATATCCGACTACATGCTTACCAACTATTGTGTTTCTCTCAAACTTCAAATCGATATCCACAGTACCTTGAATATACCGTAGTATCCACTTCACTGCCTTCTAGTGTCCTTTCCATGGATTTTGTATGTAATGACTCACCATGCTCACTACATGTGAAATATCTAGTCTGGTACACACCATGGCATACACTAAGGCACCAATTGCATTTTCATATGGAACATGATCCATCTGCTTCTTCTCATCATCTGTATTTGATGACATCAGCGCACTCAACTTGAAATGTGGAGCCAATGGAGTACTTACAGGTTTATTCTTATTATCGAGGCCAAACCTCTAAAGTAAATTCTTCAGATACTGAGTCTATGTCAAGCTGACTGTACGTTTTACTCTGTCTCGCTTGATCTTCATCCCAAGAATTTTCTTGGCCTCTCAAAGATCCTTCATCTCAAACTCTGAAGTCAACTGAATCTTCAGCCTGTTGATCTCCACCTTGCTCTTAGATGCAATAAACATATCATCCATATACAAGAGCAAATAGATAAAATTCCCATTTTGGAGCTTACAAAACTATACGCAATAATCAAACTGACTGAGTGTGTACTTGTGATCCATCATAAAATGGTCAAATCGCTTGTACCACTGTCGTGGTGACTACTTCAAACCATACAATAACTTGCTTAACTTATAAGCCCAGTTCTCGCGTTTAGGAGTTTTAAAACCATCTGGCTGAGACATATAAATTTCCTCCTGTAAGTCACCATGGAGGAATGCAGTTTTCACGTTGAGTTAATCTAACTCGAGATCAAACTATGATACCAAAGCCAATAATATCCGAATGGACGAATGCTTAACAACAGGTGAGAAAACCTCGCTGTAGTCGATTCCTTCTTTCTGGGCGTAGCCTTTCACCACTAGTCTGGTCTTGTATGTAATGTTTTCTTTGCCAGGAGCACCTTCCTTTTTAGCATAGATCCACTTGCAGCCGATAGATATCTTACCCTTTGGAAGTTGAACCAACTTCCAAGTCTGATTCTTATAAAGTGATTTCATTTTTTCATCCATCTCCTTCTTCCACTTGACACTATCTATAATCTGTACGACTTCTCTGTAAGTGCACAGGACATCATGATCGGTCACTAGAAGTGCATAGGCCACCATGTCTATTAATCGAGTAAGTTTTCGAGTATCCCTTTTAGTTCTTCCAATGGCAATAGAGTATGGCTGCTGATTAATCACCGATTCTAGTGTTGGTACTGGTGTTGGAACCTCCACCTCAACTGAGATTTCTTACTCATCATTAGATTCCACATCTGGAAAATTGATTATCAACATTCCTTACTGGAATATCGAGCTCCACATGTTGTAAATAACTTGGATTCACGTTCTCTTTCTCTGAAACTATCAATTTCAACATTATAGACTCGTCAAAAGTAACATCTCTGCTTAGAACAATTTTCTTTGATTCAGAGCACCCGAGTCTATACGCTTTTACACTAGCACTAAAACCCAAGAATACAGCTTTCTTGGCTTTAGGTTCTAACTTTGTTTCAGTCACATGATAATAAGAAGGATAACCAAAAATATGTAACCAATCGTAATCTGTAGCAGATCTACAAAACCATACCTCCATAGGAGTCTTCCCACCAATTGCGGCTATAGGAAGTCTATTGATGAGGTGAGAAGCATAATTCACTGCTTCACACCAGAATGCCTTCCCCAATCCAGCATGGGACAGCATACACCGAATTTTATTATGGCGTTCTTCGTATGGTAAAATATCTGACAATTCCCTCATCTTGGAAGATTTTAAGGAATGGGTCTAAAGTGTACTCTCCATCATTATCTGTTCAGAGTTTCTTGATCTTTCGACCTATCTGAGTTTCTAGAATCTTTTTCCAGTTAAGGAAAATCTCCATAACTTCATCTTTTTAACGCATATGTATACCCAGACTCGTCTGGAGTAATCATTAATGAAAGTCACGAGCTAAAGTTTACCTCCCAAAGTTGCATTTTTGGTAGGTCCCCATACATCTGAGTGAATATAGTCAAGAATTCCTTCGGTGCAGTGAACAGCAGTACCAAACTTGACTCAAGTCTGTTTACCCAAGACACAGTGTTCACAAAAATCAATCTTGCCTATCTTAACTCATTTTAACAGGCCTTGCTTTATCAAACCTTTTAGATCTTTCTCTCTAGCATGCCCTAAGCGCATGTGCCATAATCTGGATTCATATGAATCGTGTGAGCTTTTGGAAACTGTCGCTCTCCCAGTGATTGTGCTCCCATCGAGGAAATATAAATTTCTTTTTTGGGTACCTTTCATGGTTATAAGTGCTCCTTGAACCACCTTTAGGACTCCACCTTTAGGACTCCACCTTTAATGATAATATAATATCCTTTAGCATCAAAGGTTCCTAGTGAAACGAGATTCTTCTTCAAGTCTGGAATGTATCGTACATCATCCATCACACAGCTTCAATCGGTTCAAGACTATCCCTTTTATTTTACAGGTGTTGTCATTGCCCATTAAAACACATCCCCTGTCAAGCTCTTGGAAGCTTAAAAACCAGTCCCTGTTGGGACACATGTGATAGGAACACCCTGAATCAAGAATCCATTCCTTAGAATGGTAGGGTGATGATGAAGCAGTCAACGCTAACTCTAGGTCATCTTCTTCATTTTGTGCAATGTTCACATTTAGCTCATTTTTCTTGTCCTTGTTTGGACAATTTTTCTTCCAGTGCCCCTTTTGATGATAGTAGGAACATTCATCTTTAGCAAGTTGTCGTCTATCAGATGATTTACCTCTTGACTTTGAGAGGAATTTTCCTCCTCATCCTCTATTGGGTGTCCTCCCTCTTACTGTCAACGCTTCTGATGATGATGGGTCTCGATGGACCTGTAAATCCTTCTTTCGTACCTCGTTGTTCATCAAAGAATTGGAAACATCATTAAATTTTACCTCATCTTTTCCATACAAAAAGGTAGTAGTCAAGTGATCATACGAATCAAGCAATGAATTTAGCAATAACTGTGCCTTATCCTCATTAGCAATTTCAATATATAAATTTTACAAATAGGCTAAAATTTTATTGAAACTGTCTAAATGAGTATTCATAGATGTACCGTGCTTATATTGGAAGCGAAAAAGTTTCTTCTTGAGATAGAGCCAGTTTTCTATGCTTTTCGTCATGTACTTGTCCTCTAGCTTCTTCCAGAGACTTATTGCCACAGTCTCCTTTATGACAAAATACTTCTGGTCTTTGGCTAAGCACAATCGAATTGTACAACAAGCTTGACGGTTTATAAATTTCCAATCTTCCTTGGAAATATCCTTGGGCTTGGAATCCAAGGCAATATGTAACCTTTCTTAAAATAACAGATCCAAAACTTCACACTGCCACATGCCGAAGTTATTTGTAACGTCAAATTTTTCGACATCAAACTTTGCATTTGACATAGAACTTCTTTTCCAAGAGCTACTGGTGGTTATCGGAGTTTGTACTTCAATTGAATCGAAAGAAGTTTCACCTTCCATTGTTCCTTAGACTCCACCCAAAAAAATAGATTCTACGTATGGAAGTGCCTTAAAACACTGCTATATGTTCCCTTTAAGTCAATAAAGCAACATAAGAGCTGAATTAGCAGAAACGGAGGGTACGATTGCGTCCAAAATGGTCGAAATAACTAAAAAGGGATCCGACTCAGTCAAAAATGGGTCCAGAATGGAATAAGTTGGCCTAAAAATAGATTTTTGGACCGAGTTGACTCAAGGGGATTATTTCGTTAAAGTTAACAGAATTTTCGAACAGAATATTCCTTTTTCATTTGGTGACTTCAGCGGCTCAGTCAGATAATTTGACGGCATGGTCAAACGGTCAATGACCTGGTTAAACGGTCAACGGCTTGGTCAAATAGCTCAACGACTTGGTCAAACAGCTTGGTGGCTTGGTCAATGGCTTGGCTAGAAAAAAAAATTCTCATCAGTTGGCAAATTTGGGAGCTTTGGAGCTCTGTTTGGCCTCTGGTTTGTTTCGTTGGTCTCCTATCGACGATACGCTCCTCCTGGTGAGTTCAAATTTGAGGTTTGAAGATTTTGATTTCTGGCAAAAAAAATGAACAAAGCGCCAATAACGGCTGTGTCTGGCTCTGATACCAATTGTTGTGCCCAGTTGCAATCCAGAAATCAAACTCACACACAATAACAAGAGATTTACGTGGTTTGAAAATTTCCCTACGTCCACGGGGGCAGCGGAATTGTATTATCAGAAGAGGATAATTACAAACACTCTTGCTCTCTTGGTTCTCTCTCAAACAAGACTCTCTATATGCTCTGTTTCTCTCCTATTTGCTGGTGTGTTTTTCTCTCAATACATAGAGCTTATTTATAGGTGAGGAAGGGGAGTAATGGACACATAAAATGTCTTAGTTGAGTGTCCACTTATAGCACTTCTTGTGGAGCAATATACTCCACCACTAAAATGGTGAGAGTCTAGTCACTAACCAATTACTCCACCAAATGGTGGAGTCTTGTCACAAACCACTCATAAACCAACACGTGTACGTCCATAATAACAGGGCGACTGCCGTCACATCACATCGTCCTCTGATGCCAAAAAACCAATGAGCACACAAACACCTTTATTGCGGGCGGGACAACACCAAGCTGAATAGGACCAACAAAAGGGTGGCCAAGGTGTCCGCGACGCAATCACTACTCCGGTTAGGGTGCAACCAGTTTAACCCACCCAGTGTGACTGGGGTGTGTATAAATTATTTATGTTATTGATACATAATAGTTAAAGAAAAATGTAATATAGCTTATTTGATGAGTAAACTAAACAACCTTGGGCTCTATTTCTTGAGAATACCTAATGATGTCAGCTCTAATTTGTTAACCATTCATGCGGCAAGAAAGAAATGAAGGGTAGATATGGAGGTGTTAAATCTGTACCCAAAATAGAGGTATATGAAGAGCAAGGGTTAACAAATTATAGAGAAACTTTGTTAGTTCCCTAGGCCAAAATCTAAACTGGAGGAAAACCAAGAGCAAAGGTTGAAATATTATAGAGAAAATATCTTGGATTTTTAAGGCTTAATTGATGTACACATAAAAGTGATAATAAATAAAATTGAAAGAACTGAAATTTTGATAACACAAACACATGAGCATTGACGAAAAAAATACACTCTTAATGTTGTGTAGTAGGGCGTCTTTTTCTTTCTGTTGTGCGGGGTGGGAGGAATCTAACTCATAATAAGTAAAATAGTACCCTCTAAAAAACAAAAAATAAAATACAAATCTAAAATTGCGCTATATGGGAAACAATAAACTATAGTCTGGATAATCACTTAAAATACCCATCATGGCTCAATTAAATGATTTGTAGATTTCTACCTACCTATTTTCAAAGAAATCTAGATGATCTCCGTCTTTGATGTAAAAACACGCTAATGGATTACACGTTCGATTTGAATCTAGAGGCTAAAACAATATAAGAACACATTAAATTTCATTGATTCTTCTAAAACAATAGAAGACCCCACTATATTTAAATTGATTTCTCTCAATTATGAGAAGACTACATTCAAACGAATCATATAATTACATATATTCAATTGTGGCTAGCATAAGCAATTACCATTATGCAGACTTCAAAGAGAAAAATAATGAAGTTGTGGGAAAAAATATATTATAACATGTCCTGAGATATAGGATGAAGTTATATTGACCAAACGCTTTTAGAGTAAACAATGAATAAATAATTAAGTATATTCCTACAAAATGGACGTAAAAACATCCATGAACAAAGAGAGGAATCAACCAAATGAAAGTGAGAGATTTAATAATGTAAAAATAATAACCTGATTTAAATCCCAAAATATTCATTATTTTGAAACCCAATAAATCGAATTTAGGAAACATAATATGGAATACCTATGAAACCAAGATGAATTAGAGCTACTAGCTTGGTTTATTGAACAATTATATGATGGAGTCTTAGGTGTTTAAGTCAGTCAAATTCTTTTATAGTTACGACTGGTTAGAATTTATGATATTTAATGGAATTTGATTGAGTTGACAAAATCAGATTTTGGTCAATTTTAGGGTCAATTTAATACGTGATCCATATGTCTTTCAAGACAATGGTAACGCGTTCTCCTCCGCGAGGAGTATAACGTGATGTAATCACATGCATAAAACCATAAATTAATGAATAAAAAATTATGGCTCAAAGTACCCACTTGGAACATGAATTTAAAGTCTTATGCTAAAGCTCTTGTTCCACATAAGAAGAATGTGAAAAATGGGTGTAGTATAATATAATCCAATTTGTATTAAAGGCTTGGTGTCCTTGGGTATCCTAACTCTTTTAAGGATGGAGGACTTACATGAGCTTGGGTTGACTTCCAAGCCCACACGCGCGTGCGATGCCGCCAGCCTGATCCAACCCGGTCTGGTCCGGCTCGGCTCGTACTCGTGAGTTGTGGGCTTTGGGCTTCAACTTGGACAAAGCATAAACTTTTGGGGCCAATTTTAATGTGTTTTTTATTTATTATTTGTGGGTTAATTTTATTATTTTTGACCCATTTTATTATTTCATTTTTTTTGCCTTCTTTTTTTGTTAACTATTAAAATTTGATTTTATACCAATAATCAACTATAAGGATTTTTCCAACCATTTTTTACTTCCATTTATTTAGTATAAATAAGTGACTTGAGTTAGATATTAAAAATGTTTTTTAAGAGAGATACATAAACATGCCTTATATTGTTCAGTCCATTCGGTCCACATATATTTGAGAGTTATGAGAGTTATGCACTGTTGGTTCAAAGGAGACTTGTAATTTGGAGTGCTGCTATTAAAAGTGAGATTGTTGAAAAACCTCACTATGTTATTTTAACAAAAGTTAATAAGGTTTAATGAGTTTCGAAATACTTTTTGAAGAAACTATTATAAAAAAATTTACAAGAGCATAAGATGTGTTAAAACAATTTGTTGAACAAAGTATTTAAGTCTCTTGGAAATAGGTTTTAGAATAAACCTAAGTGTGAATAGTATAATGTAGCAATGGAGAATTAAAAAGTACACACACGAGACAACAATTTTTTACGTGATAAAACCCATCCAATTGGGAAAACATATATGGTGGCCTTTATGCTACAAAATCAAAATACACTATAAACAATTTAGGTTACAAGCATATCACAAATTATACAAACATTTCCTATTCTAAGTCTAGAAATATACCTAACCGAGATTCCATTCCTTCACGGTATCCTTTCTGACTTCTTTAAGAGACGGGATTGTCCTTTCTTTGTTCATTGTTCTGCTCCCTTCCTCCTTTTGCACGATGACGACTCAATAGTAAAAATCTCTCAACCAACAATACACTTTAGTGTTTGTGGGTGATAATGTAGTGAGTAATGTGCCTAAAATGCCATGCATGTACTCCCACACACTTAATTACATATGGATCCTATGAATTACAAAAAATCTAGTTATGAGATCCTTTTTACACTTATGAAATTAGACTTGTGCTTGTTTAAAAAATATTTCAAGATCTGAATGCTTTTCGTATCTTTAAAACTTTGATCCTTCCAACTTATTTATAAACATAATTTTTCGAAGAGAAGAATTTCTCAAATCTAAAACATGCAAGTCATGATTTCATTTTTGCAAAAATGAGAGATGTTGGATAAAAATTATTTTAAAGCTTTTTACAAACAATATCCAACAAGAGATGATTTCTCAAAATAAGAAATCAAAACATCATAAGAACTAAAACGTGAATTGTACCACTTTGATTTTAGATCTTCAAATTTTTAAATAGAAAGGAGATCAGAAATCATGTGAGGCGATTGAGTGAGAGATTTAAACTATTAGGAATTTAGAAAACCCTAAATCTCAATCTAAAAATATTTTGGTAAAGTTTTTGTAAGCAAATATTTTTCTCTCTATTTTATTTTCTCTCGTTTATCTCTTTTCTCTCAATTGACGAAGTTGCCAAAATATTCAAATGGGGAACCAAACACATGTATTTATATTGAGCTTAGAAGGGTTTGGAAGATCGACCGAAATGGATGCCTTAGATTAAAACAATGGTTAGAATTCAAATTGTAGGGCTGATAAAGGACTGCACAAAACTCATCTATAATTGGTTAAAATGTAATGTACATGGATTATAAATGAACGCATGTAGGACATTGATAAAAGAAATCCAACTGTCAAGATTTGGTGCATCTATTATGAGTGTAAACAAACACACGCTGAGGTAATCAAGTGCAAACACGTGTAGAGCTTTTATCAATTCTAAAACGCGTGTTTTTAGAGTTTTAAAAATACAAATTTTAACCACAATAGTTTGTGACGATTTTGGATTCTACCCAGGCCATCTTTTAGGAACTTATAAAATATGAATTTAAACCCTAAAATAACTTAAAACCCTATTTGAATTATTTTCAAAATAGATTTGAATTGTTTTAAAATTTCTAAAAATTATAGAAAATTCATTTTAAGTCAATTCAACACACACCAATCAAATATGAGATGAAATATGCAATCCTATGTGTTGAGTGTGTTGATTTTTTACCTGTTTGACTTTGATCTTTGTTGATGATGATGTAGACTATGAAGAGACAACAATGTATTGAAGGGGGGACTCAATTTTATCTATCTTTCTAAACAAGTTGAGGCTCCTATATCGTGCAGACTCATATGAGTCAACTATATAGTGTCCTTCAATCTCCCCCTTTGGAAATGAGAGACAAAATCTCCTTTGAGTCATCTAGGACTCGTAAGGATAAAAAAAATAAGATAAACTTACTCCTATAAAAAAAGTCTAACTACCCCATTTTCAAGAAATCAAAAAGCATATGTAATACCTCGCCCTAGAAAATAGGTATTTAACGTTATTTGAAGTGTTTTCTCCAAAAAAAAATTGGAGGAATAAATAATCGAAGTGTAACACGTCAAGTAATACGTAAGGTGGCATATTACGTAAATAGTTTAAACAAAAACAAATCCAACAATGCATGTATCGCATTAATGCATATTTAATCTCTAATAGTATTGGCTAGTATGTCCATTATGTTTGAGGAAAAAATATCAAGGAACGGATGCGACACGGACAAGGTTAATACGACGCCACATTTAAATGGTACGAAAAGCAAAATATCGCAATATGGGTTAAACGAGATAGTTTTATGTTTCATGGTTCACACGAGTTTTATTTTGAGTTTATATAATTATTTTAAGCACTTTGGTTAAGTTTCGTGCGATTCGGACAAGCAACGAATGCTACGCAAACATGTGTACTAATTGTCTTACGACGCGCGACACAGCGAAAGTCCAATCTTGTGCAAATTGTTTAGGACGTCCCGGGAGGTCAAAAAAAATATTGTGAATATGTTTTTGGACTCACAAAAATATAAGGAATATTATTATGAAGAGAAAAATCGAAAAAAAAATACTTTTGTACGAAGGTCCCGATTCTTGCGCGCCTTGTATAGGACAATCCGGGAGACCAAACGACTATTGTAAATATGATTTTTTAGCTAAAAAAATGCAAGGAATATGATTCTTCAGTTAAAAATTTCAAAAAAAAAAAAAGAATTTTTTTTGGGCTTGTACCAAAAGTGACGCAAATCAACTTTTGTGGGTATTTTTGGGCATTTTTCAAATGAATTTTTGGGGTCACATGTTGGGTGTGTGTGTAGTCTCTTTCAAGACTTATTATGCAGATCTTGGGGAACCAAATTACACCCATTTGGGCATTCAAAACCTTGGGTTTGTTGGTCAAGGGTGGAATGCTTCCATAATTACATTATAAGATAAATGGGAGGGAAATACTTGGAGCCAAAACTCTCAAACATTTTCAGATTATATCTCCATCTTCTAGCTCTTGCAAGAGTTGTTCTTCCTTCCAAATTCGTGGTCCTCCTTTGCCACCACTTTTCCACCATCAAAACACCACATTGGAGGTCCCCAAACTCCATTAAAACAACTCTCAAAGTTGGGACAGCTCATAGGAAATTTTGAGATAAGTTTTTGGAGCTCAAAGGAAGTTTTGTTGGGTGATTTTAAAAGGAGTTTTCCATAGTAGAAGAAAGAGTAGTTCATAGAGCTTGAAGGTTAATTGGGAGCTTGAAGAGGGCGCTATTGTGACTCCCTTTAGGGCCACCTTTGGAGGTGGGGGAGTCACCCACCTTCTCTACCATTATTTAAGGACATTTTGAGGTGGGATTCTTTAACCTTGGTGTAGGTTTATTATTTAGCATAATGTCATATTTCTATTTACATATATTAGTTTTAATATATGAAGGATTTGTGTTGATTTGCATCCATGGAGTTCATTGGGTGGGTTTCTATGATTTCTTGGACAAGTGGGTCTTCAAAGAAGTGATTTAAATGGGTTTTGAATTTGACAAAATTTCATAATAGTATTTTCCACCATTTGGGTGTAAATTGTGTGAGAAAATGGTTAAAACCAATTCATGGGTTTATTAGTTACACTATTGGTATTTTGTGTAAGGATGAGTATTTTTATGAAATAATAATGAGGTTTGAATGTACTAATAGACTTATTAGTATCATGATTACTATTTTCTATGAAACTGGGTACTTACAACAAGAGGTTTAATGGGTTTTTAAAATAGATAAATTTCAGCCCCAAATCACAACATTTTATGGAGTAAAATGTTTAAATTTCAAGTTTTAAGACGAATAAATGATTTCTTTGATAAAGAAACATTTGAAGCTTGTGTACCCTTTTTGTTAGATTGGTATAGTGAGTTTATGTTGATAAATCATTATAAAGTGCACAAATAAACTTTCATTTATAAAGTGTACTATTTAGTTTGTTTAAACTAAGTTTTGGGGTTAAAAGCGTAAATATGCAAAAGTGTAGTCTTTTAGAGAACTTTGGGTAAAAATATAAATAATGAGAATATAGGAGACTAAGTATGGAAGAAATGATTGAGTATGGGTTTTTATGCAATTAATCATGATGAAAGTGTGTGACACCAAGTTTGAAATTATAAAGTGTCAAATGTGTAAATGTTGGTTAAAATGGAGTTTAGTGTTAAACTCACAAAATCAAGTGCGGGGACTTTAATATGTGAAAGGCATGATTTTATATATTTTAGAGCCTAAAATGCAAAATGTGTAAAATTTGATAAAGTGAGAAGTTAAACAAGTGTTTTAATGACGAAAATGCCTACGTGTCGAGAACGGAACTCAAAAAGGGTGTTTTAGTGAATAACACTTGAAAAAGAATAAGGTTGCGAGTTTTGATGAAAAGAAGGGTAAATCGATAACTTACTTAAAGCGGGACATTTTTATGAAATAAAAATGTAAGTGAATGTTTTTATCCAAGCACGATGAAATTGAATTAAGTCCTAAAATGTGAATCATTTTTGTGTAATATTAACACGTGTGTGAACAAAGGACTTAAAGAGAAGTAATGATTTTCCAAGTATAATGGGAAAATGGACAGTTAAGTCCAAGTCTTTGGCTTTGGCCCAAAGGAATGAAAATTGAAGCACAACTGTGAAAATGTTGAAAACATTGACAAGATAATGATAGTCGGATGATGCCGAGAGAAAATAATTAAGGAGGGCATGACGTCCCTAGTGGTGAAAGACCCCAAACCAACTGCAGTAGTATATGGCGGCGGAGACCGGTGGTGTGAGGCCACGAAGTCCGTGAGTGTTTGTTGGCAGATCCCAAAGAGAAATAATGCTAAGTAATGAATCGAATATTCATGAAAGAGGCATAAATGAATGACACTAATTCATTGATTTACTAATGCAAGAATAACGCATTAAATGCTTAAAATTCATGTGTCAACATGGAATGGTTTAATAAGGTAACTTAATGAAATTAAGCTATCTAAGAACAGTTGAATTAAAGTAAACATAAGCGTGTGTTACATGAGGTTTACAATGGAAAATAGTATTTTTCTAAACACGGCATGTGTGTGTGTGTTGAATGGAAGTCCTGAAATGGTTAAGTAACTTTGGCGTGAGTTAATGAATATTAGGGAGTAAATCTCCTTGAAAGTAAGAAGAATGTTTTCCAAACAAATGTCGTTTATTTAAACTGTTTGAGTTAATGGAAAACACGTATAAGTCCTAAGCATGATAATGCAAATGACTTTTTTGTAATGTCATGGAAGTTAAATGGTATTAAAAGATGTTTTTGAAATAAACAGTTAAATACATTGGCATATGTATTTTTCAAAGGTATATATGTAGAAATATACATATTTTCACATGCATGTAGTGTAGCGTATGAGAGGTTCTTTCTGCCGCTCGTTTCTATACTGCATTTGTATATGATCCCACTGAGCATTCGGCTCACATCCCTTCTTTTGTTGCGGAAGGTTGTATGATATTCCGTACTTTGAGAGCGCTATACAGGTAAGTAACTATCTGAATTTATGATTAGTAGCTCTGTTTACTTGGCCTTGGGAGCACTTCCCTTGGGTCATATCACTTAGTGATTGTAATTCGGACTTGCATGCTAATAAGTGTAACGTTAAATACTAATAAGAATGGATTAGAAACATTAATTAGGATGTTTCATTGCACTTCACTATTAAC
The DNA here is from genome assembly GCA_949130495.1 of Sambucus nigra. Lineage (NCBI taxonomy): Eukaryota > Viridiplantae > Streptophyta > Magnoliopsida > Dipsacales > Adoxaceae > Sambucus > Sambucus nigra. Next base: position 444,306,574 of record OX422220.1, on the reverse strand, counting down.
GTATGATTCGGATCGGGTTAATCCTTAATTGACCTCTAAATCCGGGTCGGGGCGTTACAACTTGGTATCAGAGCTTTAGGTTCAATGTTTCTTTCGGGTGTGACGTGGTGAGGTCGATAGTGGATCTTTCAACGTCGATGTTGGTTTGGGTCGGTCATGCTAGTTTGGTGACAGTTTGTATCCTCGTCAATAAAGTCATAGAGGTTAGCATGACAAGTAAGTTGGTGTCAAGTGGCACACGATCAGGTTGATAGTTATAAATCGCTTCCGCATTTTTGATATAAATATGTTAGTAATTACAGGCGTCAGCATAAGCTAATGTCGCCAACATCGTAATTCCATTGTATAAGAGATATAATGTGTGTTGATTTTAATAGTAACAAAGAATATGAGAAGTTAATGCACCAAATAGTGTGAGCTAAATTGTCGCTAGAAAGATTAGTTGAGTTTAACTTTGGAGGTAGGTGAGTTAAATTTTATTTAATTCTCAACCATTATGTGGTAACACCTTAGTCTTGTGCGATGTACATCACATGGAAGTTCGATGATTAGCAAGACTTAATGATTTCAGTTGAATTTAGCTGGTATGCTCGTAGTTTGATCTATGGAAATCAGAATGACTATGTAACTTGATTATGTTTTGGGTTTAGATAACCTTGACGATTTCAAGTGATTTAAGAACAAATCCATATAGTCCTTGGGACTTAGTGTTAGAAATGATGATGTTAAATCATGATCTTAGAAAAATGAGGTGGTATTGAGGAATAGGATCTTTTGTGTCATCAAAGGAATTAGCCTAAAAGTTTTATAGGTAGTACCTGATGCCTAGTATCCTACCAAAAGTTTTATAATGATGATAACTTGCGATCTGGAAAATGAGTGTGATGGCTACGTAGTGAGGCATGTTAGTTGTCGTGGCTGAATAATCACAGAGGTTAAATAATAGGATATAATGAGTTTGATCTTGGGTTAGCATTATGGATAAGAAGGTGAACTCATGATTGCTACTTGTATATATGTACTAAGGTTAATCTAATGAAGTGTTAGTGCAAGTAATATGATTTCCCTAATAATGGTGAAATTAAGGTTGTACCACGTAGTACGGTACTGTCGACGTCTCTTGCTGATATTATGGAATCCCTTATAACTTCAGGAATATAGAGTTATGACTGGTATGACACATAGTGATTGGGATTAGTGTTTGGCTTTTGAGAAAATAATTTAGCGGCCATTCTCGAGTGTTATACTTGAAAGGATTTTTTTTCGTGATAACTCCCAGGCTAGGATACGTGTGTTCAATTGGAGTCAATTGACGTGGTGACTCTCCCATGAAGCATTGGGAAAAGTTATCATATTGAGGAATGCATAAGCTATCGGTGATTGTAATACAATTTAGTCATGTTATTTGTGGCGGTACCTTAGAGTTAGTGCCATGGTTTTGATTATAAGCTTTCATTATGGTATGACTTGGGGAGAATATCAAGAATAGGTTGATACATGCTAGGTTTTATACTCTGGAGACTTATGACACAATGATGTTCACTATGGTTTTAGAAATAACACTCGGAGTCGAGTGTTAGGCTTAATTATAACACCTGTGTGTGCTACCCGTATGGATTAGTATGACACTAGTGAGGAAAATCATTGGGTATTAGGCATGAGTCATACTAAAAAAAAAAAAATCGAGTTGACGTTGTAACTAGTCCGATAGTTATGATTTGGGATTATATAAGACGCTGCCAAGAATTGTAGCGATGATCCCTAAGGATGAATTTATGTAATTATTGTGTTTCACTAAATGAGAAGGATCTCGAGGTTTGAAAGTTAGCACCCGCATGTTGAAATTGTGGAGACTTGAGTATATTAGGTCAATAACTAACGTTAAGCAATGAGAAATGTAACTTCGCTTTGGTATGAAGGATAACGAGTAACCTCAGTCTTAAGGAGGGAAGCCTAGCGTTTTAGCTTCACAAGTGAATCGATCCCCAAGTCGTTGTCTTTAAAAATGGGTAGCCGTGATTAATGATTCAAGCTAGGGCATATGGCTAAGCAAATACTTTACCGTACGTATGGGTCAGTGAAAATTTTAAACTTTAAGTGTACGTGGTTCGTACTTCACGTAGCATGGTTCGTTCTCCGAATTCAATTATTTCATCCTGGCGTGGTAGCCGCCTGATCCATTGCATATTATTGTGCCTTCTTTGATCTCAGTAATGGAAAGTTGTTTCAATTATGGGTTGGTAGTCAGGTGTAGCATTGCGTAGCTCAGTAGTGGTGCGGAATAAGCCGGTTAGAGGTTGTTGTGTCACGGTACATGAGTACGCTCTTCTTCGGAAGCACCTTTATTTTACATTGGTTGGAGTGTACGCATGGTATCGCGATTTGTTACATGTAGTTTGCATGGGTACTTAATATCTTTAGGTTAATACAATCGTCAGTTAACCAGTATAGTTAATTATAACGTATATCATGGATTCGAGTTCACGACTCTAAGATATAAATATTAGAACTTGATGGAACATTAAATGCTAGGGTTGCACCCCGTATGGAAATTACGAATTGAGAATGTAGTTTCTAGTGTGTATTTGGGTTGTCATAGCTAGTGTTACTCTAGGCTAATGCTTAGTCTCGTAGGAGATACCGGTCGGATCGACCATTGGGATTAAATTACTGTCTTGAAATTTTTAATGTGAATAGTTATTTATGTTGAGGATGTATCTACCTAAGCTAGGTAAGACTCAATCGTTTTATGAAACGTAGGCTTGTAAATCCCGATGTTCTGTACAATACATGATAATGAGTTCATTGGGTGTTAGGATGATACTTGCTCACTATTAGTTACTTTGAGGAATTGTCTATATGGACATGTTAGGCATACTTGGGAGTTAACAATAATATCTTAGGATCCACCGTAGTTGTAACTGATTAATTGTATGAAATCTTTTGGTTAGACTATAGTGTTAAAGACACCTAGTATTGGAATTAATTTGTTGGATGAATGATGTATGAGCATGATGATAACAAATTTCGGAGACGAAATTTCCTAAGGAGGGAAGAATGTAATACCTCGCCCTAGAAAATAGGTATTTAACGTTATTTGAAGTGTTTTCTCCAAAAAAAAATTGGAGGAATAAATAATCGAAGTGTAACACGTCAAGTAATACGTAAGGTGGCATATTACGTAAATAGTTTAAACAAAAACAAATCCAACAATGCATGTATCGCATTAATGAATATTTAATCTCTAATAGTATTGGCTAGTATGTCCATTATGTTTGAGGAAAAAATATCAAGGAACGGATGCGACACGGACAAGGTTAATACGACGCCACATTTAAATGGTACGAAAAGCAAAATATCGCAATATGGGTTAAACGAGATAGTTTTATGTTTCATGGTTCACACGAGTTTTATTTTGAGTTTATATAATTATTTTAAGCACTTTGGTTAAGTTTCGTGCGATTCGGACAAGCAACGAATGCTACGCAAACATGTGTACTAATTGTCTTACGACGCGCGACACAGCGAAAGTCCAATCTTGTGCAAATTGTTTAGGACGTCCCGGGAGGTCAAAAAAAATATTGTGAATATGTTTTTTGACTCACAAAAATATAAGGAATATTATTATGAAGAGAAAAATCGAAAAAAAAATACTTTTGTACGAAGGTCCCGATTCTTGCGCGCCTTGTATAGGACAATCCGGGAGACCAAACGACTATTGTAAATATGATTTTTTAGCTAAAAAAATGCAAGGAATATGATTCTTTAGTTAAAAATTTCAAAAAAAAAAAAGAATTTTTTTTGGGCTTGTACCAAAAGTGACGCAAATCAACTTTTGTGGGTATTTTTGGGCATTTTTCAAATGAATTTTTGGGGTCACATGTTGGGTGTGTGTGTAGTCTCTTTCAAGACTTATTATGCAGATCTTGGGGAACCAAATTACACCCATTTGGGCATTCAAAACCTTGGGTTTGTTGGTCAAGGGTGGAATGCTTCCATAATTACATTATAAGATAAATGGGAGGGAAATACTTGGAGCCAAAACTCTCAAACATTTTCAGATTATATCTCCATCTTCTAGCTCTTGCAAGAGTTGTTCTTCCTTCCAAATTCGTGATCCTCCTTTGCCACCACTTTTCCACCATCAAAACACCACATTGGAGGTCCCCAAACTCCATTAAAACACCTCTCAAAGTTGGGACAGCTCATAGGAAATTTTGAGATAAGTTTTTGGAGCTCAAAGGAAGTTTTGTTGGGTGATTTTAAAAGGAGTTTTCCATAGTAGAAGAAAGAGTAGTTCATAGAGCTTGAAGGTTAATTGGGAGCTTGAAGAGGGGGCTATTGTGACTCCCTTTAGGGCCACCTTTGGAGGTGGGGGAGTCACCCACCTTCTCTACCATTATTTAAGGACATTTTGAGGTGGGATTCTTTAACCTTGGTGTAGGTTTATTATTTAGCATAATGTCATATTGCTATTTACATATATTAGTTTTAATATATGAAGGATTTGTGTTGATTTGCATCCATGGAGTTCATTGGGTGGGTTTCTATGATTTCTTGGACAAGTGGGTTTTCAAAGAAGTGATTTAAATGGGTTTTGAATTTGACAAAATTTCATAATAGTATTTTCCACCATTTGGGTGTAAATTGTGTGAGAAAATGGTTAAAACCAATTCATGGGTTTATTAGTTACACTATTGGTATTTTGTGTAAGGATGAGTATTTTTATGAAATAATAATGAGGTTTGAATGTACTAATAGACTTATTAGTATCATGATTACTATTTTCTATGAAACTGGGTACTTACAACAAGAGGTTTAATGGGTTTTTAAAATAGATAAATTTCAGCCCCAAATCACAACATTTTATGGAGTAAAATGTTTAAATTTCAAGTTTTAAGATGAATAAATGATTTCTTTGATAAAGAAACATTTGAAGCTTGTGTACCCTTTTTGTTAGATTGGTATAGTGAGTTTATGTTGATAAATCATTATAAAGTGCACAAATAAACTTTCATTTATAAAGTGTACTATTTAGTTTGTTTAAACTAAGTTTTGGGGTTAAAAGCGTAAATATGCAAAAGTGTAGTCTTTTTGAGAACTTTGGGTAAAAATATAAATAATGAGAATACAGGAGACTAAGTATGGAAGAAATGATTGAGTATGGGTTTTTATGCAATTAATCATGATGAAAGTGTGTGACACCAAGTTTGAAATTATAAAGTGTCAAATGTGTAAATGTTGGTTAAAATGGAGTTTTAGTGTTAAACTCACAAAATCAAGTGCGGGGACTTTAATATGTGAAAGGCATGATTTTATATATTTTAGAGCCTAAAATGCAAAATGTGTAAAATTTGATAAAGTGAGAAGTTAAACAAGTGTTTTAATAACGAAAATGCCTACGTGTCGAGAACGGAACTCAAAAAGGGTGTTTTAGTGAATAACACTTGAAAAAGAATAAGGTTGCGAGTTTTGATGAAAAGAAGGGTAAATCGATAACTTACTTAAAGCGGGACATTTTTATGAAATAAAAATGTAAGTGAATGTTTTTATCCAAGCACGATGAAATTGAATTAAGTCCTAAAATGTGAATCATTTTTGTGTAATATTAACACGTGTGTGAACAAAGGACTTAAAGAGAAGTAATGATTTTCCAAGTATAATGGGAAAATGGACAGTTAAGTCCAAGTCTTTGGCTTCGGCCCAAAGGAATGAAAATTGAAGCACAACTGTGAAAATGTTGAAAACATTGACAAGATAATGATAGTCGGATGATGCCGAGAGAAAATAATTAAGGAGGGCATGACGTCCCTAGTGGTGAAAGACCCCAAACCAACTGTAGTAGTATATGGCGGCGGAGACCGGTGGTGTGAGGCCACGAAGTCCGTGAGTGTTTGTTGGCAGATCCCAAAGAGAAATAATGCTAAGTAATGAATCGAATATTCATGAAAGAGGCATAAATGAATGACACTAATTCATTGATTTACTAATGCAAGAATAACGCATTAAATGCTTAAAATTCATGTGTCAACATGGAATGGTTTAATAAGGTAACTTAATGAAATTAAGCTATCTAAGAACAGTTGAATTAAAGTAAACATAAGCGTGTGTTACATGAGGTTTACAATGGAAAATAGTATTTTTCTAAACACGGCATGTGTGTGTGTGTTGAATGGAAGTCCTGAAATGGTTAAGTAACTTTGGCGTGAGTTAATGAATATTAGGGAGTAAATCTCCTTGAAAGTAAGAAGAATGTTTTCCAAACAAATGTCGTTTATTTAAACTGTTTGAGTTAATGGAAAACACGTATAAGTCCTAAGCATGATAATGCAAATGACTTTTTTGTAATGTCATGGAAGTTAAATGGTATTAAAAGATGTTTTTGAAATAAACAGTTAAATACATTGGCATATGTATTTTTCAAAGGTATATATGTAGAAATATACATATTTTCACATGCATGTAGTGTAGCGTGTGAGTACTTCTTTCTGCCACTCGTTTCTATACTGCATTTGTATATGATCCCACTGAGCATTCGGCTCACATCCCTTCTTTTGTTGCGGAAGGTTGTATGATATTCCGTACTTTGAGAGCGCTATACAGGTAAGTAACTATCTGAATTTACGATTAGTAGCTCTGTTTACTTGGCCTTGGGAGCACTTCCCTTGGGTCATATCACTTAGTGATTGTAATTCGGACTTGCATGCTAATAAGTGTAACGTTAAATACTAATAAGAATGGATTAGAAACATTAATTAGGATGTTTCATTGCACTTCACTATTAACGTATGATTCGGATCGGGTTAATCCTTAATTGACCTCTAAATCCGGGTCGGGGCATTACAGCATATAACTCAACTATGAACAAACCAATACCCTAAATAGATCTGATGGGACTGATTCCTGAAAATAAAATAACAACTAATGGAAAAGATCAAGAATTAGTCAAGTTTTTACAATAATTGTCCTGATGCACTCAAATATCTCTCCCTCATTTTGTCCCAATTAAATGAAGGGTGAAAACAGAAAATGAAACAACAAGCATTATATCAACCTAAATCAATCAATGGGTCACTTCAAGGGCCTCTTATATGAAATAGAGATAAGAGGCATATTTTGTAATTTATCAAACGATCGTTCCCTATATCCTCAAAGACCAATTATAGGCATGAAAATAATCGTAGGATATGATAGGTGATAGATTTGTATTCAAGCATAATCATACCGATGGATTCCTTAAAAATTCAAAATGTATATTATCCAAAGGTTTTGTGAATAAGTGAGCCAGTTGTTGTTTATTAGGTAAATATTTAATCTCTAATTCTTTAGACTCAACAAGTTCACGTATAAAATGATGTCTTATTTTAATATGTTTAGTATGCGAATGCTGAACAGGATTCTTTGAGATATTGATCGCACTTTTGTTATCTCAATATAAATTCACCTTTTCTTCATTAATGTCGTGGTCACTAAGCATTTTCTTTATCCATAATAATTTAGCGCAACAACTTCCTGCCACTATATATTCTGATTCGGTTATGGAAAGCGATATGCAGTTCTGTTTTTTACTGCTCCGCCCTACTAAGTTGTTCACTATGTAATAACAAGCACCAGAAGTGCTTTTGTTGTCATCTGAGCAGACGCCCAGTCAGCATCAGTGTATCCGACAATTGTAGTTATAGTGTCTTTTATGTACCATATACCTAGGTTTATTGTTCCCTTAACATATTTGATTATTAGTTTAAGGTAGATAAGGTGACTTTCCTTAGGCTCACTTTGGTAACGAGCACAAACACATATAGTATACATGATGTCGAGTCGAGAAGCAATATGGTACAATAAACTGCCTATCATATTTCTATATAGCATATGATCTATAGGGTTCCCATTCTCATCTTTAGATAACTTTGTAGAGGTGCTCATGGGAGCTTTAGAAACTTTAGCATTATCTAAACCGGATTTTTTCACTAATTTTATTACGTAATTAGACTGCGATATGAATAACTCATCATCTTTTTGCTTAACTTAAAGACCTAGAAAATATTGAAGCTCCCCCACAAGGGACATTTAGAATTCCCCATGCATAATTTTGGAAAACTCATTAACTTCAGTCGGGGAAGTATATTCAAATATAATGTCATCAACATATACCTGAGCAATTAAGACCTATTTGTTAAAATGTTTAACAAACAATGTCCGATCATTTTTGCCCAGTCGAAACCCTTTCTTGATTAAAAAGGTCGATAGACGTTTGTACCAGGTCTGAGGGGCTTTCTTTAAAATGTATAATGCCTTTTTTAATCTACACACATGGTTTAGATAATAAGGATTGATAAATCCTTTCGGCTATTCAACATAGATCTTCTCCATCAAAATACCATTTAAAAAGTGGATTTTACATCTATTTGATAAAGGCTAAATTGTAAGTGACAAGCTATGGCCAAGAGTAAGAGAACAGACTATAGGCAAGTGATCCAGGAAAATGTCTCCTAAAAATCTATTCCTTCAACTTGAGAGTAGCCCTGACAGCGAATCTAGCTTTATTTCTAACTATTATCCCAGATTCATCTATTTTATTTTTAAAAATCTAACGAGTGCTAATAACCCTTTTATTTCCTGGCCTAATCACAAGATTCCACACATCATGAAGGACGAGCTCTTCCTGCATAACACCTATCCAAAATGAGTCATTAAGTGACTCATTTACATTATTTGGTTCTATTAGAGAAATAAAGCATGCAAAATGGGCAACATTACGTAATTGGGATCTTATACGCACTGCCTCATCAGGTTTACCAACAACTTTATCAATGGGACCATATTTATAAAGCCAATTAGTTACTTCAGGGGTCCTAGTCGGTAAAGGCTTAACTATCTCTGGAGAGTCTTAAGTAAAACAGTTTTCAGACTCTTCCACAATAATTGGTCCTTGTTCTTTACTCTCGACATTAGTGTCACTCACTATCACATTTATCGATTCCATGATTACTTTGGTACACAAATTATAAATGCGATTGGCCCTACTGTTAGGAGAGTAACCCAAAAATATGGCTTTATCTCCACGAGTTTCAAACTTAGACAGGTGTTCTCTGTCTTTACAAGCATAACAAGTATTCCCAAAATTTGAAAATATTTCAGATTGGGATTTTTATAATAGCAAAGTTCATAAGAGGTTTATTTGGTATTTTTCTGAGGATAGACCCGGTTGATGATATGACACGGTGTTTGAGTTGCCTCAACCCAAAAGAGTTTTAGCAAGTTCTTAGCATGTATCATTACCATGGCCATTTCCTAGATTGTGCGATTTTTATGCTCGGCAACACCATTCTGTTGGGGTGTTTTAGGAGCATTGAACTCACGCTGACAACCATTACAACTACGGTACTCTGTTACACTTGAGTCCTTAAATTCACATCCTCTATCGATACGTATTCGATTAGGAATTTCAAAAATTCTAAGAATGTGTCAGATTTTTGTTATAAAAATGCTACCCAAGTAAACCGAGTAAATTCATCCATAATGACTAAAATGTAACTATTACCACAAAAGCTCATAGTTCACGAAGGACCCATAAGATCCATGTGGATTAGCTCTCGAGGTTTAGATGTTAAAATGTATTTAACATTCTTGTGTGAAGATTTGATCATTTTTCCTTCCTATACGGCCCACAAACAACATTTGAAATTGGTTTTATTTTTGGTAAACCTCTAACTATATCCTGAGAGCTCAATTTGCCAAGATTATCATAATTAATGTGATCCAAACGATTATGCTAGATTTCATTATCATCAAGTCTGGCTAACATACAGGTCTCATTTCCAGGACTTACTATGTAACAGTTATCTGGGGTCCTATGACCTGTAAGGATACAATCACCATTCTCATTTAAAATTTTGCATTAAATTTTTGAGAATGTGACAATGTGATTGGAGTCACAAAATTGAGATATGCTCAACAAATTAACTTTAAGACCTTTTACTAATAGGACATCTTTGAAATGGGGAGTCCCTTTTCTTGAAGTGTTGCTTTGCCTAAGATATGAGTTGATACTCCGCCTTTTAACAAAACATTCACTCCTAAGAAGTTATTCTTGTCGGTTAATTTAGTATCATATCCGATCATATGCTTGGAGCATCCAAAGTCTAAGTACCAACCAGAAGCAATGTCCTCAGCTTTTAAAGCACTAATAGCAATGTTACACTTCAACTGGGGTATTAGATCGTCCTTTTTAACCCAAATAGCTTTAGTTTTAAAATGTTTATAAGCTTTTCATTTAGAAACAGATCTAGAACTCTTTCTCTTAGATTTCTTCTTAACATGAGATACTTTCTTCCCATTCTATAGTAAGAGTTTTTATTGGGTCATTTAGGAAGTACATAATTATTCTTGCTCTGCCTAGAATTATTAAAGTTTTTATAAGCTGGTGAATTATAGACAAACTTATATAGTCATTTTTAAAAACATTCAGTGAGACAGTGTCCATAAACATCACAATAAGAACAGTATTAGTGGCTAAACGGTTTGTTACAATTTAAAAACCTTTGAAAAGAGGTTTATCTATTTGCTGGACATTCATCTTATGTCTAATTGCAACTGTTTTGAATGAGGAATTTCCTTGCCTAATAGGGCGGTAAACATACTTAGCCCGAGGTTCAACAGTTGGCATAGGACGATTTTCCATCAGATTATTTGGACATTTTTTCTTATCTTTCTTTAAGCTTTGAAAATCAGGACATAGATCATCCGATCTTTTTCCAGAAGAAAAAAATTGCACATGTTGAAAATTTTTAGTTTGTGCTTTAGTCTTTTGATCAAATCCTATGACAGTTTTATCTTCAGAATTTATTTTTCTTGATTCAACACAATCTTCAAAATAGTTGGAATTTTTTTCAAATTTAGAAAATTTCTTGAAGACAGTTAAAACCTTTTGTTTTTATTCTTCTAATTCTATAAAAGTTTACTTATATATATTTTCCAAAACCTCATTTGATTCAGAAAGTTCTTTAATTTTTTAAATAAAAGATTTAGTTTTCATTTCATAGGCCAAACACTGACTTGTATAGTCCTCTGCATTTTGTTTCATCAATAGGCTTAAAGAATCTATCTTCTGAGTTAAGTCCTTAACTTTCGTTTCTAGTTTTGTACTCTTCTTAAGTGTCTTAGTGTATAGTGTGTGAATGGCAGGGAGATCATTTTTGTTGGATTTATTATGTGCAGTGTGTGAGTTGTCCCCCACCTAGCGCTTCATTTGTCGAACTCACACACCCATCTAATTCATCATTAAAGCGAACAGTTTGACCCACACACATCGTCAAAGAGCTATTACTAACAATATCTACAACATTTGTATTATCTAAGCAAAGAGTAGATAAACTATAAGTAGGCAAAACATCATCACACATAAGTACTAGGCATGATAGCATCAAGTTCAACATTATTCAAAGATATATCATCAGAATAGACGATTTTTGCAAAGAAAGACATGCAATTATCAAAAGAGTTGGAAGACTCAGACTCATTTTCTTCAGAGTCACTTGAGTCATTCCATGTCTTACATATGTTGGATTTAGCAGAGTTATTCAATTTAACCCTACAATTAGTAGCTATGTGACCATTTTTACCACATCTATTGCATTGAGTGTTTCTAAAGTCTTTTTCAGGTTTGCTATTATTCTCAGTGTTTTGTTTGTCATGGTTTCTCTCATGAGGCCTGTTATTAGAGTTGTTTTGATATTCAGCCTTCCCTTATTTAGAAGCAATTAAAATTTTCTTTAACTGTTTTGACATAAGGGCTATCTGGTTATCGAAACTCTCTAAATCACATTCATTAGAGTCCAAGTCTATATTGGGCAGGACTAACTGAGGCGAGGCCATTTTAGACTGAAAAACTATATTAGAACTGGACCGTCTTTTCTGATTATTGGAAAGATGCTTCTTAAACTCAAGTTCCATTTGTACAGTCCTAAGTTTTCTACTGAGGAGTTCAGGGGAAAAAAATGGATCATCTATCTCTTCAATTACATTCTTTTTTTTATCAAACTTAGGGGGAAAGAACCTAAGAATTTTCGACACCATTTATTTCCTATTATATATGATTCCATTTGCATGCAGTTTTGTAATAATGTTAGTTACCGTAATATATAATTCATCAAAGGTCTCAATCTCATGCATAAGCAAGGTGTTATATCGTTGTATTAACATCTGTGTTTTAGCTGCCTTAACACATTCATCACCTTCGTGAGTAGTGACTATCATGTTCCAGGATTCCTTAGATGTAGTGCAAATAGATATGCATTTGAATTCGTGCTCATTAACATACATGAATATAGCATTTTCCCCTTTATTATTACTTAATGACGTAAGTATTTCTTCCTTACTAAACTCATTGAGGAGTTTTTTTAATCCTTTTAGTACTACCCTCTACAGCAAGCCTAGTTGGACAAGTATATCAATTTTTAATTACTTCTCAGACATCATCTCCCAATGTCCCTTGGAAGAAAGAAATCATCCTTACTTTTTAGTAAGGAAAATTTGTCCCGTCAAAGAGGGGAGGTCTGGAAAGATTTCCAAGATGCTCAAACTTTTCATCCATAAAAGATTTTTAGAACGATTCCAAAGTATAGGGTCAAAAGTTTTGAAAAGTACTCAGCTCTGATACCAATTGAAAAACATCACTATGTTATTTTAACAAAAGTCAAAGTCTTGATGAGTTTCGAAAATACTTTTTGAGGAAACTATTATAAAAATATTTGCTAGAACACAAGATAAGTTAAAACAATTTGTTGAAAAAAATATTTAAGTCTATTAGAAATAGGTTTTAGAATAAGCCTAAATCTAAATAGTATAATCTAGCAATGAGAATTAAAAAGTACACACAAGAGACAAAAGTTTTTTATGTGGTAAAACCCCACTCGATTGGGGAAACATCCACGTTGGCCTCCATGTCACAAAATCAAAATCCACTATAAATAATTTAGGTTACAAGCATACAACAAATCATACAAATAGTTCCTATTATAAGTCTAAAAATATACCTAACCAGGATTCCACTCCTTCATGGTATTCTTTCTGACTTCTTTAAAAGACTTGATTGTCCTTTCTTTATTCCTTTCTCTGCTCCCTTTCTCCTTTTGCACGATGTCGACTCAATAGTCAAAATCTCTCAACCAACTACACACTTTAGTGTTTATGGGTGACAATATAGTAAGTGATGTGCCTAAAATGCCATGCACGTACTCACGCACACTTAATTACAAGAAGATCCTATGAACTCCAACAAATCTAGATATGAGATCCTTTTTACACTTATGAAATTAGACTTTTTATTTTTCAACAAATATTTCAAGATCTGAATGCGTTTCGGATCTTTAAAACTTATATCCTTCCAACTTATTTAAAAACATAATTTTTCAAAGTGAAAAATTTCTCATATTTGAAACATGCAAGTCATGATTTCAGTTTTACAAAAATGAGAGATGTTGGATAAAAATGATTTGAAAGGTTTTTACAAACAATATGCAACAAGAGATGAGTTCTCAAAATAAGAAATCCAAACAGCCTAAGAACTAAAACGAGAAGTGTATCACTTTGATTGTAAGTCTTCAACTTTATAAAAAGAAAGGAGATAAAAAATCATGTGAGGCTGTTGAGAGAGAGATTGAAACTTTGAGGAATTTAGAAAACCCGAACTCTCAAAAATTAATTTCTAGAAATATTTTGGTAGAATTTTTGTACGAAAATATTTTTCTCTTTATTTTATTTTCTCTCTTCTTTATCAATTGATGAAGTTGCCAAAATTCTTTAATTGGGGACCCAAACACATGTATTTATACTGATCTTAGAAGGGCCTGGAAGATCGAACGAAATAGATGGCCTAGATTAAAACAACGGTTAGAATTCAAATCGTAGGGCTGATAAGAGACAACACAAAGCTCATCTCCGATTGGTTAAAATGTGATGCACATGGATTATGAATGAACGCATGAAGACCATTGATAAAGAGATCCAACGGTCAAGATTTGGTGCATTTATTATGAGTGTAAACAAACACACGTTGAGCCAATCAAGTGCAAACATGTGTAGAGTCTTTATCAATTATAAAATGCTTGTTTTTGGAAAACTCTTTAACTTAAGAAAATATAGTTTAATTGTTGCATGTTTATAAAATTTATTTATATACATTGCATGTTAATTATGTTAATTTCTGTGAATTGTCAACAAGTTGTTATTTAATAAAATTCGTGTGATTATATCAATATAATTATCCACTCATATATCATGTTATAAATACATATTTATTTCTATTTACAATATAAATAACATATACTTCTGCATTGCCTATTGTGATTTACCAACTAATGTTGGACATGATGAAACACCCAAAAAGCTCAAAGGGACTGATTTCAAACGTTGGCAATATCAAATGTTATTTTATTTAACAACTTTGTACTTGTTTAAATTCCTTAATGAAGAGGCACCAACTTTAAATGAAGGTGAAACTAATAAGCAAGTAATTGTTGTAGGGGATGCATGAAAACATATTGATTTTCTATGCAAAAATTATATTTTAAAAAATTTGAAAAACACATTCTATAATGTGTATAGTCCTCTTAAAACTGCCAAAGAGGTGTGGGAGTCTTTGTATAAAAAATACAAAACAGAAGATGTCGAAATAAAGAAATTTGTTGCCGGTAGATTCTTGGATTTTAAAATGGTTTATTCAAAGACTATTATTAATCAAGTGTACCTGCTCTAACTGATTTATCATGAATTTTTTTCTAAAAAATGGAATTGAGTGAGTCGTTCCAAGTGGCTGCAATGACTGGAAAATTGCCAACATCTTGGAGAGACTTCAAAAATTATTTGAAACATAAATGTAAATAAATGGGGCTTGAGGACTTTATTGTGAGATTAAGGATTGAAGAGGATAATCGGGTATCCAAAAACAAAACTGAAAATCCTATGGAATCCAATTCACATGTTGTGGAAGAAGGGCAAAGTAACAAGAAAAACAAAAGGAAGCATGTGAACCAAGGTGATCTAAATAAAGGGCATACATGTGAAAACTTTAAAAAGTTTGATGAAAAATGCTTTGTGTGTGACAAGACGGGACATCGTGCTAAAGATTGTCGTAATTGAAAAATCAACGGAATAAATGACATAATCCAGCACAAACCAATGTTACTGAAGTTGAGAACCTCTTTGACAATATTAATGATTTGAGCCTTTTGACCGTGCTTTCTGAAGTCAACATGGTGAAAAACACTAGAGAATTGTGGGTGGACACTGGGTCCACTCGTCACATATGTTCTGACAAGAATATGTTTACTTCCTACCAGCACTCTGATTAGGAGGAACAACTTTTCATGAGAATTTTTTTTTTACTTTGAAGGTTTAAAGAAAAGAAACATTTATACTCAAGATGACGTCAGAAAAGGAACTTACTCTCAACAACATGCTTCATATCCTAGATATTCGAAAAAACTTGGTTTCAAGATCACTTCTTAATAAGAAGGGATTTAAACTTGCATTTGAATCTGACAAATTTGTACTAAAAACGAGTGGTATGTATACGGGGAAAGGATATATGAGCGATGGGCTCTTCAAACTCAATGTAATGACTATAGTGCCTAATAATAATAATAATAATAATAATAATAATAATAATAATAATAATAACAATAATAATAATAATAATAATAATAATAATAATAATAATAATAATAATAATAATAATAATAATAATAATAACAATAATAGTAATAATAATAATATGTGACACCCCGCCAAATAAAATACTGGGTGATCAATCCTATACCAAATTAAAACAGGAGTCTAATAAAGTTCATTCTTAGCATCACTGCCGAAAACCAAATTAATTACAAATAACCTATTAGGCTGGCGTCAAAATTTTACTTAACTAAACTTCTTAACCAAACCAACTAAATACAACATTCACACAGTTTATATATATATAACTGTAATGAAATAAAATAACCGAACACTCTGCTCAACATAATACAACCAAATCGAATGTCGCGCTAAATGGTGATAAAAGAATAAATAAGTACAATTAGGCTTTCGGTCCGAATGTTACTACAATGCTTCCTATCTAGATCACAAGAATAGAATCGTCTAAAAGTAAACCTGCATGTATTCACAGGCGTCCCTATGTCTGGACACACACACACACACACACACACACACACACACACGCATATATATATATATATATATATATATATATATATATATATATAGCAAGAGAGGGAAAATAGAGAAAACGGGTCAGAGCCCGAGTTTTGAAAATGTTTAGCAAGTGCTTAAGTGCCATATTTTAAAATATGAAATCTCTCATATTTAAATTGGTATCGCACTCTCATGAGATACACCTCACCCCTCTTTTAATAGCGCACACCTAACGCGTATCTTTTAAACAACCTAGTTAAGCTACCCGGCCTAACTAATCTATTTCACCCATCTTCTGATAATCCTCTTAAACCAAAGTACTAAGGGCTAAATTTCTCCCCATTTCCAATGTTGCGCTACGTACGTGCGTGGGGTGTCTCGCGAAGTGAAATCCAATTAAGGAACCCCCCGATACACTACTACCTGGCAAGGTTGATCGTCGGGATTCATTAGACCCTCATCACATAAGGCATATATACATATGTAGTTCGCATATATATATATATATATATATATATATATATAGTTCTTACTAGAACCTATAATTCATTTTCATATAAATACGGATATGAATCTACCGGAAAGGGAACCACTCTTATTAAATCTTTTCACTTTACACAAGTTTACGTTATATAATTATTAATCTTATTATACAAACAACATACTATACACAACAAGTGTAATTATACCTATCACAATCATAAGTATAATAACCATCCCTCCGAGCTATAACTCGAGGATGCAGTCTTATAGTGCCTATCCGAATCTGGGTTTACTCACTCAATCACGGTACCAAGCCAGACTCACTTATGGTCATGGTAAAAATATACACAACGATGGAGGCGGTCATGTTCCCTCTGCAAGTGGAGTACACACATCGCACTCGAACGCGGGATGATATGACCTGGGGATATACTCTCCCTGATCCTCAAGCTAGGGGATTCACCCACATTGTGCAACTTCCCCGGATCGCACTAGAGAAAATATATAATTTGGCTATTCCAACCCTACGCCATCGGAAAGCCTGTGGAACCAGCCTCTAAGATACAAATATACCAATCACACACAAATATATATGTATTCGTATTATATTATATATACAGTAAAAACGTCGTGTATATATACTCTATATCACTTCTCAGTACATATGGCTATAATTGCCAAACTCTCATAGCGATAGCCAACAACCTTAAATATTCCCATTCGTAATAGTATTTAAGTATTTACACACTTAAAATACTTAACCAATATGTATTCTCTTACTTAATATAAAACTCTCACCCTCAATACCATCATATAGGAGTCCTAATATCAAATCTAGAATCCCCTATAATAATCTCCAAAACCATAGTTTAAATTTCCCTAAACTTCAAGGAGAAAACCTCAAAAATCTATCAGAACCGAATCGATTCGGCCCGCCTGAATCAATTCGCTGGCCACCGAATCGATTCATCCAGCCCAAATCGATTCAAAAAGGTTCAACTTTCTAACTGTCTGATACCAAATCGATTCGGTCTATCCGAATCGATTCGGCTGGTTCGAATCCGAAAATCTGCTAAGGTTTACTAACTTCTCCAAAACCCAAATATCATCCTAATCTCCATTTGAATTATATCCGGATTTATTTCTACGAACCCAAAGTTTTTATATTTCCTCAAGTCATTTAGATGTCCTAACACTCTATTTGGGAACCCCTAATATTTATCTCCAAATAATTCTAGCCTTAATTTTTGACACACGATTTCGATCTCGGACCCCCTTTAGTAGAAAAATCATTACTAATTCAAAAAAATCAGAAAAATACATGGTCGGCGCCCACATGACCGTAACGAAAAGATATACAAATTTTATTTTTTTGACGAAGAGTCGAATCGATTTTCTTCCCATCCGAATCGATTCGGAAAGGATGGAGTTACTATTCACCTTATTCTCCAAAAATCCAAAACCTCCATTAATACACCTCCCTGCTTTTTATCTCCTCTCCCATCATCATACAATGTCAAACAACCATATATACACACATAAAAAAGGTTCTAATCATCCTAGAACCCATAACCAACAACTAATTTCAATTAATTCCTAAGTTTCCCAAATTGGATATTATCGGGGGTTTATTCATTAAACTTTTAAAAAATCATTTTAATTCACGAACATCCATCCCAAAAATATTTATATCTTTATACACCAACGATAATATGAGAAATAAACACACTAAATTAATAAAGCAAGTAAACACTTGCCTCTTGGATAAAATCCGATGACCTCGAGTCGAATCCCACGGAGTTTGGCCAAAAATTCCCTTTTCTTCCTTCCTCTCTTCTCTTCTTCCCTTTCTCTCTTCCCTTTCTCTCTCTTAGGGCTGATTTGTGAGAGAAATAACGGTTATAAGGGTTTATATAGCTTATCCCTTATTATGCCCAAAATTGACTCGTATACTCAAATGCGAGTCCCTACTAGTCCAAAATTCCCTGGATACTCTATTCTGACTATCTCGCCCATTCCAAAACCAACCACGCACTCGAAATATCCACCTGAGTCACTTAACTACAATTCACTAATCAAACCCAACACATCTCAATATTGGTTTTCCCATTAAAATATTATCGTTTGTCACTTTACCCAACTACAACATGTAATTAAAATAATCCGACTTAATTACTTAGTCCCAAAAGTAAATGTAACACACATCGATAAACATCTAACACTCTTAAACTCCAAAAATTATTATTCACAGAAATTCCTCAAATTTCCAAATTACTCCCACTTATGCAATTTAAATCTCTATAAAAGTACGGGATATTACATACTTCCCCCTCATAACAGAATTTCATCCTCGAAATTCAGTTATAACATGCACCAGCAACCTAGGATCGTTAATTACACTACGTCCTAGTTCACCGAAGTCGAATGGTACTACCCAATGGTCCCCTACCATGTACCTATTAATGGTACCCACCTATCGGGAGGCGTATGCTCTGTCGCACTAGCTTAACCACAAGCTTAACTAAATATCTATATGCTATAACACTGCCTCGATTGTAAGGTTGACTCTAATAACGTCACATCGCACCTAGTGCTTCTATAAGTGCATATAAAAAAATGAGCCTATAATCTCCGCTCTAACGTATTGATCCCACGAAGATTCGCTACTCTAGGTGTCCACTCATCTACAACAGGACATCAAATTTCCCTTAAAAGGAAATTACACTAATGTTTGACTACTCCCGTCAGTCTCGTTACTTAGCTTGGGTGTTCTACCTATTATTGCATCGATATAATTGGATCATTGCGTACCTCCTACAACGTTACATCCAAACCATTCCAAATCCATTTATAACTGCCTTGCAGAATAATCATTAGCTTTATATACTATGTCCCTTCTGTTTCGGGCGATATATAAAATCAACTTACCAAGGTCTCCATACACCTTTTAACTTGTGCCTATCTGCACAACCATTGTAAACGCCCGACACATAACACTCTCTATAAATAATGGGCCTCATTTCCTCGGCCTAGTACTAACACATGGGTTTTCCTAAACCGAAAAATTCAAAATTTAATTCTTCCTATACCATGAAATCCAATCCTGCTGAAGGTTAACCCACCAATCTTCTCATGGTTAATTCCTGACAATCTTCCTAAAACTATGCCACATGCCCCACTGGCCTTACTTCCTAATAACCCTATGATCAAAGTGTTTAAAACAGACATAAAATGAGTACTATCCTAACTATATTCCTAGTGCCTAAGACCTCTCTAAACTTTTGACATTTTCTCGGTTTTATGCGTGGGACGTCTCGCAAAGAGAAATCCATACAAGGAACCCTCATGTTACACTACTCCCTCCAATCCTCGGTCATCGAGATATAATGGTATAAGGCACACCAACGGGACATTCTAAATTCTACCTCACTAACCTACTAATGTACTTTTACCACTATGTCCTTCCATCTTAGCGAAATGGAAAATCTAACTGATCGAGGCGCCTACTCTCTGCAAAAGTGTTATGAACATCATACCCAAAGCGTATTTCATCTAAATTTGCCTTCTATTCAAGGCCTGGATATATGCCTTAAATCCATTTCTTCCAACTCCAGCCTCACCCATATACTTTCGGTGAGAGAGACATTTCAGTACTTTTCCATAGCACTTCTATCTCCATAAGCATGCATTCATCAAATGACTCCTAGTTTATAGTGTTTTCTCCACACTTGGTAACTTATCATAAAAAACAACATCCTTGCATCCCTTAACATCTCTCCACTCTCGACATCGTTAAGGTTCATGCGTGGAGTGTCTCACAAGCGAAATCAAAATAAGGAACTTCTCTGATACACTACTACTTAACTTTGTCGATCGTGGAGGTTCGTTAGCTTCAAATATGCCACTGGGATAATCCCATCCCACCTATCAACAAAATGTGGTCAGAACTCCTATTTCTTTCCACGAGCCACACCAACATGTGCTCGTACTAACACTAAGTCCTTTGCATAAATAACGACGAGCTTAAACTCACAGCTTAACAATAAATCCTGCATACCTTAAATCATATATATAAGGTCACCATGCACTCAAATCATGATAATGAAACGTCTACTCTTAGAAGTTCCATCTATCCATATAATAGAGGCGAACTCAACCTGTATCTAGGTGAGATATCGCAACAACAACCCGTTCCACCCTGGAACCACGAATACGATAGTCTTATAATCATTATCCTGCTATCGCTCCAATCAATCAAAAATATATTATACTCATATAACACACACAAAACGAGCAGTGCAAGCCCAGACATAAGCTCAAAATACCAACACCCGCTATCGCGGAAAAACGTATAGATATAACTGCTATAATATTACCGATATTGCCAGTAAACTCGAATTACACACACAAAATACTGTGACTCAATCTTTCCACACGGAATATACCTCCTTCATCCGAAGTGAAACTCATAACAATAACTCTGGAAATCTCCTTGAATGCTTTATATGGTTCCCAGACATAGTACACTTGTCTTAACCTAACTAAGAACTACTCTAACCAATGCCCCATCTAGGCACCCTACTCTCGTCCTTTAATTCCTACTGGCAAGTACTAACCACGTGATTCTACATGCCACATCACAATTATTCCCCATCTCTAGCCACTTTGACCATGTTAAGGTTATCTGTATCTCAGACTCTATTGCCTCGATCCTAACAATCTCCTTTATAGTCACCTTAAGCTCGTCGTCAAAAGGAAACTCCACCACAGGCCTCAACAACCCTGTTTCAAAGAATTACCCGGGTGGATGTCCACCAATGAGGTTCCACGAACACAAATTCCCCATAAGTGTTAGGAACACTTTCTAGTGAGCCTATCATTCTTCTGAAGGACTCTCTCTTCATTGTATCTATCCTACTTCGGTATAAGGTTCACTTCTCCATGTTATTCTTTATTCACTGTCAACCTCTGACCGATCCTTATGTGAATAATTCAAAACTGCATTCATTTCATTCCTGCTAAATTAGGGGAACTCGCGGTTAAAACCATCCGTAAGATCCCTTTATGAGCAAAATATCCTGCTCTCTTACACATGGTGACTATCGTTCCCACCATTTCAATATTGCTCCCACGAGTGAATTTTTTTTTCCCAAATTTTCACATTTGGGTGTTTCCATACCCTGCTCTAAGCCTAAAGCTTCCGAGTCCTCTACTTCCACTGAGTACAGCTACATTTCCTTCGCATGACTTAACTTCAATGTATGGTCCTTTTCAAAGACCCCTTTCAAACTTTTTCCCCATCTTAACTTATATCTCCAGCTAAGCCCCACCTCCTGCCGCCCTTGAAATGGCCTTTTGTGGTCACTCTTCATCGATCAGCACACGAATCTCGAATAAGCATGCAAAATATTTACTATAATCTTATATAATGGTATGGGAACGAAATCTCACAAGAGGAATCAATAATACTAATTATAAGGCTCTATATCAAATCGAAAGCAACGCTGAAAGCATAGTACGTCTGCACAGATTCCTATGGACACTAGAACCTAATGCTCTGATACCATCTATGACAACCCGCCTAATAAAATATCGGGTGATCAATCCAATACCAAATTAAAATAGGAGTCTCAGATGGTTCATTATTAGCATCACTACCGAAAACCAAATTAATTACTAATAACCTATTAGGCTGGTGTCAAAATTTTACTTAACTAATATTTTTAACCAAACCAACTAAATAAAATATTCACACAGTTTATATATATATATAACTGTAATGAAATAAAATAACCAATCACTCAGCTCAACATAATATGACTAAATCGAATGCCGCGCTAAAAGGCGGTAAAATAATAAATAAGTACAATTGGACTTCCGTCCCAAATGTTACTACAATGTTTCCTATCTAGATAACAAGAATAGAAGCATTTAAAAATAAACCTACATGCATCCACAACTTCTGCAGCAACGTCTAACTCGAAAGGATCATCATCCAGACGCCCTTGTGTCTGGACACCTATATATATATATATATATATATATATATATATATATATATATATATATATATATATATATATATATAATATAGCAAGAGAGGGAAAATAGAGAAAAAGGTTCAGAGCCCGAGTTTTGAAAAGTTTAGCAAGTGCTTAAATGCCATATTTTAAAATATGAAATCTCTCATATTTAAATTGGCGTCGCACTCTCATGAGATACACCTCACCCATCTTCTAATAGTGCACACCTAACGCATATCTTTTAAACAACCTAGTTAAGCTACCCGACCTAACTAATCTATTTCACCCATCTTCTAATAATCCTCTTAAACCAGAGTACAAAGGGATAAACATCTCCCCATTCCCAACATTGTGCTACGTTCGTGCATGGGGTGTCTCACGAAGAGAAATCCAAACAAGGAACCTCCCCCCCGGATACACTACTACCTGGCAAGGTTGATCGTCGGGATTCATTAGCCCCTCAGCACATAACGAGTATATACATATGTAGCTCATACATACATACATACATACATATATATATATATATATATATATATATATATATATATATATATATATATATATATATAGTTCTTACTAGAACCTATAATTAATTTTCATATAAATCCGGATATGAATCTACCAGAAAGGGAATCACTCTTATTAAATCATTTCACTTTACACAAGTTTAATTTATATAATTATTCATCTTCATATATAAACAATATACTATACACAATAAGTATAATTATACCTATCACAATCATTAGTATAATAACCATCCCTCATAGCTATAGCTCGAGGATGCAGTCTCATAGTGCCTATCCGAATCTGGGTTTACTCACTAGACCACGGTACCAAGCCAGAGTCACTCATGGCCATGGTAAAAATATATACAACGGTGGAGGCGGTCATGTTCCCTCTGCAAGTGGAGTACACACATTGCACTTGAACGCGGGATGATATGACCTGGAGATATACTCTCCTTGCTCCTCAAGCCAGGGGATTCACCCATATCGCGCAACCTCCCCGGATCGCACTAGAGAAAAAATATAATCTGGCTGTTCCAACCCTACGCCAAAGAAAATCTTATGGAACCAGACTCTAAGATACAACTATACCAATCACACACAGATATATATGTATTAGTATTATATTATATATACAGTAAAAACGTCGTATATATATAATCTATATCACTTCTCAATACATATGGCTATAATTGCCAATCTCTCAAAGTGATAGCAAACAATCTTGAATGTTCCCATTCGTAATAGTATTTAAGTATTTACACACTCAAAATACTTAAACAATAAGTATTCTCTTACTTAATATACAACTCTCACCCTTAATACCATCATCTAAGAGTCCTAATATCAAATATAAAATCCCTTATAATAATCTCCAAAACCATAGTTTAAATTTCCCTAAACTTAAAGGAGAAAACCTCAAAAATCTGCCAAAACCGAATCCATCCGGCCTACCCGAATCGATTCGCTGGCCATCAAAACGATTCGACCTGTACGAATCGATTCAAAAGGTTCAACTTTATAACTATATCATACCGAATCGATTCGGCTGGTTCGAATCCAAAAATCTGCTAAGGTTTTCTACCTTCTCCAAAACCCAAGTATCATCCTAATCTCCATTTGAATTATATCTCGGATTTATTTCTATGAACCCAAAGTTTTTATATCTCCTCAAGTCCTTTAAAGGTCCTAACACTCTATTTGGGAACCCCTAATATTTATCTCTAAATAATTCTAGCCTTAATTTCTGACTAACGATTTCGATCTCGGACCCCCTTTAGTAGAAAAGTCATTACTAATTAAAAAAATCAGAAAAATATGCGGTCGGTGCCCACACTATCGTAATGAAAAGATATACAAATTTTATTTTTTTGACAAAGAGCCAAATCGATTCTCTTCCCAGCCAAATCGATTCGGAAAGGACGTAGTTACTATTCACCTTCTTCTCCAAAAAATTCCAAACCTCCATTAATACACCTCCAAACTTTTTATCTTCTCTCCCATCATCATCTAAACTCAAACAACCATATATACACACACATAAAAAGGGTTCTAATCATCCTATAACTCAAAACCAACAACTAATTTCAATTAATTCCTAAGTTTCCCAAATTGAATATTCTCCGGGGTTTATTCATTAAACTTCCAAAAAACCTATTTTGATTCACAAAAACCCATCCCGAAAATCTTTATAGCTTTACACACCAACTATAATATGAGAAATAAACACACTAAATTAATAAAGCAAGTAAACATTTGCCTCATGGATAAAATCCGATGACCTCGAGTCGAATCCCACGGAGTTTGGTCGAAAATCCCCTTTTCTTCCTCCCTCTCTTCTCTTCTTCCATTTCTCTCTTCTTTTTCCCTCTATTAGGGATGATTTGTGTGAGAAATAATGGTTATAAGGGTTTATAAAGCTTATCCTTTATTATACCCAAAATTGACTCGTATACTCAAATGCGAGTCCCTACTAGTCCAAAAGTCCCCGGAACCTAAACACTACCCACGTATACTCTATTTGAACTATCTTGGCCATTCCAAAATAAACCGCGCACTCAAAATCTCAATCCGAATTACTTAACTACAATGCACTAATTAAACCCAACACATCTCAATACGGGGTTTCCCATTAAAATATTATCCTTTGTCGCTTTACCGAACTGCAATATGTAATTAAAATAATCCGACTTATTTACTTAGTCCCAAAAGTAAATGTAACACACATCGGTAAACATCTAACACTCTTAAACTCCAAAAATTATTATTCACATAAATTCCTCAAATTTCCAAACTACTCCCACTTATGTAATTCAAATCTCTATAAAAGTACGGGGTATTACCTAATAATAATAAGAACGTGTGTTGTGCTTATTTGCTTTAGTATTGTAGTGTATGACATGGTAGATTACGTCATATTAATTATGATACTATTAGCAGATTAATTAATTTAGACATAATACCAAAATTTAGTATTGACTCAAATCAAAAGTGTGAAACGTGTGTGGAATCAAAGTTAACTAAAACTCCTTTTAAAAATGTTGAAAAAAGTACAAATCCTCATGAGTTAATTCGCAGTGATATATGTTATTTAAAATTTGAATAAACAAGAGGTAGGAAAAAGTATTTTGTTACTTTTATTGATGATTGCACAAGATATTGTTACGTGTACTTGCTTAGAAGCAAGGATGAGGCGGTAAATATTTTCGAACATTATAAAACTGAAGTTGAGAATCAACTTAGCAAAAAGATTAAAGTAGTTAGGAGTGATAGAGGAGGTGAATATGATTCCCCTTTTGAACAATTTCGTTCAAAACACAAAATTATTCATCAAACTATCGCTCCTTACTCACTTCAATCTAACGGAATTACGGAATGCAAGAGATGATAAGTAATGTGTTGATAAGTTTAGGTTTACTTTAGAACTTGGGGGGGGGGGGAGCTTTGCTTTCTACACACTACCTTCTTAATAAAAAGTCTCATAAGAGAATCCATAAGACACCATATGAATTGTGCGAAGGTCGAACACCTTCCTACAAATACCTTAAAGTGTGGGTGTGCTTGCAAAGGTGGTGGTTCTTGATCCTAAAAGGATTAAAATAGGACAAAAAATTATTGATTTTTCATTCATTGGTTATGCAATTAATAGTAGTGCATATTGATTTCTTGTACTTAAATATAATATTCCTGATATACACATAAATACTATTATTGGATCTAGAAAGGCATATTTCTTCTAATATATATTTCCCAATAATAATAAAGTGATTTATTCAAGTTCTTGTAAAAGAACTTACGGTATTGCATTTAGTAGTCATCAAGATGATGCAGAAAATGAATATATTAACAATGATGATGACCTCGAGCCTAGACGCAAGAAAAGTAAAAAGACTTCAAAGTCTTTTGGTCCAGATTTTCCAGCATATATGTTAGAAAGTGAGCCTAGAAACTTCGTAGAAGCAATGTCAACTCCAAAAGTTCCTTTTCGAAAAGTGGCTATCAATAGTGAAATTGAACCATCATACAAAACCATACGTGAGAATTATTTTAACTCCCACCAGGAAGTAAATTTCTTGGATGGAAATGGATATTTAAGAGAAAAGTGAAATTTTGATGGATCAACTGAAAAATACAAAGCTAGACTCATAGCTAAAGCCCATAGACAGAAGGAAGGATTGGATTGCATTGACACTGACTCACCTGTTGCGAGAATAACATCCATTCGAATGTTAATATCTATTACAGTGTTACATAATCTTGAGATACATCAAATGGATGTAAAAACCTCCGTCTTATATGGTGATTGAAATTAAGAGATACACATGGAACAACTAGAAGGGTTTAATGTTACAAGAAAAGAAAAGAAGGTGTGTAAAGTTGTTAAATCCCTTTATGGATTAAAATAAGTACCTACACAATGGCATGAGAAATTTGATAATGTAATGATGTCAAATGAATTTAAAATAAGTGAGTGTGATAAATGTGTTTACATTAGAAACACTAAAAGTGGTTATGCCATTGTTTGTCTCTATATAGATGATATGCTTATTTTTGTAAATAATAAAGAAATCATTAAATCTACTAAGAAATTGTTGTTCGGTAACTTTGGTATGAAAGATATGGGTAAATTAAAATTTCTAAAACATGGGAAGGACTTCTCTTGTCTAACTCTCATTATATTGAGATGATACTCGATAAGTTCGATAAAGGTAGTGATAGCATTGCTAAAACACCTATTGACCCAAATTTTCATTTATATAAAAATAATGGAAATGTTATATCTCAATTGGGATATTCTCGCATCATAGGTAGTTTAATGTATGTCATGAACTACACTCGTCTAGATATTGCTTATTCAGATAGCAAATTGAGTCGGTATATAAGTAATTTAGGTGAAGATCATTGGAAAGACATAATAAGGGTTTTTAGATGTCTAAGATATATTCTTAATAATGGATTGTACTACACTAGATATCCATGTGTACTTGAAGGATACAGTGATAATAAATGGATATCTCCATTCAAATAATTCTAAATCCACAAGTGGATATGTATTTACACTTGGTAGTATTGCGATGTCTTGAAAATCCTGAAAAATTGACTTGGATTATAGTTCCACTATGGAGTCTAAATTTATAGCTTCAAATAAAGTTGGAAAAGAAGCAAAATGGCTTCAAAATTTTTTAGAGGATATTTCAATGGGGCCAAAATTTGTGTCCACAATTTGCATACATTGTAATAGTCAATCGGTAATTGGTAGAGCACATAGTCATATGTCTAAATTTAAGTCTTGACATATAGTCGAAGACATAATACCGTTAAACTTCTCTCTAATGGAATAATTTCCATTGATTATATTAAATCTAATGACAATATATAATGGATCCATTAACCAAAGGGTTGCATAGAGAACACGTGTATAATTTATCGAGGGGAATATGATTAAAGCTTACAAAATGAAGAGTTGTCTTGATGGTAACTCTACCTATCTGACTAGAGATCCCAAGATCTAGGTTCAAAGGGACATCCAAATCTTGATCGACTCTTTGTAAAGAGCACTAACGAGTTTCAAACTCATACCTATTCCTATGATAAAACAGTGTTGCATACAAAATAGATAAGGATAAGCATAGCTTTTAATGACTTTTATATTTTAAAAATTCAAGTGGATTATAGTAGGATACTCTTCATGGGAATTTACCTATATGAGTGTGAAGGGGCCTCTTTTATAAGAAATTTGAAAGGCCAAAATTCGCTAAAGCACTCATAAAATCAGGAATTATTTAGGGCTAAAATGAACACAACAGAGAGAACCAACTTTGTTTGAAAAGTTAATATGTTAAGTCTATTGTCTATATTACATTAAACACTGGACAGTTCATGACATCGCGTTCACTGATCAGTAAGTAAGCCTGATATTCTCTAATTAAGAAAAATTCAAGGGCAAAAGTTATCTCTCCTGATGTAGGAATTTTTCTACAGATATCTCTTAGTGTCTGCATAGTCCTTTATGTTGATCTAACCAATTTTATTCATGTAGAAGATTGTTAGAATTTATGGTATTTAATTGAATTTAATTGAGTTGACAAAATTAAATTTTGGTCAAATTTAGGGTCAATTTACTATGTAACCCACACGTTTTTTGAGACGGTTCGAAGTGGTAACGCGTTCTTCTCTATGAGGAGTATAGCGTGATATACTCACATGCGTAAAACCATAAATTAAAAAAAATTATAGCTCAAAGTACCCACTTGGACACATGGAACTTGGTTAAAGTGTTATGTTAAAGCTCTTGTCCCACATAAAAAGAATGTGAAAATTAGATGTAGTATTATATAACTCAATTTGGCTTAAAGGCTTGGTTCCTTGAGGTATACCAACTCTTTGAAGGAGGGAGGACTTACACGGGCTTAGGTTGACTTCCAAGCCCACTTGCACATGCACCGTCACCCGCTCGACCCAGTCCGGTCTGGCTCAGCTCGTGCGCCTTAGGCCTTGGACTTTTGGCTTTAACTTGGCCAAAGCATAAACTTTTGGGGCCAATTTTAATGTGTTTTTTATTTATTCTTTGTGGGTTAATTTTTATTATTTTAGGCTTTTATTACTTCATTTTTGTTTTTGTTTCTGATTTTGTTAAAATTCGGATATATCCCAACAGTTGACTGTTAGAATATTCCAACCATTTTTTAACTTCCACTTATTTAGTATAAATAAGTGGCTTGGGTGAGATATAATTTTTTTAAGAGACAAACATAAACATGACTTTTATTTTTCGATCCATTCAGTCCACATATATTTGAGAGTTCTGCAGTGTTGGTTCAAAGGATACTTGCAATTTATAGTGATACTATTGCAAGTGAGATTGTTTTTATCCTAGGAGACGATTGCCACTGAGTCCGTTAAGCACCAGTGCATGCCAAATTTCATCTTAAGGACAAAGTGTCAAATACTTGCCTCAATCATATAATCTGCATTTACTCTTACTGTGAGTTTATATTTTTTTTAGTTTACTATTTCTGCATTACACATTGTTTATACTTTATGTAATATAATCAAATAATTATTTTGAATAGCATGATTGTCATCTGATTTCCAACGCTCATGTAATCAGCTTCCTCCTATAACAAAGCTGCAATTTAAGTATCCTTGCGTAACTATTGAGTGGAATATTCATTGTTCGTACATGTAATTAGTTGTCACCTTAGGCCTTTATATAAAAAGTGGAAGATGTCAAATTATGTGACTATTAGCGTTTGGGTGGAAGTTCACTTACATTCTTGTCTTTTGGGATGCCTCACTTTGTCCTATAAATAGGAGGATCCTCATATGATTTGGCACTATAATTACACCCAAAACTATTGATAAATAAAATTTTACCTCTCTATTAATTCTCCGTCCTTTATTTACAACATGTTATCATCATGATAATCCGAATAGTGTACAGAGAATACGTCATGTGGCTCATACTAGATTCGGAATTTGTAAAGTGGATTTTTAATGCTTGTGATGTTAGTATAAAAGTCAGTGCTTTCTTATTATGAGAAATAAGTATTTCATCAAATTTATGGTTAACATGATTTGTTATGAGATTGATAAGTAAGCCTATTATGCTTTCATATATTCATTCTTATCAAATCTACATACGGACACAAGATGAATTTTGATTTGTTTATACAAATCTAACAACTATGACTAAGAAATATATGTTTTTTATATATCTAAACATTATGTATGACTTATTTCTATATGGAAAATAAATCAATATTCTCACATACTCATATACAAAAGCATATTTTATATAAAAGAAAAGTAACATCCAATAACTTGTTATTGTCTGTAATTTCAATTTCAAGAATAGTTGAATTTTTTTAACATAAATACCAATTTTTTATTACTCGAGTAGTTATCGAATTTTATTTGTTTTTCATTCTTTTTATGATTGATTTTTTTTCCCAGTTCTCTTATAAGTAATCGATGATTTGGAATATTTAATATTTTTTTAGAAAATATTGCATCACCCCTTATATTTCGGGAAAAAAAGTTGTTTTGTGCTACCCATATAATAGGAACCACTCGTGTAAAGGACCATTTCATCCTTTATTTTGTTTTGTTAGTTTTTAATATAATCTTTAATCACGTATATTCATCAACAACTTTTTCTGCTGCATTTCCTAATGCTATAGATACAATATGTGTGTGTGTGTGTGTCTCTCTCTCTCTCTCTCTCTCTCTCTCTCTCTCTCTCTCTCTCTCTGTATATATATATATATATATATATATATATATATATATATATATATATATATATATATGTATGGAGAGTTTCAAAAGAGAACATAAAAGATGAACATTTTAATGAACCTTAACAAAAAAAACCCTAACATCCATTCAATTTTAATTTCTATGTTATAATTGGTCCGCGCCAGCGGCAAAGGACACAAGTGTGACACGCGTCTTTTTTAATACACGTGTGTACATTGACTCTGGTTCGTGTCACACGCGTGTTCGTTGTCACTGTCACGTACCAATTACAACATAGGAATTAAAACTGATTGGGCGTTAAGTATTTTTTGTTAAGGTTCATTAAAATGTTCATCTTTTATGTTCACTTTTGAACCTCTTCCTATATATATATATGAAAATTTACATTCATTAAATTTTTGGGACCAGAAGTTCCCAACAATTAACTAGAAAAATTAGGGTCCAAAGTTCCTGATTTACATATTAATTTCGAACCTGAAGCTTCGAATTGCTATTTAATTTTTGGACCTGAGTTCCAAATGAATACCCCAAATCATCACTTCAAGTTTTGATTATTTAAAAGGGATAATATATGTACCCAAATAATTTGTAATTTGAACCCGAAGTCCCAAATATATATTTGTGATCAAAGCTGAAGCTTTGGCATAATAGAGTGTGGAATTTAAAATTTCAAAATATTAACTGAACCCGAAGATCAATAAATTTATGTGTTAATCCCCAATACACAGATAAATAGCAAGTCAATGACATTTTGATTAGTAAATCAAAGATATGGACTCCAATATTACGAATTTGAAATTTGAAATTTAAATTGTTATTTGCGTTGTTTATATTATGCATTATGTGCTTTTAATTATTACTTCTTAAATGAACAGTTTGAAAATGTGAAATATCTCTAAACTTGAATTTGAGGCACTTGATGTAAATGGGAACAATTATCTCAACTGGTCTCAAGATGGAGAACTCCCTCTACAATCCCGAAATCTCGGTGATGCTATTACTAGTAATAACAGTAGGCATCACATACACAGTGATTTAAAAAGTGAATATCTAAATGTGAAAGATCCGTTAGAACGATGGAACTCCCTAAAGGAGAGATATGACCATAAAAAATCAGTCATACTTCCATGTGCATGCCATAAATGGCTCAATTTGAGATTTCAGGATTTCAAGACAGTGTCAGAGTACAATTTTGTTATGTTTAAAATCACCTCACAAATCAAACTCTGCGGAGAAAAGATATATGATGCAGATATGTGAGAGAACACTTTATCCATTCTTCATGCCTCAAATATGCTCCTGTAGCAGCAATATTGAGAAAATATATTTAGATTTGATCTCATGTCTCCTAGTAGCTGAACTAAATAATGATTTGGTGATGAAGAATCATTCATCAAGCCCCACTGAATCTGTAGCACTCCTTGAAGTGAATGCTAACTCAGCTCAGAATTTTGAAAGACGCAAAGGAAATATATGGTAACGCCGTGGAAACCCCAGAAGAGGTCACCACCTTAACCAAGGGCCTAGAAAAATTATAAATTTCAAGAACCACTAGAAGTAGAATGACCCAAATAAAAAAGCAAGTAAGAATTCAAACACAACACAACCATGAGAAACATGTTATAGATGTGGTGGAAGTGGTAGTGTCATTCCTCAAAAAAAAAATTGTGGAAAGATATCAAGCTTAGAAAAAAGGAGTGAAGATAAATGTGATGGAAGGTCCAAAAGACCGTTAAATGATGGAAGGTCCTGAAAATCACTGGAAAATTGATAATACCCATCTCAGTGTTGATGATTTTTTTGAAGATGAAGATGAAGATGACAATCCCATTGCTAATGAGACATTTGATTCTATGATTGGCAATCCCCCGAAGAACTGAATAATTTATGTTTTCTTCATATGGCTACAATAATTTTTTTTCTCGAAACATCCTTATGTTTTTTTCCCTTTAACTGCTTATTATAATAAATTGCATGGTTTTACATTTCTTTTAAATTCTTATATGGTTTGTAATCTTTAATTTCAATACTCGTATAAAAGGTATGGATCCAACATTGCGCAAGCGATGACATTTGTCTAGTTGACAATGGAACAACTCATACTATTTTGAAAAATCAGAAATTTCTCTTCCACTTAGTGTATGATATGAAAAATATTTCAACAATAGCTGATCCTACTAAAATTATTAATGTCTTTGGAAGAGCCCATGTGGTGCTACCTAGTGGTACCCACTTATTAATACAAAATGCCATATACTCAAGCAATTTCAGAAGAAATTTCTTGAGTTTTAAAGACATCAGAATGAAAGGGTATTATATGAAAACAAGTCATGAAAATAACACAGAGTTCATTTGCATTACTTCTAGTGTTGGAAGTCAGAAGCTCACACTAGAAAAACTCCTTGAATTATCAATGAGGTTGTACTACACAACAATTAGTGTTGTAGAATCACAATATGTCATGGGTCAAAATCTCAATGATCCTAATGCATTGATATTATAACATGATCGTTTGGGTCAACCTGGATCCACCATGTTTCGAAAGATCATCAATAACTCGCATGGATAATTTTTAGCAAATCAATAACTCACCCTACCAAGTGACCATTTTCTCACCCCGTGTACACAAGGAAAATTAATCACTAAACCATCTTTTTCTCAAAATAGCCTCTGAGGCACCATCCTTTTTACACCGAATTCAAGGGGATATTTGTGGCCCAGTTCAACCTTTTAGTGATACTTTTAAATATTTTATGGCTTTAATTGATGTTTCCACTAGATGGTTACATGTTTGTTTACAATCCACTCGCAATTTGTCTTTTCCAAAATTACTTGCTCAAATCATTAAACTCAAAACACATTTTCCTGATCAGCACATCAAATCTATTCACTTAGATAATGCGGGTGAATTCACTTCTCAAGTTTTTGATGATTATTGTTTATCCATAGGCATTAATGTTGAGCACCCAGTTCCCCATGTTCATACTCTAAATGGTTTAGCTGAGTCATTAATTAAACGTTTACAACTGATAGCCAGATCTTTTCTTATGCAATCCAAACTGCCTGTCTCAGCTTGTGGTCATGCAATCCTATATGTTGCCAAGGTAATTCAACTTTGACCAACTGCTTACCATTATTTTTTTTCCTTCACAACTCGTGACTGGATGTCATCCAAACATATCACACCTACGTCAATTTGGTTGTTCCGTGTATGTGCCTATCTCACCGTCACAACATACCAAAATGGGGCCCCAACGTCATTTGGGCATATATGTGGGTTATGATTCACCATTCATAATTCGTTATATTGAACCATTTCCAGGTGATGTGTTTACCGCTAGATTTAAGAATTTCCATTTTGATGAGACCATCTTCCCGCCTTTAAGGGGAGGGCAGAATGTACATGAAGTACAGTCCATTCTAGAAGAACGACGAGAATTGATGTGGAATACTTTCACCTTGCCTCATCTAGACCCCCGTACTTATCAATATGATCATGAAGTGTGAAGGATAATACATATTCAGAGAATTAAGAATCAATTACCCGATGCAATAAATGATACTGTAAAAGAGACCAAATCTCATGTACCCATGGCTAATGCACCAGCCAAAATTATTGTTCCAGTAGGAGAAAAATTAATTTTTGCAGCATATCAATCTGTTGCACGCCAGAAGTGTGGTAGACCTATAGGTTCCAAAGATTTAACTCTCCGGCAGTGGAGATCAAATAAAAAATCATGCCCTCATAACGCTCCAGAAAAGGTTATGAATAAAATATCCACTATCTCTAAATCCCTTGAAGAGGTTAGTGTCCCTAAAAACATACAAGTCCCTAAAGTGACTACAAAACCCCTGAAGAGGCAAAGGTACCTAAAAACAATAATGAGAGCTCTATATTTTATACATATTCAAGAGAAATATGGGATCGTAATGAAATAGTCATCAATAACATATTTTCATATGCAGTAGCTACACAAATATCAATGGGCATTGATGATGATAATGAACCACATACTATAAATGAATATTGACAAAGAGAAGATTGTCCAAAATGGGAAATTGCCATCAAGGCAAAACTTGAGTCTCTAAATAAAGGTGGTGTGTTTGGACCTATAGTACAAACCCCAAAATATGTTAACCCAGCAGGTTACAAATGGGTGTTTGTAAGAAAGCGCAATTAGAAAAACGAAATCAGTCAATATAAGACATAAATTATGGCACAAGGTTTCCTACATAAACCCAGGATTGATTATAATGAAATATACTCCCCCATTATTGATGATATAACTTTCAGATATCTGATTAGTTTAGCGATCTCTAAAAATCTTGATACGAGACTCATGGATGTTGTGACCGCTTATTTATATGGAGACTTAAACACGAAAATTTATATGAAAAGCCCTGAAGGATTTTCCTTTCCAGAAGAAAAGCCAAGGAGTACGTACTCAATTCAACTAAGACAATCATTATATTAAAGAAATTCGGAAGGATGTGGTACAACCATCTTAGTGAATACTTGTCTAAGGAAGGGTACACAAATAATCCAATTTTCCCATGTGTCTTTATAAAGAAATCCCTAATGGGATTTGAGATAGTAGCAATTTATGTGGATGATATCAATTTAATTGGAGCTCTAGAAGATCTTGAGAAAACTGTTAACTATTTGGAGAAGGAATTTGAGATGAAAGACCTCGAAAAAACTAAATTTTGTCTCGGCCAGCGAATTGAGAGAAATTCAAGTGGAATTTTTGTCCATGAGTCTAATTATACTAAAAAGTCTTGAAAAGATTTGGTATAGACACAACCCATCCACTAAGTACACCCATGGTCATTTGGTCTTTAGATATAAAGAAAGATCCAAACCGTCCTAAAGATGATGATGAGGAAATATTAGGTCCAAAAATACCCTATTTAAGTGAAATTGGTGCAATATTATTATACTTGGCACAATGCACTATATCGGATATTTCATTCTCAGTCAACTTGCTTGCCAGATATAGTTATGAACCAGTAAAAAGGCATTGGATTGGGATCAATCATATCCTAAGATACCTATGAGGAACCATTGACATGGGCTTATATTATTATAATCATTCTAACGGTTTTGAGTTAGTAGGTTATGCAGATTCTAGATACCTCTTTGATCCTCATAAGGGTCGATCACAGATAAGTTATATATTTCTTAGTGGTAATACTGCTATTTCTTGGCATTCTACTAAACAAACTTTAGTAGCTACTTCCTCTAACTACTCTGAAATTTTAGCACTTCATGAAGCAAGTCATGAATGTGTATGGATGAGATCTTTAATTCAACATGTTCGTAGTTCTTGTCAAATGTCTTCCATTAAAGATGTTCCCAGTATCATATATGAAGATAATGCAACATGCATAACTCAATTCAGGAAGGCTGCATCAAAGGAGACATAATTAATCACATTTCACCAAAGTTTTTGTTCACTCATGAGCTCCAAAAGAAAAATTAAATCAAAGTCAAGCAAGTGCGTTCAACTGAAAACCTAGCTGATATGTTTACCAAGTCACTTCCAAAAGCAACATTCCAGAAAGTTGTGCATGAGATTGGGATGCGGAGACTTCACCAATAGTCAAATTGAGATATGCAAATCAAGAGAAGATCATTTTTAATGGAGAATCAATGCAAATCAGGGGGAGATCCTTTCTAAGGGGAGGATAAAAAATCATTCTCTTTTGGAACATAATTACGTTGTACTCTTTTTCCTTTAACTAGGTTTTTTTCATTGGATTTTTCTAGTATAGGTTTTAACAAGGCAGCATTGTGCACGTCCAATACAAATTTAATAATAACAAAAATTTTAATCTTTTTCCTTCACTTCGATTTTTCCTAGTAAGGTTTTAATGAGTCAACGATAATTGAATGGTCGATAGGATGTACATCCAAGGAGGAGTGTTAAATTACGTGACTTTTGACTTTTCGGTGAATGTCCATTCACATTCTTATCTTTTGGGATGCCTCACTATGTCCTATAAATAGAAGGATCCTCATAAGGTTTTGTACAACAATTACACCCAATACTATTAAGAAATAAAATATTCCCTCTCTATCAATTCTCTATCATTTATTTGCAATAGGATATATTTATTAAAAAAAGAGAAGATTTTTTGTTTTTTATTTTTAAAGAGAATTGAGCTCAATGTCATGTTTCATCCTATCTCAGGTTTATAAATATAGTCCATCTGGTACAATAACGTTAGTTGTGTGGTCCATTTAGATTTAGGATTGCACAAAACAAGTAATTTGATTTGTTTTAGTTAAAAATATATTTATTTTTATGTCCTTACTCATACTCATTTAAAACTCATTCTAAAAATAAACACATAATCCTACCTCCACTCCCACCCCACCCCACCCACCGGAATTCTCTTCAAAACGCTGGAATCCTCGCGGGAGATCGCCAGAATCCTCGTCGGATTATTTCGCTCTCCTCGTTTCTCTCCCGCTTCATCTATTTCTTTCATTTTTTTGGTCCCCGCCAGTGACATTATTGACATCATTGGAGAAGAAGGTTTATCGCCGAAAAAATGGAGCTTTCACCGGAGCAAAAAAAAATGGAGTTTTCGGCGTAAAAAATAGAGGTTTTAGTGAAATAGTAAATTTATCTGTTTCGATTTTTTATCAAAAAATATCAAATATGAGTGTTATTGGATAGATCTCGACAAGTAGATTTCAAATATATAAATTTTGTAAATTTTGGATTTGTAGATTTGAAGTTATGGACTTTTAAAAATTTGATTGATTTTTTTTGTATGAGTTGTCAAATAGTATATTGGTTATTTTCCATGGTCTTTTTAGTACATGAAATAAATATATAAAATTGCGTGGTGTGTCTTATTTTTACACACTTTTGAATTAGATTGGACATTTCCCCCCAAATCTTTATTTTTATGAGTCCTTCTACAGCAACGCACAAATTCGACTCATTTTGTGTGATGCACTGACGTGTCGTGTCTGTATTGGAACATTTTTTGGACTCTCGCGGAACCCATACCATAGAATCCACAAAATTAACCAATACAAACGTGATACCTCAGTAAATCGCAAAAATGAGTCGAATTTATGAGTCAGCATATAATTATCGTGCTCTTATTTATTTGAGAAAGGGGACGACACCCAGTCATATTTTGATTTAACTTTTTAGAGGGGTACCACGCTAAGACCTCTACCAATATATAACATAATAGCGTTATTTTTTTCTAACTGAAAGATTTCAATCCCATTCCATCAACTCTAACATCCCCTTTAACTCTACAAAGAAGATCACTAAACCTATCATATATGTTTTATGTTCAAGATATTATATTCTTGGCGCTTTTGGGGAATTTTCTATTCAATTCAAAAGTATATATGAATAGGACAGTCTATACAATTTTATAATAGAGAATTAAGATCAAGTTCACCTTCCTTCCTATATTTGGATTTTTAGGACATTGATTTTTAGATTTATAAATCTAGTCCCTGTGGTACAATAACATTTATTTGTGTGGTTCCTTTAGAGTTAGGAGTACACAAAATAAGTAATTTCATTAATTTTAGTTAAATAGGTATTTATATTTATACCCTTAGTCATACTCATTTAAAACTCATTCTAAAAATAAACACATAACCCCACCTCCAATCCCACCCACCAGAATACTCGTCGGAATGCCGAAATCCTTGCCGGAGACCATCGGAATTCTCACTGGATTGTTTATTTCTCCTCGTTTCACTCTCCCTTCGTCAATTTCTTTCATTTTTTGGTCCGCACTAGCAACGCCATTGCCATTTCCATTGCCAAAGAAGAAGGTTTTTTGCTAGAAAAATATAGTGTTCGCAGGAAAAAATGGAGTTTTCGCCAGAAAAATAGAGGGTTTAGTGAAATAGTAAATTTATCGGTTTCGATTTTTTGTCAAAAAAACATCAAAGATAGGTGTTGTTGGATAGATCTCGATGAATAGATTTCAAATATATAAATTTTGTGAATTTTGGATTTATAGATTTGAAGTTATGAACTTTTAAAATTTTGATGGTTTTTTTTTTGCATGAGTTATCAAATGATATATTGGTCATTTTTCATGGTGTTTTTAATACAGGGACTAAATTTATAAATTATAGAGAGTGTCCTATTTTTATACACTGAGTTAGATTGGAAAACCCCCATTTTATAAATATAGTCTCTGTATTAAAAATAGTATTTCAAAATCAATATTCCATTTGATAACTCATACAAAAAACCCATTATATATTTAAAAATGTATAACTTCAAATCTACAAATCTAAAATTCACAAAATTTATATATTTGAAATCTAAATGTCGAGATCTATCAAACAATACCCATATTCGATATTTTTTGACAAAAAAATCAAAACAAAAAAATTACTATATCACTAAAATCTCCATTTTTGTCCGGTAAAAACTCATTTTTTTCTGTGGAAAACCTTATTCTCCCGTCCTGACAATGGAACCACTGGCGCGGACAACAAAAAGAAAAAAAATAAACGAAGAGAGAGAAATGAGGGAGAGAGAAACAATCCAGAGAGGATTAGGCGATTCCGACAGATCATTCATGTGAGGATTCTCGTGGGTGGAGTAGGCTGAGGATGGGGCTATGTGTTTATTTTTTGAAAGAGAGTGAGTTTTAAATGGGTATGAGTAAGGGTATAAATATCTTTTAACTTTAACAAATTATAATTTACATATTTTGTGATCATACAAATAAATGTTATTTTATCATAGAAACTATTTACAAACATGAAAATCATTACCCTATAAATTCAAATATAGAATGTAAGATGAGCCCGGGCCAAATTCTTAATAAATCCACTTTGCAATAAAAATTACCCATAATATCTTTATTAGACTTGAGGTTGTATTGAAGTTGCCATGGAGACTCACATCCACCATTAATAATTTGAAATTTAGCAATAAAATTCAAATCCATTCTCTTTTAAGAAGAGCCAAGGCCTAAGCCCTCATTTTGACTATACACCATAAAATTGAGATAATGCAAAACACATCTCCATTATTATTATGAATAACTAGCATGTAACTCGCGTGATGCGCGGGCGCTATTCAATTTTTTTACCAAAATTTTAATTTAGATTACACTCAAAATTACATCGAAAGTTAAAATCGCGACCTCACGAATAATTGAATTATTTTATAAATTATAAATATATTAAGCAAAAAAAAACATTAGATGTAGTTAAGAAAATTAAAAATTAAGAAACACCTAAATAATTGAAGCACAAACTAAATATCATATCATGTTCTATATGCAATCAAAATTGGTAAAAGAACTATTTTTTTTCAAATTATTTTGGAAGGCTTCTTTATAATCATAAATATAATATACAATTTGGAAAGTGATCAAACTCAATTCTTATTTTACACCACTGTTCTACAGTTTTTTACTCCTCATCTTAGTATAACAAGTTTTCATAATCTAAAAAGAATAGGTGAGAGAGATAAATTATGGTGTTCTTATCTATACTCCACATTTCTTTTAATAACACCTTAATTGGTTGAATTCTATTTAACACACCAAACTAATGGATTGTCTATTAGAGTGAAACCCATTCAAATCAAATACCTTTAGAAAAATAATCTTTTAATAGTGAAACCCATTCGGATCAAATACCTTTAACACACATAATGAAGCACTTTCTTCAAGAGTTGCAAAACGGTTGTAACCGTAGAGCAGGAAGTAAATGAATAAACTTAATCACAAGATATCACCTAAGATTGAAAGTACTTTTTACTCACAAGATTAAAAAATAATTGCGAAAAATATTTTTCCTTGGTCATTTTATTCACACACGCTAAAACCAACACACACACTGTTTCACTCACACCCACATACCTGTTATAAAAAAAACGCACAAGTTGTCCAACTCAAAGTGAAAACCCACTTCCACATATGTGGGTATATGTGGCAGGGACATACTCTGTTTTGACATAGTTTATATATATATATATATATATATATATATATATATATATAGAGAGAGAGAGAGAGAGAGAGAGAGAGAGAGAGAGAGGAAGGCTCACGTACATCATGCACTATACATCACACCTAATTTTAGGCCCTAGAAAACTTTTTTCTCAAATTTATTTTTTCCCTTGAAATTAACCTTCCAATCACTCCATATGCAAAAAATTAGGTCAAAATAAATTTTTTACCTATTTTTAAAAAATCCACAAAAAATTGCTGGCGCAGACCCTTATAAATAAGGTAATTTTAGCAGTTTTTTGTGGATTTTTAAAAATAGTTACAAAATGTATTTTGACCTAATTTTTTGTAAGTGGGTTTATTAGAAGGTTAATTTCAGGGGAAAAATATAAAATTTGAAAAAAAAATTTAAGGCCTATAATTAAGCGTGATGCATGGATGATGTATAGAGCATGATGTAGGTGAGCCTTCTCCTCTGTATATATATATATATATATATATATATATAGATAGATAGATAGAGAGAGAGAGAGAGAGAGCTAGGCTATAGTACATCATGCTCTATACATCACTCATGCATCACACCTAATTCTAGGCCCTAAAAAACTTTTTTTTTAAATTTTATATTTTTTCCTTGAAATTAACCTTCCAATAAACCCATATGAAAAAAATTAGGTCGAAATACATTTTGTAGCTATTTTTAAAAAATCCACAAAAAAGTGCTAAAAATACCTTATTTATATGGGTCTGAAACAACATTTTTTTTGTGGATTTTTTAGAAATAGCTACAAGATGTATTTTGACCTAATTTTTCGTATATGGGTTGATTGGAAGGTTAATTCCAAGGAAAAAATATAAAATTTGAAAAAAAGGTTTCTAGGGCCTAGAATTAGGTGTGATGTACGGGGTGATGTATAGTGCATGATGTAGGTGAGCCTTCCTCTATATACAGACTACCAATAAAAAATCGGGACAAACCGACTAACTAACAAACTACTCAAGCACTATCAGTTTAGTTGGACAAAACCAACAGCCCAAAGAATTTGATTGGGTTTGATTTAAAAAAAAAAACCATAATATTAGAAGAACAAATTTCAACTAATGGCTATATTTTAGAATTTGGGTTTGCAACTCTTTTAACCAAACAAAACTTATACATGTTATCATCACATGTGTAAAGATACGTAGAGATATAAGTAAAATGGGTCTATGATTCTCCCTTCCAAAATGCAATCAATGAGAAGGAACCTGAAAAAAAATGTTCACGCAGATTATAGAAAAATTAGAAAGAGAAGATTTACACAAATGATTAAGGTGCTCTGAGCGGGAGACATGGAGAGGGAGACAGAGAGGAACATGTTGTGTAATTATTATATAAATAAAAGGAATAATAGAGAGAGACTATCACGTACCCATAGGTCACGCACATACCTGCGCTCCCACGGCCAACAGACTTATCGACTCACAAATAAGCCCTTCACAGTCCTATGTTCTTGAGGTACCAAATCTAAATCCCCCCGAAGGCAACACAAGATAAGATTGTCCTCTTTCGAAAGTCATCCTTCCGTGATAGCAAGTATGGTAGGTATGCCATACACATAATATAGGTACACATTCCACCTATATAAATATAACATCAATGAGGTATTTACACAACCATATGATAACGATAGGTATTTATCTTTCCTATACATAATTCCCCATAGGTATTTATTTAACCCATATACATCTTAATATCAGGGCGTACGCATAGCCCATATAATAAATCCCATACGTAGTATATTTATATCTCGAATATCTTACGCATTTATCGATTATAACCAATCCTCAATATATTATTTCCTAGCTTTTCTCACCGCACGATGATAATACAAATAATATCGTTATATTTATTTGTTTTATATTATATATAATTTAAAGACATCTTCTATACAATCTAAATCACTTCCCAATATATTATGGATATAATTTCCAAACTCTATAGCAATAGCCAATAACCTCAAGTGTTCCCTTTCTTAATAATATAAACATGCATACACTTAAAATACTACCCCAATATGTTCTCTCTTCTTTAATATTCAAATCACTCCTTAATCACTTCATAAAGATTTGTACCAATAATGCCCGAATGTACCAATTCATAATAATTAAATAGCATATGCACTACGTCTCTTAATTCCTTAGGTATATCCTCACTTATAATAATCGTTGTCCATAGACTCATAGGGAAATTGCTCAATTCTTTGTAGTACGTATCCTAAATTTCATCCTAGTCACCTCGTAGAATTTTACTTAACCAAAGTCGATATATAAGTACATTTTTTATGCGCACAATTACTTATATAAAATTGCCCACCTAAATACCTCTTTAAGTATTATTCCTCACAAACACCCTTATTTGGGTAAATCTTGGATTTTACTTTCAACTAACCCAAGGTACACCCCATACTCAAAAAAAATTATTTAGAAGTCCCCAGACTAGTTTTTTTTAGGAACCCCAAATATTTATCTCCAAATAATTCTAGCCTTTATTTTTTTTTCAATTTTCGGTTTGATTTTCGAGTTAATAATCAACCTCGAAATTTTTTTTTTAGAAAAATCATAACAGTTCGAAAAAAATCAGAAAAATACGGATCAGCACCCACGTGACCGTATCGAAAAGATTTACAACTTTTATGTTTTGACCAAGAGCCGAATCGGTCCTCTTCCTAGCCGAAACATTCCGTAAGTGACGCTGGTCACTATTCACATTCTTCTCCAAAAATCCAAACCTCCATTAAAGCACC
Organism: Sambucus nigra; assembly: GCA_949130495.1. Classification (NCBI taxonomy): domain Eukaryota; kingdom Viridiplantae; phylum Streptophyta; class Magnoliopsida; order Dipsacales; family Adoxaceae; genus Sambucus; species Sambucus nigra. The sequence continues at coordinate 444,262,855 of OX422220.1, read as the reverse complement.
TCCAAGCTTTTTATCTCCTCTCTCATCATCATCCAACCTCAAACAATCATAAATGCACACATAAAAAGGGTTCAAATCATCCTAGAACCCATAACCAACCATTAATTTCAATTAATTCTTAAGTTTCTCAAATTGGGTATAAACCGAGTTTTATCCGTTTAATCTTCCAAAAAACCCGTTTGATTTACGAAAATTCAAGCCAAAAATATTTATAGTTTTACACCAACTATAATATGGTAAATAAACACACAAAATCATAAAGCAAGTTAAACACTGGTCTTGTGGATTAAATCCAACGACCCTGAGTCGAATCCCGCGAAGTTTTGGTCGAAAATCCCCTTTCTTCCTTCTTATCTTCTCTTCTATTCTTTCTCTTCTCTTCTCTTCCTTCTCTCTTCTCTCTTCTCTTTCTATTTCTTAGATCTGATTTTGGGGAAGAAATGAGGGCTTCCTTATTAATAAACCCGAAATTGGGTATATACCTAATTGTAAAATGACTCGTGTACTCATTTACGAGTTCCCACTAGTCCAAAAAGCCCCGGAACCTAAACACTACCCCCGGTTACTCTATTTTGACTATCTCGGCCATTTCGAACCCAACGACGCAGTCGAAATCTCCATCTGATTCACTTAACTAAAATTCACTAATTAAACCCAACACGTTCAATACGCATGGTTTTTCAATTAAAATATTTTTCTTTGTCACTTTACCCAACTGCGACATGTAATAAAAATAATCCACTCATATACTTAGTCTCGTAAGAAAATATAATCCAAGTAAATATTTATCCGACACTTGAAAACTAATATTTACTATTCACTTTATAATATTAAATTTATTTAATTTCACCAATAAATTCCAAAATTACTATTCATAGAAATTCCTCAAATTATCAAATCACATCCACAGTGTAATTTAAATACCTTTAAAAGTACGGGGTATTACACCTACCACTATGACATGTCTCAATTTGTGGTCCAATATAAGTGATACGTGCATCCTAATTATCGATAATACTCCCACTACTATTAGGTAGTGTACTATCGACATCAGGTTGTATTTCATCTTATACGAGTCGTTTAGAAGTAATTACTTGGTCTTGCCCTCTTAGCTTTTTAATATCAACTTACTCTTGGGTTGTGACCAATCACGTAATCTTCCTCTAAGTACTAAGCATTTGTGCTAATAAATACCCTCTAGTCCTTAAGATCGTAAAATTGACCACCCTTTATGCCTTTTGGGTAACCTACAAAGATACCTATATCCATCCTTGTTTGTAACTTTCTTGGTACCTTCCTTAGCACATGCGATGGGCAACTCCAAATTCAAACAAGTCGTATACTAGGCTTGCGCCCAGTTCACAGTTTTGTGGGAGTCGTTGAGAATGATTTAGATGGAACTAAGTTCATTAAGTATATGTCTATCTCTAATGAAAAACCCAATAAATAAATTCAGTAAATCTGAATAATTTCATCACATATCTAACCATATTAAAAAGAGTTATGTTCCTTCTTTACACTACAATATTTTCCTGTGGAGTGCCCGGTGTAGAAAATTGGGATGTAAACCCCACCTCCAATAAAAGATTCATAAACTCTCCTAAGAGTTACTCACCCCAATGAGTTTGTATTATTTTACAATGTTTACGCTCCACCTCAACCTTAGACTCTTTGAACTTATGAAAGGCTTCAGACTTGTGGTCACAAGTTTGTAACAGACTGGGCCTTGGTTGATTTGGTAGTCAAAGAGTTACATCCAACATCGCCTGGGTGAGGGAAAGTAATGGTTCATATGTGTAGATTTACACTCTTCTAACATCGAGGCATTTTAGCTCCATTGGTGAGCCATTCGATTGATGATGCACATGTCAGGGGTTCGAACCCCACTGTCACCAATTTGTGGATATAGAGCTAATAAAAAAAACCATACCGCTGGATGCGATGGTTAAAGTGGGGACAATATTAGTGGCGGAAGAGTGGGGTGTTACAAAGGTAAACATATCCACACCTTGTGCAGTCATCAAAACAAATGATGAAATCATAACCACCCCTTGCCCAAATTGTCATAGGACCACACAAATCAGAACAAACAAATTCGAGCATATTTTTTATTCTATATCCTTTGTCGTGAAGGGCCTCCTGGTCATTTTACTTTCTAAACATGATTTGTAGACTAGAAGTGCCTTCACATCCAATGAGCTTAATCGCCCATTTGAAACTATTCCTTGAAGTATTTTTAGATTTATATCACCTAAGCGTAAGTGCCACATAAATGTTTGGTTCAACTTAGAAGGTTCTTTTCTCTTAAGCTATTTTTATTTAACTTACTCAATTCAATATTTAGCAATAAAGGTTTCCAATGTACCAAAATAGACAAAAGATTAGTCATTTTTAACAAAAAAAATCTTTATTAAAATAAATCAAATATCCATTCATAACCAACTTAGAATTCGAAATCAAATTTGTTTTATGAATAGGAATATAAAAATAATATTATAAAATTAAGTTTTTGTCTCTACCAAAATTTACAACTAAAATCCTATTATTAATACTGATGCTTTGCCGCTATCACCCATGAACAAAAATATTCCCCTTCACCGAGTATCCTGGTTACATGGAACCCCTACAAATAATTTCACATGTGATTTGTGTCTCTCGAATCGACGCACTAGATTCCGGTAGATTAGACCACAAAACTTGTCTTAATAATAAAGGATAAATTGCCTTTTTTGTTTCTCTATTTAGTCAAATACATTGGGCACTTCTTTTTCTAATTTCCAGACCTTTTATAGATCAAACATTTTCCTTTCAACTGCTTTCCTAATTCCTAAGGTTTAACCATTGTTTTAACTATCACATGTTATGTCGGAGACTTTCCTTTCTTCTGCTTCTTACCTTTCAAAACAAAAGAAGATGGGTATCTTTCAGCAACCTGCACAACACCCTTTTGCTTTATGATATTCTCTGTAACTTGGAGTTCTTTAAGTAGTTACGCCAGTGAGTAATCAAATTTGTTCACAAAATTGTTTAGGCGAAACTACCTAAAGGATTTCGACAACGATTGGAGCATGAAGTTGATCTAGGTTTCTCCATCGATTTTCTATGTAAGAACTTCCATTTTTCCCAATATGGACATCATTTAAAAACATGATCATGGACGATTACAAGATCTAGCATCTTTGTGTTTACCAACCTTGCCATAACATCCAGACTCACGACACGGTTCTAATCGTCAAACATATCCTTGAGGTTCAAAATTATGTCAAAAGCGCTTGCATATTCTCATGTTGGTGTTACAACACATTGGTCGTAGAGGCCAATATTTATCAATGAGCCATTTGATTAACTTTTTTCCACCTTTGATAAGCTTAAATATCCTCTTCGGATGCCCCCTACTAGGCTTGACAAGGCTTAATTTATTGAAAATAAATTTATAGTTCTTGTCAGTTAAGACAATATCTAAGTTTCTTTTCCAGTTAGTTTATTTTCCTTTAATATTGAACCAAATGGGCTGAATGCTGAGCCCATTTCTGAAATATGAGAATCATCAATTGAAAAAATTAATTTCAAATGAAATACAAAAGAATTAAATTTTGATTAAATTAAATTTGGCTTTCCTCTACCACCAAGGAAAAATAATGGGGTATTTTGACTTTACCCGCTATTTTGTTTTTATTCAGACTTTACCACCCATTATGACATTTAGCATAAATTTTCACTTTTTGCAACATTTTTTTTATCGATAAATGTCAAAATGGGTGGTAAAATCTAAAAAAATGGTGGGAAAAGTTAAAATATTTCTAAAAATATTCCTGTCGAGCATTCTAGTTCCCTTATGAAATAGGATTTCTCATTAAGAGCTTAAATCATCCCACCTTGAACTAGACAAATTTTTATGCTTTAATTATGCTATATACATAGTCTAGAAAATTTCTATACAACATAATTAAATAAACGACGTCTTTTGGTCCCGCAATTAATGATAATAATTCCATTAGGGAGGATATCACTAATTATGTTCAAGTGTATATCACTGGTTAATTCCTTGCATTTGAATCTAATCGTGTAGGATTTCGCGATTGAGGGAATCACACTCACTCACATTTGAATTCTAGGAATTATTACTTAAGAGTTTTAGGAATACCAGATGTCATTATTAATTTCCTCTGTTGGTGAGGATAAACAAAGCTGACGTGAGGAATTCATCACATCACATTCTTAAAATACCGATAGAGACCGTGGGGTTTATTATGAAAGCCCTCTCCCACTTAATATTTTAAATATGAGGGCCTTACTGAAAAATATTTATTCTTCTAAACATTCGAATTAAATCACCAATAATTTTTCAACCATTAATACAAGTTAAATTAATAGGTCTCATTATTTAATTTTCCAAAAATAAAAACATTTTAATTAAAAAAATCTAGAGATGATAATTTAATTTATACCTTTAATTAATTACCCAATTAAATAAAACTTTAGAAAAAACAAATAATTCTAGATTTTATAGAAAAATCATGTTCTAGATTTTATATCCATATTGTTGATAAAAAGTGGTTCCTTATTGAATTAATAATCAGCTCACTACTATATACAACATTAAATATGAGATAACACGTATATAATAAGAGACAAACACAAACAATTATATATCAAATTAGACACAAAGTCCCTGTGACAACCCGGTATCCGAAATAAGGGGTGGCCAGCCCGATACTCCAAAATAACGGAATCATGGATGGAAATCATCCTCAGCATCAATAACAACAAAATAAGTATACGGGAAAACCACCCAAGTTTCAGAAAACGGGTTGTCAAATTTTAGTTTAAATGAAAGTTAAAGAAATAAAGAACCCAATCTCCTGAAAAGTGGAGTTCCAAAGAAACTTATATTAATACGAAAGCGACATACAATAAAAGGACCGAATAAGCTGTCGGTCAACAGTTACATCCCACGTATTACAACAGTTCATTAATATACATAATACATCCATTAACAATTACAAAAGTTTGGGCTACCCGCCCGAATAAAAGACCCGATCGTAACTAGAATCCAAAGATGAAAACGTCTAAACAAGCATCCTGTAATGATCCACAATATCATATAGCACGTCAAAAGAATAAGAATAGGAAGATCATAACGGGCGCCCTTGCGGAGGAGCACCTGAGCGGATTCAATAACATGGACAACATAGAAAATGAACGGGTCAGGCCCCGGTTTATATATGATTCCCAGAAGAACAAGAAGCATGATAGATATGGACAGTTAATCATGAATGATGTAGATGAAAATTTAACAACCTAATTCAAAAGCATGATAAGACAATTTAAATAATTTTAATAGTGTTAACATATATAAGAGAATTAAATTTAACAACATTATTCATCATATATTTTTCCCTTTTTCCATTCCTTAATAGGAATATAACTACCATCTTATTTTCTATGGCAATTCGCAAAGCTCAAGTCCCACTTGAGTTAGAAAGGTTATATTCTTATACATATAACGATTCTAAGACCGCCCCTCCGAGTTTTCCCACTGGGCGCGCCCCTAAATGACTATCATCTTCCAGGGCCTATTTATACAAGACAACCTGGGAACCTAACGCACGTCGGGAAGTGGCCATATACCTGCGAGTGAGTCATAACCACACCCGGAATTACCTCACTAGCGCAGAAAAACATATATATATATAAAATCCCGCATATGGCCGAGGACTATAGTCTCCCTGCATTCATTAGTCAGGGTACATCACCTCATGCGCGAGCTTCCCTTATGATAGCATTTAGAGAGGTGTGTTTAAGTAAATTAACATTTATAACTTTCATCTCATTATCATTTTCATTGATCACATGTATGTTTCATTTTTTTTATTTGAAACCATTATCCTTGAATATTCTCATTAATATTCATCATATTTAAGTCCCGAGTAAATCTCCAAGTGAGCACCAAAATCATACTATTCCCCAATAAGCTACATATCTCAAAAGGGCCTCTAACATCTCCAAATATGGGCTTATAATACCCGGTTTCTTAATAGCCAACGAAAAGTGAAGAAATGCCTAAGCATCTCTTTTGGTACACATGAACTAAACCCCAAGTGAACTCATTCAACATTAGGGTAACGACCAAACTCAAGTAAAACTCTAAGTTTACTTCATGCAAGAAGTTCCCTATTTCCTATGGAAAATAAGAAACCTAGGAAACAAAAATAAAGTTTAAGAGTGAAAAACAGGGCACCGGTCGACCGGTCCTGAGGCCGCGGTCGACCGCGTCTCAAACTTTAGCCTTCATAGGAAAGCAGAAAGCCCAGGAAAAAGGGAGGCCAGGCGACCGGTCACGGACCGCGGTCGACCGCACACCAAAAATCAGGCCTTAGTGGGAAAGTAGTGTGCCCTCCCCCGAAGGCCCGGTCGACCGGTCCTGGACCCGCGGTCGACCGATCATAGCAGGCCTAGAAACCATTCTTCTTCCAACAATATGTCTCCAAATCATTTATTGCTACCAACTTATTTTAAATGCATCCAACAACAAAAATCTATACCAATATCAATTCAAATCAATATCCAAAGAGTTAAAGCCCATAAATCCACTAAAAAGCCCTAATTTTCTTAAACCATACATAACCACAACTATCAATACTAATCATTCTACTTAAATCATATAATAGCAAGTAGAAAACTTTCCTTAAGGTTGTAAATTAAGATTTGGTGAGGATTGTAGGCAAGATCAAACACCCAAGCTTTAATCTCTCTTTCTCTCCTTAGGTCTTCTCCTCTCTTTCTCTCTCTCTCTTGGGCTTAAAGATAAAATTAGGGGAATAGTGACTTAATCAAGACATAAAACGTGTCTTAATACACAATTACCAACTTAAGTAATAATTCTCGCGATAAATAAATACGCAACTACACATTTAAACTAAAACCAGTCAAAAGTGCCCCAAATCTCAAAATACAATATGGAACTTAATCTGACTATCTCGCACCTCCCGGAACTAACTACACCCTCCAAATTATCATTTGGAAATTTTATAACTCATTTTAAGTCAAAATGTCATTTTAAATTCTTATGACATAATAAAACCCAATATAGTGATATTCACCCACACATAAGGTAAACATGCAACATCTTAGTAAATATTAACTTTTCTTCCTTAAAGTAATACTTACTCCACATTCCAACATTTTATATCTAATTACTATATCTAGCAAATAAATATAAAATAGGTTCTCAAAAGTGAGGGTTGTTACATACTCCCCCCCTATGAGGGAATTTTGTCCCCAAAATTCAAGCGTACCTTGGACAAAGAGATGCAGATACTTTTCCCGCATGTCGTCCTTGCGTTCCCATGTAGATTCCTTGGCGTTATGGTGACTCCATTAAACTCGCACCAAAGGCAACACTTGAGACCGTAATCTACGCTCCCCGTGCTCTAAAATAGCAACCGGTTGTTCTTCATAAGAAACGTTGGGTTGCAAATCAATGTCCTCGAAAGTAATGTGCCAAAGAGCACCTTCGCACCTCCTATACTTCTTTAGAGAGGAAACATGGAATACATCATGAATTTGTTGCAATGGTTCCAGCAAAGCAAGTTGGTATGCCACTAGACCTACCTTTGCAATAACTGGAAAAGGTCCAATAAAACGTGGCGCAATCTTCCCCTTCTTACCAAAATGCTTGATGCCTTTCATAGGCGATACTCGAACCAAGACTTGTTCCCCAACCTCCAATTTCATGTGTCGTCGACCCGCATCGGCGTAGATCTTTTGGCCGCCTTGGGCTGTCCGAATGCGATTTTGAATGAGTTCTATTTTTGATGATGTATCTTGGATCATATCAGGTCCAAGGAATTTATTATCGCCTATTTCCAACCAACAAGCGGGAGACCTGCAAGGTCTTCCATACAGTGCTTCATAAGGTGCCATTCCAATAGTAAATTGGTAAGAGTTGTTATAAGCAAACTCAACCAACGGGAGATATTGTTCCCAACTACCTTTGAAGTTAAGCATACACATGCGAAGCATATACTCCAACATTTGGTTTACTCTTTCAGTTTGGCCATCAGTTTGAGGATGATAAGAAGTGATTAACCTCAATTCGGTCCCCATCGCTTCTTAGAAACTTCGCGAAAAATGGGAAACAAATATTTTGTATGGGTCTGAAACTATATTCAAAGGCACCCCATGGAGTCTAACCACCTCCTCGATGAATAAACGGGCTTACCGACAAGTGTCACAATTCGCCCGCACGGGTAGAAAGTGTGCCGACTTTATCAAGCGGTCAAAAATCACCCAACTAGAATCACAACCACTTTGTTATCTTGGCAAGCCCGTGATAAAATCCATCGATATGCTTTCCCATTTCCATACCGGGATCTCTAATGGTTGCAACAAACCTGTCGGTCATTGATGATCGATCTTGACCAACTGACAAGTAATGCATTGGGATACGAACTCAGAAATATCCTTCTTCATGCCTGGCCACCAATACTGATGGCGCATATCTTGATACATCTTATCCCCTCCAATATGTACAGTAAACTTTGACCCGTGAGATTCAGCCATCACTGCCCGTCTCAAATCCTCTTCTTCCAGAACAATGAGTCTTCCATGGAAGCGTAATCCACCCTCAGAACTAATTGAGTAGGACTCCGCTCCCTTGGACAGTAATCGGTGAATATGGTCTTGACAGCCCTTATACCTTCCTTGGGCCTCTACAACTCTAGCTACGATGGTAGGGGTAACGGTCATCACTGACTTGAATGCCCTCACCATTGTATCCTGCTGACTGAGTTACTTCCACTTAGCCTTCCAAACATCAGCTAACTCTACCTCGAGTTTCCTACTCAAGGCATCCGCTACAACATTCGCCTTGCCCGGATGATAATGAATATCAAACTGATAATCTTTCATGAACTCCAACCATCGACGTTGACGCATATTCAAATCCTTCTGTGAGAATAAATATTGCAGCGATTTGTGGTCCATGAAAAGACTGAACTTCTCCCCCAAGAGGTAGTGCCTCCATATCTTCAAAGCAAAGACAACTGCGGCAAGTTCTAAGTCATGCACCGGGTAATTTATTTCATGGGGTTTTAGCTTGCGAGAAGCATAGGCGATAGCCCGCCTCTCTTGCTGAAGTACACCTCCTAATCCTTGAAGAGATGCATCGGTTAAGACTAGATATTCCAATCCCGATTTTGGCAATGCAAGGACTGGAGTCGAAGTCAATCTATCTTTAAGTTCATCAAATGCAGCCTGGCAAGAGTTATCCCAAACAAATCTCACCCCCTTCCGAGTCAAATTTCTCAAAGGGCTAGCGATCTTTGAAAAACCCTTGATGAACCGACGGTAATAACCCGCCAAACCCAGAAAACTACGAACCTCGGTAGGTGTCATGGGCTGACCCCACTCCCTCACTACAACCACCTTGGTCGGATCTACTGATATACCCTGGGACGTCACCACAATACCCAAAAACTGTACCTCATGTAACCAAAAGACACTTTTTTCGAACTTAGCATATAGTTGGTGATCCCTCAATCTTTATAGGACCAACCTCAAATTCTTAGCGTGATCAAATTCTGTTCGAGAATAGACTAAGATGTCATCGATGAACACAATAACAAATTGGTCCAGGAAATCCCGTAATACGCTATTCATGAGATCCATAAATACAGCGGGGGCATTGGTTAGTCCAAAGGGCATAACTAAAAATTCATGAGACTCGTACCTTGTCAGAAAAGCAGTCTTAGATACATCTTCCTCCTATATCCTCAACTGATGATACCCTGTCCTCAAATAAATTTTTGAGAAGTACGATGCTCCTCTAAGTTGATCAAATAAGTCATCGATACGAGGCAAAGGATATTTATTCCGTATGGTGACTTTGTTCAACTCTCTATAGTCCACACATAACCGGAGAGAACCGTCTTTTTTCTTTACAAATAACACCGGAGCACCTCATGGCGATGTACTACGCCTAATGAATCCCTGCTCCAACAACTTTTGGATTTGATCTCTTAACTCCCCCATTTCCATAGGAGCCATTCGATATGGAGCCCTCGCAATAGGCCTCGTTCCCGGCGCTAAATCGATCACAAACTTAATTTCACGGCTAGGAGGAAAACTCGGTATTTCTCTGAAGACATCATCAAAATCTTTCACAACTGAAATAGAATCCAAGGGAACAACTATATCCCTAGAACTCTCCTCGAAAATGAAATACAAATAAGTACTAGTACTCCCCTCTAAACGAGGTAAAACTACCAGGAACATTTCTTGTTCCGGAAAGGTGAAGACTATACTCTTCCCATAATAATTAACTATAGCATGATACTTCATAAGCCAATCCATCCCTAAAATCACATCATACCTGACCATGTCCAGGATGAGTAAATCGGCCTCAAAGCACAAATTACCAAGAGAAATTTCTATATTTTTACAAACAAAGAATATGAGTGAACCATCACCCATAGAGGACTCCACACTAGTGAAAGTGCTCTCAGCAGATTTTATCAACTCTGTGGTCTGAGAAAAGCTTCTAGAAATGAATGAATGAGTCGCACCAGTATCAAATAAAATGCGACCCATATGTCCCTGAATAAGGAACTTACCCTCAATGGCTGGCGGTGCTGGCGGAGCTGGAGGAAGCATAGCGTCCTGAATGTGATAAACCCTACCATACTGTAACTGACCCTGCTGTGGAGGAAAAACTGGGTTAGGTACCTGTGGAGGGAATTGAACATAAGGCTACTGTGTAGCTCAAGGAAACTGTCCCCCAATCAACTGAGGACACTCCTTCTTATAATGACCCACTTCTCCGCATTGAAAGCACCGGCCCATTATATTTTCGGCATTTCGACCACGATTATTTCTAAATTGATTTGCACCTTGGCCCTGCTGGCCTCTACCTCCTTACCCACCACAACCTGCTTGTTGTTGAGGGGCACCTTGACCGTGTCTGTTGTTATGGTTCCCCGAATTAAACCCACCAGAACGTTGCCTCTTTGATAAGTCCCCCTACTGGGGATCCCTCTCTTTTTGTTTACTACCCGAAGGTTGGGACGAGGGAAAGACTCCTCCTCCAATCCCACTAACTCCAGGCCTTCCCACATGCCCCACTACAGAAGCGTTCTTGACACTTTGCAAAAACAATCTATGCTCTTGGCAATGTAGTAACGCCGCATTCATTACCTCACCAAAAGTTTGTAATGACGGATTACCCAAAAAATATTGTCGGATTCTCCAGTTCAAGCCTCTCATAAAATTCAAAACTTTCCTTTCTTCGGGAGTTACTTCATCCGGTACAAAACTTGCCAATTGGCTGAACTCCTCCTCGTATTCCTCCACAGATCTCTCACCTTGCACAAGATCTAGCAACCTACTTATCATCTCCCCTTGAATTGCGGGAGGAAAGTACTTTTGATCAAACAAAACCCAAAATTCAGAAATCGACATCGTATCTCTTTGTTCCGGTGTAGTCATAGACTCCCACCAGTGTAATGCGTCTCCAACAAGTTTTAAGGTAGCGAGGACTTGTTTCTTTACCTCACTACATTCCACCATGCGCATATGGCGTTGTATGTCTTTCTTCCATTGATTGGGTTTTATAACATCCGAGCTCCCGTCAAATTCCGGGGGTGGCCCTTGAGAAAAGATTTCCTGGATCTCTCCCACGGAGAAGGTCCCGTAGGAGCTTGGGCATCTGACGCTCGCTGTTGAGCAGGTAACACTTGTTGAGCCATTGCTGTCATGGCCGCATTAATAGCTTGAGCCACAATATTCGCCACATCTGTAGCATTAAATATTCCTTGTGGAGGCGGTGGAGGACCAACTTCCTCTTCTACAATCCTATTTTGCCTCGCCGGACGACCTCTTTTAGGCGGAATCTGAGATGGAGAAATAATAGAATTAGAATACTATATAAAATAATCTATCTGGCAGAAGATCGTAGATATAAGAAACAAAGAATTTCTAACCCTAGGCTCTATATCAAAGAACGTTACGGTAGAACGTGACAAGTCCACAAGGATCCTAAAGACTCAAGAACCTGATGCTCTAATACCATCTGTGACCACCCGGTATCCGAAATAAGGGGTGGCCAGCTCGATACTCCAAAATAACGGAATCATGGATGGAAATCATCCTCAGCATCAATAACAACAAAATAAGTATACGGGAAAACCACCCGAATGTCAAAAAATGGGTTGTCAAATTTTAGTTTAAATGAAAGTTAAAGAAATAAATTAAACAACCCAATCTGTTGAAAAGTGGAGTTCCAAAGAAACATATATTAATACGAAAGAGACATACAATAAAAGGAACGAATAAGCTGTCGGTCAACAGTTACATCCCACGTATTACAACAGTTCATTAATATACATAATACATCCATTAACAATTACAAAAGTTTGGGCTACCCTCCCGAATAAAAGACCCGATCGTAACTAGAATCCAAAGATGAAAACGTCTAAACAAGCATCCTGTGATGGTCCGCAATATCGTACAGCACGTCAAAAGCATAAGAATAGGAAGATCATAACGGGCGCCCTTGCAGAGGAGCACTTGAGCGGATTCAATAACATGGACAACATAGAAAATGAATGGGTTAGGGTCGGGTTTATATATGATTCCCAGAAGAACAAGAAGCATGATAGATATGGACAATTAATCATGAATGATGTAGATGAAAATCTAACAACCTAATTGAAAAGCATGATAAGACAATTTAAATGATTTTAACAGTGTTAACATATATAAGAGAATTAAATTTAACAACATTATTCATCATATCTTTTCCCTTTTTCCATTCCTTAATAGGAAAATAATTACCATATTACTTTCTATGGCAATTCGCAAAGCTCAAGTCCCACTTGAGTTAGAAAGGTTATATTCTTATACATATAACGATTTTAAGACCGCCCCTTCGAGTTTCCCCACTGGGCGCGCCCCTAAATGACTATCATCTTCCAGGGCCTATCTATACAAGACAACCTGGGCACCTAACGCACGTCGGGAAGTGGCCATATACCTGCGAGTGAGTCATAACCACACCCGGAATTACCTCACTAGCGCAGAAAAACATATATATATAAAATCCCTCATATGGCCGAGGACTATAGTCTCCCTGCATTCATTAGTCAGGGGACATCACCTCATGCGCGAGCTTCCCTTATGATAGCATTTAGAGAGGTGTGTTTAAGTAAATTAACATTTACAACTTTCATCTCATTATCATTTTCATTGATCACATATATGTTTCGTTTTTTTTATTTAAAACCATTATCCTTGAATATTCTCATTAATATTCATCATATTTAAGTCCTGAGTAAATCTCCAAGTGATCACCAAAATCGTACTATTCCCCAAGAAGCTACATATCTCAATAGGGCCTCTAACATCTCCAAATATGGGCTTATAATACCTGGTTTCTTAATAGCCAACGAAAAGTGAAGAAATGCCTAAGCATCTCTTTGGGTACACATGAACTAAACCCCAAGTGAACTCATTCAAAATTAGGGTAACGGCCAAACTCGACTAAAACTCAAAGTTTACTTCATGCAAGAAGGTTCCTATTTCCTATGGAAAAGAAGAAACCTAGGAAATAAAAATAAAGTTTAAGAGTGAAAAACAGGGGACCGTTTGACTGGTCCTGAGGCCGCGGTAGACCGCGTCTCAAACTTTAGCCTTCGTAGGAAAGCAGAAAGCCCAGGAAAAATGGAGGTCTAGGCGACCTGTCATGGACCGCGGTCGACCGCATACCAAAAATAAGGCCTTAGTGGGAAAGTAGTGTGCCTTCCCCCGAAGGCCCGGTCGACCGGTCCTGGACCCGCGGTCGATCGGTCATAGCATACCTAGAAACCATTCTTCTTCCAACAACACGTCTCCACATCATTTATTTCTACCAACTGATTTTAAATGCATCCAACAACCAAAATCTATACCAATATCAATTCAAATCAACCTCCAAAGAGTTAAAGCCCATAAATCCACTAAAAAGCCCTAATTTTCTTAAACCATACATAACCACAACTATCAATACTAATCATTCTACTTAAATCATATAATAGCAAGTAGAAAACTTGCCTTAAGGTTGTAAATTCATATTTGGTGAGGATTGTAGGCAAGATCAAACACCCAAGCTTCAATCTCTCTTTCTCTCCTTAGGTCTTCTCCTCTCTTTCTCTCTCTCTCTTGGTCTTAGAGATAAAATTAGGGGAATAGTGACTTAATCAAGACATAAAACGTGTCTTAATACACAATTACCAACTTAAGTAATAATTCTCGCGATAAATAAATACGCAACTACACATTTAAACTAAAACCAGTCAAAAGTGCCCAAAATCTCAAAATACAATATGGCACTTAATCTGACTATCTCGCACCTCCCAGAACTAACTACACCCTCCAAATTATCATTTGGAAATTTTATAACTCATTTTAAGTTTCGGTTTCATTTTAAGTCAAAATGTCATTTTAAATTCTTATGACATAATAAAACCCAATATGGTGATATTCACCCACACATAAGGTAAACATGCAACATCTTAGTAAATATTAACATTTCTTCCTTAAAGTAATACTTACTCCACATTCCAACATTTTATATCTAATTACTATATCTAGCGAATAAATATAAAATAGGTTCTCAAAAGTGAGGGTTGTTACAGTCCCCATCCATCATGACCAAGATTTCCTCTCCGAGTAGACTCCTTGAGGAAAATGACTGCCTGGGGAGACCTTCATGAAAAAGTCTTCTAGTGAAAAAAGAGTCCCAATGTATCAAAACTTTAAATATGCATACTTCTGAAGATTTTCCGCGATCGTGCCATCCTTTGTTTCTACCGTGGTTTTATCGTTGCCATGTGCGTTCTTTTGTTTGTTTCTGCTTCTTATTTCTTCTATAATTTATTTTTTGAAAACTCCATTAATGGACCTTCAACTTGAGAACAACACCATGGATTTCCTATATAGTTAAACCCTCGGAAAAAAATTACGTCCCCTAACAAACTCCTCCATATACAAAGACTAAATCAATAATTATAAAACCTTAATTATTGCAGCTAAATTGAATTTAGGAGAAAAAATAACTATCAACAAACCATCGTAGGATACATTCACATAAAACATATTCATGTGACCATTATGAAAGGGATATAATCAATAGAATTGTGTAAAACCATGTTAGTACGAAATATACACATCCATGCATATGTTTTCTAACATGATACCTAGGTTTCATTGGTGGACAATAAGAATGTAATTTCTTAAATTATGGGCTATGATACCAAATCTTCCCCTTTGGCTATTCCAGGACAAAACCAAAAATAAAATCCCATGGGCCATTAAGCTCATCTAAAAGACCGACACATATTCTGAGAAGCTTTGCATTAAAGAAACTTTGCCACATGGATGAAAACTTGTACACTTAAACACACCATCAAACACATAGAAAATATAACAATATAAATTGCATAATTGAATTCTCCCCCTTTGTCTAACAATGTTTACTTAAGAAAGATGTCTCCCCCTAAATTAGATCTCCCAAATGAAAGGAGTTAGATTCCATTTCTTCCCCTTTTTGTTTAGGAATAGACAAAGCTTATTTTCATAAAATAATTAATTTCTCCCCAATTTAACCGAATTTTCCCCCCTAAATGAAACAAGGGATAACCATAAAGGAAAAATAACTATATCATGAAATGGTGTATAGTGATACAAGTACAATAAAGCAACATGACAGCAAAAGAACAACTAATGCACATAAAGCACAATAGATGCCAACTATGGTGCGATAGCCAAATTATACCAACTAGAATGAACTAAGATAAGCATATGATATCAATGAAAAAAATGCAAAAAGATAGATATCTATATGAAACAATAACATACAAGTACTAGATGTAAAAGCAAAGACTCAAGGCAAATGATACCATATATATACGCATTAGAATATATCAGTGAAGCATAAGCACACACATATATAGGTATAAAGACCACACAAGACACTAAACACAATAAGCTTTCCACACTTATATGGCATAAATGTGTCTAAACTAAGTGTGGTAAATGGAATGAATGGGTGTGAACTAAAGACAAAAGAGTTATAACCCAATCACTTAAAAATATTCACGGAGTTCTAGGTGATCGCAAAACTAGCCTCATGTGATAAGATAACTTGAACTTAAAGAACAAACAAGCACAATGTATACAAGCCTAGAAGTTTAATGATTCTAAAAATCAATAGAATCATGACATAATAAGCATGACTAGGATTTATTGTGCAAAGCCATTGATCTTTAACTAAACACCCTCAAAAGATAAAAATATTACATATTTTATTTTATTTTCTCAATTATTTTGAAGGAATTTATTTTGAATGATCAAACAAAACTATGTTGGCCTTTGGCAATTTTTCCTTTTTTTAATTATCTTTTAATCTTTTTATTGAGTCAATGATGGATTTCACACAAAGGAGAATTGCTCCTCATGTAGCCCTTTTTCGTGCACCCTCTTGTCCTTTTATACTATTCAAATAAATATCATAGAAAACGGTTCTTACATGAACAAATCTTCCATAGTCACAAAATATGTAAGGACACAAATTTCCAATTGAGTCCATATATAGTTTTGGGTCAATTCCGGACAAAAACATTTATTCATAGGATAGTATGTAATTGCAATACTCTTAAGCCTATGAAGTGTTTGTTGAAGACGTAGCGGCAAAGAGTATAAAGCTTCATCAAATGTGCCGGTTTGCGTGCCTCGTTTCTACGTCATCAACCATAGTTCCATGCTCCCAAGGTATGAATGCAATATTATATATATAGGAGCTTGGAACAAGTTTATTGGGTGTTAGGTTTTATAAAAACTGCGTTTTGTTTGAAGAAAGAATTTATTAAAACTTTAAATAAATGTTTATAAAGTTTTTTGGGCTTAAACAAGAATATTCAAACTTTCTGGTTTTTCGTTCGATAGAGTCGTTCGAACGAGATTGTCGTTCAAACGAAAATGTCGTTCGAACGAACCTGCCAACGAGTTCCCATATTAGGCCACTGGAATGTCGTTCGATATGTCGTTCGAACGAACCTTATGTTCGAACGAGATATCCAACGAGATTCTAACGAGTTCAATCTGGAATGTCGTTAGAAGTCTCGTTTGAATGAGATTTCGTTCGAACGAAATGTCGTTCGAATGAGATGCCAGGCGGGAACAGTTTTTGGCAGTTTTTTGGCAGTTTTGCACCCACTTCCCCACTTGGTTTTTAACCGACTTTTTCAAATTTTAATATGTGCGGGAAGAACATTTTCCAATCTAACTTTTCCATCCTATTTTCATCTCTTAGAGAGAATTTGAGAGCAAATTATTTTAAGGAAAATGTTCAAGTTTTGAGTGCTATTTTTCAAGAGAAAATATTTTATCACTCTAGTTTTACACCCATATTGTTTATCCAAGTTCACATATATACATAACAATTGCTTGGAGTTTGGCACCGATTTATCTCTTCCGTTTCAAAGAGAAGTTTTGGTTTGCTTCTACATCCATCAAAGAAGAAGAAGTTTTGTTGCGATTCTACCCACTCGGAGAAAGGCTCCTTGCTCGGGTGACGGTGACCATATAAAGTCCTATCGGTGAATTCCGAGACCGCGGTGGTGTTCCAAGGTTATTCGCTAGGATGAGATTTATACAAGAAGAAGCATCGGGCTTGAGAGGGATCTAGTCGAGTGTTGTAAGTCTATCTGTCTTGTACTTGTAATTCTGTATCTAGTGGATTTGTGGCTAGGGCCGTCTGAGGTTGTTTCCCGTCTTGGGTTTTTCCTCATACATCGTGGCGTAGTGTGGTTGATTTATTTTATCTTGCATAAATAAGTTAGAACGCATGTCAAGAATAATTCAAGATAAAATTTGGTTTTAAATCATCACACTCATTTAATTTGGTGCTAAATTAAATATTGGGTAAAGTTTATTTAATTCAAGTCATTTGCTAAAATTTGGTTTCGCCTAATTTGCTAATATTGATAAATATGACTTAGGCAAATTCTAGGACTTGGATTAATTAATTGGTTTAAGTGAATATATTAATTGATTAATTTTACTTCACTTGGTGTAATTTTAATTTGTTTAAGAAATTAAAATTCGTTGTTTCAAAGTTGAACCATCACACTGCTTCCGCATCATCTTGAGTTTATATAAAAGGAAATTACAATATTTTTAATTGTGTTGAAAATTAACACAATCCGGGGTTACAGATCCTACAAATTGGTATCAGAGCCGGAGCGCTAAGTTATCGCATTAAAGATCCGTTTTTCAATTTTTTGTATTTCCTTACCTGTTTAGATGGTTCAATATTTTATCACTATCATATTTTTTTTTCTCAATGGGACGTCTTAATGAAAATTTGTCCAATTTTAATGAAAATAAATTTTTTGATTTTCGAGAGGAATTAAATGGGCTTAACAAATGTAACGAAAATTTAAAGGAATTAAATTTGAGATTTGTAAAAAGAATTAAATTTCTTGAAAATGAAAATTCTTGTTTTAAAGCTCACATTGAGTCTTTGCAAATCTCCTTATCTCAAAAAGATATTTTTCGTGAAAAGCTCATGGACTTACATTCAAATTTTGATATTTTAGAAAAGTCCAAGAAAGAGGGTGAAAATCGTGAAAAGACACTTAGGGACAAGTTTGCTCATTTTGAGGGAGAGCGTGTTAACCTTATAGGGATTATTGAAAATTTAAGGAAGGAGTCCCATAATTTTGAGGAGTCTAATTTCTTACTTGAGTCCGAAATTTTAAAATTGAAAAATGATTCTCAAGACTCTAGTAGTTGTTCTAATGGTTCTAGCACATCATGCTCAAATTCTTCCATTGCTAAAGCTAAAACCATTGTTTGTTTTAGAGGGTCAACTTTCTCCAAGGTCTTTAAAAAGGGTCACACCTTAGGTAACATTCCTCGTGTTTACACATGCTTGCATTGTGGCAGGAAAGGTCACCTTAGGTCATTTTGTTTTGATCTTAAAATAAGTCCAAGGAAATCTTTATCTAGCATTTCATTATTTCCTAATCCCCATCATGTTAAATATAAATCTATATGGGTTAGGAAATCAATATTACATGCGCTAGATACAAGATTTGTTGATTCTCATTTACTATCACATGAAACCTCCCTTGCCAAATTTAAAGGTTGAATGTGTTAGTGTTTTATGCTTACTCTAGCCTTTTTGTGCTTCATATTATATATCTTTGCTAGATGTATGCATGTTTAGTCATTTTCTTGTCATTGCCTCATTTCATATCATATGCTAGAAATTATGACTTGTTTATCTTTTTGTATTATATTTTTGTTTGAATTAACTGAATAATATAAAAAGATTTTTGTTTATCATTTGTGTTTTATCTGTTTCATTTGAGCTTAATGAAAAATACAAATGGTTTTTGTTTATTCTTTTGAGTATATATATTTTTCGTGAAAAATGTTAAAAACTCAAAAAGATTTTTTTTTGTGTGTATTTTAGTTTGACACACTTTTTTTTTTTGGATAAATCAGGATATTATTGCAACTATAGAGAGAAAAGCCCTCTCACATGGCTTATAATCAAATCAAACAAAGACCTTTTCTGAAACTACTAAAATAGAAGCTCTAATCTCTCTAGGGAGATCACAATAATTTTGAAATCTAAAAGAACTTTGATGATAGGATCCATGATTGGCAAGCAACTTTGCAGTTTTATTGGCTTCTGATGAACATAACTTGATGAAGCAATGATTAGTTTGGAGAAATTCATCGATTTCAGAAATTTCAGTCCTTATACGCCACGGAGCTGTAGAAGAAGAAATAAAACATTGAAGAATATTTTCTGACTCTACTTCTATGCCTATTTTAGAAATACCCTTCTCCTAGCAAAACTTGATCCCAACCAAAATAGCTTGAACTTGAGCTTCAATCAATGAATTTGTGGATAAAACATTTGAGAAAGCCCAAATGAATTGACCCGTATCATTTCGAATAATAGAGCCAAATCCCATATTTTTCCCTGTCTTGGCAGCACAGTTGAGTTTGAATCTACCTTTTGGAGGACATTTCCAAGGCATAAATATAAAAGAAGAATTGGAAATCTTGAAATTAAGAGAAAAGACATTGATAACCTCCTTGCATACATCATTTCTCCCACCTTTGATTTTGGAATGTAGGAATACCTCTGCAATTCTAGATATCACTCTAGATGAAATCATGTTAGCTCTCATAGTTATACCTTCAAAATGAGATTTGTTTCTGGCAAACCAAATTTCCCAGATAATAGTGACTGGAATGATCTTATGAAGCCACTGAGATATATGAGAATTTCCTGAATGTAACCACCATTGAATTATCGAGCTATGAATAGTGGATGGTCTAGGTGTAACTCCCAGTAAGCAGCAAAAATGATTCCAAACTTCTGCAGCTATAGGACCAGATATAAAGAGATGGTTCAGAGATTCCCCTTCCTTATGGCAGCATTGACATCTTGATGCTAATTTCACTCCCACCTTTTGAATAAGATCTTCAACAAGAACACATTTAGATAATGTTTTCCACATAAAAGTAGATATGTTAGGAGGAATATTAAGATCCCATATATAGTTAAAAGCTAAAGATGAAAATTTATGCTTTCTAATAATCTCATAAGCTGATGAAAATGTGAACTTCCCAGTAGAAGAAGGCTACCAAATCAGCTCATTATCTAACCATAAAGAATTAGCCTCCATTATATTCCAAGCAGACCTGATTCTTCTAAAAGTCATTGATCCACTTCCAGTAGGAACATTAGAGTATTTAACATTCATAAACTTAGCCCATAAGCTAGTATTCTTCTTCATATTCCAGGCCAATTTGATGTTAGAAGCTTCTTTGATGCAATAGAATGAATTAGAGATTCAAAGTAAATAGCTTTCATTCTTCCTTTGAACAGAGGGCAACCAACATAGCTCATATAGCCATTAGAAAATTTGAAACCTGTGCAGGCTGCATTACTGGATCTGACAGTCATAGAAGCTTTAGAGCTTAAAGAGAAGCAACATTTCTCTTTATTAAAGAGTTGACCTGATTCCTTCTCATAACAATCAATAAATGTCATAAGGTTTTTAAGACTGTGCTTTGTTCCTCTAGAAAAGATAATTAAATCATCAGCATATCCAAGATGGCTAATTAATGGACTTCCTCTAGGGTGAGAGAAAGGAGCAATAGAACCTGCCAACATCTGCTTATTCAATCCTCTGCTAAAAGCTTCTTCCATGATAATGAATAGGCTTGGGGAAATAGGATCCCCTTGCCTAATTCCTCTAGAAGGTTGAAAGAATCCCATAGGCTGCCCATTGATAATTATAGAAAACCAGGTGGAAGAAATGCATCTCCAAATTAGATCAATAAAAGTCTCTAAGAATCCAAAAGCTCTTAGAGATTTAATTAAGAAATGCCATGAAGTTCTATCATATGCTTTAGCCAAGTCAAGTTTTAAAACCACATTACCTCCAGTAGCTTTTCTATCAATAAATTGCATCATCTCTTGAGCTAATAGAATGTTATCAAGAATATTTCTCCCTTGCACGAAACCTGATTGATTGCAAGAAATAATAGATGGAAGCACAGGGCTAAGTCTGGAGTTAATAATCTTGGTGATTATCTTGTAACTAAAGTTACAGAGACTTATAGGTCTGTAGTCTTTGCAGAACATAGGTTTATGTACTTTAGGAATAATACAAATCATAGTAGAACTCCATGATTTGGGAATGTCAGCTCCTAAGAAAAAAGCTTGGATAGCATTCACAAGATCCTTCTTGATTATATCCCAACACTGCACATAGAAATAACCATTATAGCCATCACATCCAGCTGAGCTATTTTGATTCATATTTTTTATGGCATTCAAAATTTCTGCTTCTTCTGGGATAGAAATAAGAATGCTATTCATCTCCTCTGTCAATATCTTTGGGATAACTTCAAGAAGTTCATTATCTTCAAGAGGACCTGCAGAAAACAAATTAGAAAAATAAGATATAAACTGGTTAGCAATTTCTTCTTTAGTCTCTTTGATTCTGCCCTCATCATCTTTTATAGCATGTATGCCTTGTCTTCTTCTATTGTTTTGCACCTGAGCATGATAGAATTTTGTGTTTCTATCTCCATTACTTATCCAATCACCCCTTGATTTCTGAAACCAGAACAGTTCCTCTTTGTCCATAGCAGCATTGAGGTCTGCCTTGGCTTTAGAATAGATCTGCCTTTGAGCTCCACTATTATCAAATTCTAACTTTAGCTCTTCTTGGATTAAATTGTCCTCCATAATGGAAATTTCTTCAAAAACATTTTTAAAAACCTCTCTATTCCAGCTTTTCAAAGTTGATTTCAGTCTTTTAAGCTTGAATGAAAATACATCCATATGTCTACCTGTAGCCGCTACTGCCGAAGAGATTTGGACTAAATTAATAAAACCATCATGAGAACTCCACATATTTAGAAATCTAAATGGTTTAACTGAGGAATCAAACTGACTTTGAATAGAAAGTAATAAGGGACTATGATCAGAACAGTTTCTGTGCAAATGAGTAATGGAGGAATTAGGGAAATAATCCAACCATGAAGGATTAACCAAGCCTCTATCAAGTCTCTCATACATCATATTCCCATTGACACTTTTAGCCCAAGTGAATTTAGATCCAGTATACCCCAAATCCTGCAATGAATGGCTAATCAAGCAAGAATTAAACCCAGAAGCACCCCCAAGATCAATATCAGCACCCCCAGCCCTTTCTGTACTTGTACTAACTATATTGAAGTTCCCCATGACAATGAGAGGATAATCAGTACACAGAGAAGAACTATATGTTAAAGAATCCCAAAGATCTCTTCTTTCCAGTCTAGTACATTTGGCATAAACTAAATTAACTCCTATCTGATTTTTTAAGTTTGGATGATCTAGCTTAATCAACAAATTTTGATCCCCATCTACCAAAACCTCACATTGAATACCATCTCTCCAGAAGCACCAAATTTTATTTAACCTATTAAAGCAACAACCCTCAAAACTTATAAGTCTCCTGATATCTTCTATTTTAGAACTAACAACCAAGGGTTCAAGAATGGCTAAAAAGGAAAGGTTATTATTCTTACAAAGTTTTTTAATCCTTCTTTTTGTTGGCTTATTCCCTACTCCTCGAGCATTCCATACTATACCTTGAATCATTGAGATTGATTATGGCAAACTGGCTTGGAACCTCTAGTAGCAGATCTGGTAACCCTTCTTTTGGCTGTAATCACCTTCTTATTTCCTTTGGCTTTAGTCTTCTTTCGAATAATCACCATAGGTTTCACTGTACGATTCTCCTTTCTCTCCTTACTATCCAATTTTTCTGTCAACAAAGCTGAGAACATATTCAAATCCTCCCAGTGAGATTTTTCCTGGATAACAGACGTTTCATTATCTGAGTGGTACCCCCTCTTGGAATTCTGCACTTTATATTTCACCTTATCCATTTTAGTTCCTGTACTGTAATACTTTTCATCACCTAACTTGATCCCATTCTCTGATAGTAAATTTCCAATGTTCAATTCATCCATGCTGTCTTCATTCCATTCACCTTCCTCTTCTTCAGTATCCTCTTTGCAATCATCATTTACTTATGCAATTGTCACAATACCATTCTGATTAGGAGACCTTACTTGTTTGTCTGTATCTTCAACTTGCATTCTTATTACTGGTTCTTCAGTATCAATAGGAAGATTCTTGGTTAAACTGGTAGAGGCTTCTGATTGGAACTTCAAGACATGATGCTTCTCTGACTCCTTTTCTATAGGTCTATACTTCCAAACTGATTCTTGAAATTTGGCTGAATTCTTTAAAGGTTGCGTATCTTGTTCAACAACTTCCTTGCCATTCTTATCAGGTTTATTATTAATCTCCTTCTTAAACATACAATTTCCTTCTTGATTCCCAAGTTTGAAACAATGAGAACAATAAGAAGGCATGTTTTCATATTCGATGGATTGCCAATAGCCAATATCACCACTCCCTATCCAAATTCTATAGGGTCTTGGCTTTAGAAGATCCAATTCTACACACACTCTAGCCACACTAGGTCTGTGAATATTTTCTGTGGATTGATCAATCTTAAGGGGATTTCCAACAGCTTGAGCCAACGAAAACAATGGTTCTTTGGCAAAAAGATGAATAGGTAAACCTGGAAATTGTAACCATATGGGAACAAGGGGACTTTCTTGATCAGATCTAAATAAAGGGGACCATTTAAAAGTCCTCATAGGCAACTTACCAATATACCATTGATCTTTCATCCATAGCCTCATGAAATCTTCTAGCCAGTTAACTCTGATAAGGATGTGTTTATGATCTATAAGACCAATATGATATGCAGCCTTTAAACCAAAAGATTCAAAGTTTTTTCGAATAAACTCCATTGATGGCTTTCCATGTGAGAACTTTCCAACTAGGGTAAGCTTGAAAGGAGCAGATAGAATGTCAACTTCTTCTTGGGAGAAAATAATTGCTGGTTCACCTTTATATTTTGAGAGAGGTTTGATATTAACTGCATGGGAAGGAGATTGTTCTTTCAAAATACTAGCAAAGGATTTTTGCCAAGGATTTGGCGGGTCAGGAGGTTTAGGGGTTATGGACGAAGAAGGAAAGGGAGGAATGGTTGCCATGCAACCCTAATTAGGGTAATGGCGGCTAGAGAGAGATATGTACAATATATATATATACTTGTGTTTGAATGGCATATACTTGTGTTTGAATTCCATCTTTTACGCTCCCACGTGGCTAGAACTTTTGGTTTAGATTTTCAATCCTTAAAATGTTCTTTACCATGTTTTATATGGAGCAGTTGGATTTTGTATTGTTTAAATGGATTCTATTTTTATATGCCTCTTTTCACACATGCACGAGCTCTTTTGAAATCTTAATGTCACATGTTATATTTGAGCTTTTTGAGGTGTTCTCCTACCAATCTAGTCATCTACATATCTATGACCTAGGAGGACTAGTGCATGTCAAAATCCGTTGCTCGTGAGCTTTGTGAGATAAAAAAATTATATATCTAAATGTGCAAGGGGAAGGGCTCCGAAAGGATGAATTAAATCCTTTGCGATAGTAAGCCACCATTTATTGGATCTAAAAGAAATACGTGATCCAAAGGCCTAAAAACAGAATATTTGGCATTAAAAAGAAAACAATTGCCAAGGCCTATGTTTGTTTGATATATTCATTCAAAAGCAAAAGAATATATATTCTTATTGAGGGAGAATTGGATGGTATATCAACGGTTTGCACAATGTCCGTTTATCCTAGTTGTCTTTAATGTCATGACTCTATTTGGTTTGTAGAATCATCATCATGCTAGGCTTGTATGCATTGTGTATGTTTGTTCATTGAGTTCAATCTTCATATTGTCACATGAGGTTATATTTAAATGTGATAAAGTTTGCAATCAAATGAGAACTCCGTGAATGTTTATTAAGTGTTTGGGTCTAAATTTAATTGTTTCTAGTTCACACCCCAACACTTACATTTCCATATGACACATTTTTGCCATACGAGTGTGTAAACTTATTGTATTTTGTGTTATATGTGTGTTTATGTCTATATATATATGCAAGTTCTTCATTGGTATATTTCTAGTTTATATATATATGATATTTGTTTGTCTTTGCCTTGCTTTCCAGTCCTTCTATGCTTATACTTCATTTTTAGTATCTATAATGGATTAGTTATGCTTTTATTGCCCATATGCCTTCATGTCTTATCACTTTAAGCTTCAACATGTTGTTTATTAGTTCTTTATCCTTTGCCTATTCCTAAACAAAAAGGGGGAGAAGTAAATGATAGGGGGAGAAATGATATTAGTTTAGTTTGGGTAGTTTGGGGGAGATTTATCTTAGGGGGAGACATCTTTCTAAGTAGGTCATGTGTTTGATAAAAGGGAAGAATTAATTTAGGGGGAGTAATTAATTAATTGCATTTAATACTTTGATATTCCCTATGCATTTGATGAGTTTGCTTAAGTGTGCAGGATTTCTTCTAAAGCGGCATTGTTTAAATGGCAAAGCGTTTGATCCTTGGGTTGAGTCAAGTTTGGGTGGGTTATGTTTTGAGTCTAGTGAGCTTGACGGCCCTTTAGGATTTTTTTTTTGGTTTTTGTCCCGGAATAACCAAAGGGGGAGATTTGTAAGGACACAAATTTCCAATTGAGTCCATATATAGTTTTGGGTCAATTCCGGACAAAAACATTTATTCATAGGATAGTATGTAATTGCAATACTCTCAAGCCTATGAAGTGTTTGTTGAAGACGTAGCGGCAAAGAGTATAAAGATTCATCAAATGTGACGATTTGCGTTCCTCGTTTCTAAGTCATCAACCATAGTTCCATGCTCCCAAGGTATGAATGCAATATTATATATATAGGAGCTTGGAACAAGTTTATTGGGTGTTAGGTTTTATAAAAACTGCGTTTTGTTTAAAGATAGAATTTATTAAAACATTAAATAAATGATTATAAAGTTTTTTGGGCTTAAACAAGAATATTCAAACTTTCTGGTTTTTCGTTCGATAGAGTCGTTCGAACGAGATTATCGTTCGAACGAAAATGTCGTTCGAACGAACCTGCCAACGAGTTCCCATATTAGGCCACTGGAATGTCGTTCGATATGTCGTTCGAACGAACCTTATGTTCGAACGAGATATCCAACGAGATTCTAACGAATTCAATCTGGAATGTCGTTAGAAGTCTCGTTCGAACGAGATTTCGTTCGAACGAAATGTCGTTCGAACGAGATGCCAGGCGGGAACAGTTTTTGACAGTTTTTTGGCAGTTTTGCACCCACTTCCCCACTTGGTTTTGAACCAACTTTTTCAGATTTTAATATGTGCGGGAAGAACATTTTCCATTCTAACTTTTCCATCCTAGTTTCATCTCTTAGAGAGAATTTGAGAGCAAATTGTTTTAAGGAAAATGTTCAAGTTTTGAGTGCTATTTTTCAAGAGAAAATATTTTATCACTGTAGTTTTACACCCATATTATTTATCCAAGTTCACATATATACATAACAGTTGCTTGGAGTTTGGCACCGGTTTATCTCTTCCGTTTCAAAGAGAAGTTTTGGTTTGCTTCTACATCAATCAAAGAAGAAGAAGTTTTGTTGCGATTCTACCCACTCGGAGAAAGGCTCCTTGCTCGGGTGACGCTGACCATATAAAGTCTTATCGGTGGATTCCGAGACTGCGGTGGTGTTCCAAGGTTATTGTCTAGGAAGAGGATTCTACAAGAAGAAGCATCGGGGCTTGAGAGGGATCGAGTCGAGTGTTGTAAGTCTATCTGTCTTGTACTTGTAATTCTGTATCTAGTGGATTTGTGGCTAGGGTCGTCCGAGGTTGTTTCCTGTCTTGGGTTTTTCCTCGTACATCGCGGCTTAGTGTGATTGATTTATTTTATCTTGCATAAATAAGTTAGAACGCATGTCTAGAATAATTCAAGATAAAATTTAGTTTTAAATCATCATACTCATTTAATTTGGTGAGAAATTAAATATTGGGTAAAGTTTATTTAATTCAAGTCATTTGCTAAAATTTGGTTTCGCCTAATTTGCTAATATTGATAAATATGACTTAGGCAAATTCTAGGACTTGGATTAATTAATTGGTTTAAGTGAATATATTAATTGATTAATTTTACTTCACTTGGTGTAATTTTAATTTGTTTAAGAAATTAAAATTCGTTGTTTTAAAGTTGAACCATCACACCGCTTCCGCAGCATCTTGAGTTTATATAAAAGGAAATTACAATATTTTTAATTGTGTTGAAAATTACTACAATCCGGGGTTACAGATCCTACAAAATATGTAGATAAAAAAATTGATGGAAGAATATCTCACTTGGCTTAAATATACATGGGAATTTAAAGTTCAAAAGAGTTCGTGCATGTATGTGAGGAGGCATATAAAAAAAGAACCCATTAAGTAAATCAAAGTCAAACTATTCCATGGAATCAAGACATTGCAATTCATAGCCAAAAGTTCTAGCCACATGGAAGTGAAAAGAGATTTAGGATTGAAACACAAGGATATGCCACATGAAATGTGTAAAACTAAAATACACAATATAACTTTTTTTTTTTTGTATTTTCAATAAGACCCAATAAATGAAAAATCAAAATACAAAAGATTCAAAACACATACAACTAGAAAAAACATATATCATGAAGTACAAACGCTATTGTATGTAAAACATGCAAGCAATCACCCATAAGATATAGCAAGATAAGAGTCACGTGCAAGCATGCAAAAATTAACCATTCTAACATTCATACGCACTTTATGGTAGATGTAGTGAGAACCATCTAAAATAGGAAACCTAAAAAATGATAAATTTTTCATATTCAAACCTAAGGGACCTAACATGATAAATGAGTGTTCCGGCTCTAATACCAAATTGAGAATGCGATTTCTTAAATTATATGCTCTGATACCACTTGAAAGGGACTTAGGTTCCCAAAAAAATACAAGTTTTTATTTTCAAAGGGATGGTTCACCGAAAATCTCAAAATTTTAAATTCTTCAAATTAATTTTCTCTTCTTAAACAAGACTTCAATTCAAGTTCTAAATTATGCAAATCAAAACAAATATTAATTTTGTCAAATTAATGATTACGACTTGAATTAAAGTTAACTAAAATTACGAAATTTAATTAAGCACCAATTACAACATTTTTATGGGGTTAAACCAATTTTATCTTATTAAACCTACGCATGCATCTAGGTGTGAATTTGCAAGATGAAAATACACAACCACAACTCGCTAATGTACGAGGAAAACTCACAATAAGACAAATCTCGGACGATCCATCTACAAGCCCACTACTAAGTACGGATTTAATACAAGAGCACGACAGAAGACTTACTCAGCGACTCGATGCCCTCGCATGCCTTAATTTTCTTTGTTCCTTCCACCTATGCCTAGTAACAACGCAAGAGTCCACCTACATCTCGGAGTCCACTGATAAGGCACTGCTACCGTCATGCATAAGGAGTCGATCGTATGAAAATCAACGAGCATGGAATCCTTCGTAATAAATAATCTGAAGGAATGTACGGAACAAACACGGTACCAAAACTAAGATCTCAAAAAATATATTATGTAGAAGCTTGGATCATCAAATAATTTGGGAGAAAACTATGCTTTTGTTTTGAAATTAAACGATACGCTTAGAACAAAAACTTTGTTAACCATTTCTAAAGGTTTCTCTCTTTTGGAAGATGGAAATGTTGAAAATAACGTTGCCAAAGCCGTTTATGAAAATAAACTATTTAAGCAACTCCGAAAGTTTGTTGAAGAAACTCTTTACTTAAAATCAAAACTATTTTGAACACAAGATGTGTTAACAAAATTATGTACGAGATATGGACAAGATTTGATAACAAGTTTTAGTAAACAGTTTAAAATGTTTTAAACTCAGCACACTATTAGAAAGGGATGAGAAGATGTAGAAATATTGATACTCAGATTTTTAACGTGGTAAAACCTCACCAACTGAGGAAACATCCACGACTCCCTCTACGGAGTAAAATGAAAAAAATCCACTAAAACAAATATTTGAGTTACAATCTATTTAACTAACATGCACACAAACAAATCTATACAAGTTTAGGAATATACCCTCTGGCGTCCTCAAACTTCTCTGCAGATCTTGTTTGTTGATGTAGTCCTCTCAGGTTGTACACTCCTCCTTTGTTTCAGCACTTTACGTCGACTTTAGTTCACCAGATCTTACAGCCAACACTTTAAGTGTTTGTAGTGTGAAGATGTGTTGTGAAAAGGTGTTCTAAACCACATGCATGAACACACACACCCTTAATAGTTACAAACAGTCCTAGTAAATTACAGTTTACTATATGCTGTGAACTTTCTTTTTCTTTCTTTCTCACAAAACATAAAACCTTTTTGACCTTTCAATAAATCCCAGAATCCACGGATATCTTTCTTCAAAATCGGTAAAGATCTTAATCAATCTCAGTTTTGAAAAGATTTTCGAGATTGAAAACCTCCAAGTGCGATTCTAATACTAGGTCAAGGTTTAGTTTTGCAAGCAGTAAGAAATAGAAAGCATGTATTGTTGATTTGAAGTATGAAAACGTTTTTATCAAAAGAAATCAACAATATACTTCTCTGGATGAGAAATAATGTGTATCTACGTGTTTTGTAACTTCAAACACTTCAGATCTGAGATTTCTATTGAAACAGAAACCAGATCTGAAATAAAAAGTTTAAGTTGAACAGTAAGATTCGATGAACACAAGGAACAGCAAAACAAACACAACTCATACACTCAAACCCTCAAGAACACTGGAAAGGTGTTTTTGGTTTAGGTGTTTGATTTTGGCTGGAGAAGAGGTAACGAAGTTAGGGTTTCTAGGGTTTCAATCTAGGGTTTCAAACTCTCTCTCTTCTCTCTTTTTTTCTCTCACTTCTCTCTCTTCTCTCTCTACTCTCTCTTCTCTCAGAGGAAAACAAAATGGCCAAAAATCTTCGAAGTCTGAGAAGATGAGGGTTTATATAGGGGGCTGAGAAGGTTCCAGACGTTCGAGTGAAAACAACGGTTGTGATCAAGTCAATTCTTCTTGACTTTGATCCAAGGGTTAACAGCAAGCGGTGGTTAAACAAGCTGTGATAGGTGGAGATGTTTACACAGGGATTACCAAAGATCGCATGCAGACCCTAGATAAGAATTGATCCAAGGGCTCAGGTGTGACGCGAAGTTTGTGTCTACAAAGAAACACAAATGTAGGCAATCAGAAGGCTGCACGTGTTGGCCAGCAATTGGAAACAAACGCGCGTCCCAAACTTAATTACATGCACACCCTCTAGTCTCTAGCGCTTTCGGTTTCTACCCAGGTAAACAATCATCCCAAAAACAGCACAAAATAAAATTGCAGTTTGACCCCAAAACTTTTAAAACCAAATTTTATTTATAAAAATTAAATTTGAAAAATGTTTAAAAAATCCCAAAAATTATTAAAAACCAAATTAAGGGATTTAAACTCACTCAACACAAGAACACATATAAAAGTGCAATATGCAATGTAGTGTGGGTGTTCTAAGTGTGTGAGTGATGGCTATAAGTTCAGGATCATTACAACTATTAAATATGAAGTCCAATCCAACTTCTGAAGCTCTTTGGTTTCTAGGATTGACATAATTTTGTCACTATTTCCAAACTAGATGAGCTCTTATACAGTATAGACTCAAGTGAGTCAAAGGTATAAGGGCTTCAATCTCCCCCTTTGGAAATATGAGACAAAATCTCCTTTGAGTCAATCTTGGACTCGTAGGGCAACAAAAAACTTATGCCTATAAAGGTTCTATCTACCCAAATCCTAGAAAATAAAAGTACATAACTCAACTATTCACATTTGTACACCCTATTATTACAACAGTTGAGAATGATTCTAAAAAGAATACCTGCAAAGAATAGACTAAGATCAAGCAGTTTAGTATATGCAGTATATACTAAACTATTAAATATGATTCTAAGTGTGTGAGTGATGGCTATAAGTTCAGGATCATTACAACTATTAAATATGAAGTCCAATCCAACTTCTGAAGCTCTTTGGTTTCTAGGATTGACATAATTTTGTCACTATTTCCAAACTAGATGAGCTCTTATACAGTATAGACTCAAGTGAGTCAAAGGTATAAGGGCTTCAATCTCCCCCTTTGGAAATATGAGACAAAATCTCCTTTGAGTCAATCTTGGACTCGTAGGGCAACAAAAAAACTTATGCCTATAAAGGTTCTATCTACCCAAATCCTAGAAAATAAAAGTACATAACTCAACTATTCACATTTGTACACCCTATTATTACAACAGTTGAGAATGATTCTAAAAAGAATACCTGCAAAGAATAGACTAAGATCAAGCAGTTTAGTATATGCAGTATATAAGTAGACTCAAATTTCTCCCCCATTTTGTCTCAAATAGACAAAGGGAAAAAATTCGAAAAAAAACAGCAAAAGATATTAATCAGCACTAATCATACCAATAGATTTTCTTAAAGAAACGAATCTATTAAAATCAAGAGGTTTAGTGAACATGTCTGCAAGTTGTAGATCAGTAGGGAGATAGTTAATTTCTAATTCCTTGGATTCCACCAACTCACGAATAAAATGATGTCTTATTTTAATATGTTTAGTTCGCGAGTGTTGAACTGGGTTCTTAGAAATGTTAATCGCACTTTGATTATCACAATAGAGATGAAGTGTGGGTTCTAGAATACCATAATCACTTAGCATTTGTTTAAGCCCTAACAATTGGGCACAACAGCTACCGGCGGCTATGTATTCAGATTCAGCAGTCGAGAGAGATGTGCAGTTCTGTTTTTTACTACTCCATCCTACCAAGTTATTACCAATATAACAACATGCGCCTGAAGTGCTTTTACTATCATCAGTACACCCAGCCCAATCAGCATCGGTGTACCCAATAATAGTGCTAGGTGTGTCATTCGTGTACCAAATTCCTAAATTTAGAGTGCCTTTAACATATTTAATTATGCGTTTAACAGCGTTTAAATGACTCTCCTTGGGGTTGTTTTGATAACGCGCACAAACACAAACAGCATACATGATATCAGGACGCGAGGCAGTCAGATATAGTAATGTGCCAATCATACTACGATACAAGGTAGAGTCTACAGATTTTCCATTTTCATCTTTAGATAATTTCTCTGTAGTACTCATAGGCGTTTTAGCACTCTTAGCACTCTCGAGGCCAAATTTCTTAACTATCTCTAATGCGTACTTAGTCTGCGAAAGAAACAAGCCATCTGGTTGTTGTTTGACTTGGAGACCTAGAAAGAACTGTAACTCCCCCATAAGGGACATCTGAAATTCCTTGCTCATGATTTCAGCAAAAGATTTTACTTCTGAGGTAGAGGTAGATCCAAATATGATATCGTCAACATAGATTTGAGCGATAGTAATGTGTTTGTCAAAATGTTTGACAAATAAGGTTTGGTCATTTCCACCTCTTTGGAAACCATTATCCAGCAAAAAACTGGACAGGCGCTCATACCAAGCTCTAGGAGCTTGTTTAAGACCATATAAAGCCTTTTTCAACCGAAAAACATGATTAGGATGATTAGGGTCAATGAACCCTTTAGGTTGTTCTACATAGGTTTCCTCGGCAAGTATTCCATTAAGGAATGCAGATTTAACATCCATTTGATATAATGTAAAACGCATGTGACAGGCTATAGCAAGAAGCAGACGAACTGATTCTAAACGAGTGACAGGAGCAAAGGTCTCGTTAAAATCAATTCCCTCTATTTGGGAATAACCTTGAGCAACTAGTCTAGCTTTATTTCTAATTACTATCCCATTTTCATCAGTTTTATTTTTGAAAATCCAACGAGTGCCAATAACCTTTTTGTGATCAGGACGTGGAACAAGAAACCAAACATCATGAATGACAAATTGTAAAAGTTCATCCTGCATAGCAGAAATCCAGTGAGAGTCATTCAATGCCTCATTTACATTCTTTGGTTCCAAGAGAGAAACAAAGCATGCATAGAGTGCATAATTTCTAAGTTGGGATCTTGTACGTACTGGTTCACTAGGGTTACCAACTACATTGTTGATGGGATGGTCTTTAGAAACCCAGTTAGGTACTTCAGGTGACTCAATAGGTAATGAATTATCTATTTCAGAAGTGTCATTTTCTAAAATATTTGACGATTCTTCTTCAATAGTTAATTCACTAGTCTTGCTTTCTATAGTGGTGTCACTAACAATTACATTTATGGATTCCATTAAGGTTTTAGTGCGAAGATTAAATACCCTATAAGCTCTACTATTAGGTGAATATCCTAAGAATATGGCTTTATCTCCCCTACTCTCAAACTTAGATAAGTGTTCCCTATCTTTGCAAACATAGCAGGTACTACCAAAGGTTCTAAGGTACTTAAGATTAGGCTTTTTATTGTACCAAAGTTCATAAGGGGTTTGTTTCGAATTCTTTCTAAGATAAACCCTATTAATAAGATGGCAGGCTGTACGAATAGATTCTACCCAAAAATACTTAGGTAAGTTCTTAGCATGGAGCATGACACGTGCCATCTCTTGAAGAGTTCGATTCTTTCTCTCAGCTATACCATTTTGTTGAGGGGTCTTAGGAGCACTGAACTCATGTTTGTAACCATTATAGTCACAATATTCTACAATACCAGTGTCTTTGAATTCACCACCTCTATCACTTCGGATTCTATTCACTTGAGTGTCTTTTTCATTCTCAATCCGTAAGAGAATCTTTAAAAAGGTTTGAAAGGTATCGGATTTTTGTTTTAAGAAAGCTACCCAAGTGAATCTAGTGAAGTCATCAACCATAACTAGAATATAACTGTGTCCACAAAGACTAACAGTTTGAGAAGGACCCATTAGGTCCATATGGATGAGTTCTAAGGGATTAGAGGTAAGGATATCTTTAACTCTTTTATGGGGTGCTTTAACAATCTTTCCTTCTTGACAGGGACCACAGACAATGTTATGAATAGGTTTAATTTTTGGTATTCCTCTAACTATTTGTTGAGAAGACAATTTACTCAAATTTTCGTAATTAATGTGACCCATTCTGTTATGCCATATTTCATTGTCATCCATTCTGGCAACATTACAGATTTCAGAACTACTCATGACAGTGTAACAATTGTCAGGAGTCCTGAGTCCTGTAATTATGCATTCTCCCTTTTCATTTAAAATCTTGCAATTGTTCTTTGAAAAGGTAACAGTATGGTTTAAGTCACAAAATTGCGAAATGCTGAGTAAGTTAGCCTTGAGACCTTTAACTAAGAGAACATTTTCAAGAAGGGGAAGTCCCTTTTCTTTAAGAGTTCCTTTGCCTATAATCTGGGATGATACTCCATCACCAAAAACAACTTTTCCACCATCAAAATGGGTTTTATTTAAAAGTTTTGTATCATCTCCTGTCATATGCTTGGAACATCCAGAATCCAAGTACCAACCAGAAGATGTAAGTTCAGCTTTTAAGGCTGAAATAACAACATTACACTTCATCTGGGGTACTAGATCATCTTTTCTAACCCAAATTGCTCTGGTTTTCTGTTTGCGCTTATTTGCTCTCATTTGATAAAATTTGCGAGCAGTAGATTTTTGTTGAAAAACATTTTGCGCATGATTTTGGGTAAATTTAAACACCTGAGCATTTGATTTAGAAAATTTTCTGGGAATCCTTCTAGTAAATGTCCTTTTAGGTTTAGTCTTTCTATTCCTATAGTTAGAGTTTTTGTCTGGTGGTCTGGGAAGAACATAATTGTTACGACTCCTCCTAGAATAGTTAAAGTTATGGTACATGGGAGTATTGTAGATAGGCTTAATCAGTCTCCTAGCATAGCAATTATCGAAAGAGTGACCATATATATCACAATAGGAGCAATAAAGATTGCTCAGAATAGGGTTTTCCTTAGGAAAGTCTCTAATCAAAGGTTTTGAGAAATTTTCAGGCTGAATTTTATTCCTAGGTAGCACAGGTTTGAAAGCAGGTTCACTTTTCCTAATAGGGGGGCAGACATATTTTCCCATTGATAAACTTTCATGCTTAGAGCAACTTGCATCTCCAGTGTTAGTGTTTTGATGGTCAAACTTAGTTTTCAAAGAATGAAAGTCTGGACATGTCTCAATAGGTCTTTTGCCTCCTGACACAAACTTGATCGGTTCAACATGTTTTGTTTGTGACTTCAAATTGGGGCAAAACCCTATTCCAGTTCTATCATCAGAATTGGTTTTAGATTCAGCAACAAATCCATCAAAACAGTTTGAATTATTTTCAAATTTGGTAAATTTTTTGAAAACAGTTGCTGTCTTTTCTTTTGTTTGTTCCAATTCTAATAATGTCCCTTTGTATTTTTTCTCCAGAATTTCATTAGCTTCAGTCAAAGATTTCAGTTTTTCATCAAACACTTTGATATCACTTTCATGAGACATACATTGAGTAGTATACTCTTCAGCATTTACTTTTACCATTAGGCTTAGATCCTCTAGCTTTTTGGTAAGATCTTTTACAATCTTTTCTAGTCTAGTGCTTTTCTTAAGAGTCTTAGTATATAGAGTGTGAATGTCTGGGAGATCATCATTGTCTGAGTCACTAAGTGAAGTGTGTGAAGTGACCCCTAAGGTTTCATTTCTTAAACTCACGCACCCATTGACATCAGCAGTATCGATTTCCCTTTGACTCACACACCCCGAGGAAGAAGTATTAATGTTCTCAGTAAGTAAAGCATCTAAACCAGTTAAAGTATGATTCACAGCAACAGAACTAGAATTACTAGACTCATCCTCACTATCAAGCATAGGCATATTATCATTGTATATGATTTTCGCAAAGAAGGATAAACAGGGATCAAAACCATCAGATGCCTCAGGTTCCTCATTTTCAGAGTCACTTGAGTCATCCCATGTTTTGCAGAGGTTGGCTCTAGAGTGTTTGTTTTGGGTATTTAAATTAACTCTACAGTCTTGAGCAATATGTCCCAGTTTACCACATCTATAGCATTCAATTTTCTTGAGGTCTCTGTGAGGTCTTGTGTTGTCCTTGTTCTGTTTGTCATGAGGTTTCTCATGGGGCTTGTGATTTGAAGGAGCAGAATAATTAGACTTGCCCTGTTTATTTGCAATACTGTTTCTAAATTTAACAATTTTCTTAAATTGTTTCGACATGAGGGCAATCTGATTATCTAGACTTTCTAAGTCACAGTCCTCATCAGAATCATTACTAGGAGTGTTTAACTCAGGCTTAGTCATCTTAGAAGAAAAGCTGAGGGTGGAATTGGTATTTTTCCTGTGAGTGTGGGTCAATTGTTTCTTAAACTCTAATTCCATTTCCACAGTTCTTAATTTGCTACTGAGTAATTCAGGAGTGAGATTAATATCACACATCTCCTCAATAGCATATCTTTTATTGTCAAATTTCTGTGGTAATGATCTCAGAATTTTAGAGACAATTTCTTGTCTATCATAAGTTATACCATTGGCATGAAGTTTAGTGACAATATCAGTAAGGTTCATATAGAAATCATCGAAAGACTCAGATTCAGACATGATTAAGGTA
Source organism: Sambucus nigra (assembly GCA_949130495.1). Taxonomy (NCBI): domain Eukaryota; kingdom Viridiplantae; phylum Streptophyta; class Magnoliopsida; order Dipsacales; family Adoxaceae; genus Sambucus; species Sambucus nigra. The sequence continues at coordinate 444,225,693 of OX422220.1, read as the reverse complement.
TTGTACTGTTGGATTAACATCTGAGTCTTAGCAGCTTTTACCCTAGAGTCTCCTTCATGTGCAGTAATCAGTGTATCCCATGCTTCCTTGGAAGTGGTACAAGATGAGATTCTCTTGAACTCATGTTCGTTAATAGACATAAATATAGCGTTCTTGCCTTTGTTATTATTTCGAGAAACCTGTTTCTCTTCTTGAGTAAACTCACTCAATATTTTCTTAATCCTTTCATTGCTTCCATCAGTGGCTGGTTTAGTTGGATAAGAGTATCCGTTTTCAATGATATCCCAGACATCATCTCCCAGTGTTCCTTGAATAAAAGCAATCATTCTTACTTTCCAGTAAGAGAAATTGGTTCCATCAAAGACTGGAGGTCTGGTCAAGTTACCATATCTTTCGTTTTTCTCGTCCATAATGATTTTGAGAAAACAGTTTCAGAAACTCAGGATCTTTTTGAAAAAGTTCACCAAATGCTCTGATACCAATTGAAAATAACGTTGCCAAAGCCGTTTATGAAAATAAACTATTTAAGCAACTCCGAAAGTTTGTTGAAGAAACTCTTTACTTAAAATCAAAACTATTTTGAACACAAGATGTGTTAACAAAATTATGTACGAGATATGGACAAGATTTGATAACAAGTTTTAGTAAACAGTTTAAAATGTTTTAAACTCAGCACACTATTAGAAAGGGATGAGAAGATGTAGAAATATTGATACTCAGATTTTTAACGTGGTAAAACCTCACCAACTGAGGAAACATCCACGACTCCCTCTACGGAGTAAAATGAAAAAAATCCACTAAAACAAATATTTGAGTTACAATCTATTTAACTAACATGCACACAAACAAATCTATACAAGTTTAGGAATATACCCTCTGGCGTCCTCAAACTTCTCTGCAGATCTTGTTTGTTGATGTAGTCCTCTCAGGTTGTACACTCCTCCTTTGTTTCAGCACTTTACGTCGACTTTAGTTCACCAGATCTTACAGCCAACACTTTAAGTGTTTGTAGTGTGAAGATGTGTTGTGAAAAGGTGTTCTAAACCACATGCATGAACACACACACCCTTAATAGTTACAAACAGTCCTAGTAAATTACAGTTTACTATATGCTGTGAACTTTCTTTTTCTTTCTTTCTCACAAAACATAAAACCTTTTTGACCTTTCAATAAATCCCAGAATCCACGGATATCTTTCTTCAAAATCGGTAAAGATCTTAATCAATCTCAGTTTTGAAAAGATTTTCGAGATTGAAAACCTCCAAGTGCGATTCTAATACTAGGTCAAGGTTTAGTTTTGCAAGCAGTAAGAAATAGAAAGCATGTATTGTTGATTTGAAGTATGAAAACGTTTTTATCAAAAGAAATCAACAATATACTTCTCTGGATGAGAAATAATGTGTATCTACGTGTTTTGTAACTTCAAACACTTCAGATCTGAGATTTCTATTGAAACAGAAACCAGATCTGAAATAAAAAGTTTAAGTTGAACAGTAAGATTCGATGAACACAAGGAACAGCAAAACAAACACAACTCATACACTCAAACCCTCAAGAACACTGGAAAGGTGTTTTTGGTTTAGGTGTTTGATTTTGGCTGGAGAAGAGGTAACGAAGTTAGGGTTTCTAGGGTTTCAATCTAGGGTTTCAAACTCTCTCTCTTCTCTCTTTTTTTCTCTCACTTCTCTCTCTTCTCTCTCTACTCTCTCTTCTCTCAGAGGAAAACAAAATGGCCAAAAATCTTCGAAGTCTGAGAAGATGAGGGTTTATATAGGGGGCTGAGAAGGTTCCAGACGTTCGAGTGAAAACAACGGTTGTGATCAAGTCAATTCTTCTTGACTTTGATCCAAGGGTTAACAGCAAGCGGTGGTTAAACAAGCTGTGATAGGTGGAGATGTTTACACAGGGATTACCAAAGATCGCATGCAGACCCTAGATAAGAATTGATCCAAGGGCTCAGGTGTGACGCGAAGTTTGTGTCTACAAAGAAACACAAATGTAGGCAATCAGAAGGCTGCACGTGTTGGCCAGCAATTGGAAACAAACGCGCGTCCCAAACTTAATTACATGCACACCCTCTAGTCTCTAGCGCTTTCGGTTTCTACCCAGGTAAACAATCATCCCAAAAACAGCACAAAATAAAATTGCAGTTTGACCCCAAAACTTTTAAAACCAAATTTTATTTATAAAAATTAAATTTGAAAAATGTTTAAAAAATCCCAAAAATTATTAAAAACCAAATTAAGGGATTTAAACTCACTCAACACAAGAACACATATAAAAGTGCAATATGCAATGTAGTGTGGGTGTTCTAAGTGTGTGAGTGATGGCTATAAGTTCAGGATCATTACAACTATTAAATATGAAGTCCAATCCAACTTCTGAAGCTCTTTGGTTTCTAGGATTGACATAATTTTGTCACTATTTCCAAACTAGATGAGCTCTTATACAGTATAGACTCAAGTGAGTCAAAGGTATAAGGGCTTCAAATGTCTCTGAAAAATGTTAACTCTAGCACTCCATAAATGGTTGGAAAAAAAGTAGATAGAGGTTATGAGAAAAACTGCAAGAAAAACATATAACTTTGGCCAAAAGTGCTTCGATCTTTCGAAAGATTCTCAATCTCGTTCGAACGACATTTCGAACAAGATGTCAGCACATGCAAAAAAGAATCTCATTAGAATTCGTTCAAATGAGGTCATTTGAATGACGCCATGAATCTAGATAATTTTGATGCTAACGTGTCGCCGTCATTTTTTTTTATTTTTTTGATTTTTTTAATTAGTTATGAATTTTCTACAGAAGAGTGTTAGAGGACAAAAACTTTATGAATTCAAAAAAATATGTTAAACAAAAAAAATTTAATACCCAATAATAAATTTCCAATGCCCAACATAATATAAGCATTCACACCTGAGAGATCCTTGGACTATTGATGACAAAAACAAGGTACGATACATGGCATGGGATGTAATCTCTTCGACTTGGCCGCTACGTCTTCAACAAAAAGGTCATAGGCTTGAAAGGTCATAAATACAACTTTTATCCTACGGCTCAGATAGTTTTGTCCAAAATTAAGCCAAAGCATACAAATTGACTCAATTAGAAATTTGTCCTTACAGAAACCATTGACCTTTCTAAAACATGATAAATCTATAAATGGGGCTTTGGTTTGTCCTTACAGAAAACATTGACCTTTCTAAAACATGATAAATCTATAAACGGGGCTTTGGTACCAATTTATAGGGATTGATATCAATAAAAACTTTGTTTCCCAAAAACTTTGAATGATCGTGCATTAGAAAGAAAGAACAAAATTAGGTTTAAAGCATAAACCTTGAGTTCCAAATCACAATACCTTTGCGGATCTTGTTAGTGATCCGAATGAAGAGAAATATGGTTTGTAGAAGATGAAGATGATGTTTTTCCTTTCCCTCCTAAAGCTTTCTAGAATTCTCCGAAAGCCTTGAATCTTCTAGTATATGATCCCCCCAAAGTATGCCTAGTGTGTGGACCCTCTCGGAGATGAAAACTTAGTGAAATATGGGAGAAAACAATTTATCTATTCTTACTCCTTTACAAAAATGTGAATAGTATTTTCTTATGTTTATCTGTCTAACCCTTATGATGTGTTATATTGCTTTAAATCTTACCTTGGGCCTTTATATGTAGGTACATGAAGTGGTATTGGTCCAATTGTGATTTTCAGAGAGTTTGGGCCTACTACTTAATTAATGGACTATATTAGGTACCCAAGACTAATAGTTAAATTGGCTTCAAATTAAAATCTAAAAATTCCAAATCACTACCCATAATATATTTTCTTTCTCAATCAATTATAATTATTCCACTAAATAATTAAAATTGCACTCCAGTTTAATTATATCGGAGTTACGTGAACACTGGGGTCTTTGTTTTAAAAGTTAGATAGTGCTATTGTGATTCCCCATGTAAATCATATAATACCCACTTGGTGAAATTTGATTCTTCGCTAATTAATTTCCCCCCAACGTCTTATTTATTCATTGCTCCAAAACTTAACTAATTTGATACTCCACCGGATGATAAATAATCCACTTATCAATTTTTTTTGTAGAATAAAAACTTATAAGTTTATTAAGGGGTTATCATAATCTAGGATATCTTACATACACAAATTCTTTTGGAATATGATCTCAGATATGTACATAGAATAATTGTCCAACTTGTGGATATTTAAACCCAATAAATCTAATCGTAGCCAACAATCAAAGCAAAAATTGTATGTCGTTTCCATCCTCGGAATTAAGAATCAATACACCATTTGCCAATAATGTGAGATTGTTTAAGTCTAATCTAGTCAAGACCTAGACTAGAATCTCACAATTATCCCATTCAATACGTTCCTCATGTATCAACACGATACTCTTTGAACTATCAAACAAGTTTCCGTAGTAAAGCTAAATTCCTAAGATCGTACTTGCAGTTTTACCGATATGATGCCAACTCCCTATCTAAATTATGAACTGTTCAATTGAACTAGAAATGGAATTTCGATCTTCGGTGATTAGGCCGAACGTAACTCACCAGAATTCCTACTAAGTTAAATTTATTAATATTTATATAATTTATTTAAATCAAATATAAGTCCTTCTGACAAACATAATTCTAATTTAAAAATGAACTTGACAAACATATATTAATAAATACACGTAAAACCTGGTTTTAAGAATAAAACCTAACACCCCTCCCCTATAACATCCCCTATCTTCCTCGTGCTAAAGATTGGGGAGTGTCATCCAATTTATATCATTCTCAACATCAACGGTAAATAAATTATATAATAAAATAAACCATCCATGATAGTAATATATAAATGATGCAAATAAATAAAATTGAGATAATAATAAGAGTCTCCAATTGAATTAATAAATAACTGAGTATGAACATACTGAATGCGTCAAACCAAATAAATAAGCAAATCAGAAGTCTCTACCACCCATAAGAATGTCTCTTAAATAAATAATAACCACAGAGTCTGAAATAAATAAATTCAAGTGAAATGAAATCCTATACTAAGGATATATAGCTGCCTAATTAGCTGAGTATTAACTCTAAACCTTCAAACATGTCTCTGCTATTTATGAACTCCTGTAAAATTATTTTCTGTAGATAACGTGGGTCAGGCGCCACATAATAAGTAAGAAGTAACATACTTTAACTAAATAATATTAAATGTGAATTATTTATGCACCATTCAATCCTACTAACACTCACATAAAACATACCTCACTCCACATTTCCTAAGGTTGAAGCTAGCAAAAATTTCTAACTATACAGACATATTGACCACATATATAATCTAATTTTCAACACGATAAAGTTAGCTACCCAACTTCACCCTAATATTATAACATAGTAATGAACTCTAACTATGTACCCAAAGTAGTAATCATACATAGTACCTATATACTCCCTTGTAATAAGTTACGTAACACGTTACAACCGTTATAATAACAAAGAAATCCACATATGAATGTGTCCATCATTGGACTACTTACACACATATGTAACATCACTTGAAGGCTGCAACCTTCGGGGACCTCTTTTGTGTTTCTATAGGGTCTATTCTTAGGAAGCCCCACCCTAACGGATTTCATAACATCCACATGAACAAAAGGGGAAATCACTACGCAATTATAAAATCAATGTTAGCATGTTAAACTATCATATTCAAGCCTAACATGTGTCTAATACCCAAAATAGATAACTAAAACAATCAAATATAATTAAATTATTGCAAAACATTGTAGAAAAAAGGTTATCTATTGCCTTAATGAAAAAGATGAATTCCTTTGAATGCTTATCTAATAAATCCTCTAGTTCTCCCCCAAAGTCTCTCCTTTGGTTTTCCTCAAAATCTCATTTCTGCCTAGGGTTCGTATTTGTGTCTCATGTAAGTGATTAATTTGGTTTGAATCTGATTATAAACCATTAATCTTGCACGTCTCCTATGGGCCTAAATTTGGACTTCTAAATAAACCAAAAACACTACCTAAACGCTCCCAAAGCACAGCCCGGATGGGTACCTACCTTAGGGCCCAGACTAGTACATAAAAATAACCTCTATGGGCCTCTGTATACCCATAAATCCCACTCCAAAGATACACACTCACAATATAAATATAAGTAACGTCATTATTATTTACTTATGAGATATCTTGTAAGGACACAAATTTCCAATTGATTCCTTTGTAGTTTTGTCTCAATTCCGGATAAAAATATTTGAGTCATAGGATAGAGTTCAAGTTGATCCATTCAAGACTATGACGAGTTTATTGAAGATGTAGCAGCCAAGAGTATAAAGCTTCATTATATTGCCGAGTTTAAAGTGCCTAGTTTCTACGTCATCAAACTGGTTCCATTGCTCCTAAGGTATGAATGCATTTTGAATATATATATAGGAGCTTGGGACATTTTATATTGGGTGTTGTTTATTTTAAAATTGTTGCTTAAGTTCAGAAAGATTTTATTAAAACTTTAAAATCAAGTTTATAAAGTTTCTGGGCAAAAATAAAAATTTCACAACTTTTTGGAAGTTCGTTCGAAGTGTCGTTCAAACGAGATTATCGTTCAAACAGTACTGTCGTTCGAACGAGTTTGCCAATGAGTTCCCATATAGGCCACTGGAATATCGTTCGAAGTATCGTTCTAACGAGAATGATGGTTCGAACGAGATATCCAATGATGTTTCTAACAAGTTCACACTGGAACTTCGTTAGAAACTCGTTCGAATGAGATTTGATGGGAACAGGTATTTGGCAATTTTGAGCAATTTTTTCCCTCATTCCCACTACTTTTTCTGCCAAACTCTTTTCCTGAATATCTAAGTACGGGAATCAAAGTTTTTAACTTAACTTTTTCATATCCTATAACTTCTAAGAGAGAGTTTGAGAGAAATATTAAAAGGGAAAAAGTTCATTATTTTTGAGTGTTCAATTCTTCAAGAAAAAATCTTTTAAACACTTGTTTACACCCAAAGTTTGTTTAATCCAAGTTCCATATATATATATACTTTGCTCGGAGTGTTTGGCACCGGTTTATCTATACATTCATTTGAAGAGAAGTGTGGGTTTGCTTATAAATCCCATTAAGAATAAGAGCTTGGTTTTCTACGGCATTCTCATGTGGTGAAAGGTACCATGTGTGGTTGACGGTGTACCTATGTCTCATTGGTGAAGGCTAAGATTTCGGTGGAGATCCGGGGTTGTCTACTAGGCGAAGGTGTTTACAAGAAGAAGCGTCGGGGCTTGAGAGGGATCGAGTCGAGTGTTGTAAGTCTTTCTGTCATGTAATTTGTAAATCCATACCTAGTGGACTTAAGGCTAGGGCCGTCCGAGGTTTTTTCCCGTTGTGGGTTTTTTCTCGTACATCGCAGCGTAGTGGTTTCATTGTTTATTTTATCTTGTGCAAACTCACCTAGAACACATGCTTAGGTAATTTAAGATAAAATTTGGTTTTAATCACTACATGTTTAATTTGGAGTTAAATTAAAATGGGTAATGTGTAGTTAATTCAAGTCATTAATTTAATTTAATAAAATTGGTTTGACTTAATTTGGTAAAATTGAAAAATATGACTTAGGCAAATTGCTAGGACTTTGGCTAATTAATTATGTTTAAGTGAAATCAAATTGTATGTGTGTTGAATTTAATTTCACTTAGTTTAATTTTAATTTGATAAGAAGTTAAACTTTTGTTAATTTGTTGTATTTGAACCATCATATTCGCTTCCGCATAATTAAAAAGGAAATAATCTTTTTGTTAAGTATAAAAAGAATTTTGTTTTCAAAATTTGGGGATTATTGTTACAACAAGTGGTATCAGAGACAAAGCGATAAATTATTTCGTTAAGGATACTTTCAAGATTTTTGGCTAAAATGAAATTTCACCCATTTTCAAAATTTCCTATTTTCGATGGTTCTAATTACGCGTACTGGAAAGCGCGAATGAAATCGGCACTTAAATCTATCTACGAGAGGGTTTGGTTATCTGTAGTTAACTGGTGGTCTCCATCAAATCATTTAGTAGATAATGAACGTGCTCCCAAACCGGCCGATAGATGGAGTGAGAATGAATTTAAACTTTCAAATTTTAATTTCGTGGTTTTAATGCCTTGTTTAGTGCTGTCACACCGGATGAATTTCGACGCATTGTGACGTGTGAGACCGCTAAAGAAATGTGGAATATTTTACAACTCACTCATGAAGGTACAAGTGTTGTTAAAGCTTCGAAACTCCAAAACCTCACCACTCAATTGGAAACCATCCAAATGAACGAAAAAGAAACTTTTGATGAATTTTATGCTAGAATTTCCGATATTGTTAATTTATCTTTTAACTTGGGAGAGAAAATACCCGACAACCGAGTAGTAAAGAAAATTTTAAGGTCCTTACCCGATAGATTTATTCCTAAAGTGACTGTTTTAAATTCTTTACCAACTTTAGCCTCTACGAAGTTAGAAGAGATGGTAGGTGGTTTACAAACCTATGAATTGGACATGTTTCCCTCTAAAACTGAAAAGAAAATTGAAAAGGGCATTGCTTTAAAAGCCCGAAAAGAAGAAAAACAAGCAGTAGAGAGCGAGAGTGATAGTGACTCGGAAGACATGGCCTTGTTTGCTAGAAAATTTAGAAATTTTTTTTAAAATTAACAAAGATAAATTTAAAAATGACTTTAAGAAATTTGAAACATCTAATCATGACAAAGCCGAGAGGATCCCTAAAACTATTAATGAAAATTTAAATAGGGACGAGTCAAATAGGTGTTTTGGTTGTGAGGGTTATGTCCATAGGGCTTCTGAGTGCCCCACTAAACTAAGGAGAGAAGGTAAGCGACCCATTTCATATAATGCGATCCTCAGTGATAGTGATAAAGATGAGGGACCCGATTCCCCCACTAAGACCAACTTTGTGTCTTTTATGGCTAGTCATGTGAGTGATAGTGATAACTCATCTATAGATGAAAATTTAACACATGACACATCCAAGGTCATAGTTTATGATTCTCTTGCTTTTGATGGTAGTGAGAGTGAAGAAGAAAGAGAGAGTGAAAATAAAGAAGAGGTTAATGTGAGTGAACTTCAAAATACTTTTCAAGAATTATATGAAGAATCAATTAAATTAAAAAGAGCTAATTTGAAGTTAGAAGCTAGTTTGAGAGAACGTGTCAAGGTCGTTGATAGTAGTGTGTTGGCTGAAGACCTTAGGACACGAGAGAGATCTCTTCGAGAGAAGCTAGAATATGTAGAAAGCGAGAGAGATAGCCTTAGAGGTTTAATGAAATCCTTGAAAAAGGATCTTCTCGGGTTTGAAGAGAGAAATGTGTTACTAGAGTGTAACATTCTAGAATTAGAAAATAAATTAAAAGACTCAAGTAATGTGAAATTTGATATGGACTGTCGTTTGGAAAAACTTGATAAAATCTTAGGCACGGTCCAAATAAAAAATGACACTTGTGGTTCAGGTTTCGATACTTGTAATGAACCTCCTCATAAAGCCAAAACCAATATTTTAGGAGAATCGCCTAGGAAAGCCTTTAAAGATCACTCCTTAGGTAAATCTTTTCGCCGTGAGTTCAAGTGTTCACATTGTGGTCGAAAAGGCCATCTTAGGAAAATTTGTTTTGATCTTAAACGAGGTTCTAGAAAATCCCACCGTAAGGGAACCAAGGTAGTCAAGATTCCTACACCCCGAGATAGTCATTCATCATTAGTTTGGGTTAGGAGATCCGACTTGGTAGCTTTACAAGATAGGGTTTTTGATTCTCATTTGTTTTCACATTCTTCCTCCCTTATAAAATTTAAAGGTTGAATGTGTTAGTTTTGTTTGCATACTTTATCTTTTATACTTCATGCTATATTATCATGCTAAATGTATTCTTGTTTAATCATTTTCTAGTCTATGCTCCATGTTTAATCACATGCTAGAATTATGAATTTTTGTTTATATTTTGTATTATATTTCTTTCATTTTTGCTTGCATTAAATGAAAAATAGAAAAAGATTTTTTTTTTATCATTTGTGTCTCACCTTTTATAATTTAGGATTAATGAAAAATACAAATGATTTATTTTTGTGTGTCTTTTGAGTATATATTTTTATTTTTGGTTAAAAAATTTCAAAAACTCAAATTTTTTTTTTTTGGTGTGTATTTTAGTTTTACACACTTTATGTGGCATGTACTTGTGTTTGAATCCCATATTTTAAGCTCCCATGTGGCTATAACTTTTGGTTTATATTGTCAATCCTTATTATGTTCTTTACCATGATTACATGGAGTAGTTGGATTTTGTGTTGTTTAAATGGATTCTATTTTTATATGCCTATATTCACAAACGCACTAGCTCTTTTGAAATTTAACTTCATATGTAAATTTAAGCTTTGTGAGGTGTTCTCCTATCAATCTAGTCATCTATATATTTGTGACCTAGGAGGACTAAGTGGATGTCAAAATCCGTTGCACGTGAGGTTTGTGAAAAAAAATGTTATATAAAAAGGTGCATGGGGAAGGGCTTTGAAAGGATTTATTATCCTTTGAGAATAGCAAGACACCGTTTGAAATGGACCTAAAAGAAATACGTGGTTCAAAGGCCTGAAAAGAAAAATACGGCATTAAAAAAAAATATTTGCTAAGGCCTATGTTTGATTGATATATTCATTTAAAATTAATATAAATACTTATTGAGGGAGATCGATGGTATGTCAACGGTTTGTACAATGTCCATTTTATCCTAGTTGCGTTTTCAATGTCATGACTCTATTGGTTTGTAGAATCATCAACATGCTAGGCTTGTATGCATTGTGTATGTTTATTCATTGAGTTCAATCTATATTGTCACATGAGGTTATATTAAAATGTGATGAATTTTGCAATCAATTGAGAACTCCGTGAATATGTTTTAAGTGATTGGGTCTAAATTTAATTGTTGCTAGTTTACAGCCCAACACTTTCGTTTTCATATGACACATTTTTGCCATATGAGTGAGAAAATTTTATCTTATTTTGTGTCATTTGTGTGTTTATATCTATATATATACGTGCATGTGCATCTTTGGTATATCTAGAGTATGTATATGTATATGATATGTTTGTTTAGTCTTTGCCTTGTCTTTTAGTCGACATATGCTTTAATTCATAATTGGCATCTATCTTGTTGCATTCTTTGTTGATATCACATGCTTAATACTTTATGCATCTTATTGGTATCATTTTCTTGCATCCTAGTTGGTATCCGCTATTATTTATTGGATTAGTTATGACTTTTGTTGCCCATATGCTTTAATGTTCTTATCAGTTTTGCACATTTTCATGTTTAGCTTGTTCTCCCATTTTATTTATCCCTTGTTTAGTTTAAGGGTAATATGCTTTAATTTGGGGAGAAAAGTTATGTAATACCCCGTAATTTTATTGATATTTATTTAAGGGATTAATTAAATTAAATGTGAATTAATTGAGAATTAATCCGGATATAAATACTAACGAGATGTGAATTGGTATTTGATTATGATGTATATATATGGAAATATATGAATATTGAAAATATTAAAATTGTCACGAGACTGAAATACGACAATTTGGGAAATTTAGTTGGAACGCGCATGTTAGTGGCGTCAGGAATGTAATTATTTAAATTAAAAAGTGAATTTTATTTTTATCAACCGAATGATCATTTTGAGTGCACCAACGTGTTCGGAAGGGTCGAAATAGTCAGAAAACACTAGCCGGGAGTTTAGTTTGGGTTCCGGGGCATTTTTGAGCCATACCGACAATTTAAAAGGATATTTTGGTAATTTTGAAATTTTGGGGATTAAAACCTACGAATTTTAGGAGTTAATTATATATTATTTAGGAACCCACTAACCCCATTATCAGCAATAGGTGAGTAAGAGGGCTACGGGAGTTATAGGAGAGTTTGAAGAAGTTCCAAAAAGAAACCTCCAACCACCATCTTCAACCTTGGGAGAAAATCTGTAGAGAAAGGAGAGAATCAACCTCGAATCATCAACAACACATTCTGAAGAAAAATCTAAGGAAAGTGATTTGATATTTTTAATGCATTGAATATTTTTTCCATGTTTAGTGTAGGATTTATCTTCTATTGAAATTTTTGAAGAAAACCCATGAAAGTTTTGGAGGAACTTTGAATTTGGGTTAGGATTTGCATGAAGAATGATGATGGACTGATTTAATACTTGAAGAGTTATATATGATGATTTAAAAACGGATTTTTGATGAGTAATCGGGCATAAGAAAATTATGAGTTCATGTTCATAGGCTTTGGAGAAATATTTGGAGATTTATATTAATTCCATGATGATTTGTAAGAATTGACCCCTAAAATATGTTAAGGAATGATATGGGGTGATTAGAAATGGTTTATATACGTTAAAACATAATTTGGATGGTCTTAGGATGGATTTAGAGAAGAGAAGAATTGAGAAAAAACGGACTTGGGAATTTCTGGGCTGAAACTGCCATCTCGTTAGTTGACCTGCCGAGGTCGTTCGAACGTCCTCGTTCGAACGAACTTCTAACGAGATGATAGTATGACTTCTAACGAGTTGGTATTTTTTTCGAAGCCCTTTTTGGCCTGAATTTATTTCTAGTATCCCATAGACTTATTCAAATGGTGAGATAACCTTCCCTTATTAATTAGTGGGTATAGTTGGGAGATTGGGGTACATTGAGGAGTAAAACTTAGAATAGTATATTAAACCGGATGACATTTGTGGATTGGGAAGCGAGTAACTAATCACAAAGTGAGAATAATTGATATCTTAAATACATATAAACCGGGGACTTGTGAGTTGTATAACACTAAATGTTGGTATAAAAACAAGAAGTATACCACAAATAAAATATTTAATTATCTAATATGTGAGAATGCTTAGTATATGTAGTTATCTGTGTATGACATACCTACCGTACTTGCTATCATGGGAGGTTGGCGTTCGTTTAGGGACATCTAATCTTTGTGTGCCTACGGGGGGGGGGGGGGGGGGGAGGGGGGAGGGGGGATTTAGATTGGTACCTCGAGGACATAGGTCAGAGAAGGACTTATTGAGAAGTTAATAAGTCTGTTGATCATGGGAGCGTAGGTATGTGCGTGACCCATGTGATGTGAACTATGTTCGCCTCCATTGTTTGTGGTTGTTGTTTAATTAAACGTTTCCTGAGAGATTCGGAATACGTGGTCCTTATGTACGTGATGTACCGGGATTGGATAGCAGAGTATGTGTGCACCGCAACTTAGTCTCGGGGTGCTAGTAATGTATATTTATGATGAGAATAATATACTGTTAATTGATATGAATTGTCAAGAATAAATGTGAGTATTAATAATAGCAACGGTTTGTAAAGTGAAAATGGAAGATCTCTAGTAATTAGTAGTGCTAATAGGGAAACTATAATAAGGTATAATACTCTGTTAAATAGAAGATGTTGGGAATTGAATTGGATATCATATAGAAATATTATATTTAGTATTGGACTAGATAGATATGGGGACAACTAGAATGGGTACGGGTGCGATAAGAGTGCACAATTAGTTGAGAGGTGAGGAACTCATGTGAGTGCACACACTATCATGTACTTTATATTCACTGTTTAATGATATTAAACACTTGAAAATTTTTAAATTATTTTCACAATCGGGCTCTGACACGTTTTCTTTCAAACCTATTTTGCTATAAAATCTTTTAGGTTCCCAACCACAAGGACAACATGTAGAGGAGTTCTACTAAGGTGACGTGTTGTAGCTGCTGTGGAAGTTACAGGACCTTGACAGTAGACGCCTCCATCTTCGATCTTGATTCCATTATCATATTTTCTTATTTGGTTGGGCATGTCGCCCCATTCCTTTAGAGACATTTTACATTTCTGTTATTTCAGACTTTGGGCTGTAATTAATTTAGTGATGTAGACTTAGTATTTATTTATTTCAGTATTGGGATTGTTGTGAGGAGTATTCCTCCAGACTCATTATTATTTGATGGTTATTCTATTGTGACTATGTTGTGGTGGTTATGTTAGCATTTCATAATTTACTTTTTTATGTTAATCGGATTTAATTAAAATTGGCAAGTCACTTTTTAAATACTAGGTGGTTAGTAATTATAAAAAAATGTTTTTGACAGTGATGCTATGAACTGAACCAACTTGGCATTTTGCGTTAATTTAATAAAGGAGTATCTACCCGGTATTTAATTAGTCGAGGTGTCACAAGTGGTATCAGAGCATCAGGTTCTAGTGTCCTTAGGATCTGTACGACTTGTTATGTTTTCGCTGAGATTTCTTTGATATAGAGCCCTATATTTTAGGACTGTTGTATTCTTTTGTGTATGCTTCGCTCTTCAGCTATTTTGAGATAATAACTGCAAACTTATAAGACTTTACTCTCATTTCAGATGCCTCCACGACGTGCACAGCGAGTTCCTAGGGATGCACAGCCAGAACCACAGCCTGCACCAGTTCAGGGCACTATGAATGCCGCCGAGGTTGCAGCTATTGTAGCCCAAGCGGTAAATGTCGCCCTAGCCACTGTACAGCAGGCACCACCCCAGGCACCGGTAGTCTCTCCAGTTCATTCTCATGCATTCCCGTCTGCTTGGGAACACGTTCGTGATGCTTTCCAGAAAGCACACCCTCCGGAGTTTGCAGGTAGCTCCGATGTTGTGGTATCCAGTCAGTGGAGGAAGGACATTCAGAAGAACTTAAGGATGTACAAGTTCATAGATGTTCAGAAGCAGATACTGGTTACTTTCAAGCTAGTAGGATCTGCATTGCAGTGGTGGGAGTCCATTACCACCGCAGAAGAGAGGAACACCCTTTCTATTCAGGAGTTCTGGGTCCGGTTCGACCGTAAATATTTTTCATCAGCTGTTCACACTAAAATGAGGAGGAAATTGATGAACCTCAAGCAGGAGGTGAGGACCGTGGCCGAGTATGAGGCTGAATTCACTAATCTCTTGAACATTATTCCCGATGAGATACCGACTGAGGAGAAGAAGATTCAGAAGTTCACGGATGGATTGACTTGGAGGATCCGTCAGCACTTGTTGGGTAATCTATCGTTGGCCACTTATTCTGATGTGGTTAACGCTGCATTACTTCACTGTCAGGATCATCGCTTCCACATGTCTGAAAGCAAGAGATCAGGGGAGTCCAGCCAACATGGCAGGACCCGGGGAAATGGTGCCAGCGAGGCACAATCTGCTCAGGGACAGCACATGCAGGGTGACCAGGGTTTCCAATAGGGGGATCATAAGAGATTCAGATCTGGGGGTTTCAGAAGTGGACAGGGATGTTTCAGGCATGGCCATCAGGGTTAGAATGGCCATCAAGGCCAGCAGGGTCAGAATGGTCAACAACAGCAGTTTCAACAGGGCCAGCATGGCCAGGGTAGGAATGGTAACGACCATCAGGGTCGTGGACAGCAGGGACAGTGAGGGGGAAATTTCTCGGGGAAGTGCTTCACTTGTGGAAAGATTGGCCACAAATTCCAGGATTGTCCTGATAGGGGAAAGGCCTCACAACAGCAGCAACAGGATACTCCACAGAGGCCTATGTTTCCCGCCGCCCTCCTAGTACCACCACAGATGGCAGCATTACCACCCATTACAGCAGTCTCGGTTCAGCAGGGACAGCTTCAGTATGGGAGAGTGTATCAGCTTCAGCATGCTGCAACCCCACAGGATCCACCTGCCATTGAAGGTATGTTCTCTATTAAGGGGACTATGGGGCATATTTTATTTGACACGGGGGACACACATTGCTTCATTTCCATGCACTATTGGGTTATTAGACACCGCCGAGAGCACGATTATTTGTGTAGACTCACCATTGAGTGGAGGTTCCACTATTTCGCTTATTTGTAGAGCTGTGGGTATAGAGATCGGGAGATTTATTTTACCCGCTGATATGTTAGTGTTAGAGATGATTGAGTATGATGCGATTGTTGGTATGGATTGGTTAGTTGCGTACCGAGCCATGATTGACTGTTTTAGTAGGAGTATTATCTTTATCATTCTTGGGCAGGAGATTTTTTTAGTGGCGATGCCTCGCCCTGAGAGAGGATCGTCCACTCACTTGTACTATATAGAGGAGGAGACCTTTAAGGAAGTGGTGATACAACTTGATGCGATTCCATTTGTTAGGGAGTTTGCCGATGTGTTTTAGGATATACCTGGACTACCTCTGAGTAGAGAGATAGATTTTGTGATCGATTTGATGCCGGGCACTCGGCCTATTGCTCGTGCAGCTTACCGTATGGCTCCAGTAGAGATGAGAGAGTTACGGGATCAGATTGAACAGTTATTGGGTCAGGGGTTTATCCGGAGGAGTACTTCGCCGTGGGGTGCCCCTGTATTATTCGTAAAGAAGAGGGATGGATTATTGAGGTTATGTGTAGATTATCGAGAGTTGAATAATGTCACGATACGGAATAAGCATCTGTTGCCCCGAATCGATGACTTATTCGACCAGCTGAGAGGAGCTTATTTATTCTCAAAGATTGATTTGCGATCAGGATACCATCATTTGCGTATCAGGGAACAGGACGTCTTGAAGATTGCTTTCTTAATGAGATATGGTTCCTACGAGTTTCAGGTTATGCCTTTTGGCTTGACCAACGCTCCAGCCGTGTTTATGGACTTGATGAATAGGGTGTTCAGAGAGTTCCTAGACCAGTTCGTCATTTTCTTTATTGATGACATTATGGTTTACTCCCAGATAGAAGAGGAGCACGCCGAGCATTTGAGACGGGTTTTGCCGACGCTACGTCAGAACAAGCTTTATGCAAAGTATGAGAAGTATGGGTTTTGGCTGAAGGAGGTTCAGTTTTTGGGGCATATCATTTCAGATCGGGGGATATCTGTTGATCCGGGGAAGGTATCCGCGGTGAAGGAGTGGGGACAGCCCACAACACCGACGGAGATCCATAGTTTCTTGAGCCTAGCAGGATACTACATGAGGTTTATTCGGGATTTCTCAAAGATAGTGGGTCCTTTGACACATCTGACTCGGAAAGGTGTGCCATTTATCTGGAGCGATGCCTGTCAGTTGGCACTCGACGAGTTGAAGGACAAGTTGACCTCAACACTTGTGTTAGCATTGCCCAGACCGGGAGTTGAGTATTTAGTTTACACTGATCCATCCTTACAAGGACTAGGAAGTGTGCTGCAGCAGGAGAGTCAGGCCATAGCTTATGCTTCCCGTAAGCTTAATCCTCACGAGAAGAATTACCCCACCCATGACTTGGAATTAGCGGTAATTGTATTTGCCCTTCGTATTTGGAGACATTATCTCCTGGGGGAGAAGTTTCGGTTGTTCACGGACCACAAGTCTCTACAGTACCTCTTCACGCAGAAGGAGTTGAATATGTGTCAAAGACGGTGGCTTGAGTTTGTGAAGGATTATCAGTTTGAAATCTAAATATCACCCAGGAAAGGCTAACGTAGTAACAGACGCGTTTAGCCATAGGCCAGTAAATGAAGTGGCCGAGGTGTGGAAAGCTAAGTGGAAGGAGTTAGGACACCAGGATGCAGTGGCCTGATCGTTCATGTCTGTGATGACTGTTACACCGCAGATTGTTACGAGAGTGGTAAAGGACCAGGCAAATGACTCGATCTGTCAGGAGCAGATAGTTCGATTACTAGCAGAGGGAGCCGAGTCCTATACCGTTAGCTCAGACGGGGGATTATGCTTCAATGGGAGACTGGTTATTTCGGAAGGGGAAGACTTGTGACATGAGGTTATGACAGAGTTTCACGGATCACGATTCGCGGTACACCCTGGTGGGGACAAAATGTACCAAGACATGAGACATCAGTATCGGTGGAGCGGGATGAAGAGAGATATTACCGTGTTTGTTTCTAAATGCGCCACTTGTCAGGTGGTAAAAGTGGATCATCAGAGACCGGCAGGACTTCCACAGTCATTAGAGGTTCTGACGTGGATATGTGAGAGCATATCCATGGACTTTATCACGGTGTTACTTACGTCACAGAGGGGTCACGAATCCATTTTGGTAATTGTGGACCGTTTGACCAAAGTTTCTCATTTTTTACCCGTAAGGACAGACTACACTATGGGACAGTACGCCCTGATTTTCATTTAAAAAATAGTGAGACTTCACGGTGTGCCTTTAAATATCGTGTCTGACCGAGACAAGATATTCATTTCACGGTTTTAGGAGAGTTTCCAGGAGGCCATGGGCACTGAATTACGGTTGAGTACGACTTATCACCCGCATACTGATGGTTAGACCGAGCGTACAAATCAGATGTTGGAGGACATGTTGCGTATGTGCATCATAGACTTTGGGGGTGGATGGGAGCAGTACCTTCCACTGGTGGAGTTTGCTTATAATAACTCTTATCAGTTCACCATTGGTATGGCTCCATTTGAGGCGTTGTACGGTAGACCTTGTCGTTACCCAGCATGTTGGTTAGAGGTGGGGGATAACAAACTACTTGGTCCAGAGGTGATTCAGGATACTTTGGCAAGGATATAATTAATACGGAGTCGCATTCGGGTAGCTCAGGATCGGCAGAAGAGCTATGCTGATGCGAAGAGGTTCTTTAGAGAATTCAAAGTGGGGGACCAGGTTTTACTCAGAGTATCTCCTATAAAGGGGATTATGCATTTTGGGAAGAAGGGGAAACTGACAACGAGATATGTGGGGCCATTTCCTATCATCGAGCGGATTGGGCCAGTTGCGTATAGACTTGGGTTACCGGAGCACTTGCATAGGATTCATGATGTGTTCCATATTTCCTCGCTAAGGAGATATCTTAGAGACGGTTTGGTCCATACTCACATTGCTTTGGAGGATATCAATCTACAGCCCGATAGTTCCTACGAGGAGGGGCCGATTGCTATTTTGGACCGAAGCGAGCGAAAACTGCGGTCAAAGATAGTACCGTTGGTACGTGTTCAGTGGAGGCATCATAATGCCGAGGAGTCCACATGGGAGCGCGAGGATGAGATACGCGAATGTTATCCAGAGTTGTTTTTACAAGGTACTTTTTAGTTCTGAATTTCGGGACGAAATTTTGTTATTAGGGGGGAAGTATGTAATACCCCGTAATTTTATTGATATTTAATTAAGGGATTAATTAAATTAAATGTGAATTAATTGAGAATTAATCCAGATATAAATACTAACGAGATGTGAGTTGGTATTTGATTATGATGTATATATATGGAAATATATGAATATTGAAAATATTAAAATTGTCGCGAGACTGAAATACGACAATTTGGGAAATTTAGTTGGAACGTGCATGTCAGCCGCGTCAGGAATGTAATTATTTAAATTAAAAAGTGAATTTTATTTTTATCAACCGAATGATAATTTTGAGTGCGCTAACGTGTCCGGAAGGGTCGAAATAGTCAGAAAACACTAGCCGGGGGTTTAGTTTGGATCCTGGGGCATTTTTTAGCCATACCGGCAACTTAAAAAGGTATTTTGGTAATTTTGAAATTTTGGGGATTAAAACCTACGAATTTTAGAAGCTAATTATATATTATTTAGTAACCCACTAAGCCCATTATCAGCATAGGTGAGTAAGAGAGCTACGGGAGTTATAGGAGAGTTTGAAGAAGTTCCAAAAAGAAACCTCCAACCATCATCTTCAACCTTGGGAGAAAATCTGTAGAGAAAGGAGAGAATCAACCTCGAATCATCAACAACACATTCTGAAGAACAATCTAAGGCAAGTGATTTGATATTTTTAATGCATTGAATATGTTTTCCATGTTTAGTGTAGGATTTATCTTCTATTGAAATTTTTGAAGAAAACCTATGAAATTTTTGGAGGAACTTTGAATTTGGGTTAGGATTTGCATGAAGAATGATGATGGACTGATTTAATACTTGAAGAGTTATATATGATGATTTAAAAATGGATTTTTGATAAGTAATTGGGCATAAGAAAATTATGAGTTCATGTTCATAGGCTTTGGAGAAATATTTGGAGATTTATATTAATTCCATGATGATTTGTAAGAATTGACCCCTAAAATATGTTAAGGAATGATCTAGTGTAAGGACATAAATTTCCAATTGAGTCCATATATATAGTTTTGGCTCAATTCTGGACAAAAACATTTATTCATAGGATAGTATTTATTGTAATATTCTCAAGCCTATGAAGTGTATGTTGAAGACGTAGCGGCAAAGAATTTAAAGCTTCATCAAAATGCCGGTTTGTGTGCCTCGTTTCTACGTCATCAACTAAGGTTCCATGCTCCCAAGGTATGAATGTAATTATATGTATATAGGAGCTTGGAACAATTTGTATTGGGTGTTAGGTGTAATAAAAACTGCATTTTATTTTCAGAAAGAATCAATTAGAACTTTAATATAAGTATATAAAAGTTTCTGGGCCAAAATCGAATTTTACAAACTTTCTGGTCGTTCTTTAGAAATGTCGTTCGAACGAGTTTGTTTCGTTCGAACCAGATTTCGTTCGAACGAGTTTTGTCGTTCGAACCTGTTTCGTTCGAACGAGTTTTGTCGTTCGAACAAGGTTCGTTCGAACGAGTTTTGCCAACGACCCTAACTGGACAGTCGTTCGATATGTCGTTCGAACGAATGTTCGTTCTAACGAGGTATCTAACGAACTTCTAATGAGCTCAGGCTGGTCACTCGTTAGAAGTCTCGTTCGAACGAGAATCACGTTCGTTCGAATGAACTTCCAGCGGGAACAGTTATTTGGCAGTTTTTTGCAGTTTTTCCCCACTCCTCCACTTGGTTTTCAACCAACTTTTTTCATACATTATTATGTGTGGGAAACACATTTTCCAAGACAACTTTTCCAACATTGTTTATCTCCTAAAGAGAGTTTGAGAGCAAAATTAGTTTAGGAAAATGTTCAAGTTTTGAGTGTTAATTTTCAATGAAGAATTCATACACACTCCAGTTTACACCCAATAATTGTTTATCCAAGTTCTATATTTATATCAATTACTTGGAGTTTTTGGCACCGGTTTTCCCTACCGAATTCAAGAGACGTTTCGGGTTTGCTTCTACACCCCATCACAAAGAAGACTTTCGTTGAGATTCTACCCACACGGAAAAAGGCTCCATGCTTGGGTGACGGTGACCATATAAAGTCCCATCGGTGTATTCCGAGACCACGGTGGAGCTCCGATGGTTATCCGCTAATTGGAGGTTGATACAAGAAGGAGCATCACGGCTTGAGAGGGTTCGAGTTTAGGAAGTAAGTCTTTTGTCTTGTATTTTGTAATACCATTTTTAGTGGATTTGAGGCTAGGGCCGTCCCGAGGTTTTTTCCCGTTAGTGGGTTTTTCCTCGTACATCGCGGTGTAGTGTGACATTGTTTATTTTTATCTTGCACAAAATTAGAACACATGCTTTAGGTTTAATTCAAGATAAAATTCGGTTTAATTCTCACACTATATTAAAATTGGACTTTAATTTAATTTTGGGTAAAATTGTGTGATTCTAGTCACTTGCATTAATTTGGTTTCGCCTAACTTTGGATAATTGTTAATTATGATTTAGGCAAATTCTAGGACTCGAATTATGTTTTAATTAGTTTTGAAGAAATTAAAACTTGTTGTTATTTTTTAAAGTTAAAACCATCTCAACGCTTCCGCATTTATTTAAAAGGAAATTATATTTTAATTTGTGTTTAGTAAAATCCGGGGTCTTTCAAATTGGTATCAGAGCCAAAAACGATAAATTATTTCGTTAAGATCCTTTAATTTTTGGATAAAATGGATTTTTCCCCATTTTCAAAATTTCCTATTTTTGATGGTTCTAA
The DNA here is from genome assembly GCA_949130495.1 of Sambucus nigra. Classification (NCBI taxonomy): domain Eukaryota; kingdom Viridiplantae; phylum Streptophyta; class Magnoliopsida; order Dipsacales; family Adoxaceae; genus Sambucus; species Sambucus nigra. The sequence continues at coordinate 444,203,862 of OX422220.1, read as the reverse complement.
CTACGCGTATTGGAAAGCGCGAATGAGATCGGCACTAAAATCTATCGACGAGAGAGTTTGGATGTCTGTTGTTACCGGATATTCCCCACCAACTTACTTAGTTGAAAATGAACGTGTTTTAAAACCCGCCGATAGATGGACTGAAAATGAGTTTAAGCTTGCAAATTTTAATTCCCGTGGTTTAAATGCCTTATTTAGCGCTGTCGCACAGGATGAATTCCGACGTATTATGACGTGTGAAACCGCTAAAGAAGCTTGGGATATTTTACAATTAACTCATGAAGGAACGAGTGTCGTTAAAGCTTCCAAACTCCAAAACCTCACCACTCAATTTGAAACTATCAAAATGGATGAAAAAGAAACTTTTGATAAATTTTATGCAATACTTTCTGATATTGTTAATTCATACTTTAACTTGGGAGAGAAAATACCTGACGACCGTGTTGTAAAGAAAATTTTGAGGTCCCTACCCGATAGATTTATTCCTAAAGTGACCGTTTTAAATTCTTTACCCACTTTAGCCTCTACAAAATTAGAAGAGCTTGTATGTGATTTACAAACCTATGAACTAGATATGTTTCCCTCTAAAACTGAAAAGAAAATTGAAAAGGGCGTTTCTTTAAAAGCCTGAAAAGAGGTCAAACAAGTAGTAGAGAGCGATAGTGATAGTGACTCGGAAGACATGGCTTTGTTTGCTCGTAAATTTAGAAAATTTCTTAAATTTAACAAAGATAAAGTTAAAAATGATTTTAAGAAATTTGATACTTCTAAACATGATAAAAGCGAGAAGATTTCTAAAGCCGAGAAGATCCCTAAAACCAGTAATGACAATTTGGATAGGGACGAGTCTAATAAGTGTTTTGGTTGTGAAGGTTATGGCCATAGGGCTTTTGAGTGCCCCACTAAACTAAGGAAAGAGGGTAAACGACCCGTTTCATATAATGCGACCCTTAGTGATAGTGATAAGGAAGAGAAACCCGATTCCCCCACTAAGAAAAATTTTGTGGCTTTTATGGCTAGACATGTGAGTGATAATGAGAACTCATCGAATGATGAAATAATAGCACATGCCACTTCCAAGGTCATTGTACATGATTCTCTTATTTTTGATGATAGTGAGAGTGAAGAAGAAGAAGAAGAGAGTGAAAATGAAGAAGAGGTTGATGTGAGTGAACTTCAAAATGCTTTTTATGAATTATATAAAGAATCTATTAATTTGAAAAGGACTAATTTGAAGTTAGAAGCTTGTTTAAGAAAGAGTGTCAAGGTCGTTGATGATAGTGCCTTAATAGAAGACCTTAGGACACATGTGAGGACTCTTCAAGAGAAGCTTGATTATGTAGAAGGAGAAAGAGATAGCCTTAGGGGTTTAATGGAATCCATGAAAAAGGAGCTTCTTGCTTTTGAAGAGCGAAATGTTTTACTAGAATCTAACATTGCTGAATTGGAAAATAAATTAAAAGATTCTAGTAATGTCAAATTTGATTTGGAATGTCGTTCGGAAAAACTTGATAAAATGTTAGGAACGATCCAAATTAAAAATGACTTGTGGTTTAGGCTTCAATCCTTGTAATGAATTTTCTCATAATGCCCAAACCAATGTTTTAGGAGAATCAACTAGGAATACCTTTAAAGATCACTCCTTAAGTAAATCTTTTCGACATGTTCTGACTTGTACACATTGTGGTCGATAAGGTCATCTTAGGAAATTTTGTTTAGATCTTAAACGAATTCCTAGAAAACCCCATAGTAAAGTAACCAGGGTAGTTAACGTTCCTACACCCCAAAATAGTCATTCCTCATTAATTTGGGTTAGGAAATCCGACTTGGTTACCTTACAAAATAGGGTTGTTGATTCTCATTTACTTACACATGCCTCCTCCCTTGCTAAATCTAATGGATGAATGTGTTAGTGTTTGCATACTTTAGCGTTTGTACTTCATGCTATATTCATATGCTAAATGTATGCTTGTTTAGTCATTTTCTAGTCATTGCCTTATTTCATATCACATGCTAGAAATTATGACTTGTTTATCTTTTTGTATTATTCTTTGTGTTTGATTTGACTGCATAATATAAAAAGATTTTTTTGTTTATCATTTGTGTTTTATTTATTTCATTTAAGCTTCATGAAAAATACAAATGATTTTTGTTTGTCCTTTTGAGTAAATATTTATTTTTGATTAAAAATGTTAAAAACTCAAAAAGATTTTGTTTTGTGTGTATTTTTGTTTGACACACTTTATGTGGCATATATTTGTGTTTGAATCCTATCGTTTACGCTTCCATGTGGCTAGAACTTTTGGTTTAGATTTTCAATCCTTAAAATGTTCTTTACCATGTTTTATATGGAGTAGTTGAATTTTGTATTGTTTAAATGGATTCTATTTCTATATGCCTCTATTCACACATGCACGGGCTCTTTTGAAATCTTAATGTCACATGTTATATTTGAGCTTTTTGAGGTGTTCTCCTATCAATCTAGTCATCTACATATCTATGACCTAGGAGGACTAGTGCATGTCAAAATCCGTTGCATGTGAGAGTTGTGTGAAAAAATGAAAACATGATAAATTAATATATGCACGGGGAAGGGCTCCGAAAGGATGAATTAAATCCTTTGCGATAGTAAGCCACCGTTGATTGGATCTAAAAGAAATATGTGATCCAAAGGCCTAAAAGCAGAATATTTGGCATTTAAAAGAAAGCAATTGCCAAGGCCTATGTTTGTTTGATATATTCATTCAAAAACAAAAGAATATATATGCTCATTGAGGGAGAATTGGATGGTATATCAACGGTTTGCACAATGTCCGTTTATCCTAGTTGTCTTTAATGTCATGACTCTAGTTGGTTTGTAGAATCATCATCATACTAGGCTTGTATGCATTGTGTATGTTTGTTCATTGAGTTCAATCTTTATATTGTCACATGAGGTTATATTTAATTGTGATGAAGTTTGCAATCAAATGAGAACTCCGTGAACGTTTCTTAAGTGTTTGGGTCTAAATTTAATTGTTGCTAGTTCACACCCCTACACTTCCGTTTCCATATGACACATTTTTTCCATACGAGTGCGCAAACTTATTGTATTTTGTGTCATGTGTGTGTGTTTATATCTATATATATGCAAGTACTATATTGATATATTTCTAATGTATATATAAATGACATTTGTTTGTCTTTGCCCTGCTTTTATTTGCCCATATGCTTTCATGTCTTATCACTTTAATCTTTCACATGCGGTTTATTAGTTCTTTATCCTTTGCCTATTCCCGAACAAAAAGGGGGAGAATGATGATAGGGGGAGAAATGGTATCTAATCCCATTATTATCGTATCTTCGTTTGGGGGAGATTTATCTTAGGGGGAGACGTCTTTCTAAGTAGGTCATGTGTTTAAAGGGAGAATTAATTTAGGGGGAGTAATTAATTAATTGCATTTAATATTTTGATATTCCCTATGCATTTGATGAGTTTGCTTAAGTGTGCAGGAATTATTCTAAAGTGGCATCTTTCAATGGCAAAGCGTTTGATCCTTGGGTTGAGTCAAGATTGGGCGGGTTATGTTTTGAGTCTAGTAGAGCTTGACGGCCCTTTAGGATTTTTGTTTGGTTTTGTCCCGGAATAGCCAAAGGGGGAGATTTGTAAGGACATAAATTTCCAATTGAGTCCATATATAGTTTTGGCTCAATTCCGGACAAAAACATTTATTCATAGGATAGTATTTATTGTAATATTCTCAAGCCTATGAAGTGTATGTTGAAGACGTAGCGGCAAAGAATTTAAAGCTTCATCAAAATGCCGGTTTGTGTGCCTCGTTTCTACGTCATCAACTAAGGTTCCATGCTCCCAAGGTATGAATGTAATTATATGTATATAGGAGCTTGGAACAATTTGTATTGGGTGTTAGGTGTAATAAAAACTGCATTTTATTTTCAGAAAGAATCAATTAGAACTTTAATATAAGTATATAAAAGTTTCTGGGCCAAAATCGAATTTTACAAACTTTCTGGTCATTCGTTAGAAATGTCGTTCGAACGAGTTTGTTTCGTTCGAACCTGTTTCGTTCGAACGAGTTTTGTCGTTCGAACCAGATTCGTTCGAACGAGTTTTGCCAACGACCCTAACTGGACAGTCGTTCGATATGTCGTTCGAACGAATGTTCGTTCTAACGAGGTATCTAACGAACTTCTAACGAGCCCGGGCTGGTCACTCGTTAGAAGTCTCGTTCGAACAAGAATCATGTTCGTTCGAACGAACTTCCAGCGGGAACAGTTATTTGGCAATTTTTTGCAGTTTTTCCCCACTCCTCCACTTGGTTTTCATCCAACTTTTTTCATACATTATTATGTGCGGGAAACACATTTTCCAAGACAACTTTTCCAATATTGTTTATCTCCTAAAGAGAGTTTGAGAGCAAAATTAGTTTAGGAAAATGTTCAAGTTTTGAGTGTTAATTTTCAATGAAGAATTCATACACACTCTAGTTTACACCCAATAATTGTTTATCCAAGTTCTATATTTATATCAATTGCTTGGAGTTTTTGGCACCGGTTTTCTCTACCAAATTCAAGAGACGTTTCGGGTTTGCTTATACACCCCATCACAAAGAAGACTTTCATTGAGATTCTACCCACACGGAGAAAGGCTCCATGCTTGGGTGACGGTGACCATATTAAGTGCCATCGGTGTATTCCGAGACCACGGTGGAGCTCCGATGGTTATCCGCTAATTGGAGGTTGATACAAGAAGGAGCATCACGGCTTGAGAGGGTTCGAGTTTAGGAAGTAACTCTTTTGTCTTGTATTTTGTAATACCGTTTTTAGTGGATTTGAGGCTAGGGCCGTCCCGAGGTTTTTTCCCGTTAGTGGGTTTTTCCTCGTACATCGCGGTGTAGTGTGACATTGTTTATTTTTATCTTGCACAAAATTAGAACACATGCTTTACGTTTAATTCAAGATAAAATTCGGTTTAATTCTCACACTATATTAAAATTGGACTTTAATTTAATTTTGGGTAAAATTGTGTGATTCTAGTCACTTGCATTAATTTGGTTTCGCCTAACTTTGGATAATTGTTAATTATGACTTAGGCAAATTCTAGGACTCAAATTATGTTTTAATTAGTTTTGAAGAAATTAAAACTTGTTGTTATTTTTTAAAGTTAAAACCATCTCAACGCTTCCGCATTTATTTAAAAGGAAATTATATTTTAATTTGTGTTTAGTAAAATCCGGGGTCTTTCATCTAGGTTGATTAGAAATGGTTTATATACGTTAAAACATAATTTGGATGTTCTTTGGATGGATTTAGAGAAGAGAAGAATTGAGAAAAACGGACTTGGGAATTTCTGGGCTGAAATTGCCATCTCGTTAGAAGACCTGCCCAGGTCGTTCGAACGACTTCGATCGAACGAAATTCTAACGAGATGACAATATGACTTCTAACAAGTTGGTATTTCATTCGAAGACCTTCGTTTGAACGAACTCGTTCGAACGAGACTTCTAATGAGTTGACAGAATGACCATTTTGGCCTGAATTTATTTCTAGTATCCCATAAACTTATTTACATGTTGATATAACCTTCCCTTATTAATTAGTGGGTATAGTTGGGAGATTGGGGTACATTGAGGAGTAAAACTTAGAATAGTATATTAAACCGGATGACATTTGTGGATTGGGAAGCGAGTAACTAATCACGAAGTGAGAATTATTGATATCTTAAGTACATATAAACCGGGGACTTATGAGTTGTATAACACTAAATGTTGGTATAAAAACGAGAAGTATACCACTAATAAAATATTGAATTATCTAAGATGTGAGAATGCTTAGTATATATAGTTATCTGTGTATGACATACCTACCGTACTTGCTATCATGGGAGGTTGTCGTTCGTTTAGGGCCATCTAATCTTTGTGTGCCTACGGGGGGGATTTAAATTGGTACCTCGAGGACATAGGTCAGAGAAGGACTTATTGAGAAGTTAATAAGTTTGCTGATCATGGGAGTGTAGGTTTGTGCGTGACCCATGTGATGTGAACTATGTTCGCCTCCATTGTTTGTGGTTGTTGTTTAATTAAACATTTCCTAAGAGATTCGGAATACGTGGTCCTTATGTACGTGATGTACCGGGATTGGATAGCAGAGTATGTGTGCACCGCAGCTTAGTCTCGGGGTGCTAGTATTGTATATATACGATGAATAATATACTGTTAATTGATATGAATTGTCAAGAATAAATGTGAGTATTAATAATAGCAATGGTTTGTAAAGTAAAAATGGAAGATCTCTCGTAATTAGTAGTGCTAATATGGGAAACTGTAATAAGGTATAATACTCTGTTAAATAGAAGATGTTGGTAATTGAATTGGACATCATATAGAAATGTTAGATTTAGTATTGTACTAGATAGATATGGGGACAACTAGAATGGGTACGGGTGCGATACGAGTGCACAATTAGTTGAGAGGTGAGGAACTCATGTGAGTGCACACACTATCATGTACTTTATATTCACTGTTTAATGATATTAAACACTTGCAAATTTTTAAATTATTTTCACAATCAGGCTCTGACACGTTTGCTTTCAAACCTATTTTGCTATAAAACCTTTTAGGTGCCCAGCCCAAGGACACCATGCATAGGAGTTCTATTCAGGTGACGTGCTGTAGCTGCTGTGGAAGTTACAGGACCTTGACAGTAGACGCCTCCATCTTCGATCTTGATTCCATTATCATATTTTCTTATTTTGTTGGGCATGTCGCCCCATTCCTTTAGAGACATTTTACATTTCAGTTATTTCAGACTTTGGGTTGTAATTAATTTAGTGATGCAGACTTAGTATTTATTTATTTCAGTATTGGGATTGTTGTGAGGAGTATTCCTCCAGACTCATTATTATTTGATGGTTATTCTATTGTGACTATGTTGTGGTGGTTATGTTAGTATTTCATAATTTACTTTTTGTTTGCTAATCGGATTTAATTAAAATTGGCAACTCACTTTTTAAATACTAGGTGGTTAGTAATTATAAAAAAAAAAATTCGACAGTGATGCTATGAATTGAACCAACTTGGCATTTTGCATTAATTTAATAAAGGAGTAGCTACCCGGTATTTAATTAGTCGGGGTGTCACAAGTTAATGTTTAGTTCTTTAGCCTTTGTCTATTCCTGATCAAAAAGGGGGAGAATGATAGGGGGAGAAATGGTATCTAATCCTATTGTTTATCGTATCTTAGTTGAGGGAGATTTATCTTAGGGGGAGACGTCTTTCTAAGTTGATCATTGTTGATAAAGGGAGAGAATTAATTTAGGGGGAGTACTTACTTTACTTGCATTAAATATTTTGATATTCCCTATGCGTGTAATGTGTTTACTTAAGTGTGCAAGAATTATACTATAAGTGGCAACTTTCACCGGCAAAGATTTATATCCTTTGGGTTATTTGAGTCAAGCATTGTACTTTTATTTTGGGTGGGACATTTTTGTCAGTCTAGTAGAGCTTGACGGCCCTTTTAGGATTTTTGTTGGTTTTTGTCCCGGAATAGCCAAAGGGGGAGATTTGTAAGGACACAAATTTCCAATTGAGTCCTTTGTAGTTTTGGCTCAATTTCGGACAAAAACATTTGAGTCATAGGATAGAGTTCAAGTTGATCCATTCAAGCCTATGATGAGTTTGTTGAAGACATAGCGGCCAAGAGTATAAAGCTTCATCATATTGCCGAGTTTAAAGTTCCTAGTTTCTACGTCATCAACATGGTTCCATTGCTCATAAGGTATGAATGCATTTTGAATATATATATAGGAGCTTGGGACATTTTATATTGGGTGTTGTTTATTTTAAAATTGTTGCTTAAGTTCAGAAAGATTTTTTTTAAACTTTAAAATCAAGTTTATAAAGTTTCTGGGAAAAAATCAAAATTTTACAACTTTCTGGAAGTTTGTTCGAAGTGTCGTTCGAACGAGATTATCGTTCGAACAATAATGTCGTTCGAACGAGTTTGCCAACTAGTTCCCATATAGGCCACTGGAATGTTGTTCGAAGTATCGTTCAAACGAGAATGATGGTTCGAACGAGATATCCAATGAGGTTTCTAACGAGTTCACACTGGAACTTCGTTAGAAGCTCGTTCGAACGAGACGTCGTTCGAACGAAAATTTGACGGGAACAGGTATTTAACAATTTTGAGCAGTTTTTTCCCTCATTACCACTACTTTTTTCACTAACTCTTTTCCTCAATATCTAAGTACGGGAATCAAAGTTTTTAACTTAACTTTTTCATATCCTACAACCTCTAAGAGAGAGTTTGAGAGCAATATTAAAAGGGAAAAAGTTCATTGTTTTTGAGTGTTCAATTCTTCAAGAAAAAATCTTTTAAACACTTGTTTACACCCAATGTTTGTTTAATCCAAGTTCCATATATATATATATATATATATATATATATATATATATATATATATATATATATATATATATATATATATATATATATATATATATATATATATATATATATACTTTGCTTGGAGTGTTTGACACCGGTTTATCTCTACATTCATTTGAAGAGAAGTGTGAGTTTGCTTCTAAATCCCATAAAGAAGAAGTGCTTGTTTTGCTACGGCATTCTCATGTGGTGAAAGGCACCATGTGTGGTTGACGATGTACCTATGTATCATTGGTGAAGGCCAAGATTCCGGTAGAACTCCGGGGTTGTCTACTAGGCGGAGGTGTTTACAAGAAGAAGCGTCGGGGCTTGAGAGGGGTCGAGTCGAGTGTTGTAAGTCTTTATGTCTTGTAATTTGTAAATCCATACTTAGTGGACTTCAGGCTAGGGCCGTCTGAGGTTTTTTTCCGTTGTGAGTTTTTCCTCGTACATCGCGGCGTAGTGGTTTCATTGTTTATTTTATCTTGTGCAAACTCACCTAGAACGCATGCTTAGGTAAGTCAAGATAAAATTTGGTTTTAATCACTACATGCTTAATTTGGTGCTAAATTAAATTGGGTAATGTGTAGTTAATTCAAGTCATTAATTTAATTTAATTAAATTGGTTTGGCCTAATTTGGTAAAATTGAAAATTATGACTTAGGCAAATTACTAGGACTTGGGTTAATTAATTATTTTTAAGTGAAATCAAATTGTGTGTGTGTTGAATTTAATTTCACTTGGTTTAATTTTAATTTGAGAAGAAATTAAAATTTTGTTAATTTGTTGTATTTGAACCATCATATTCGCTTCCTCATAATTAAAAAGGAAATAATCTTTTTGTTAAGTATAAAAATAATTTTATTTTCAAAATTGGGGGCTTATTGTTCCAACATATCTATATGATCTATTTTCACAGTATTAAATTATTTATATCGTATGAATTAAATGTCACGTTAATTTGTATAATTATTAAGCACACACAACTACCACGCACATAAGCAATAAAAATACATGTTAAATAATTATTATTACAATTAATAAAAAAATATGTGGTATTACATTCTTTTCCCTTAATAATGAAATTTCATCTTTGGAATTTAATGCACACCTTATTAGAAGAGTTTTGGATATTTCTCTCTCATGTTGTTCTCCCTCTCCTAGATTGACTATGCCTCATTATGGTTCTCCCATTGAATGTGAACTAACAAAATGTCTTTAGAACGAAGAATCAGCTCCCTACAATCCAAAATAGCGAAATTCCTGTCCTCATAACTCGGATCGGGATAAAGATCTATCTAAACAAAAGCAATACGTTGGTACACCATATCGTCTCAAAGGAATCTCTATAGCATAAAAATGTGGACATGTCATGCACCTTTTGTAGGTGATCAGGTAAGGTTAAACGATGGGAAACTAGTCCCATTTACTCGATGATAATGAAAGGCCTAACATATCGGGGAGTTAACTTACCTTTCCTCCCAAATCGCCTCACCCCTTTGTGGGAGATACCTCGTGTAACATCTTATCCCCAACTAAAAACTCTAAGCATCTCTTTGTTGGGGTTTCATTCATATAACCATGCATGTCATTTTTTTAACATTAGTGTGTCAGGTCCATTTGAAATGAGAATCGTGTTTGTGATAATGCATTATATTTATGATTTAAATATATTATATGCTATGTCGGTCAACTGGACTTAGTAAGAATTATGGAGACTTGGGTGCCTGATCACAGGAGGTTAGAATTTTGTTTCAAGTATAATTGACTAGTTCACGACCTAGATAGGGACATGACATCTGATTGGTAAAGTTATGAGTGAAATCCTAATACTTTATCTCAAACTACAAGAACATATTTGAAAGTTTGGGAACTTGTTTAGTTGTTCAAAGAGTATTGTGACCAATACATTCATGAATGTATTGAACAGGGCCATGGGTGAGATTCAAGTCTAGGTGTTGACTATATTAGACTTACACAATCTCATAGGTTTACAAAGGGTGCATAGGTTGTTAATATCGAGGGTTGGGAGGATTAAAATGCTTGAAGAATTTTTTATTTGATTGTTATGAGCGTGATTCAATTTTGGACTGGATCGATATATCTCCGAAAGTTGGGCAATCATTGATTAAATAGGCCTAAGATCAAAATTAAGGGGAATTCGCATTCAAGAAAAATCTTAGATTGTGATACCCTTGATAGACTTATAAGTATTGTTTCCACTAGTAAACCTGATCAGTTGATTGTTTTATATTTTGATGAACTTGAAAATAAGTTAAGTCTGAGAATCAATGAATAAATAAGTTATTGGTTAAAATCGATTAGTGATGAATTGATTTGACCAAGCGGGTGTTGTTTATTTGACAAAGTAAATTAAAATATTTACCATATAAATTTTATAAATAAGACCTCATTACTCTGAGTCATTTGAGACAATTAAATTGGAGTGCAGTCGTGATTATTTAGTTAAATTAATTATAATTAAATTAATAAAAGGAATTATATTATGAGGATGTAATTTGGGATTTTCGAGTATCTATTTTGAACACTTATATCCAATCAATATTTACTTTATTTATTCATTAATGCATTAACACATTTTTGGTACCTTAAAAATGATTTTACTAGCATTTTAAAGTAAAGAAACATTATCTTCCACTAGTTTTTCACATAATTATCAAAACTTCCATTATGCCATTTTTACAGCAAAATGCATCCTTTAAATGGATTTTCAAGGAAAAAAAATATCTTTATAATACCTACTACTTTTTTATAATATGTTACCCATTATAACATTTATTAAGTCATTAAAATCACCATTTTAATATAGACTTTATTATACAAAGTTCAAATGGTTTTCTACATCATTCTTACATCGATTTTCATCATTTTTACCGGTTTTCAAGTGGGAATCATAACATTATATTTACTAATTGTTTTTCTATATTATTTTACACATCTAACCGTAAAATTAATCATTAAATTACCATTTTAATGTAGAGTACAAATATAAGGGTTTATGTGGGTTTTCTACATCATTTTAAGTCATTATCTTTACTTTTTAACAACATGAAAGCATGGGCTGAAATTTATCATTCTTTCAAAGCATGATGAAATCTATCTATTTCATTTCAAAACATATCATTTATCATGTCTAAAAATTATTCAAGTATATTCACATGAAATGAGGAATTCTACCTAAGAGATCAATGTATATGTATCCTACACATTCATATTTAAGTAGTATATGATTATAACATTTTCTTCTAATAATTTTCATGTTCTAATCATTCATTTATACAATCATGATATTCTAAAATTTAATCAACAAATCTAGTTCATTTTAACATATAAAAAGTATGGGTTTGCATAATAGAAAATACAAGAACTAACAATTTTTAACAAGAAATCATCTTTCATCGACTTGAGTATTTTAAGCTTTTGAAAACATTAATTAGGAAGAATTAATTCCTACATGATTTATAAAGAGGATATAACTTTGGAGAAAAAACTTCAGGTCCTCTTAGATTTCTCCTAAACTCCACTCCTATGCTCCAAAAATCAAGCTTTCAAGCCACACCAAGTTTTCCCAACTATTGTGTAATATTTTAATGGAGTTTTGAGCTTCTTTAATGGAGTTTGAGGAGAGAGAATGTAGGTATAAGGGTGAGCTATGAATTTCAGTAGCGTTTTTGCTCTTGAGGACATAAGAGAGAGGATGAGGATGGAGGATATTATGTTTATTTGGTTTACTAGGTTCATGAGTCCCCCCACCCTTGTTGATACCAATTTTCAAGCTTTCTTTTTCTATGTTTGACTCATTTAAATCTCCTAGGATTGAAAATACAAGTGACATACGTATTACTCAGGTATGGAAAATACAAAACCCAACCACCCATTAAATAAGCCAACCACACCACCTAAAATAATTTTTACTACAACTTAGGCATAAAATCCGCCTAAAACTGAGTTTAATTGATTTTTTAAGACATCAAAGAAGCAAAAGTTATTCAAAATTAAATTTTTCATTTTTCTACAAAGTTTTAGATTTTTCTGAGCACTTTCATTTTTTGATGAAAAATAATTTTTATTTTTTTATTTTTTGACCCTATGGTAATGTTATATTTATTTTTATGAGTTTAAATTTATGGTCAAATTTTGTTTTTTGACTTACCAATTTTCTTAAACAATTCGTACAAAGTTATGTTTTCACAGTATCGCATACCGTAAAAGAGTGTTGTATTTTACTTCTCGTGTCCATGCATCGTTCGTTTATTGTCTGAATTGCGTAAAACTTAACCAAAGTGCTTAAATAAATCATATAAACATAAATAAATTTCCATAAAAGACATGCAATGTGGAATTTTCTTTAATGGCACGTTGACATGTAAATAGATCGAAATACAATTACGTAATAAAAAAAAGTGTGGGTATTACATTCTCCCCTCCTTAGGAAATTTCTTCCCTGAAATAAATCCTAAGCCACCAGAACAACTGTGGATATTTCACCCTCATTTCGGCTTCTCACTCCCAAGTAGCACCTTCAACACCCTATGATTCCCAAAGGACTTTCACCAAAAGGATAACTTGGTTGTGTAGTACCTTATCCTCACGGTCCAAAATAGATAAAGGTCACGTCAGAAACGTAGTTTCCTCCTACAAATCGATATTTTGCTAGTTGATCACATGAGTAGGATCGTACAAATACTTCTTCCACATAAAAACATGAAACACATCACGAACATGAGTTAACTGAGGAGGCCATGCCAAATGATAAGAGATTTCTCCAACCAACTTTAAGATCTCAAAGGGACCAATATATCGAGGGGCGTGCTCTACCTTCTGGACAAACCTCTTGCTACCGGTTCGAGCCCTAACTTTCAGTAACACATGGTCACCTAATCAAAACTCTAGAGGTATACATCAATTATCAAAATAGTTCTTCTGCCTAATCTAGGTCATACCAAGTCTCTATATGATTAATCTAACCTTCTCAGTCATCTCCCTGATCATATCGAAACTCGTGAGATGCTTCTCGCCAACCTCTGCCCAAAATACTGGGGAGCGGAATGGTCTCCCATATAGTGACTCAAAGGGAGCCATCTCGATGATCGGTTGATAACTATTATTGTGAGATTATTCTACAAGAGTCAACTTCTCATCCCAGCTGCCCCGTAAGTCTAAAGTACATGCTCATAGTAAATTCTCCAAAATATGAATCATATGCTCAGACTGCCCATCAGTCTTGGGGTGATAAGCCGTACTCAAGTTCATATTATTACCTAATTCCTCCTGAACCTTTGTCTAGAACCGAGAGACAAATCGAGGATCCCTATCTAAAATAATAGTGAGTGGAAAATCGCATCGTCGGATAATCTACTATATATAAAGTCTATCCAATTTTTTTATGCTATCCGTGAATCTAATAAGTAGAAAGTGTGTTAACTTAGTGAGACGGTATACTATAACCTAAAAATCATCGTGCCCTCGCTCAGTCCGAGGAAAAGTTTTATCGAAATCTATAGTGATATTGTCCCACTTCCACTCTTCAATTAGAAGTGGTTGTAATAATCTAGCTGACTTCTTGTGTTCAACCTTCACCTGCTGGCATGTGTAACACCTTTCCACAAACAAATCCACATCTCATTTCACCCCTGACCACTAAAAATCTCTGCAAAGGCCCTTATATATCTTAGTAGCTCCCGGATGTATACTAAATTGAGAATGGTCAAAACTCTGTCAGTATCTCAGGTTGAAGTTCCTCAATGGCTGGGACAATCAACCTACCTTTATGTCGGACACCACCATCCCGATCAACTATGAGAGTATCAAATTCCTCACTGACCTGAATGCGATTTTGGAAAAACATGATCTCATCATCATATAATTGAGCATCCAAGACATTCTGATGAACAACCGATCTAGCCATCATACCCCATCAATAGGCCCTATTATTATTCTGCGAACATATAAGTCAGAACGCTGAAGCTTGTCATACATCTTCCTGCGATCATATTTTATTACTACTAAGGCAAGGCTCTATTTCCTACTAAGGGCATCAGCCATAACATTGGACTTTCCCAGATGATACTCCAAAGAAAAATCATAGTCTTCCAGAAGATCGATCCACCGCCGCCGCTGAAGTTTTAGATCTTGCTGAGTGAAGATGTATTAGAGACTTTTATGATGAGTGAATACCTCAAACTACTCTCCATATAAGTGATACCGCCAAATCTTCAAAGAAAACACCACAACGGCTAACTCAAGATCGTGAGTGGGGAGTTCCTCTCATACGTCTTAAGTTGTCGAGACTCATAAGTGACCACCTGACCCACCTTCATAAGAACTGCAACAAAACCAGATCTGGAGGCATCATAGTACACTGTGTACCCTCTTCCATGCTCGAGAAGAACAAAAATAGGTGCTGAGGTAAGCCTAGACTTCAAGTAATGGAAGGAAGCTTCATGCTCATCTGACCACACAAAATGGACATTTTTTTGCGTCAATGGGTAAGGGGCAATTCAACTCGAGAGAAATCCTCAATGAATCTCCTGTAGTATTCAGACAAGCTAAGAAAACTCCGAATCTCTGTAAATGTCTTTGATCTCTCCCATTAGAGGTTGGCTTCAACCTTGGACAAATGAACGAAAATTCCCACACCGAACACTACGTGGCTAAGAAATTTGACCTTATGCACCCGAAATTCACATTTGCTAAACTTTGCGTACAACCAATTCTCACTGAGTACCTGAAGTGTAGTACACAAATGATCCTTATGATCAACACCAAAAGCCAAATATACCAGAATATCATCAACGAAAACCACCATAAATTGGTCTAAGTATGGTCGGTAAATACGATTCATGAGGTCCACAAATACAGCAAGGGCATTAGTCAAGCCGAAAGGCATGACCAAAAACTTGTAATGTCCGTACCTCGTCCGGAAAGCTATCTTAGGGATATCTTCCTCCCTAACTCGCAATTAGTGATACCCATATCGGAGATGAATCTTGGTGAACATGCCCGCTCCCTGTAATTGATCAAATAAATTACCGATCCTAGGAATAAGATATTTGTTTTTCACAGTCACCCTATTCAGCTATCGACAATCAATGCAAAGTCTGAGAATGTTGTCCTTCTTCTTTGCAAAAAGGACCAACTCTCCCAAAAGGGACACACTAGGGTGTATAAAACCCTTGATAGTGATATCATCTAATCGGAGCTTTAATCTCACAACTCAGCTGGGCCCATCCAATGAGAAGGGATGGAAATAGGTGAAACACCCTTGTTGATGTAAAAAACTAGATCGCTCTAATTGTTCAATCACAGATAAATAAATAAGATAAAGATTTTTAAAGTGGTTCGACTAGGAATAAAGCCTACGTCCACTGTTATGTTATTGCTGAGTGTTTGTGGAATTCTTGATTACAAATTCTCTCAAGAAATTCCGGTCCCCTTTGAATGAGGATGATACAAGGTATTTATAGCCCTTAGGCTGTACATGAAAGGGTCGATACATTAAATGATATACATATGAAAGGGTAATACATTTAATGCAGCGTGTGCGTTAAGAATATAAACATTCAATGAATAGTTGAACTGTTGTCCATCTGATAATTAATGATACGGCCGAGATGCAGCTCGGACCGACTTAGTTTCTCGTTGATTAAGAGTTCCTCGGGTGCCAACTAATACTCCTCAGGTACCAACTAACACTCCTCGGGTGCCGACCAATACTCCTCGGGTGCCGACTAACACTCCTCGGGTGCTGAATATTGCCACGTAGGATGACACGTGTCCTTTTCTGATTGGTCCTCGTAGATGGAGAATTTTTGCATTAACAGAAGCCCCGAATGCTCCGTGCTTGATGGTTTACTTGAAAGGATGGAGTATTTATTCTGCAGTGTTGCTCGGTGCTCGTGAAATTCTTGATCTACCTTCTTGATTTGTTCAACATAAAGTTCATTATCTCCTGGACGAAGTATGATGCAGGCTGATCGATGGTTGCTAATCTTTCTTTAGAAGAACTACGTGTGCTATGTATCACCCCTGGGAATTTGGATGTAGCCATGCCATAGTATGAAACTTGTAGCTTGTCATAATCTTCAAGTATGTTGATTGGTTTGCCATCCGACCAACTGCTTCCTGTGTCGAGCAACTGAGTGCTAACTTCACGTGCTTGATTTTTCTGATTTATGCTTATCTGAATACTTTGTCGAGTAACATATAGCTTTTGAACCCAACTCTTCAATCTGATTAGTACGAAGCTAGTGGTAGACTTCGAAACATTTTCACATAAATTCTTCTTCATTATTGGTCGAGACAGTATTAGCAAAGATCTCAGTGCTATAGATGCTGATTTTGACTTCTACCTCTGCTCGGGGACGAACAAGAGGTTCTCGGGGACTAACAAGTGATTCTCAGGGACGAGCAAGTGCTTCTCGGGAATGAGCTAATGCTTCTCGGATAGATCATCTGTGATGAATATCAGAATGTTGAAAGGTCTTAACTTCATAAACTCCCCTTATATTTTAGATGATCCTCCTGCTGGCGAGGAACCTGTTTTAAAAGTAGAAGGAAAGGAAACCAATAGAATAGGAATCTCAATGTAATAGTTAGTATACATTTTCATTCTAAATGTATTTTGTTTTTTATTTTAATGAAAGACTTCCATTTTTGTTCGCAATCTTAATTGCTATTGTCTTGTAAATATCAAACACTTTACATTTATGCATATGTATCTGTTAAAAAGATAACAATATTGTGTTGTTCATCAGCTTAAAAAATTTACAAAGTATTAGTATCGTTGCTCGATCACTTAATAATAAAGTAATGAGTATAAAAATGTTCAAACTGTTTCCAACCAACCAGGGTGGATAAATAATGTTTGTCGACCAACTACAGTTGATGGGTTTTTATCCCCGACCAGCCATACTTGGTTCAATTTCAAATATTTTCATAAAATGTGTCCGACCAGCTAAGGGCAATAATTTGTCCTCGTCGACCAACTACAGTTAGTGGGTCTTTATCCCCGACCAACTATACTTGGTGTATTTTGGAATATTTTGTTCTTCAAAGAACTTTTTGTAATAATCTTACCTCCCGACCAACATAAGTTGTAATGTGAGAGTATATTCTTATCTTACCAACCGTAGTTGATCATGCTGGTGTACACCTCCTAACCAAAGGAGTAGTAGTGGTTCTTTCGAACTTTTTGGCTCATTCGAGCTGTCCACTAGATATCTTACCAACCGTAGTTGGTCACACTAGTGTCGCCTCCTAACCAAAGGAGTATTTTTTGGCTCCTTAGAGCTTTTGGCTCCTTAGAGCGCCTCCTAACCAAAGGAGTATTTTTTGGCTCCTTAGAGCGCCTCCTAACCAAAGGAGTATTTTTTGGCTCCTTAGAGCGCCTCCTAACCAAAGGAGTATTTTTTGGCTCCTTAGAGCTTTTGGCTCCTTAGAGCACCTCCTAACCAAAGGAGTATTTTTTGGTTCTTTCGAACTATCTGACCAACCGAAGTTGATCGTGGGTTTGAATTATCGGTGTTTGCTTTTATTGTTGGGCAGCGTAGTGTTGCACACAATACTGATTGTAGCTCATTAATCCAATTAGCCTTACATCGCCTCTTTTTCAAATCATTTAGTAATGTTCTGCTTGTCACTTCAGTTTGTCCATTATTCTGAGGATGACCTGGTGCTGAATGAACCTTCAAAATGTTTGACTGATGACAATAAGCGGCAAACGCCTCGTTATCAAATTGTGTTCCATGGTCTGTGATGAAGGCATGACGAGGTATTTTAATCTTCCTCGGGTCGGCAGTGGTCCAACCAAATCAATTCCCATATGACAAATGGCCAAGGAGAAGTGATGGGTGTCAACAATGTTTGTGGAGTTCTTCGGATGGAGGAAAAGCGTTGGCACTTGTCACATTTTTTGGCATAAGCTATACAATCAGCTCTCATCGTCGGCCAGTAGTATCTCTGCGTCATCACCTTTTACAAAAGTGTCCGACCTTCTACATGGGCTCCACAGGACCTTTCATGGATCTCTTTAATCAATTCTTTCATCTCGGAGGGATGTACACATCTTTGCAAACCTGCCATAATTCCTCGTCTATACAAAATACCATTAATTAGTACATATCGAGCAGCTTTAAACTTCCATTTCTTGGCAGCGAGCTTATCCTCCGGTAATTGTTCCTCCTCAATATATGCTCCGATGGGATCCATCCAAGATGGTCCTAAATCAAGGGTAATAATATTCATCGTCAGGTCTTCATCTATGCTCCGACTTTCTAATACTTCAATTGGTATCGTTCTTCGCAGCTCGGTACGAGTAGCTGATGCTAATCGGGCCAAGGCGTATGCTCTCACATTCTCCATTCTTGATATTCTTACCAGTTAAACAGCAACAAACTCTGATACTAACTCCATCACCTTTGCTTGATACTTGATCATCAATTCTCCTTTGGTTGCATATATTCCCAACATTTGGTTTACGATCAATTGAGAATCACTGAAGACAATAACCTGATGTGCCTCCATAATATTTGACAAATTAAGACCTGCAATCATGGCCTCATACTCAACCTCATTATTAGAAGCTTTGAATTAGAAACATAGGGCGTATTCCATGTCGACCTCGTCTGGGCTGTTCAAAACGATCCCTGCCCCACAGCCTGTAGTGCAAGATGAGCCATCTACATATAGCCTCCATATAGGCAACTTGTCTTCTAATTTCTGGTCTGACAGAGTTCCTCGGTGGAATACTTGTCGCTTTCTTTCATCACGTCCTGATACTTCTGAATACACCTCTTGAATTTCAATATACCTCCTGAACTTCAATATACCTCCTGAACTTCAATATACCTCCTGAACTTCAATATTCCTCCTGAATGATGATTAGTCGGGGCCCTGACCATGTGAGTTTGTGGAGTTAAATTTGATGCTCGATTGCATGATGTTATAAGAATGTGCCACCAAATGAACAAATATATCTGTAATAGAAGCCCCCAACTGTGGAATGTGAACTTTGAATGAGATTTATCGACCAATACCAACCGGAGTTGTATTTTATCTACCAACCGGAGTTGGATTTTGTCTACCAACCGGAGTTGGATTTTATCTACCAATCGGAGTTGGTGGTAATTGATAATAAATGATGAAGACTTCCTCGGAGCTGACCAACAGATTGTTGGGAATAAGATAATATAAATGCTGGAGACTTCCTCGGCGCTGACCAACAGATTTGTTGGGAATAAGATAATATAAATTCCGGAGATATCCTTGGAGCTGAATAAGATATAATAAATGCAGGATACCTCCTCGGCGATGACCAACAGATTGTTGGGAATAAAATATAATATAAATGCAGGATACCTCCTCGGCGATGACCAACAGATTGTTGGGAATAAAATATAATATAAATGCAGGATACCTCCTCGTCGATGACCAACAGATTGTTGGGAATAAAATATAATATAAATGCAGGATACCTCCTCGGCGATGACCAACAGATTGCTGGGAATAAGATATAATAAATTCCGGAGATATCCTTGGAGCTGAATAAGATATAATAAATGCTGGAGACATCCTTGGAGCTGAATAAGATTATAAATATTTGTCGAGCTCCATGCTGAAATGAGAATAGAATATGCATCCAAATAGATATAAAGAATAATTAAAAATAATGAAGTGCCTCGCCGATCCGTCGAGGTAGAATCATATAATGCCGAACAAGAATAAGATCTTTCAGAACATAAGAATATGGCCGAGAACGTTGTCAGACCTGAATATAAATAAGAATTATCTGAACGAATGTTGTAATTCTCCTTAAAGCTGAATAAGTATCTTGTCGAGGCATAATTGCAGAATGCCGAATAAGAATAATATTTTCCAGAACATAAGAATATGGCCGAGAACTTTGTTGGGCCTACATATAAATAAGAATTACCCCGACCAACTATCCGTTGGGGGTGAAATATAATAAATGTTATAGTTCTCTTCAAAGATGAATATGATAATAAGTATCTCGCCGAGCTCCATGTTGAGATGAATATAGAATATGAATCCCAATGGATATATAGAATCATTTGTGCTGGAGCAGATATCTGGGCATGAATATAAATAAGAATTACCCCGACCAACTATCCGTTGGGGGTGAAATATAATAATTGTTGTAGCTTTTCCTCGAAGCCGAATATATATAGAGAGAAGAAATTTTTCGAGCTCAATGCTGAGATAAATATAAAATATGAATCCGAACGGATATAGAATACATTGAATCTTGTGCCTGTAAAAATTAATAATTTTCTCTACCATATGTGTAGGCTGAATTGATTAGTCATGAGAATAATTTACTCATCCAATCAATATATGATATGTATCAGCATAAAAATTTCAAAATATGAAATAATATGTTTTATGCCAAATGTGTGTGAGATGGACAAATTATTATCAAATATGCATCATAAGTAAGACGTAAAGTTTTTTTGTAAATTTATTTAATCTCCAACAACCAATCAGGTATTAGTTGCTGTTTAAAAATATTTTTGGGGTGATCATAAGTTAAAAAGACTTAATCCCCCTGCTTGTCCCCAAGCCGAACTCGTGTTTAAAGAAATATCAGGGGTGCTTAGCATTTTTTTAATACCCCAAGATTCTACTGCTGCCGACAAACGACATGGATGTTGCCGACCAACATTTAAGGATATCTCAAGTTATAGAATATATGGTTGGATGACCAGAATATCTCGAATCTTGAGATCAAAAAATAACATTCAATGTAAAATTTAAGCCTTAAGAATGTTAATTAAATGAATAAATATATAACCCACTAGATCGTGTGATTTCGTCAAAGAAACCTTGTGATGTGATGAAGGAGGGGCCAACATATCAAATTTGTGCCCAAAGTCTTGATATGGTCATGATTGTTTTACTGATCCTCTTTTACAAGAGGTGAGTAATGATTTTTCAGGTGAGAGAAAATTATTTTTTTATATTGATCCCTTCCTATTCCCAATTTGGAAAGATAAAAATATGGTGAATGATCGAAATTATTACCAAATTTATATAAAAAATCAATCAATTTGACTTTATTGACATAGATGGAAGATGAACCAAATTAATTATATAGTTCATAAAAATGAATGCAAAAAGTCTCAAACTTGTGAATGCAAAGAAACTCAAACTTGAAGAGAGAGAAAATAGATCTGGGTCATGATTTCCATGAGAAGACTTTTTATTATCTTTAACCTTTTCCCATTCTTTTATTAAAAATATGATGGGAATTTGAATTGACATCAAAGATCTTACAAAATTATTTCAAAATCAATAAAGAAAATTATCAAATCTTATCATCGTTATATATATTGGTATATGTAATCATTTAAAATATTTATTCCATGATATAAAATTAAAACTTGAGAATCAAGCAAAGAGTTATGATTTATGAAATCTACTATTTTTCAGATTTCTAAATAAGGATGAATCTAACAGTTGTGATTTAAAAATCATGAGATGCAACATTTTGTAGATAAAAATTGGACAATTAATTTATGTATATAAACATAAAAATCACGATTCAATCAAAAGATGTATGTATAATTGATTACACGTAGAGAAAATAAAAACTTAGCTTTTGGTGGAGAACAACGCTTGTAACACGTACCCACAGACGGCACCAATCTGTTGATGTAAAAAACTAGATCGCTCTATCACAGATAAATAAATAAGACAAAGATTTTTAAAGTGGTTCGGCTAGGAATAAAGCCTACATCCACTGTTATGTTATTGTTGAGTGTTTGTGGAATTCTTGATTACAAATTCTCTCAAGAAATTCTGGTCCCCTTTGAATGAGGATGATACAAGGTATTTATAGCCCTTAGGCTGTACATGAAAGGGTCGATACATTAAATGATATACATATGAAAGGGTAATACATTTAATGCAGCGTGTGCGTCAAGAATATAAACATTCAATGAATAGTTGAACTGTTGTCCATCTGATAATTAATGATACGGCCGAGATGCAGCTCGGACCGCCTTAGTTGCTCGTTGATTAAGAGTTCCTCGGGTGCCAACTAATACTCCTCGGGTACCAACTAACACTCCTAGGGTGCCGACCAATACTCCTCGGGTGCCGACTAACACTCCTCGGGTGCTGAATATTGCCACGTAGGATGACACGTGTCCTTTTCTGATTGGTCCTCGTAGATGGAGAATTTTTGCGTTAACAACCCTGATGAATCAATAGTGAAGTCAATCTCTCGACTCAAGGGTAATCCTAGAAGATCCTCAGGAAATACATAGGGAAAATAATGCATAACTAGATAATATGCAATCACACATACAAGCTTTTTTTGCGCCATAATGCTGCTTAACCACCTAAATAAATATTTTTGATCTCGGGTAGAATAGAATTTGCAAGGATAATCTATGCTCTGTTCACTACTAAAGCGATAATGAGACCCATCTGTAAGAGATAATTACACACTATGATGATGACACTTGATAGTGGCATCGAAATTGGATAGCCAATCCATACCGAGGATAACTTAGAAACCATCCATATCCATTAATATAAGATCGTACTCTAGATTATAGTCTCCATCTATGATAACACAATTTTGACAGACTTTGCTAAGGACAACACCTCCACCTATGGGCAATCCCACAAACATGGGTGGGCTAAACTCAACTGCCTCTATCCCTAAATAAAAATCTAAGAAACTAGATATAAATGAATGATATGATCCTGAATCAAGTAAGTCTTTCACCCAAGTACTAAAAATAAATAGGACAACAACCCAATCCAAGGGCTCAGTCAAGGACAATATCCCAATCCAAAGGCCCAGTCAAACTCTCATGTGCGTGGACCACCACCATTGGGCCTGCTCAGTCAACTAGAAAATAGAAAGATTGAGTTTATGACAAGCCATCACGTTTAGAACATCCATAATCTGCTCAACCTCATCAAGCCAATATTTTAGCACACCTACTCTTGGTAAAAGTGAAAGTTGAAGGGTTCAATCATCGAAACTCCTTAAGCATAGAAGATACAATAGTACTTTCTACAGTCCCATTACGATTACCACTCTCTCGCTGCGAGAGAGTGTCAGCGTATCAACGAACGACCCTTTCCATGCGTTGAAGCTCGCTGTTCTCAGAAGCGGCATTGTTACGCCTAGTCGCCATCCTAAAAACATGTAATTTAATGTAATAGTATTTTTGAGGAAACATAAATAAGGAAGACGTGTTATCACTCCATCGCACACGTGGATCCTAATGCTCTGATACCAAGTTGTAACACCCCAACCAAAATTTAGATTAGCATTAGAATAACCCAAATTCGAATTGAGGTGTTAAAGGTGATAGGGGAAAAAGGTTCCTTTATTATTTAAGAAAAATATTTATTCAATTGATTTAAGGACATAATATTCATTTGTCAAATTTTAATTTAAGAATAATAAACATTTAACATGCATAATAAAACCAACTTATGATTTGTCCATGAAAAATCATTTAATACCACAATTAATCTATCGAAATGAACTTCACTTAACAAGATCCAAATCCTATAATTGAGTTCCAACATATTAATTAAAGTACTATAAATATAAATCTTAAACAAATTATGGAATGGTTAACAGATCATCTAACATCGAGTCTCACCCTCAGCATCCTTACTGAGATCCTTTCCACTGTCACCAACTGAAGTACCAGGGGTGGAAAAAAGTAAGGGGGTGAGCGAATACCCAGTAGGGTGGGAAATACTAAGCAATAATTTGATAAACAAATTACTATATATTTACAGTGTCTTTCGGTATTTTGTAATACAACTTTCATTTCATTAAATGTTAACGCAACTACATGTAATGCACCCGGGCTATGTGCCTAACTCACACTTAAGCATTTTTATGTCTCGTCCCAGAGATTTAAATTATTAATCCAACTGTGTTGTCATCATAATATTAATAAGTTACATTTATTCAAATTCATTAATCCATTCATTTACCCACTCTTTCATGAATATTACTTTTATTACCTTGGGATTTTCCAACATCCATGATTTCACAGCCTTTCACAATCAGTATCGAGCACACATCTGCTACACTAGCCAGGTTGTTTGGGGCCTTTCACCACTAGGGACGTCATTCCTTTCTTATTATTCTTTTCGGCATCATCCGAATATCATTATCTTTTTGTATATTCACATTCTTCAAAATATTCACATTCTTACAATTATTCTCATTATTCCATGTAGCGGCATTAATTTTTCAGTGTTACTTCTTTACTTCATTATTTGCCTTACTTTTAAATAGTCGAGGAGACCAACTAATAATAATACCGTACTTTGAACACTTATATCCAATCATTGTTTACTTTATTTATTCATTAATGCATTAACATATTTTTAGTACCTTAAAAATGGTTTTACTAGCATTTTAAAGTAAAAAAATATTATCTTCCACTAGTTTTTCACATAATTACTAAAACTTCCATTATGCTATTTTTACACCAAAATGCAACCTTTAAATGGATTTTCAAGGGAAAAAAATATCTTTATAATACCTTACTGCTTTTCTATAATATTTTACACATTCTAACATTTATTAAGTCATTAAAATCACCATTTTAATATATACTTTATTATACAAAGTTCAAATGGGTTTTCTACATCATTCTTACACCAATTTTCATCGTTTTATTGGCTTTTTAAGTGGAAATCGTAACATTATATTTACTAATTATTTTTCTACATTATTTTACACAATTAATCATAAACTTATTCATTGAAATTTCCATTTTAATGTAGAGTTCAAACATATGGTTTTAAGTGGATTTTCTAACCCATTTTAAGTCATTATCTTTACTTTTTAATGTATCAAAGTAGGGGTTGAAGCTTATCATTCTTCCAAAACATGATGAAATCTATCTATTTCATTTCAAAACACGTCATTTATCATTTCGAAAAGTTATTCAAGTATATTCACATGAAATGAAGATTTCTACCTAAGAAATCCATATATATTCATCCTACATAGTCATATTTAAGTAATATATGATTATAACATTTTCTTCTAACAATTTTCATGTTCTAAGTATTAATTTATACAAGCGTGATATTCTGAAATTTAATCAACAAATCTAGTTCATTTTAACACATAAAACACATGGATTTGCATAATAGAAAATAAAAGAGCTAACAATTTTTAACAAGAAATCATCTTTCATCGACATGGGTGTTTTAAGCTTTTGAAAACATGTATTTAGGAAGAGAAAAACTCTAATGATTTATGAAGAGAAGATAACTTTGGAGAAGAAAACTTCAAGTCCTCCTAGATTGCATATAAACTCCACTCATATGCTCCCAAAATCAAGCTTTCAAGCCACGCCAAGTTGCCCCACCCTTTATGTGATGTTTTAATAGAGTTTTGTGGAAATGTGGGTATAAGGGTGAGCTAAGAATTTCGAAAGTGTTTTTCTCTTGAGAACAAAAGAGAGAGGCAGAGGATGGAGGATTTTATGTTTATTTGCTTTACTAGGTTCATGAATCCTCCCACCTTTATTTACACTAATTTTTAAGATCATCTTTTCAATGGTTTGACTCATTTAAGTCTCATAGATTTGAAAATACAAGTGAAATATATTTTACTGAGGTATAGAAAACACAAAACCCAACCACACATCAAATAAGCAAACCACACCACCTAAAATAATTTTTACTATAATTTAAACATAAAATCAATCTAAAACTAGGCCTAACAATTTTTTTTGAAGACTTTGAAGATGGAAAATTTGTTCAAAATTAAATTTTACATTTTTTGTAAAGTTTCAGATTTTTCGAAGCACTTTCATTTTTTGACAAAAAATGATTTTTTTAATTATTTTTTGACCCCATGGTAATTTATATGTATTTTTATGAGTTTAAATTTATGGTCAAATTATTTTTTCTGACTTACCAATTCTCTTAAATAATTCATACAAAGTTATATTTTCGTAACGTCGCATACCATCAAAAAGTGTTGTATTCTACTACTCGTGTCCGTGCATTGTTCGTTTCTTGTCCGACTTGCAAAAAACTTAACTAAATAAATTGCATATCTCACATCATCATAAAAATACAAGTACGTAACAGGCCGTTGATATATAAATAGGCAGTTTTTTATGATAGTCACTTAACTAAAGTGCTTATCTCACATCATAAGTTAATGGCATAAAGTCCTTATCTCACTTAACTAAAATGCTTATCTCACATCATCATAATCGCATAAAAATAGTTAACTAAATAGTTAATGGCATAAAAATAGTTAATGGCATATGCCATTAGATATTTAGTTAATATTTAGTTAGTGGCACATGCCATTATCTAAATATTAACTAAATAGATATTTAGTTAATATTTAGATGATATTTAGTTAATATTTATGTTAACTATTTTTATGCCATTAACTATTAACTAAATAGATATTTAGATATTTAATTAATATTTAGTTAACTATTCCAAAGTTTAACTATTTAGTTAATATTAACTATTTAATTTAACTAAATATTAACTATTTAGTTAATATTTAGTAAACTAAATTGTTAATATTTAGATATTTAGTTAATATTTAGTTAATATTAACTAAATAGATATTTATATAATATTTATCTAAATATTAACTAAATATTTATG
This sequence comes from Sambucus nigra, assembly GCA_949130495.1. Classification (NCBI taxonomy): domain Eukaryota; kingdom Viridiplantae; phylum Streptophyta; class Magnoliopsida; order Dipsacales; family Adoxaceae; genus Sambucus; species Sambucus nigra. The sequence goes on along the minus strand of OX422220.1, from coordinate 444,176,754 downwards.
TTTAGTTAATATTTAATTAATAGTTAATGGTATAAGCATTTTTTTATGCCATAAAAATAGTCATAATGGCATAAAATAGTCAATGGCATAAAAATAGTTAATAGTTAATGGTATATGCCATTAACTATTTAGTTAATAGTTAATAGTTATTGGTATAAAAATAGTTAATGGCATATGCCATTAACTAAATATTAACTAAATAGATAATGGCATATGACATTAACTAAATATTATCTAAATATGAACTAAATAGATAATGGCATATGCCATTAACTAAATATTATCTCACATCATCATAATGGCATAAAAATAGTTAATGGCATATGCCATAAAAATAGTTAATAGTTAATAGTTAATGGCATAAGCACTTTTTTATGCCATTATCTCACTTAACTAAAGTGCTTATATCACTTAACTATTTTTATTTATGCCATCGACATAAAAATATGCCATTAACTTAACTAAATCGCATTGGAATTTATTTATTTTTATGCGATTTATTTTATGATGATGTGCGTGACCATGTGGAGTAACACGTGTGGGAGTGCATAAGGGAACGTGTGTAGGAACTCGTACGGGAGAATTCTGGGTAACACATTTATGAGAAACTCTCCTTAGCTTAAAACAAAATTCTCTAAGGCGACCTCTTCGTTTGTAATGGGAATAAACATAAATGGGCTTGGGTCCTTTCTCAAACGTCTAAGATGAACTTTCTTAGGTGGGTTAGGACGAGGGCCATAAGGATTCATCATAAACTCGAGAATCGGCTTGGTTATGACATGGGAAGTGGATGCACCATCATGTCCTATTCCTATCATCTCAACGTTACCTAACGCGGGACTGAGGAGCATCTTTCCAACCTTTTTAGATGTGTCCTCTAAGATGACCTTGACCTCCCACTCACATTCGAGAAAAATCTTGAGTTGGGATACACGGGCTTCAACTTTCTCACGAGTCTCCAATGAAGATTGAAGATCTCTCGAAATACTAGCCACAATGTTGGTCAAATCGGTCTTCTCTCTACCGACAACAATCAACTGCTCACATAATAAAATTTTCACTTTCTCTAGTTGACTCACCGATGCCTCACACTCGCTCACAATATTCACCTCCTTTTATAAATCACACACCATAAGAGATAAATATTCATTAAGATTTTTATTTTTTAAAGTCTCGGTGTAAAGATTATGAAAGGCTTGTTAGAGATCACCTTCCCCTCACTCAAATTCTCTTTTTCACTATCACTCTTTCTAGAATGATTCAAAACATTATCATGCACTCACGTTTAGAAATGTCGTCATCAGTGTAGGATAAACTAGAAGTACTAACATGACTGTCCATGAATGCAGTAAAGATAGGTTCAAGTGGTGATTCATCCTCGGAATTCACACACTCGATGTCACTATCGCAAAGAGTGGCCTTATGTGTAACTTTTTTGCCTTGTCTCTTTAGCCTAGTCGCACACTTGTGGGATTTATGACCCTTGCATTTGTACTCGTAACATCTCACCTCCCCTTTCTCATAAACATTCTTTCCCTCATTCCCATTTTTATTTCTCTCAAAAATATTTTCTTTGGAAGAATTTTCTTTGTTAAATTTGAGATTTTTTTTGAATTTTTTCAAAAAAATGGTTAAATCGTCAAGCTCAAAATCAAACACAGACTCGGACTTAGAATCATAATCTCTTTATTTCTTCTTTTTAGGTTAAGCTTTCAACGTAATCCCTATTTCTTTTTTCTTAATAGTTTTGGAAAACATGTCGATTTCATAAGTTTGAATGTCTCCTACGAGTTCTCCTAACCTAAGAGTATCTAATATTCCCAACGAATTCAGAGTAGTGACTTTAGGGATAAAACGGGCTGATAGGGATCTTAAAATATTTTTCACAACTCTTATCTCAGGAATTTTCTCACCTAAATTATAACTAGAATTAATTATGTACGATAAATGTGCATAAAACTCATTGAAAGACTCGGACTCTATCATGATAATAGTCTCAAACTGTGTAGTGAGATTTTGAGGCTTAGATGATTTCACATCACTGGTCCCCTCTTTAGTGAGATGGAGTATATTCCAAGCTTATTTAGATGTGGTGCATGTCATGATGCGTCAGAACTCATCAGGGGTAACGGCTCTAGAAATATCACTTAAGCCGCGAGAGTTGTATGTAATACAATTAAACTCATCCTTCGTCCATGTAGCAGCTGATTTAAGGCCTTCGACAATATCGTTGGTCACAGTGGGCGGTGTCCACCCTCTCTCATATACTAGGCATACCCTTTCATCAATCGCTTTTAAAGAATACCTCATTCTCACTTTCTAATGCTCATAATTTGACCTATAAAAAACAGGAAGCCTATTATACAAATTATCCATTAAATCCAACTTTATTAAAGATCACCAATTAAAAAAATTGATATCAATTTTTTTTGTAAAAATGATCACTCAATATTTTAGTGCAACCTGCTCTGATACCAATTTGAGAATGCGGGATTCTATGGAATAATTCATATAATAGGCTAACCATATACAAATTCAATTTTGTCAAATTTTATCTTTAAATTAAATTAGTGTGCATGAAAATACGTGGTCCAAATTAAATAAAGTGAACCAAGCAGGAAAATATGCAAGGAAATAAGAAAAAATCCCTGAAAAGGTAAAACCTTTTATTCAGTACTGTAGAGAATTTGACAGACAGAGTCGACTTATTTACTACTTAGAACAATTAAGTATAACACACATAGTCTTCAAATCTTCTACAGAATACGACCCAGTCCAGTGCCATCCGCCGGTTCTTCAGCCGTAGAGATGGACTCTACAAGGTTTCAGACAAGGTGTGTGGAAACTAGGATTTCATAAACTCACAATTCACATATGGGGATGTATGATTTGGAAAACAAAAAGTGGATTTAGAAAACCAAGTATGGGAAACTTTGGAATAGGTATTAAAAAATTATTTTTACTGAAGTTCTTGATAAATTAATAATAAAACAGGTTTTCATAACAAAAATATGAATTTTGAGGTGGTGGGGTCATTCGAATGAAATTTGACCTCGTTCGAATGAAAATAATAGTCTCTTTCGAACGATATCACATCTCGTTCTAACAACAGCCAAATCTCATTTGAACTGCCTTTTTAACAAGCTTCTAATGACCAATCTCTGTCAAGGAAGAGATATTTCGTTTGAAGGTAATTTGATGGTGGTTCTAATGTGACTGTATATCTTGTTCGAACAAGACTCAATACGTTTGAACAAGACCAAAAAAAACTTTATTTTGAAATAATTTGTATAAAAACCTTGAGTTAAAATTTATACATCCCAACATATGATTTATAAAAGTCCATGAAAGCATAAGTTTTATACCTCCATAACGTGTTGATGTGTCTTCGAATGATCTTAGAGATGTAGTGTTCAGTTTGAGAAGTCGGTTTGTAGCGAGATACGCCAAAACTATAAAATAAGCCTAAGCTATGAGCAATTATAAATTCCCGCTTATACACAAATTAAATCTAAAAGTATTTTTTCTTTTAAAAACCTTTTTATGAAAAATGCCTCAATTTTTTTTATAAACAAGCACCCAAAACCTATTCAGGGATCAAACATAAATATGCATTCGTACCTCATTGAGATCCCTCGAATGAAGAAGACAAAACTTGGCACAAAACACGATGTGTATGCAATGTCTCTTTAGCTTGGTCACTACAATCTTCAAATACGCATCACAGACTTGAAGGACAAATCGAAACCTAATCTTTTTAGTGGTTGTGATATTAACATCTTAGGATTTACACACATATGCACTTTAGGATAAATTCAAATAATAACTCAAATCTAAAGATAAATCTAAAAATATTGAGTTATATATTAAAGGGATCACTCAAAGTGTGATTATAAAAAAGAATGAGCTTATTTTTGAGATTGTTAGAGCTCCTATCTTGATTTTTATTCAATGGGAAAGAGTTAGGGTGCACAAAGGAAATTATTTGTATAAGAGGTCAGGTGATAGTTGTCACAATGTACTTTGTAAAATATCTATTTTCAAGTCAAATGAGAGAGAGAGAGAGAGAGAGAGAATCTGAGGATTTTTTTTCCCAAAGAGGGGATTTTCCTTATAGATTTGTTGTTTTGTGGTGATTTATTTGCATTATAAATAGTTAATTTAGATCAGATCACAAATGAATTCGCATAAATCTTGTGCTGGTTATAATTGAGTAGGTAGATGGACTTTTTAAAAGCTTTGACCTGATTAAAACACTTTAATTAGGTTAGTTAGTTCCTTTTATGTGTGTATTAAATTGATCATACTATTTTTATGAATTAAAAATGTCATCACGTATGTTCAATTACAATTCCATCAATTAAAATCTATTTTCAAGAGAGTCGTGACAACGAGGTTGCTAAAATTTTGGAATTGGACAAAATTTTCCTTAATTGGTGTAAGTGGTAAAAATCATACTAGTTACGGTTCAACACAAAATAAGCCCAGTAGAAAGTAAATCATGTATAATCACATAAGAATAATATTTACGTGGTTCAACAACGTACCTATGTCCGTAAGAGGTTTTCTCCTTTCTATTATTCTGGCTCAAATGGTTATGATTACATTCCCCTTTCCCATGGGGTCTAGGGTTATATTTATAAGACAAGAGATAATTAAGTTATGGATGGCTCTATTGGCTATAATAGTTACTTCAGCTTGATCGAATATATCTTACCCATTGATTCTCATAGGTCAGTTATCTCCAATAGTCCTTATCTTCATGGATGAGATCATGACCAAATCAAGGGGCACATTCCCTTCTCACACGTGTAGTGGGATTATTTTCTTAACAATTATCCATAAATCTTTGTAGCCTATTAAAGTCGTGAAGGTTTTGCTCGCTTCTTCAAATAGTCCTAGTTGCAGTTAGTTCCTCTCGTTCATACATATTATGGTTAGAGGTCATGGTAGAAGTAATGCTTGAAGGTGGAGAGTTCATTTACCTGCCAACTTTGAAAGGTATGCCCGTAGTTTGCCTCGATTATTTTAGGGGTACGCTAACGGCGTAAGCTAAAGGGGGAGTTGCGTGCTAGCAGTGATTTTAGAGCGTGTCACCTATTGCTGGGATTTTACCTTTTAATGTATACCAACCCACATCTGTCACCAGTTTGGTTCATTTTTCAAAACATCTATTTCCTTCAAGAGAACCAAAGATCCCATTATTGCTTACACACTTGTAAGCCTTCTTCACTACTATCTAAATTTCTATATTTTCTTCAAGGAATTTCATATTTCCTTCTATTTACTTTTGCCTATTATATAACTGGTATATGTAATTAATGAAAACACCACTGAGGCATTTAAATCTCATTATATCCCTTCATGGATGATCGTTGAGTTAGACTCACATCTCATGGACTTCTACAATATTGATGATGGCCATTATATTTTCTCCCAGTTCTTTGTTGAGGCCATATTCACATTTCCCCCAAACCGTTTAGTCCTTGAGCAATAATAATTCTTTGATGTAGTCCCTAACCAATGTTCTCCCAACACCTAGAGGATTGTAAATGGTGTAAACTGCATAAATTAGCTCTACAGACCCAATAAGGGATCCTAAAGATTCATTATTTTTATATCTGAGTAATGAACAATGAGAAGGTCTATTACATAAAGTTAAAGAGGTTTGAAAGGGCTTTAGTCTTCAACTTGTCGGATTCTAATAATGCGTATTGTCCCCATAGTTTCCTGGTCAAGAATTGGGAACCTTTTCTCATCCTAAAGGGTGGTGAGACCCACAAGGGCCCCAGGTTCCCTAAGGGTGGGAATTAAATAGGTCAAATATTCTTTTATGATTCTTTACTCGGTTGTGTTTACTGGTTTCCATATCGTGTGCACTGTTTTGATACTTTGATATTTTGCTGGGTGTATCTTTGCAATAAGAAATATTACAATCCATGAGATGTAAACTTTATTTCACTAGAAAAAACTTGGCCAATCAAATAATGTTTGAGAGACCCTGACTACCCAAGATTAGTTGCACTCCTCCTCTCTTACACTTTATCAATAACTTTATTTTTTGCTCAGCCTAACCATAGATCCCAGAGGATATTATTGAGCATAACTCTTTGGAATCAAGTACATTTGGATCTTTTGAGTTCATCAATGTCTTTGTCATCCCCACAAGTTGGTCCCACTTCTTTTAAAGACAATATGGCTCCAAAATGGTAGATACCAAACATGATGGGGCTGATCTTTGCCCAGCTTCTCTTACTTCTCGATCGACTAAACATAAAGAGGTTGGGGTTCTTTTGACCTTTTTATTACGAGGGATTCCCCAAAGAACGTGCAAGTTCAACCTATAAAATTGAGCAAGGCGAGCAACATCCTTGCTATTTACCCAGTGGTCACAAACATTTTACCAAGTTGAAACCTCCTAACCATCTTACACTAGTGATCAACATTTTCCTTAAATACAAATGTAGTAAGGGCCATCTTCTGATCCTTAGTCATTCCCTTTAAATATTCTCAGTGTTGTTTATCCAAATATCAAGCTCTAAGGGATTAGGATCCTCTTGAAGGGTTGCCAACCCAATTTATTGAAGTGCTCAATAGTGTAACTAACATGCCTTTATTCAGTCATTCTTGTCATCATTGCCCTTGTTAGGGCCTTAGCAAATCCAACCACCATTTGTGGTACTTGTTCTCCATTACCTCCTCCATTGGGGCAATGGGGACCACAATTTCAACATTATTTACTGCGAATTCTCTGACTCCTTAGTGATTACTTCTTGTCATGGCTTTATGGAAACAATTGCACATGTATAAGTCTAATATCCCAGTTTTAAATTTCAAAGTGGAGGTATACCTATAGTCTATAGAAAAAAATGCTCTAATACCATATGTAATGACTACCATATTAGGTCGAGTCGTGATTATGTTCACAATGATAGATGATAAAAGATTTTTTAAAGGGAAATCTTACTAGGTCGCGGTCTTTAAGTATGCCTAAGCCTTATAGTCATTCTTAATAGTACTTCTCATTCACCACAAGTACTCAAGCATAAAGTAATAAGTTTAATCTCAATTAAAATAACCACAATCCTTACAACATATATTAGAGAATTTACTTGATTCGATAGATGATATTAAAATCTTTTCAATTAAAATGGCTTAAGAAAATGCTTTTCCTAGCATAGTCAACTATAACTAGATATGGAAGTTTAACAAAACCTATGCCAAATCTCTATATCCCTTTCTAGTTGGATCCTTAGTAATTTTCCTTCCTAGTCAACTACTTATAAATCCCCTTCGTGTCATGTTATCATAAGGAAGTTAAGAAATAAAGGAATGATCTCAAATTACCCACTAAGCGTTAAATCAAATGCCCTTGAATCTGCCTGCCAATGTTTATAATCACAATTATATTAACAAAGATATAAAATGGATAATATATGAAATTTTAAATGTAATAAATATTGATCTTATTTTCCCCAAACCCCATATTCAACACCAATGAACAAAAATGGAATATCGACTAAGGGTATGCACAAATATCTACCTTCGGCATCCCAAGACTCAATCTCCATTGATCCACCAGTCTCCATCTTCCCCTAAGTCTCAACATCCCTAAGTTTTCCAAATATCCTTGTCTTTTGTGTCCTTCAGTCGTACTTTGGATAGACTTCGCAACTCCCCAACCTAATTTTGAGTTTCTCTTGACCAAGTTATTCCACAGTCGCAACACCTCTCCTACCCACGTTCAAGAAGTACGATTCGTGATCTTTTTCTATCTTTATAGCCTTGGCTAATATTGAAAAAGTACCACTTAATTTGTTTAATACAAGATTAAACAGTCTAAATGGATCCAAACAGTTTTTTGAAGAAACTCTTTTCTTAAAACAAACAGCTAACATAAGATGTGTATTAAAATATTTATGAATGAGATATTTCAGGTATTATGTAACCAAGTTTCGAAAACCAAAACTAAAACAGTTTTAAATCAACACGCTAATATAAAAGGATGAGAGGAAGATTAAGTACACAAGTGCACAAGAATTTTAACGTGGTAAAACCTCACCCAATTGGGGAAACGTCCACGGAGGTCTCTACACCTCAAAATAAAAATCCACTAAAATAAATTAACAAATTACAAACTATTTAACGATTTAAGCACACAATCAGACCTAATCTAAGTTCAAAAATTATACCAGCTCCTATGGATTATTTTGACTTCTCCCAAGACTCTGATGTTGTAGATGTTCTCTCAGCTTTGTAACTCCACTCCTTTTAGCTTTAGGTCGACTCTTAAAGTCCAAAATCTCTCTACCAACACGTTTTTGTGTTATAGTGTGAAAGTGTTATGATGTGACGTGCCTAACACATGCATGAAACTCAAACACACTTATTATAGACATAATGATTATCAAATTACAAATAGAGTTCTAATATGCAAAAGAAATTTCCAAAATCAGTTTGATTCAAAATCTCAGACTTTTTGATCTTTAAATTTATCCACAGATCAAGAGGGAATCTTGCTATATAAAAGAGCCAAGATCCTAGACACTTTCTTTATTTGAAAATGTACAATTATTTCACAAAATGTGAAATATATGAAAGTGTAAATATCCAATCAAGATCTTAGCTTGATCTAAGTCTAAATATTCTCAGAAATTGAAATTAGAAATGATTTTGTTGGTTTAGGTTTTGAAAACAACATAAAGTTTAAAAATAACCAACAAAATAGATTTCTCCAAAGAAGAAATCAAATTGAGTAATATCTACGTGATATGTATCACTGAGTCTCAAATCTCAACTTTTTTATGAAAGAATTGAGATCAGGACTATGTGACTTAGTTATACAAGATATTAAGCCTAGAGAGGATGGATTTTCTCAAAACTCAAACTAACTCAACTCACAAAAGGATTTTCAGGGGAGAATTTGGCCAGAGTTAGCTTAGGGTTTTATTTTCTCTCTCTATTTCTTCTTCTCTCTCTCTCTCTCTCTCTCCTATCTTTTTTCTCTCAGAGGTGAAATGATCCAAAGATTGTAAACGTTGCATGTATGGGTTATATTTATACTAGAGCATGGAAGGCTCTAAAACTTCGAAGCAAATCAACGATCAGGATTGAATGTAAAGGATTGAAGTAAATCTAACGGCTGACTATGCACTGCTATTAAAAATGCTCTAATTGGTTCAAAATGTTAAAACTTGGATCGAAAAAGAAGACATTCAGACCATTGATAAGATTGATCCAATGGTGTAACTAAGGTTTCAGGTATGTGAGGTAGAGAAAACACAGATTTGGCAGTTATAAGATCACCACGTGTAAGACTACAATCAATTAAAAAATGCTTGTTTTAAAGTTTGAAAGAATTCAATTTTCTCCCACAATATTATCTAGCGCTTCTGGATTCTACCCAAGCAAAGTTTTAGGAACTTATGGAAATTATAAAACGACCCCAAAACATTTTAAATGTCTAAAAAATGATTTAAAAATTCCTAAAAATTATTTAAAATATCCCCAAAATTGTAAAAAATCATTTTGATGGGATTTAACTCACACACACCCATATTATGAAGAATGCAACACATTAAATGCAATCCTAGGTGAGGTGTTGGTGTTCTACCTTTAGGGAAGTTTTGAGGAATTGATATGTAGAGTCTGTGGCTCTTTGGTAGACTAGGATATGACTCAATTTTATCACTATTTCCAAACTAGATGAGCACCTATATAGTATAGACTCAAGTGAGTCAAAGATAGAGGGTGCTTCAACCTCCCCCATTGGAAATATGAGGCAAAATCTCCTTTGAGTCATCTAAGACTCATAGGGATACAAAAGAAATAAGAAAATCCTATTCCTATACAAAAATTATATCTACCCAATATCCTAGAAAAGGAAAATTACATAACTCAACTAGTTACAGACCAATACCCTATCAAAATTCTAATATAAATGAAGGTACTGACTTCTGAAAATGAGATAACTAACATCAAGCATTTTAGTTGAGAATACATCAAGAAAGTTTAAGTGGACTCAAATTTCTCCCCCATTTTGTCTCAAATGGACAAAGGGCAAAGAGAACAAGTATGAAACAATAAATCATTATTCTGCCATAACCATACCAATAGATTTGCGTAAAGATTCAAATCTAAGATAATCCAAAGGCTTAGTAAATAAGTCAACTAATTGTAATTTAGTAGGAAGGTAATTAGTTTCTAACTCCTTAGATTCAACTAAATTGCGTATGAAATGAAATCTTATTTTAATATGTTTGGTACCAGAGTCCTGAAATGGATTTTTAGAAATATTAATTGCGCTTTGATTGTCATAATAGAGATGTAAATTATCTTCAGTTATACCGTAATCTTTTAGCATTTATTTTAGACAAAGTAATTGAGCACATCAACTTCCCGTGACAATATATTCGGATTCGGCAGTAAATAAGGAAGTACAATTTTATTTCTTACTACTCGATCCTACCAAATTGTTACCAATATAGTAACATGCTCCTGAAGTACTCTTACTATCATCGAAACACCCAGACGAATTAACATCAGTGTATCCTACTATAGTACTAGAAGTGTCTTTAGTGTACCAGAGTCCTTAATTTAGAGTGCCTTTAATGTATTTGATAAGTCTTTTAACGCATAATTAATGACTCTCTTTAGGATTGTTTTGATATAGGGCACACATGCAAACATAGTACATAATATCAAGACGTGAGACAGTAAGGTAAAGTAAGCTTCCTATCATGCTACGGTATAAAGTAGAATCGATAGATTTACCATTCTCATCTATTGAAAGTTTGACAGAAGTACTCATGGGGGTCCTAACTTCTTTTTTTGTTTCTAGGACAAACTTCTTAAAAATCTCTAAAGCGTATTTAGATTGAGATACAAATAATCCATCTGAATTTTGCTCAACTTGGAGTCGTAAGAAGAATTGTAACTCCCCTATAAGTGACGTATGAAATTTTTTATGCATAATTTCAGAAAAGGTTTTGACATCTGCAGGGGAGGTAGATCCAAAAATGATATCGTCTACATATACTTGGTCTATGGTAATGTTTCTATCAAATTGTTTGACAAAAAGAGTTTGATCATTCCCTCCTTGTTTAAAATCGTTGTTTAGAAGGAAGGTAGATAGCCATTCATACTAAGCTCTAAAAGCTTGTTTTAACCCATAAAGAACTTTCTTAAGCCGGTAGACTTAATTTGGATAATGAGGGTCAATTAACCCTTTGGGGTGTTCTACGTAGGTCTCTTCAGTCAAGATGCCATTAAGGAAAGAAGATTTAACATCCATTTGATAAAGTGTAAACTGCAAATAACAGGATATTGCAAAGAGTAAGCGAACAGACGTAAGGCGAGTGACATGTGCAAAAGTTTCCTCAAAATTTATGCCTTCAATCTGGGAATAGACATGGGCAACTAATTTAGATTTATTTTGAATAATCATCCCAAATTCATCTATTTTATTTTTAAAAATTCAACGTGTGCCGATAACCCTTTTATTTTCAGGCCGGGATACAAGATACAATACATCATGAATGACAAATTAAAGAAGTTTCTCCTGCATAGCACTTATCCACAATGGGTCATTCAGTGATTCATTAACATTCTTTGGTTCTATAAGATAAACAAAGCATGCATAATGAGCAAGAGTACGTAGTTGATATCTTATAAGAAGTGGCTCAGTAGGATTACCAACTACAATATCTAAAGGATGATCTTTGGAAACCCAGTTAGGCACTTCAGGGGTCTCAGTTGTTAAGGACTCATCTATCTCTGAAGAATCATAAGTTAAAATGTTTTCGAATTCATCCACTATAGCTAGTTATTTGATCTTACTCTCTACTTTAGTGTTAATTACAACCACATTAATGGATTCCATAAAGGTTTTGGTACAAAGATTATAGAAATGGTAGGCCCTACCATTTGGAGAGTATCCTAAGAAAATAGTTTTATCTCCGTTGGTTTCGAATTTAGACAGATGTTCTCTGTCCTTATAGACATAACAAGTGCTACCAAAGGTTCTAAAGTATTTTAGGCTAGGTTTATTTCCATACCAAAGTTCATAGGATATTTGTTTTGTATTTTTCCTTAGATAAACTCGATTGATTATGTGATAGGCTGTACGAATGGATTCTAACCAGAAATATTTAGGCAGGTTGTTCACATGAATCATCACACGGGCCATTTCTTGAAGAGTGCAATTTTTACGCTCAGTAATTCCTTTTTGTTGAGGTGTCTTAGGGGCACTAAATTCATATTTATAACCATTATAGTCACAATATTCGATAACACATGAATTTATGGATTAACCTCCTCTATCACTGTAAATTCTATCTACCTGGGAATCCTTTTCATTTTCTATACGAACTAAAATTTTCAAAAACTTATAGAAAATTTATAACTTGTGTTTTAAAAAGGCAACTCAGGTAAATCGAGTGAATTCATCAACCATAACTAGGATATAACTGTTGCCACAAAAACTAACAGTAAGAGAAGGACCCATTAGGTCCATATGGATGGGTTCTACAGGTTTAGTGGATAAAACTTCTTTAACTATCTTGTGGGGAGCCTTAACAATATTTCCTTCTTGACAGGGACCAAATATGATGTTTGAAATTGGTTTGATGTTAGGAAGACCTATAACTATCTCTTGGGAGCACAATTTACTAAGACTGTCATAATTAATGTGACCCAACCTATTATGCCATATCTCATTGTCATCCATTCTGGCAATGTTACAACCTCTATACTTGGATTAACCATGTAATAGTTATTTGGTGTACGGAGTCCTGTAATAATGCAATCACCTTTTTCATTTAAAATTTTGCAATTGTTCTTTAAAAAGTTGACAATATGGTTGGAGTCATAAAACTGCGATATACTTAGTAAATTAGCTTGAAGACCTTTTACTAAGAGAACATCCTCAAGAATAGGTAATCCTTATTCATGGAGTGTTCCTTTACCAATGATTTAGGCTGATACACCATCTCCAAACAAGACTTTTCCTCCAGAGAAGTTAGTTTTGTTTGAAAGTTTGGTATCATCCCCGGTCATATGTTTAGAACATACAAAGTCTAAACCAGATGCTATATGTTCAACTTTAAAAGAATTGATCATAATGTCACATTTCATCTGGGGTAATAGATCATCTTTTCTAACCCAAATTGCTCTAGTTTTCAATTTGCGCTTATTTGCTCGTATTTGATAAAAGTCGCGAGCTTCAGCCTTTTCTTTAAAATATTTTTGCGCAGGTTTATGACGAGTATAAATAGTTTGAGCATTTGGTTTAAAAAAGAATCTAGGATTCCTTCTTGTTGATAGTCTATTGGTATTAGTTCTTCTCTTCCTATTTCGATAGTTAAAATTCTTATCTGACTGTTTAGGTAAGACATAATTGTTTTGGCTTCTCCTGGAATAGTTAAAGTTATAGTAAATAGGAGAGTTATATACTGGTTTATATAAATGTTTGGAATAGCAACCATCAAGGTAAAGTCCATAGACATCACAATAGGAGCAGTGAAGATGGCTCGTGGAACTCTTAACCTCAGGAAAATTGTTAACTAAAGGCTTGTCTAAGTTTTGAGCTATAGTCTTGTTCCTAGGTGGCATAAGATGAAGTGACGAATCAGCTTGTCTAATCGGAGGGCACACATATTTATCCTTATATTCAATATTATGCTTAGAGTTACTTGATTCACCAATGTCTAACTTTTGTTTTTTTGAGTAAAAATTATTTTTCAAAGTTTAAAAATTTGGATAAGTTTCAACAGGTCTTTTGTCACTAGACATAAACTTGATAGGTTCAAAAGTTTTTGTTTGCTTAGAATTGTTGGGGTAAAAGCCTATTCCAGTTCTGTCATTAGAATTGGTCTAACTTTCAGCAACACAGTCTTCAAAACATTTAGAGTTATTTTTAAATTTAGCAAACTTTTTTAAGACTGTTAATGTCTTTTCTTTTGTTTGTTCCAATTCTAACAACTTCCCTTTGTATTTATTTTCCAGAATTTCATTTGAGTCATACAACTCTTTCAGTTTTTGTTCAAAAGTTTTATTTTCATTCTTATGAGTTAGACATTGAGAAGTGTACTCTTCAACATTCTGTTTGATCATATGACTTAGGGTTTCTATCTTCTGAGTAAGATCTTTGACTATTTTTTCAAGTCTAATGATTTTCTTTAGAGTTTTTGTGTACAGTGTGTGAATGTCAGCAAGGTCCATATTGTCGGAGTCACTAATTGTGCAGTCAGTGTCCCCTAGAGATTCATTTTTAGGACTCACACACCCATTGGCATCAATAATAGATCATTCCCTTTGACTCACACACACCGCGTTTGAATCATTGTCAACATTTTCAAGTAACAAAGAAGACAAATTAGTAGGGCTGGCATCATTCAACATAGCATGATCAGATTCCTTATCATCAGTGTATATGATTTTAGCAAAGAAGGACATACATGGGTCATAAGTATTAGATGATTCAAGTTCATCAGTTTCTGATTTACTTGAGTCATCCTAAGTCTTGCACAAGTTATCCCTAGTGTTCTTGTTCTTATTCAAATTAACTCTACATTCACTAGCTAAGTGTCCTAACTTTCCACATCTCTAGCATTCAATGTTCTTAAGGTCTCTGCTAGGTTTGTTGTCAAGTCTTTTCTCATGAGGCCTATTATTAGAGTTGTTTGGACAGGTAGGTTTGACTTGTCTGTTTGTAATTTTATTTCTGAATTTCACAATTTTCTTGAAATGTTTAGACATTTAGGAAATCTGGTTATCCAAGCTCTCTAAATTACAGTCCTCATCAGAGTCCTAGTCAATTTCAGGTAAATGGCATTCATGTTTAGTCAACTTAGAGGTAAAGATAAGATTGGAGGCAAATTGTTTCTTATGGGGCTGTATTAATTGATTCTTAAACTGTAATTCCATTTCCACAGTTCTTAGCTTGCTACTGAGGAGTTCTGGGGTAAGGTTTTGATCGTCCATGTACTCAATTTCATAGCGCTTATTGTCATACTTTTATGGAAGTGACCTTAGAATTTTAGAGACAATTTCTTTCCTATCATAGATAATCCCATTAGTATGCATCTTAGTCACTATGTTTGTCAAACTAATGTAAATTCATCAAATGACTCAGTCTCAATCATGACTAAAGTGTTGTACTGTTGGATTAACATATGGTTTTCAGTAGCTTTAGCACCCGTGTCTCCTTCTTGTGCAGCCACTAGGGTGTCCCATGCTTCCTTAGAGGTAGTAAATAAAGATATCCCCTAAAATTCGTGTTCATTAATGGACATGAATATAACATTTTTGCCTTTGTTACTGTCAAGGGAAGTCTGTTTCTCTTCTTTAGTGAATTCACTTAGCAACTTACTAATCCTTACAGTACTTACTTCATCGACTGGTTTAGTAGGAAAAGTATAGCCATTTTCAATAGCATCCCAGACTTCATCTCCAATTGTCCCTTGGATGAAATCAACCATCCTCATTTTCCAGTAAGGGAAGTTCGTTCCATCAAAGAGAGGGGGCCTGGACAGATTACTTAACCTCTTAAATTTCTTCTACATAGTTTGTTTTGAGAAAACCATTTCAGAAATTCAAGATCTAAAAGAATTTGTAAATCAAAGCTATGATACCAATTGAAAAAGTATCACTTTAGTTGTTTAATAAAACATTAAACAGTCTAAATGGATCCGAACCATTTTTTGAAGAAACTCTTTTCTTAAAACAAACAACTAATAGAAGATGTGTATAGAAGTATTTATGAATGAGATATTTCAGGTGTTATGTAACCAAGTTTTAAAAACCAAAACTAAAACAGTTTTAAATCATCACGCCAATAGAAAGGGATGGGAGGAAGATTAAGTACGCAGGTGCAAAAGAATTTTGACATGGTAAAACCCCACCCAATCGGGGAATATCCACGGAGGTCTCTACACCTCAAAATAAAAAATCCACTAAAATAGATTAACATATTACAAACTATTTAACAATCCAAACACACAATCAGACCTAATATAAGTTCAGAAATTATTCCAGCTCCTCTGGATTATTCTGATTTTTCCTAAGGCTCTGTTGTTGTAGATGTTCTCTCAGCTTTGTAACTCCACTCCTTTTAGCTGTACGTCGACTCTTAAAGTCCAAAGTCTCTCTACCAACCCGTTTTTGTGTTGTAGTGTGAAAGTGTTATAATGTGATGTGCCTAACACATGTATGCAACTCACACACACTTATTACAGATAAAATGATTATCAAATTACAAACAGAGTTCTAATATGTAAAAGAAATTTTCAAAATCAGTTTGTTCGAAACTCTCAGACTTTTTGATCTTTAAATTTATCCACAAAAGAGGGAATCTTGCTATATAAAAGAGATAAGATCCTAGACACTTTCTTTATTTGAAAATATACAATTATTTCATAAAATATGAAATATATGAAAGTGAAAATCCTCAATCAAGGTCTTAACTAGATCTAAGTCTAGATATTCTCAAAAATTGAAATCAGAAATGATTTTGTTGGTTTAGGTTTTGAAAGAAATATGAAAGTTTAAAAACAACCAACAAAATAGATTTCTCGAAAGAATAAATCAAACTCAGTAATATCTACGTGATATGTATCACTGAGCTTCATATCTCAACTTTTCTATAAAAGAAAATGAGATCTGGACTATGCGACTCAGTTGGACAAGAGATTAAGAACTAGAGAGGATGGATCTTCTCAAAACTCGAACTAACTCAACTCACATAAGGATTTTGAGGTGAGAATTTGGCCGGAGTTGGTTTAGGGTTTTATTTTCTCTCTCTCTCTCTCTCTCTCTCTCTCTCTCTCTCTCTCATCTCTTTTTTCTCTCAGAGGTAAAATGATCCAAAGATTGTAAACATTGCGCGTATAGGTTCTATTTATAATAGAGCATAGAAGGCTCTGGAACTTCAAAGAAAATCAACAACCAGGATTGAATGTAAAGGATCGAAGTAAATCTAACGGCTGACTATGCACCGTTATTAAAAATGTTCTGATTGGTTAAAAATGTTAACACTTGGATCGAATAAGAAGACATGCATGCCATTGATAAGATTGATCCAATGGTGTAACTAAGGTTTTAGATATGTGAGGTAGAGAAAACACAGATCTAGTTGTTATAAGATCCCCACGTGTAAGGCTACGATCAACTGAAAAACGTGTGTTTTGAAGTTTGAAAGAATTCAATTATCCCCCACAATATTATCTAGTGCTTTTGGATTCTATCTAAGCCAAGTTTTGGGAACTTAGGGAAATTATAAAATAGCCCCAAAACATTTTAAAATCCAATTTTAAATGTCTAAAAATGATTTAAAAATTCCTAAAAATTATTTAAAATATCCCAAAAATCGTAAAAAATCATTTTGATAGGATTTAATTCACACACACTCATATTATGAAGAGTGAAACACATAAATTCAATCCTAGGTGAGGTGTTGGTGTTCTACCTTTAGGGACTTTTAGAGGAATTCATATGTAGAGTCTATGGCTCTTTGGTAGACAAGGATATAACTCAATTTTGTCACTATTTCCAAACTAGATGATCACCTATATAGTATAGATTCAAGTGATTCAAAGATATAGGGTGCTTAAAGTATATGTCAAAGTCAAAGCCCCATAACTAAACTATGCTCCATCTCCCTCGATTTAGTCGTTTGGGCTCAAGTAGAAAATAAGAGGCTACTACAAATAAAATGCCTCATTCTAGCACTTCAATGCCATGGCCTCAACATCAGAATCTAATGAAACACTTATACAAATTTAGGCACGATGCTATTACCTATGTCCGCGACCTCATATAAGGAGTTAGAGCTCCTAATATTCAAATATCAAGGGGTACCTTAGTAAAATGATAGTTTTATCCCAAAAATTATCCAAAATATATTTTCTCAAAGATCAAATGGAAAACCCTATAATTTCTCTTAAATAAGCATCAATGTCTCTAAAATCAGTTGAGCCTTTAGGCACCCAAATCCATCTTATTCAATGAATTTTTTTTATAACAAGAACATACCATGAATAGTAAAATTCCATGGCCATTACCCAGAAACTCAGATTTACGCACGAGGGCTCATCTAAGTCAACAAAACATAGAGACTAGGGTTTATGAAAATAAAGTAGAATGTGAGGTAGGAGTACCTTGCCAAAGGACTTAGGTCAGTTATGAACAACAACATTCCACCCCCTTTAATAACGCTACCCCGCATTCTGTATAATGATAATCCTCATCCTCCTTTTGACAGCGCCTCCATTTTCCCTTAAATTCTCATTTTCTCTCTATAGAGTTTTGGTAATGATTTTCTCAAAGTTTATAGCAACTTTTGGAGTAGAGATCAAGTGTTATATTTATAGGAAGTGAGGGAACCTATTGAATCCAATTTTATCACCACTTTTTCAAAAAGTCTCATTCAAAAAGGATTTTAGAAGCTTTAAAACATGGACCTTAAGAAATAATCTGATTATTCCTCTTCATTAATTTACATATTGTGTTTCTGTGTAATTCTGAGCTGTAAACTCCATAACCTCTTTAACATAGGCCGCAGCCTTAGGAACATGTTTTGGCCTAGTAGTGTTAGTTGTGGCCATTGCAACTATCTGCGACCTAAAGGTTATGGTTGTGACCTTTCTCATATTCCATGGCCTACTAAGGTTTATGTAAGAGTATTAATATACTCATTTGTATGCATAAAAATGTGATTTTGCTGTCTTGATCTTGCTTATGAACAAATCTTTGGTCGGGCCTTGCATCATAGTTGATAAGAAATTTATTTTCTTGCTTGTAATCTTTGCTTTTGTGTTTTGTCAATTAAATAAACAAATGGGGAGATTATAAGAGTATTAACATACTCATTTGTGCACTTATAGGTAGTTGTTTTATTATGATTTTCCAAAACACTTTGGGTTCATGATGTACCTCTTCAAAAATAAGCATCAACGTTCAAGATTTTGAAGATGGTTTGATCATCCTCATAACTCATATATCACACTTTGGATGAAATATATATTGGGGATTCCCTACACTCATGTCGCATGATTTTACAAAAAAATTTAAACATCTTAGTAAAAATTTGTATAAGTAAAAAATGTGGTTTTGTTGTATTGATCTTGCTTATGATCAAATTTTTGAAAAATCTAAATATATGCAAGTGGAGAGAGTATACGATTTTTTACCGATAACTCATTTTCAAAAAACGTATTTCTATACACTTTGGGTCTTTATCCCAACAAGATTATTATGACCATTGAGGTTCTTTTTCCCAGTTCAAATCATTTGTGAACTCCCATGTTTGAAGAAAAAGTCTAGTGCATCAATGTTGATGTGTGTATAAGGATCTCTGGCTTACTACAAATTTGTGGAAAACGTGTGAGGTGTGAGTTAGCGCGAAAATAGTATTAGACGTTCTTCCCATATATATGTCTATAAGAACTTTTAATGAGATTATGGAATTGGCCTGAGGTTTTTCCCATTAGTGGGTATTTGTCCTTGTACATCATGTAACATGATCTTATTTACCTCCTCCGCATCGTTTATCACCAACATGCTCAAACAAGATCAAAACTTAATTTGTTTGATAAAATTTGGTAAATTTTTAAACATATACTTGTTGGTCATCTAGCACAATTTTTGGTGGGTCTCCATTTTGATACGCAATACGCACTCTCAACTAGCGTCAGAGCTTGATCCTCTTTTGTTAATGTTGGAAAACCTTTTTGTAGATTGTGAATTTTTTTTTGTTAATATGGATAATAGTGTCATGTTTAGAGGAATGGAATTTTTTTAGGACATTAATCAAGCTACATATACGTTCAACTCTTTTGATGGTGTTTCATCGAGTATAATGTTGTCAACCTTCATCTATTGATGATAAATGTTCTTCTGATATTGATATTCAATCTTCTCGTGGATATTCTATTGATGTCTCTTTAGATGAAAAAGATAGTAGTGATCTTCAACAAGCTTATGATAAAATCTTCTATGAAAAAGTTAGAACTTAAGAAAAGCTTGTTGAAAACTTCCATTAAACTCAAAAAAAGTGAAACATAAAATGCCTTTTTAAAAATGGAAGGTGTAACACCCCGTGTTTTTATTAATTAATTATTTAATTAATTCAAAAATTAGAGAAAAATAAAATTTTGGATTTAATTATTTTTAATAATTAAAAATATTGGTTTTTATATTCAGAATTCGAAAAGCTAACTTAAAAGACTCGTAATATAAGTATATATAAGTCATGGGAGTTTAGAAGAGTCATAAAAATATAAAATTTTCTAAGAGTCCTCAAAGCATAAACTCTCTAAAATAAAAAATATATAAAAATCTTCGACCATCCGATCGAGCTAAATTTTTTGTGCAGCTTCCTCTCGTCTTCAACTACAACTCTCCCAAATTTCAGCAAATTCCAACGGTCCGATCGTACGGAATGTTTATTTTAGTGTTTGTATCTGATTAAATCTCTTTTCTTAATTAAATTATTAATCCTTTATATATCACAACAAATTCGTGGATTGGCTTTTCAAATCACTTTTTCATCAAATTTTCAACCAGAAGACCTCTCCAAATTATTTCCTTTCATCTACAAACTTTAGTCCCAAACTTAATCAAGTGTTTGACTCAATATTTTAAGGCTTAATTGGTGTTTTTCAAGATTATTCCAGAACGACTCTTTGCTAATTTTTCGAGAGAAATCTAACTGTCAAATGAGTTATTCCTCATCTAAATCATAAGCATGAATACTCTATTCCTTTCCTTTATTATTATGATTTTTAAGTGTCGCCTAAACCCTTAATCACAAGTTTTTGATTAAAATCAATTAGCAACTTAATTATAGAAAGTGGACACTAAATTTTGGGACTGTTTTTATGAAAATTTTGAATTGAATTTAATCTTTGAAACCCTTGGGTGCGTAGGTTAGATTTTTGGATTTTTATGGTTTTGGGTGTAGGTTCTCATGTAGAATTTTTATGGGATTATTTATGTGGTTAATGGGACGCGTTCACACTTATAAAAATTAGATGACATATAAAAGAGAACGATTATGTCATATTGAATATTATTGCATGTTAATTAATTTACATTATTGAACGCAAATAATTGTGTTCAAAACGATGACAGTGCTATTTATTGAATTAATTTGAATTGAGATCTTTATGATTAATTGCTATATTATTCTTATAATTTGTGTTTTGTGTGATTTATTTTATTCACGTTTGCCATCGCGGTGATGAGGGGCTTTGGGGATAGTATATTGCTCAACCTTATTCTAGGATGCTTACTAGGTGTTGGACTAGTGGGTAGGCATTGGTTAAAATTTATACTTGCTAGGTATGGGAGTGGTTAGTGTAAATTCGTGGGGACTTTATATTTCGGGTTGGGGTGGATTTTTACGTTATATCAACATTTAGTTAGCCAAGGCATGAGACTAGGACTTATTTTTTGTTGGTGATTCATCCTATATATAGGATATGACGTATGTATATTTGGGGACCCTTAGGTTTGGGACTAAGGGGTATTTTGAGGATCTCACATCGATAAAAAGGGCGGGGTAATTTGATAATTGTGAAAATTGAGAATTGAGTATTAATACCTAAGATAATAAAACATGTATTAAAATACGGGCGACATAAATAGCGAGGGTCGACAGTTTAAATGGGTCAGTCGGCATTTTATATCGTGTTGTGTGTAGAACCTTGTCAAATTGCGGGATCGAAAGTTTAAACGGATCATCTATCGTTTTGACAAGGGGAAGTGTTAAACTTTAGGGAAATTACAACCCGGGGCGGGAGGACCGCAAAAATAAAAAGTGAGAAGAATGATAATTTGGGTTAATTTAATTAAATTAATAATTTGGGGACTGTGGGATATTTAAAATGATATTGGTATGATTTTATAAGAACCTTTGGGGGTGGTTAGTAATTTACCTTTCTTGCGTTTAATTATCTCGTATTAATTAAAATATTCCATTGTGATATTTATCATGTATAATGATGGTGTCTGGGTTCATGAACCCTATTTGAGGAGAGTAATGTGTATTCATGCTCGGGGATCTGACCTCATGCGATGACTAACTTTTTCAGGATAAGTTTGGAGAAGATGCATAGGATTATTTGGAGATTATCGTTTGGAGGTGCAACTGGAGTTTATTTTATATTACTGCTTAGTAGTTTAGTTTAGCGTCCCTTATGTCGTATTTACATTGAGACAGAGTTTATGATTTTGATTGGGCCATTCGGTTCAAAAGTTGTTATGGATTTTATTCATATTTTTTTATGGATTCAGGTGGAGTTTATTCAGTTTTATATTATTGGAGATTGAATTATTATTTGGAGTTTTAGCATGTGATGGTTATCTTATCACACATTTGGTTATTATCATTTGTGATTGATTCAATTATTAATCATGTGGATTGATTTATTTATGTCTTTTATTTATCTCATGCTGAGAATGGTATTTTATTTACTCGCGCCCAGCTCAGTTTTGGTGGAAGCAGACACCAGAATTTAGCGGGGTGTGACAGATGGTATTAGAGCATGGTCTTAGATCTCGTAGGCTGTCAGTCTGTTTAGCTTCCGGTTATTGATCTTTGATTCTCTTTATTGATTCTTACTCCTTAAGGTAGATGGTCTATCATACGTGCTATATGTATTTCTTGGAGATGTATAATTTTGTGCTAAGAGCGTTGTAAGTTTTGAGTTTAGAATTAGTAAGCTTGATGCGAGGATCCTTAGAGTTGATTTTGGAGACGTGAATTATTTGGAAGATCATTAATATAAGTTTTGGGTATGTCTTATATCAATTGCAGTGATGTGATTTGGTTTGAGAATTTATGTGTTGCGAAGATTATCGGAAATAGAATCGAGTGGTGATTTGCGAGAGCGCGTGGTACGTTGTTACTTTAATAGTTATGTGTGTGTGTGTGTGTATATATATATATATATATATATATATATATATATATATATATATATATATATATATATATATTATATTGTTCATGGGGTAGGTGCGTATATGATTGGGTGTATGGGCGCCCAATTATGGCATTCAACGAATAGGCGTATGTTAGCTTTATTTTATGTTTCATGATTTACATTTGATGTTTATGCTTCGTCTAATTCCGAGGATGAAATTTCTTTGCTAGAGGGGAAGTATGTAACACCCCGTGTTTTTATTATTTAATTATTTAATTAATTTGAAAATTAGAGAAACATACAATTTTGGATTTAATTATTTTTAAGAATTAAATATATTGGTTTTTATGTTCAAAATTCGAAAAGCTACCTTAAAAGACTCGTAATATGAGTAATTATAAGTCATGGGACGTTTAGAAGAGTCCTCAAAATAAAAAACTTTCTAAGAGTCCTCAAAACATAAAACTTTATATATATATATATATATATATATATATATATATATTCAACCGTTCGATTGAGCTGAATTTTTTGTGCAACTTCCTCTCGTCTTCAACTACTATGTTCCCAAATTTTAGCCAATTCCAACGTTCCGATTGTTCAAAATGTTTATTTTAGTGTTTGTATCTGATTATAACTATTTTCTTAATCAAACTCTTAATCCTTTATATATCACAACAAATTCATGGCTTTGCTTATCAAATCACTTTTTCATTAACTTTTCAACCGAAAGACCTCTTCAAAATTATTCCCTTTCATCTACAAACTTTAGCCCCAAACTTAATCAAGTATTTGACTCGATATTTGAAGGCTTAATTTATGTTTTTTCAAGATTGTTCCAGAACGACTCTTTGCTAATTTTTTGAGAGGAATCCAACTGTCAACTCATAACTTATTCATCTAAATCACGGGCATAGATACTCTATTCATTTCCTTTACTATTATGCGTTTTAAGTGTCGCCTAAACCCTTAATCATATATTTTTTTATTAAAATCAATTAGCAACTTAATTAGAGAAAGTGGACAGTAAATTTTGGGATTGTTTTTATGAAAATTTTGAATATAATTTAATCTTTGAAACCCTTGGGTGCAGAGGTTAGATTTTTGATTTTTTTTTATTTTGGGTGTAGGTTCTCATGTAGAATTTTTATGGAATTATTTATGTGGTTAATGGTACGCGTTCACACTTATAAAAATTAGATGACTTATAAAAGAGAACGATTATGTAATATTGAAGATTATTGCATGTTAATTAATTTACATTATTGAATCGAAATAATTATGTTGAAAATGACGACGGTGTTATTCATTGAATTAAATTGAATTGGGATTTTTATGATTAATTGCTATGTTATTCTTATGAATTGTGTTTTGTGTGATTTATTTTAGTCACGTTTGCCATCGTGGGGACGATGGGCTTTTGGGATAGTATATTGCTCAACCCTATTTTAGGATGCTTACTAGGTGTGAGACTAGTGGGTAGGCATTGGTTAAAATTTATACTTGTTAGGTATGAGAGTAGTTAGTGTAAATTCGTGGGGATTTTATGTCTCGGGGTGTGGTGAATTTTTACGTTATATCGACATTTCATTATCCTAGGCATGAGACTAGGATGTGCTTTATGTTGGTGATTCATCCTATATGTAGGATATGACGTATGTATATTTGGGGACCCTGAGGTTTGGGACTAAGGGGTATTTTGAGGATCTCACATCGATAAATAGAGTGGGGTAATTTGATAATTATGAAAATTGAGAATTGAGAATTAATACATAATAAGATGGACATTAAAATATAGGCGACATAAATAGAGAGGGCCGACAATTTAAACGGGTTAGATGACCTTTTATGTCGTGTCGTGCATAGAACCTTGTGAAATTGCGAGATCGACAGTTTAAACAGATCAACGGTCATTTTGATAAGGTAAAGTGTTAAACTTTGGTGGAAATTACCACCGGGGGTGGGATGACCGCCGTAATAAAAAGTGCGAAGAATGATAATTTGGATTAATTTAATTAAATTAATAATTTGGGGACTGTGGGATATTTAAAATGATATTGGTGTGATTTTATAAGAACCTTTGGAGGTGGTTAGTAATTTATCTTTCTTGCATTTAATTATCTCGTATTAATTAAAATATTACATTGTGATATTTATTATGTATAATGCAATTGTATGGGTTTACGGGCCCTATTTGAGGGGAGTAGTATGTATTCATGCTCGATGCTTTGACCTCGTGCGTTGACTAACTTTTCTAGGATACGTTTGGAGAAGCTACATAGGATTATTTGGAGATTATCGTTTGGAGCTGCAACTGGGGTTTATTTTATATTACTGCTTAGTAGTTTAGTTTAGCTTCCTTTATGTCGTATTTACATTAAACATAGTTTACGGTTTTGATTGGGCCATTCAGTTCCAAAGTTGTTATGAGTTTTATTCAGATTTTTTTATGGATTAAGTTGGAGTTTATTCAGTTTTATATTATAAGAGATTGGATTATTTTTGGAGTTTTAGCATGTGGTGGCTATCTTATTGCACAGTTGGTTATTATTATTTGGGATTGATTTAATTATTTATCATGTGGATTGATTTATTTATGTCTCATATCTATCTCATGCTGAGAATGGTTATTTGTTTACTCGCGCCCAACTTAGTTTTAGTGGAAGCCGACGCCACAATTTAGCGGGGTGTGATAGAAGGTTCCCTTTTGAGCAATGTCAAAGATAGATAATTATCTCTTAGTGTGAGTATCCTTTTACTGGTGAATGAGAATTAATATTTTCAACAAAGGTTAAATTTCTTACAATGTGATCTAGAAGAATGTAAAGTTGTAATGACTGTTTGAGTAATAAAATATCTCTTAAAAATGATTTGATCGCAGTTAAAGATGTGAAAGGCATAATCGAAGATAGATCTAAAAAAAGGGGAAATTTTCTTTTGTCCCATAGTAAACATGGTTTGTTTTGAAAAACCTCATGTTCAATCTAAATCAAAGGACAAAGCCATTTTTGTAACAACTTCTTAAAAGACTTGTATGCCTGAAGATTCTTCATAATCATTTGAGAATAAAAGTATTTTAAAACCTTTGAAGAAACCTGGTCATCTCTTTGTATATCATTGCACTTTTTGCAATCGTGGCGGTCATTTCAAAGATTACTGTTAAAGTCTTATGAAAAACTTCAACGTGAATAAAAAATCAAGGAATATGACTGAAAATAAAAAATAATTTTCCAAATTTGTTAAGAAGGAATTGTGCTTAGTCACTTTTGGAGATGGGAACAAATATAACATTGTAGGAAAGGTACCATATAGATTAATGGATTTCCTAGGATAGATAATTTTATTTTTGTTTATGGCTTGCTTAGCATAAGTCAAATGTGCGATGATCATCACAACGTGCTTTTTATGATTAAAGAATGTCAAGTTCTTAATTCTAATGGTAAATGCATTTTTAAGGGTACTAGAACCATGGAGAATTGTTACATAACCAGTCTACCCAATATGGTTTGAAATAGTGCTAAGGTAGACGTGGTGGATCTTTGTCATATGAGGTTAGGTCACGTGAACTATATAGATATTAGTAGACTTACTAGGAATGAACTTGTTTGTGATTTACCTCATTTGGAATCAACATCTTCTTGTGTGTGTGGTACGTGCCAAATGGGCAAACAAATTCACAATTCACATAGGAAGTTAAATGTTATTGGTTATCTCACGTGCTAGATATTTTGCACCTAGACCTTATGGGTCCAATGCGCACGAAAAGCGACGTTATATTCTTATGATTGTAGATGACTTCTCTAGATTCACTTTTTTTAATTTTTTACATAACAAGTCTGAAGCTAAGGACATTTTATTCCCAAGTGTAAGCAATATCAAAACAAAAAAGAATGCAGTATTGTTAGAATCCATAGTGATCACGAAAGGGAGTTTGAAGGAAAGGGTACGTCGAAGTGTTATAATGAAGTTGGAATACACCATAAAATTTTTTTCCCCTAAATTGCCTCAGCAAAATATAAAATAGTAAAAAGGAAGAATCGAACTATCTAAGAGAAGGATAGGTCCATGTTGATTGGCAAATATTCCAAAATGATTTTAGGCAGAATATTTCCATATGACTTATCACACCGCCAACTAAGTCTATAGGAGGTACTGTACCAACTAAACCCCTTTTGATATTTGAAAAGGAAAGAAACTAACAATCAAACACTTTATAGTTTTTGAAAAAAATGTTACATACTCAACGATAGACAATACTTGACTATGATTGACTCTTGAAGTGATTTAAGCATTTTTCTTGGCTATTACAATAATAGTTGTTCCTATAGTGTTTTCAATTATGTATCTCAAAAAATTATGCATTCCATTAATGTCGTCATCGATCATAATGATTCCTTTGACTTCAATGGGAACGGTTATGAAATCACAACTTAATTTTTACCCATATTGAAGAAAAGGGACAATAAGAAGAGGATGTGTGTGAAGTGGTTGTCTTACCACCTAGTGTGGTTATGAATGTGGGAGACACACCTCCTTGTGTTAGGAAAGACCATGATATTAAAAAAATTAGTAATATTCTTAATCAAACTTCAAAGAGAATGTCAAGCATAGGTCTCAACTTCAAAGAGAAATTAACTTTCTTTATTATAGTTCCATAATTAAACTCAAGAATGTGAAGGATTCCTTGTTGGACGAGTATCGGCTCAATGGTATGGAAGAAGAATTAGACTAATTCGCTAAACAATAAATTTAGGCTCTTGTCCCTTACCTAAGGATGTTCATGTTACTGGTACTAAGTGGGTATTAAAAAATAAGTGTTATGAGGATTGTGTAGTTTTGAGGAATAAGACAATACATGTTGCTCAAGGTTATACACAAGTTGAACGTATACACTTTGATGAGTCTTTTGACCCATTTCTAAGCTATAGTTGGTTCATTTAATCTTAGATATATCATGTGCCTTAGACCTCAAGCTATCAAATAGATGTGAATAATGCATTTCTTAATGGTAATATTCAAGAGGAAGTCTATGTTTCAAAACTTAAGGGCTTTGAGGATCCTAAACTCCCAACACATGTTTATCGCCTAAAAAGGCATTATATGGACGTAGACAATCACTTAGAACTTGGAATAAAAGGCTACCTCATATCTTCTGGGGTTAGTCTTTAAAAGATGAAATGTGCACAAGACCATGTTTTTAAGATCTCATGGGAAAGACATTGTGGTTGGCCTAGTATATGTTGATGATATCATTTTTAGCTTCACAAATGAACAACAGGCTCAAGACTTTAGTTTTATTATGCAAAAAGAATTTGAGATGGGCGTAGTGAGGGAATCCACTTTCTTTCTTTCTCTTCAAGTGCGACAAATAGATGGTGGAATTTTTATTCCTCAATCTAAATATGCAAAGGACATTTTAAAAAAAAATAACCTTGACTCTTCTATGCCTAAACGTACCCCCATGGGTGTTTGCGTTAATCTTGGAAAGGATGTCAATGGAAAATATGTCAAAGAGACACTTTATCATCGCATGATGGTAATTTATTATACCTGATGGTTATTCGTCTCGATATATCTTTTAGTGTAAGAGTTTTCACTTGCTACCAATCTTGTCCTAAGGAGTCCCAATTGAAAGTCGTTAAGTGCATTATCAAATATGTTTATGGGACTACGAACTTTGGTATTTGGTATCCTAGGAATACCGATACATCCTTGTTTGCCTATTCAGATACCCATTGGGTGGGAGATATTTATGGGAGGTGGAATACATTAGGAGGGTGCTTCCATCTTGGAATCTTTTTGATCTTTTGTGTTTCACTTTCAGCGATCGAAGCAGGGTATGTTGCGACGGGAAGTTGTAATGCTCAACTATTATGGATGAAGCAAATGTTGGAAGATTGTAGTATTGGTCAATATTGCATGAATATATATTATGACAATAGTTCTATTATTGGCATATCCAAAAAACCTATTCAACAATCTAGAACTATGCATATAAACATACGACATCACTTTATTAGAGATCTTGTTGAATAAAAAAATTGTATCTATAATATATACTTCTATCGATCTTCAAATATTGGATATTTTAACTAAACCTCCTGATTGGATTAATAGAATTGATCTTCTTAGGTCATCATTAGGTATTTGCGTAATTGATTAATCATATATCTAGGATTTGTAATTCATTGGGTTTTTTTATTTTTTATTTTTTTATCTTATGACATGTTGTTCTTTTTAATAAAAGGTGGTTATATTATTTAATATAAAAATATTCGCTCAAAACAATCATTTATATGCTTTTTAGATAATATACTCTTTGACATACTTCTGAATATCAAATGGTCATTTTTGAATAATTTTTCCTTTGGTTTGGATAAAAGTGATTTTGTGCATCATAATAAAAGTTTCTATTTTCTTTTAAAGTCTTATAAATTTTGAGAAACTTCTTATTGGAAACACATGCTCATATCTTGTTGCATTTTACATCTCACTACACATTGTATAGATGACATTTTATTAGGAATGACAATGTTGTACAATCTTTTACAAATAATTCAAAGCTTCGAATATTTGTAAGAGAGATTCCATTATCCTCAAATGTGTATGTGTGAGATTTATTCATGATTTGAAGGAGTTGAAGAAGCAAGATGTTATATTAAAAATCATGAGATATAGTGTGGTTGGGGCTACAACTTTGATTGGGTGATGCTGCCGTTGAAAAATTAGAAACCGTATCCTATCTTAGTAACTAACGAATGAAAGCCGTCACTTGTAAAATCAATTTTGAACAAAGATATATTTCAAAGATATGTATTCATCCAAAATTTAGTAACACCGCCGATGTGAAACTAAAGCTTTTAACCAAGTCATTCATTGACGAAGATAAAAGTATTAGTCGAAGATATCTTAAAAGTTGTTGGAAATTTTCATTACTATTGAATCTTTGATTCATTTTCTATTGAATTGTTAATCTTAATTGAACTCAAGTTTGGTTTTACTCTTTCAATGGCATTCTTCATTTTTGTTTTTCACGTGAGATATGATATTATGTTCTTGGATGATAAATATCATCACATTATTAGCCTTTGAGATCATCTTTTCTTGGTTATGAACACTTGCCATACATCTCACAACATTTTGTAAGTAGGAAACTTTGATCTATATATCTTTACTTATCCAAATAAAGGTTTGGAAGTTTTGTTCACTATGTATTTCATATTATTTTGTGAATGAAAAAATCTTCTTATAAAGTATGCTACCTTAATTCAATTTTATTGATTTCATGTACTCCATATGCTTTTATGATTATCTTTTCTTGTTACTTTTCTTAGTCTACTTCCCTGACCAAAAGGTGAAGAAGTTATGGTGAGAAGTTCTTATAGAAATGGGAATTTTTCATATTGAGTGGGAGACTTGAATGTTAAGTTATATACTCAATAGTATAAATTTATATCTATATCTCTTATTTCTATCCATTGCACTTTGTGGAGTTCATCACACATTGGTATTTGGATGAAGTTTGGTCTCATGTTTCCAGAAATTATGCTCCGAGTACTTTGAAGAAGTATCTTGTAGTTTGTGGGTTATAAGCATAAGCATTTGTAATTCCTATCTTATTATGCCTTAGACCGGGCCTTATGTCATAGTTGATGAGCATTTCATTTCGTTTATTGTAATATTTGCTTTTTGTGTTTTATCAACAGAATAGACAAATGAGGAGATTGTAAGAGTATTAACTTACTCATTTGTGACATCATAGGTAGTTGTCTTATTTTGATTTTCCAAAATACTTTGGGTTCATGATATACCTCTCTGGAAATCTTCATCAACGTTCAAGATCTTGAAGATGGTTTGATCATCCTCATAACTCATAGATCATATTTTGGATGAAATATATATTGGAGATTCCCTATAGTCACGTCACGTGTTTTTCAAAACTTTTAAGCATATTGGTAAAAATGTTTGTATGTGTAAATAATATGGTTTTTCTATATTGATCTTTCTTATGAACAAATATTTAAAATATATAAATATAGGAAAACAGGAAGATTGTAACAGTATTAACATACTCATTTGTTCCCTTATAGGTAGCCAGCTTATTCCGATTTTATATAATATTTTGGGTTCTTAAGATACCTCTCCAGAAATCTTAATCAACATTAGATGAATTATATATTGGATATTACCTACACTCACCCAGCGTGTTAAACATCTTGGTAAAAACGTTTGTATGTGAAAAATATGTGGTTTTGCTATCTCGATCTTGCTTAAGAAGATAAGAACACATTTGTGAAAAAGAGGGAACCCATTCTATAAATATACTTCATCCTTTTCTTCTTCTCTTCTTTTCATTTAATCACCTTTGTTTGTAGAGGTTGATTAATATCAAAGAAGATGAACATTTTACCAAGAACTCATTCCAAAAATTATCTTTCTATAAACTTTTAGTTTTTCTCCCAATAAGAGTATTGCGATATATAAGGTACTTTTTTCGAGTTTAAATCATTTTTGAACTCACAAGTTTGAAGGCGAAGGCGAAGGCTCGTGAAACATTATTGACACGTGTCAAGATATAAGAGATGTTGAGAACTTCTATCAGAATATAGGGATCTACGACTTGCTACGAATTGGTGAAAAGTGTTACGTATGAGTTAGCGCCGAAGGAGTGTTAGCCGTTAGTCCCATCTTTATCATGTTTTTAGAGAGATTGTTGCATTGGCTCGATGTTTTTCCCATCAATGGGTTTTTGTCCTCTTACATCTTATGTTGTGATCTTATTTACCTCTTTTGCATAATTTATTATCCACGCACTTAAAAAATATTAAAACTTAATTTAATTGATAAATTTTGAACATATAATTATATGTGTTCTAAAATAATTTATAGCGTGTCTCCATTTCGACATGTAATATGCACTCTCAGTTTAGGTTGTTACATTGCGCCCTTAATATACTACAAGAAAGGAGATTTCGACCCAAGTCCCTATTGACCATGTCCTTACCACATGCCACAACCTTGAGGTATTGTTTATGGCCTCAGTCGTATTAGTTGTGGGCTCATTAGTATTGGTTGTGTCCCCAATAATATGTCGTGGTCTCTTATGGTTTGACTCATTACAATCTTGCTCCTTGATTCTCGCATGTCGATTATCTCGAACCATCCTTATCTTCATTGATGGGATCTTAACTGGATCAAGGGTCATGTGTCCTTCGCACACGTGTAGTCAAATTATTATCCTCCACAACAATATGTCTTGGCCTCTTATGGTTTGGTTCGTTACAATCTTACTCCTTGATTCTCGCAGGCCTGTTATCTCCAACCATCCTTATTTGTGTTGATGGGATCTTGACTGGTTCAAGGGGATTGCTCCCTCCTCACACGTTAGTCGGATCATCTTCCTCATAATTGGGATTGAGTCCTATTCACACCCTTTAGTAACTATTAAAAGGTGTTTGCACATATTTCCACCCATGGTTTTAATTTCTAATGATCGTTGTGTCAAATTCGAAGGAAAAATAACATAGTTTTATATAATTTTTATTTCAATTATGATATAGGCATTGTATTTTTATTATGTAAATCAAGATTTCATTTTACGCAATAATGTTTCTTATTGGTAAACTCCATTTGAATTCCCCTATCTATTCACAAAGACTTCATGATTTGACATTCATTGAAAAACCATAATTCACTATTCACATACTTCCGTTAATCCGATTTACATTTTTAACTGAATGTATGTAAATACTCGTGAAAGTGCCTAACTCACTTATACATCACATGCTGAGATTTGATAAAATTACCATGGGCGAGAAAGTTTTTCATATTAAACTTGATTATTAAAGACTGGTTCAAATTTATTCTTGATGCAATTGAAAAATTCCAATGAAGTGGAGCTTATTATACGACTATGCCTAAAAGAAAATTTTGTAATGGTAGTTTGTCCTTTGAACTTTCAATACAATAAGAAAGTAGACCTAGATTGTAAAATTAGATAAATATCTAATGCTCCACATAACTTTGGGTTATAAAGATATGTTTGCTCATTTGACACTTAATGAATCTTAATTCAATGCCTTCTCGTGTATGAAAATAGGTTGTTGGCAAGCAATATTTTTAAAAGACCAATTTTTTGTGATGTCAGCAAGTTGTTTTGGGGGAATAAATATCCTACGGCCAACCCTTTTCCCTAACATTTGTTAGAATATGGACTCCATAAAAGAATGGGCGTCATCATTTAAGAATAAGATTTTATAATTGCTAATAGTTTAGATATTTTGGCGTATCCTGTTACAAAATGAACACTACATACGCATATGCTTCCACAATCATTTGAAGACATGTTAGTGACCGAGCATCGTTTTTGAAATTCAAGCCGGTGAAATTGTCGCGAACACTTTATGGAAATATACAGATTTGTGGTTTTTATTTTTCTCACACAAACATATTCTGGGATAGCTTTTTTAATCGAAGCATTTTTTATAAAAATAATATTCAATTTTTTTTAGTTTTTGGTTTGTTGGAATGAGATTATCATCTCGTTAGAACGAAATTTGGTTCTCGTTCGAACAAGGGTATGATCTCGTTAGAATAAAATGCTAAAGTCATTAGAATGAAGTTCTAACGAGTGGTCTATATTTGACATAATAAACCTTGATGGAAATACATTGGAAGCTTGTTCGAACGAGGTAAGCCTTTTGTTCGAAGGAGATTGAACTTCGTTAGAACGAAACTATGGTTTTCATTCTAATGAAGTTCAATTTTTGTTCGAACGAGTTTGTCGCCTCTAAAATAATCTTTCTATGTAAAATAACTCCCGTGGTTTTATTTTGTAAGAACTTTTGACGAAAATCAATTCACATACCTGTTCCAAAAGTTTTCTATCTTTTGTTTCCTAGAAATAGTTTTATTTTTCAAATCATACATCCCTAACTAGGATTTGTTGATTTGTCAAACTCAATTTCCATACACTACATCAAACCTTTGCAAAGGTTTCTCTATGACTGAATGTGGAGTTGTGACTCTATTGCTAAGAAGAAAGGATTCTGCAATCATTAGGCTGATTGGTGGATACCGAGGGAAGAGTTGTTTCCTGTGGGTGGTGATGGACTGCATCACTTTATGACCCTTTTTATTATACTTAGTGGAAATCTAAGTAGTCTATAAATCATCGAGTTTGTCAAACTCTTTAACAGTGTTGAAATATAGGTTTTGCTCGAAAGCATTTTTTTAATTCTCCTATTATTTGGCTGGAGTTGAGTGCTTGGTTTGGCATATCTTATTTGGACTTTATCTTGCATGCGCACCTAATTCTAATCAAGATAAATATTGTTTAAAAAATAGATCTTTGTGTATCTTAACCTAAGATATAAGTCATTCTATATAGCACATGCGTTTTCAAATTAGTATCAGAGTGGGTTACACTAATTTATTATGTGATCTATAAATTGGGTCTATATGGATAATTTTTAAAATAGGGTTCCTATTTTTTATGGTATAAATTATGCTTATTGGAAAGCTCAAATGAGGTCGGCTCTAAAAGCGATTGACGAGCGTACCTTGCTTGTTTATGAAAAAGGGTACACCCACTGTGACTAATGGAGATGCCATAAGTCCTAAACCCCTCACCACTTAGATGGGTGATGAACTAATATGGAGCAGTTTCTACTCGTGTGTCTAAAGTTCAATTTCTGGAGGCATTACCCCGATGAATTTCACTGCATCATGACGTGCACCATATCTACGAAAGCATGGGATATCCTCCGACTCACTCACGAGGGTACCAATATTGTGAAATATTCTAAGCTACAAAATCTCACCACATAGTTTGAAACTATCACTATGCTAGAATTTGAGACTTTTGATCAATTTTAAGATAGATTATCTGATATTGTATATTCTAGTTTTAATTTAAATGAGAGAATTTCTGAAACGTGCATTGAGAAAAAGATTTTGAGATACCTTTCGTCCGACTTTATTACTAAGGTCACCGTCCTTAATTCTTTGGAAATTTTAGACAAGCTTAGGTTAGAATAACTCATGGGAGACCTTCAAAATTATGAAATCGATATGTTTCCCAAAACCATTAAGCCAAAAGAAAATAGTATTGCCTTAAAAGTCCAATCTAAAAAGAAAGAGGAGGTTTCGTCTGGCTCTGAGTATGATTTTGATCTAGATGATTGACCCTTTTGGTAAAAAAAAATTCAAGCTAAGAAAAGAAAATACTTCCAAAGAATAAAAAAGTTTTGAGAAAGATAAAAAAGTTTAAGTTGGGAAAGAAAGGTTTTGAAAAAGCGAGAAGAGAGCACCCTAAGAAAGATAATGAGATATGCTATGAGTACGAGGGTAAGGGTCACAAAGCTCACGAGTGTGCTACAGGGTTAAAGAGATAAGGCCAAGATGAAGCTACCTTTAGTGCCACACTCAGTGATAGCGATGTTAAGTCGGTGGATTCCGGGGACAAATCAATGCATGGACATAACTTCACAGTGTTCATGTCTAGTTATGTTAGCACATCGAGTTCGTCTCACATTGAAAAGGACGTTTCTAAACATGATGAACTTGAAAGTGAGTCTATTCATTCCAAAGAGAGTGAGTGAGATGACATTTTGAGTGAGAGTGAAAGTGTCCTTCATCGTGCTTACGCCGAGCTTTACACCGAATCCTTTAAAATAAAAAAAATAAAATAAAAATCTGGCGCACAGGGTGTTAGCTTTATAGAAGGAGTTGAGAGAGTAGAGAGAAAGAGAGTCCTCAGTGAGAGTTTATTTGGGAGAGAGTTATTTTTATAGAGAGGGAAAATGGTTACTTGACCAACAAAGTGTCTAGTTTTACAAGAGATCTTCAAGCTTCATTGGAGACTTGTGAGAAACTTGAAGCCCTTGCATTACAACTCAAGAAAGATCTTGAACGTGATCGAAAGGTCAAGGTCAATATAAATGATACATCGAAGCATGTATGTAAGATGTTCCTCAGTCCCACTTTAGGTTTTAGGGAGAGGAAAGGAATAGCTTACGATAGTGCACCCACTTCCCTTGCCACACCCAAACCAGTTTCTAAGTTTGTGGTGGATTTATATGGGCCTAGACCTAACCTACCAAAGATAATCCAACCTAGATGATCTAACCAAGGTAAACTCAAACAAGTCTATGTTTTCACCTAGTGCAAAAGGAGAGGTCACTTTAGGGAATTTTTTTACAAGTTAGGAAGAACTCCACGTACACATATTACTGCGCACCGCTATAGCGACTTTACTAGTCTTAGAGAGAAAGTTGAGTTCTTAGTCGTGACTTCACAAGGATAATGGAAGAATTTTAAAGGATGTCTATGTTCTTTGAGAACGCTTCTAATTCTACAACTAGAGCCACTAATGACAAGGTCAAACAAAATTTTACTCCACTTGGCAACCTAAAGCATGACAAAAAACCTTGATTGTACATGTTGCCCTCAAGGTTCAAAATACT
Organism: Sambucus nigra; assembly: GCA_949130495.1. Taxonomy (NCBI): domain Eukaryota; kingdom Viridiplantae; phylum Streptophyta; class Magnoliopsida; order Dipsacales; family Adoxaceae; genus Sambucus; species Sambucus nigra. Next base: position 444,140,363 of record OX422220.1, on the reverse strand, counting down.
TCCCAATGAAATTTTGATAGTGGATGCTCTAGGAACATGACTGGTGATAAGTCATTTTTTACCAACCTTGTGGATAGCAAGGAAGGAAAAGTCGCATTTGGATATGGGAATAAGTCTAGCATTTTAGGGCATGGTTGTATTGAGATACCCAGATTTCCTAAGCTAGAAATTGTATTATATGTCAAAGGGTTGAAAGAGAACTTGTAAGGATACAAGTCTCCTATTGAGTGTGTTGGCTCAATTCCGAATAAAAATATTTGAGTTATAGGATAGTGTTCAAGTGTATCCATCCAAGCCTATGGCATGTTAGTTGAAGACGTATCGACCAAGTTAATAAAGCTTCATCTTATGCCGAGTTTATTGTGCCTCGTTTCTACGTCAACAATATTAATTCCAATTACTCCTAAGGTATGAATGCATTTTATATATATACAGGAGATTAGAACATTGTTTATTGGGTGTAATATTATTTTAAGCTGATGTTTATTTTCAGAAGGTTTCTTTAAAACTTTAAAATAAAGTTTATGGGGTAATAATCGAATTTTAAGCATTCTGAAACTTTGTTCGATATTGTCGTTCGAATGAGTTTTTCGTTCAAACGAGTTTGCCAAAAAAATTTCCCATTTGGCCACTAGAACTTCGTTAGAAGTGTCATTCTAACGAGACTTCGTTCGAACGAAAATCTCGTTCGAACGAGATTTCTGGCAGGAATTTTTTTGGCAATTTTAGATAGTTTTTCCCCATGTTCCCACTTACTTTTACCCACTAACTCTTGACCGAAGTTATATGTGCGGAAACCATGTTTGAAAAACTGACTTTTGACATTTTCTAAACACTTTTTGAGAGAAAATTTTTTAGAGAGAAAATTTCTATGTTCAAAAGTTCATGTTTTAAGTGTTTGTATTTTCAAGAACATTATTCCAAAACACTTTGGTTTACACCGATAGTTTGTTTATTCCAAGTTACCACATATATATATATATATATATATATATATATATCTTTCTTAGAGTGTTTGGCACCAGGTTTTACTCTACCGAGTTGAAGAGTTCATTTGGGTTTACTTCTACATCCCTCAAAGAAGAATTCTCATTTTTGGCTGCGGCATTCTCACATGGTAAAAGTCACCATGTGTGGTTGACAGTTGTTCCTAAAGCCTCATTTGTGAATTCCAAGGTTCCGGTGGAGTTCGAAATTGTCAACTAAGTAGAGGTTGGTATAAGAAGACGCATCAGGGGATTGAAGGGATTCGAATCTAGTTGAGTAAGTCTTTTGTCTTATACTTGTAAAAATACCATACTTAGTGGATTTAAGGCTAGCACTATACCAAATCTTGCGAATGGTCACGGCCCAAGTCCGCGACCAGCTCGTCGCGGACTTGGGCCGTGACCCACTCAATATTTGGCGTGACCATATTTATTACCACACTAAATTATTAATGCTCGGGAAGTTATCACGGACTTGGGCCGAGACCACTGTCGTCGCGGACTTGGGTCGTGACCATCTTGGCGTCAAACTCGCACCAAAATTCCCTCCAAGCTTGGTTGCGGGTGGGTCACGGCCCAAGTCCGTGACCCATGACATGATGACGAAGAGAATACACACACTGAGGGTCATGGCTTAGGGTCGTGACCATTTATGGGTGTGGGTCACGGCTATGGGCCATGACCAAAGATCATTCAGGAAGCAGGGTTGATGTGAAGAGGGTTGTGCATAGTGGGTCACGGCTCTAGGTCGTGACCAGGTGTAAGTGGTGTGAGTCACGGCTATTGGCCGTGACAATACTCAAGCAGGTAGTAGGGTGGAAAAGGGTCATCAATGGGGGGTCACGGCTCTAGGCCGTGACCAGGTGCGAGCCAGAAATACCCTAGTTTCATTTATTGGTCGCGCGCTTTGTGGGTCACGGCTCTAGGCCATGACCAGATTAATGACTTAATAAATAAAACGTTGGTTAGTCATTTGCAATTTGTAAGGGCTGTGTATTGGGGCTAAGGTATTTCATGCGATTTGGTGTCATTTCTAAGGGCTAAGCGATTTCAATTGGATTTCATTGGGATTAACCCCTGGTATGTATAGATTTATTTTCATTTCATTTGGATTTCATGATTTCTATTCAAAGCCCTAAGTTTTATGTGTGTATGTGTAGATTTATGTTTGTATGTGTGTGTGTATGTATTGATTTATGTTTATATGTGTGTGTATGCATAGATTTATGTGTATATGTATGTTTATGTGTGTAACTATGAACAAATAAATTGTTTTTTGTCAATAAACCCTATATTTATGTGTATATGTATGTTTATGTGTCTGTATGTATAGATTGTATGTGTGTGTATGTATAGATTTATGTAAAAAAAAATATTAAGGTTTAGTAAACCCTAAATTGTATCTGTATGTGTGTATAGATTTTGTCAATAAACCCTAGATTGTATGTGTGTGTATGTATAGATTATGCCAATAAACCCTAGATTATATGTGTGTGTGTGTATTTTTTTTGACAAAATATAATTAAATGGATTTTTAAGGAGTAAAAAAATTTACATCCACCTTGTCGTGATTTTATTGGGGGTTATATGCGTGCCACATATTATATTGGGGGTTATATACATGTCGTGATTCTTTGCACTATCGTGAGATATTGTTGGGTTGGTTGTTGGATACTATGTTGAATTTATTGAATTGATACTAGTGTCGATAAATGTATATATTATTAAATTTGTTGGGTGTGCTCTTGATTTGCCTATGAAAAAGTATATCACATATGCTTGTATTATTTATGTGTATATGTATGTTTAAACTCTCATAACTTTCAAACCAAAACCTTAATAGCAGGACTTGTATTCATGCCCTCGTATACCTTTCTCAGGAAAAATAAGGCACGGTGATAAATACTGTCAACAAGAGTGGGAGAGGTTGCAATTAGACCGCACACATAACTCTTTTATTAGCGTGCGTCATATAGAGGGTACTCCTATTTATAGGTACGGAAATAAAAAGATCGAACAATTTAACTACCTTGTAAATCATGGATTTGATATCCAGCAAGATTACTTGTTCGATCGTATTCTATTTTCTCTACCAGAAAACTGGGATGACGTTATACAAAATATATTTCACACACATAATCCCGACATAGCCCTGACCTTGGTTACGTTGTTGGAGAAGACGGAAAAAAAAATCCACCCGTTATGGATACAACTGCGTACAGCGAGCATTGACATAGACTGTGATGTCTCGCGCCACATGCACGTAAAATTGAATCTTGCCAACAAGTTGAGAAATAGGGGATTCCGAGTTCATGTCACTGGCATCTACACATCAATCATAGATACCCTTCCTTCTAGTTGGCCACGTGAAAAAATTCATAGGTTCTTAAAAACTAATACCGAATGGATGGAGATCAAACACATTGAACTTATTCTAAAGTCTTACTTTGAAAAGGTATCTATCTATCTATATATATAAAACTAATTAAGCTTGATTAATTAGTTATAATTTCATATTACTATAATTATTTAGTCAGTTATATTTTTTAATTTTTGTAGATAATGTCGAGAGGAAACAACCCAAGGGTACCAAGTGCCGATATGACACCACAACGAGGTTCACCATCTCGTGCAGAACCCGAATTCTCAATACCAATGGCTGAGCAATTCACAACTCCACCAATGGTTCACTCCTCACTAAGTCCAACTCCAAGTGCTCCTACGCCCCAATCCAGCACTCCCGTTGCTTTAACGCCCCCATCCAACACTCATGATGCCTCCTGCTCAAATGAAAATAAGCCTATTGGCTTATCCCTTCTCGGGAATAACCTGACGGGTGATAGGAATGACGTGCTGAACTTTAAAGCCCGGTGTTTATCGCTAGGAAAAATGAACGTGGGAGTCGGTGGACCAGACAATTGGAACCTTATTGATCAAGCTGTCAAAGATGACATACGTGACCAACTTTGCAAGCATTTATCATTTCCTGACCGTTTCAAGAATAAGGCTCTATCTCGGGTTACTGAAGGATTGAGTACATACAGGAGAAACCTTCGGAAGAAACGTTTCCCGAAAGAGGCAGCGAGCTCAAATATTTTGTCTTTGAAAGAGAAAGTGCCTCCCAATGTTGAAATGCCGGTGGATCAGTGGAATAAGTTTTTGGAGAATGAGGCGAAGGAAAAAAAGTTGGTCCAGAGGGAGAAAAACAAAAAAAATAGGGCCCAAAAAACTGATATCCATAGGCTGGGATCCAAATCATATGAGGATTTTAAGAATGAATGGGAGAGTAGGACAAAAGATGGTCCAGATGCCGGTAAAAACCCAAATCGGTCCAACTTATTCCTTCATGCTCGAAGAGATAAAGATAATAAATTCCCGCTGCACTTGGCTAAGACGCTGGAATCAATAGAGGCCATCAGCAGTCAATCAGATTCGAGCCCTATTGATGACTTTGACCTTGAAAATGATTCCATGACTAAGACCTTTGGAAAGGACAAAAGGGAAAGGACGAGAGGTGTTGGCTCACATATGCCAAAAACAAAACTTCAACACATTGCACCTCTTGTGGACGAGATTTCTTCGGTCAAGAATTGTATCTCAACCCAAAAAGAGCACCAGTTGAAGACTGATGGGGATGTCCATGAGATTAAAAATTCCCTGGGATTATTGACAAATCAAATTGGGAAACTTGTGAATCTTTTTGAAAGTTATAGGCCCCCAATGCCTCCTCAAGGTGACCCTTACCCTACTCCTACTCAAGGTTTCACACATCCTTCCCCTCCAACATTCCCCTCTCAAATGCCTCATCCTCCAACATTACCCTCCCCTGCACCTCCGCCAATTACATGACTCGGATCATTGTCAACAACTCATAGTGACTATGGTGAAGAGTACTATATCAAGGACATGAGCAATTCGAGGTTTGTTAGTGTGTGCATACTCATCTCCAGGGTTCCTGGAACTCTAGTACATCATGGAGCTTTGGAGAAGGGTGAGGCTAAAATAATGGTCGATGAAATATACAACTGCTGCGGAGATGTACCTATATACGTTAACAGCAGGGATGGGATGGAATTGAGGAATTATGCAAAATCTTTTATTACTTGGCCACTTTATCTGTTGGCCAAGATTTAATAATATTTTCTTTCATTTCATTTGTAATAATTTTTTTTTATTTTAGTTGTAAGAATATTGGTTTTTGCTTCAGTTGGAATGATATTATTTTTGTTTCAGTTGTAAGAATATTGGTTTTGTTTCGTTTGGAATGATATTTTTTTTGTTTCAGTCGTAAGAATATTCTTTTTGTTTCAGTTGTAATAATATTTTTTAACCTATTACCACAGGACTGAAATTTGAAGATTATTACATGGATTTCCCACAATACAAAGAGTGGATGGGAGAGACTAACCGAATATCAATTAATCATGTAAAGGGCGTTTATGAATTTGTTAAATACGCTTCCAAAAATCTTAAAAGTGAGAAGATTCCGTGTCCGTGCACTCATTGTATTAACGGAAAATATAAGTCATTGGAAGTTGTTGAGTTGCATTTACTAAAGTGGGGAATCTGTCAAGACTATATAATATGGACATACCATGGTGAAAAAGTTGTACCTTATGTTCCAGAAGAATTACCGGGAGCCGACCGTGTAACGAAACCTCAAGGAGTAGAAGTGGTACATGATTCACCAACACATCGTCCATTGAACAACTTAATTGATGATGCTTACGGACTCCACAACCAACAAAACCACCAACCTATGGATACAAATAATGCGCATTATGACCAAGTAAATGAACAAATTGATGTTGAACTACTAGGAGATCGGGAATACATACAGTTGAAAGCCGATGCGGCTAGACCGTTGTATAAAGATTGCGATGAAGATCACTCGGTATTATATGCAATGATTGGTTTGCATAATTTGAAGAGTCAATTTGGTTGTCTGGAAATAGCGTAATCAGAATTCTTAAGTGGGTTAAAGAAATTCTCCCAAAAGAGAACATGCTGCCAGAAAATTATCCTACCATGAAGAAGAGTTTGAAGGGTTTAGGTTTGAAATAAAAATCTATTCATGCTTGCAAGTATGATTGCATATTGTACCGGAATGAGCACGAAGAGAAGGATGAATGTCATGTATGCAGTGAGCCTAGATATATGGTTTGTGAGAATGGAAATGGAAAACATGCAAAAACTCGCAAGTGCTCGCAAGTCCCACAAAAGGTTTTGAAGTATTTTCCACTTGGGCCACGATTAACACAATTTTTTACTGTACCGTGGATAGCGGAGGCCAAGACATGGCATGCTCGATGCGAGGTGGGTGGGAATTTGATGCGTCATCCGATTGATTCACTCATCTGGAAAACTTCAAATGCACAACACCATGAATTTGCAAAGGAGCCGCGCAACGTTCGTCTTGTAATCTCAATCGATGGGTTTAACCCTTTTGATAATTTAAGTACTAGTCAGAGTTATTGGTCAGTTCTTATGGCGCTTTTAAGTCTTCCTCCGACATTATGCATGAGAAAGGAGTTCACATTGTTATCTCTGTTGATACCCGGGCCTAAGGCTCCCAGTGATGATATTGATATATTCTTAGCACCATTAATCGAAGAACTTAAAGAGTTGTGGGATAAAGGCGTGGCGGCGTTCGATTCTCATAAGGGTGACGAGTTCACACTTAAAGCAATGGTGATGTGGGCGATTCACGATCTTCCTGCTTACGGGACCTTGTCCGGTTGTAATGTTCATGGTTATTATGGATGTCCCATATGTGGGGAGGAAACTAAAGCATGTTGGTTAAACATAGTGGTAAGTTGAGTTACACGGGTCATCGTAGATTTCTGCCGACTAGTCACCCTTTTAGGAATGACAAGTCTAACTTTTTGCCTGTCGGTCATGAGCGAAGAACGACATCTATTCGAATTTCTGGTCAGCAAATTGAGGAGAAGGCGGTGGCTGCGACTGCGGGGAATAGGTACGTAGGAAAACAGCCCCAATTTGTAAACCTGAAGCCTAAAGCTAGGGAGGATCCGAACGACCCTAGTAAAGCGAAGACATGGTCCAGGCGATCAATATTTTTTTATTTGCCGTATTGGAAAGATCATCATGTAAGGCATATAATTGATGTGATGCACACAGAGAAGAATGTTGCAGAACATTTGATAGGAACATGTCTGGGTGGATCTCATTCCAAAGATGGAGAGCGTGCCCGCCGAGATCTACAGGATATGAAAATAAAGAAGAGGCTGTAAAAAATGATCCAACGACAGGAAGAATTTCTATCCCTCCGACTGCTTTCACTTTGACTACTAGTGAGAAGAAGATCCTCTTAGACACGTTGTTCAACTTGAAGACTCCAACCGGTTATTCTGGTAATTTACGTAGGGTAGTAAGCTACCAAGCAGATAAGCCAGTGAGGTATACCTCGTTTTTGGCAGCAACGGGAAACCCCCAATCCAAAAACTTAACAGATATGCCAGTGTATACATGTTTGTGTGTGTGTTTGTGTGCGCGTGTGTGCGTGTGTGAGTGGGAAAGGGGGGAGGGGACGAGGCAGGGGGCGGGGCGGTGCAGTGTTGCATATATATGCAGTTGCATCTGCATATATATGCAGTTGCATCTGCATATATATGCAATTACTGCATATATATGTAGATGCCGCTTACAATCGACTTTTGATGAAGGTTTGCCTACGTATTGAACGCAAGTTCGCGTGCCAGGTCATCATTCAGGTCCATCTCTTGCTCTTGGTCAATGTTAACAGATAGGTTGTGTATCCAATCCACGTTATCAGTAGACCATCCTTATTGTATAGATCTAATAAATATTTATAATGTGCCTACCTCTATTCAAACTGTCTGAAATTCCACCCTTGTTGTGACAAAGCAATCCACATTGACCGGGGGCTTTATACTACACATTTGCCTCCGTGGGTACATAATATCCCTCCTAGCAATAAGCACCGAGGGTACGCTTATTTAAAGTAATGAAAAGTAATTATTTGTAACTGAATCGAAATACCTGGAAAATAAAACCAAATAATCATGTCAAGTTTGCAATGGGTTTGAAATCCTAAATGTTTTCGAGACTATCCAATATCCTAACCATCTGCAATAATTAAGGCTCTAAATCAATCAACCATCCATAACCGCGGGTGAAAACTCGAAACAGCCCCTGAACGTTCCCGTGGGTAGCACCAACACCTCCCACGGGACCAACGTAACTCGTAGGAACTGACCCCGTAGCCGTGGGTCTCCCGATTTGAGAATATGACGGTAATTTACGTATCTCTAGGCTTAGGCTTAAAAACATGACGTTAGAGGGTGAAAACTCAAAACAGCCCCCGAACGGCCCCGTGGGTGGCACCAACACCTCCCACGGCACCAACGTAACTCATAGGAACTGACCCCATGGTCACGGGTCTCCCGATTTGAGAGTACTACGATAATTTGCATATTTCTAGACTTAGGCTTAAAAACACGACGTTAGAGGGTGAAAACTTGAAACAGCCCCCAAACGGCCCCGTGGGTGGCACCAACACCTCCCACGGGCCCAACGTAACTCGTAGGAACTGACCCTGTAGCCACGGGTCTCCTGATTTGAGAGTACTACGGTAATTTTCATATTTCTCGATTTAGGCTTAAAAACATGACGTTAGAGGGTGAAAACTCAAAACATCCCCCGAACGCCTCCGTGGGTGGCACCAACATCTCCCACGGCACCAACGTAACTCCTAGGAGCTAGCCCCGTAGCCGCGGGTCTTCCGGTTTGAGAATACGATGGTAATTTGCGTATTTCTAGACTTAGGCTTAAAAACATGGCGTTAGAAGGAAAAAATTCGAAACAGCCCCAGAACGGCCCCGTGGGTGGCACCAACACCTCCCACGGGACCAATGTAACTCGTAGGAACTGATCCCACAGTCGCGGGTCTCCCAGTTTGAGAATATGACGATAATTTGTGTATTTATAGACTTAAGCAAAACATGGCCTTAGAAGGTGAAAACTCGAAACAGCCTCTGAACTGCCCCGTGGGTGGCACCAACACCTCCCACGAGACCAACGTAACTCGTAGGAACGGACCCCACAGCCGCGGGTCACCCGGTTTGAGAATATAACGGTAATTTGCATATTTCTAGACCTAGGCTTAAAAACATGGCGTTAGAAGGTGAAAACTGGAAACATCCCTAGAATGGCCCCGTGGGTGGCACCAACACCTCCCACGGGACCAACGTAACTCGTAGGAACTGACCCCGTAGCCGTGGGTCTCCCGATTTGATAATACGACGGTAATTTGCGTATTTCTAGACTTAGGCTTAAAAACATGGCGTTGGAGGGTGAGAACTTGAAATAGCCCTCGAACGTCCCCGTGGGTGGCACCAACACCTCCCATGGGACCAATGCAACTCGTAGGAACTAACCCCGCCGCCGCGGGTCTCCCGATTTGAGAATACGACGATAATTTGCATATTTCTAGACTTAGGCTTAAAAATATGGCCTTAGAAGGTGAAAACTCAAAACAGCCTTGAACGGCGCCGCGGGTGGCACCAACACCTTCCATGGGACAAACGTAACTCGTAGGAACTGACCCTGTAGCCGAGGGTCTCCCGATTTGAGAATACGACGATATTTTGCATATTTCTAGACTTAGACTTAAAAACATGGCGTTAGAAGGTAAAAACTCGAAACAGCCCCCGAACGGACCTGTGGGTGGCACCAACACCTCCCACGGGACCAACATAACTCGTAAGAACTGACCCCGCAGCCGCGGGTCTCCTGGTTTGAGAATACGACCGTAATTTGCTTATTCCTGGACTTAGCCTTAAAAACATGGCGTTAGGAGGTGAAAACACGAAACAACCCCAAAATAGCCCCGTGTGTGGCACCAACACCTCCCACGGGACCAACGTAACTCGTAGGAACTGACCGTGCAGTCAAGGATCTCCAAATTTGAGAATAAGACGGTAATTTGCGTATTTATAGACATAAGCAAAACATGGCGTTAGAGGTGAAAACTCGAAACAGTCCCCGAACGGCCCCGTGGGTGGCACCAACACCTCCCACGGGACCAACGTAACTCGTAGGAACTGACCCGACAGTCGTGGATCTCCCGATTTGAGAATAAGACTGTAATTTAACTATTTCTAAACTTAGACTTAAAAACATGACGTTAGAGGGTGAAAACTCAAAACAGCCCCCGAACGACAACGTGGGTGGCACCAACACCACCCACGGTACCAACGTAACTCGTAGGAACTGACCCCGCAACCTCGGGTCTCACGATTTGAGAATACAATGGTAATTTGTGTATTTCTAAACTTAGGCTTAAAAATATGGCGTTAGAAGGTGAAAACTGAAAACAGCCCCGAACGGCTCCGCGGGTGGCACCAACACCTCCCACAGGACCAACGTAACTCGTAGGAACTGACCCCGCAGCCGCGGGTCTCCCGGTTTGGTATTACAACGGTAATTTGCGTATTTCTAGACTTAGACTTAAAAACATGGCGTTAGAAGGTGAAAACTCAAAACAGCCCCCGAACGGCCCTGTGGGTGGCACCAACACCTCCCACGTGACCAACGTAACTCGTAGGAACTGACCCCGCAGCCGCGGGTCTCCCAGTTTGAGAATACTACCGTAATTTTCTTATTTCCAGACTTAGGCTTAAAAACATGACGTTAGAGGGTGAAAACTCAAAATAACCCCCGAACGGCTCCGTGGGTGGCACTTACACCTCCCACGGGACCAACGTAACTCGTAGGAACTAACCCCGTAGTCACGGGTCTCCCGGTTTGAGAATACGACGGTAATTTGCATTTTCTAGGCTTAGGCTTAAAAACATGGCGTTAGAAGGTGAAAACTCGAAACAGCCCCCGAACGGCCCCGTGGGTGGCACCAACACCTCCCACTGGACCAACGTAACTCGTAGGAACTGACCCCGCAGCTGCGGGTCTCCCGATTTGAGAATATGATGATAATTTGCGTATTTCCAGACTTAGGGTTAAAAACATGGCGTTGTATGGTGAGAACTTGAAACAGCCCTCGAACGTCCCCATGGGTGGCACCAACACCTCCCACGGGACCAATGTAACTCGTAGGAACTGACCCTGCAGTCGCGGGTCTCCCGTTTTGAGAATACGACCGTAATTTACATATTTCTAAACTTAAGCTTAAAAACATGACGTTAGAGGGTGAAAACTCAAAATAGCCCCTGAACGGCCCCGTGGGTGGCACCAACACCTCCCACGGGACCAACGTAACTTGTAGGAGCTGACCCCACAGCCGCGGGTCTCCCGGTTTGAGAATACGACGATAATTTGCGTATTTCTAGACTTAGGCTTAAAAACATGCCGTTAGAAGGTGAAAACTGGAAACAGCCCTGGAACGGCCCGTGAGTGGCACCAACACCTCCCACGGGACCAACATAACTCGTAGGAACTGACCCCGAAGTCGTGGGTCTCCTGGTTTGAGAATACGACAGTAATTTGCGTAATTCTAGACTTAGGCTTGAAAATATGGCGTTAGAAGGTGAAGACTCAAAACAGCCCCGAACGGCTCCGCGGGTGGCACCAACACCTCCCACGGGACCAACGTAACTCGTAGAAACTGACGCCGTAGCCGCGGGACTCCCAGTTTGAGAATACGATGGTAATTTGCATATTTCTAGACTTTGGCTTGAAAACATGACGTTAGAGGGTGAAAACTCAAAACAGCCCCCGAACGGCCCCGTGGGTGGCACAAACACCTCCCATGGGACAAACGTAACTCGTAGGAACTGACCCCGCAGCCGCGGGTCTTCCGGTTTGAGAATACGCTGGTAATTTTCGTATTTCTAGACTTAGGCTTAAAAATATGGCGTTAGAAGGTGAAAACTCGAAATAGCCCCAGAACGGCCCCGTGGGTGGCACCAACACCTCCAAGGGGACCAACGTAACTCTTGGGAACTGACCCCGCAGCCGTGGGTCACCCAGTTTAAGAATACGATGGTAATTTGCGTATTTATAGACTTAAGCAAAACATGGCGTTAGAAGGTGAAAACTCGAAACAGCCCCCTAACGGCCCAATGGGTGGCACCAACACCTCCCACGGGACTAACGTAACTCACAAGAGCTGACCCCGCAGTCGCGAGTCTCCCGATTTGAGAATAAGACCGTAATTTGCTTATTTCTAAACTTAGGCTTCAAAACATGATGTTAAAGGGTGAAAACTGGAAACAGCCCCCGAACGGCCTCGTGGGTGGCACCAACACCTCCCACGGGACCAACGTAACTCGTAAGAACAGACCCCGCAGCCGCGGGTCTGCCGGTTTGAGAATACGAATATAATTTGTGTATTTCTAGACTTAGGCTTAAAAATATGGCGTTAGAAGGTGAAAACTCAAAACAGCCACGAACGGCCCCGCGGGTGGCAGCAACACCTCCCACGGGACCAACGTAACTCGTAGGAACTGACCCCGTAGCCACGGGTCTCCCGGTTTGAGAATACGACCATAATTTGCGTATTTCTAGACTTAGACTTTAAAACATAGCGTTAGAAGGTGAAAACTCAAAACATCCCCCGAACAGCCCTGTGGGTGGCCAAGACCTCCCACGGGACCAACGTAACTCGTAGGAACTGACCCCACAGTCGCGGGTCTCCCGGTTTGAGAATACGACCGTAATTTGCTTATTTTTAAAATTAGGCTTAAAAACATTACGTTAGAGGGTGAAAACTCAAAACAGCCCCCGAACGGCCCCGTGGGTGGTACCAACACCTCCCACGGGACCAACGTAACTCGTAGGAACTGACCCCGCAGCCGCAGGTCTCCTGGTTTGAGAATACGACGGTAATTTGCATATTTTTAGACTTAGGCTTAAAAACATAGCGTTAGAAGGTGAAAACTCGAAACATCCCCCGAACGGCCCCGTGAGTGGCACGAACACCTCCTACAGGACCAACATAACTCGTAGGAAGTGACCTCACAGCCGCGAGTCTCCCGATTTGAGAATACGATGGTAATTTGCGTATTTCGAGACTTAGACTTAAAAACCTGGCATTAGAAGGTGAAAACTTGAAATAACCCCCTAACGGCCCCGTGGGTGGCACCAATACCTCCCATGGGACCAATGTAACTCGTAGGAACAAACCCCGCATCCGCGGGTCTCCCGGTTTGAGAATATGACCGTAATTTGCTTATTTCTAGATTAGGCTTAAAAACATGGCGTTAGAAGGTGAAAACTCGAAACAGCCCCAAAACGGCCCCGTGGGTGGCACCAACACCTCCCACGGGACCAACGTAACTCGTAGGAACTGACCCCGCAGCCACGGATCACCCAGTTTTAGAATACGACGGTAATTTGCGTATTTATAGACTTAAGCAAAACATGGCGTTAGAAGGTGAAAACTCAAAACAGCCCCCGAACTGCCTCGTGGGTGGCACCAACACCTCCCACAGGACCAACGTAACTTGTAGGAACTGACCCCGCAGTCGCGGGTCTCCCGATTTGAGAATAAGACCGTAATTTACTTATTTCTAAACTTAGGATTAAAAACATGACGTTAGAGGGTGAAAACTCGAAACAGCCCCCGAACGGCCCCCTGGGTGGAACCAACACCACCCACGGGACCAACGTAACTCGTAGGAACTGACCCCGCAGTCGCGGGTCTCCCGGTTTAATAATACGACAATAATTTGCGTATTTTTAGACTTAGGCTTAAAAATATGGCGTTAGAAGGTGAAAACTCAAAACAGCCCCGAACGGCTCCGCCGGTGGTACCAACACCTCCCACGGGACCAACGTAACTCGTAGGAACTGACACCGCAGCCGCGGGTCTCCCAGTTTGAGAATACGACGATAATTTATGTATTTTAAGACTTAAACGTAAAAACATGGCGTTAGAAGGTGAAAACTCGAAACAGCCCCCAAACGGCCCGGTGGGTGTCGCCGACACCTCCCACGGGACCAACATAACTCGTAGGAACTGACCCCGCAGCCTCGGGTCTCCCGGTTTGATAATATGACCGTAATTTTCTTATTTCTAGACTTAGGCTTAAAAACATGACGTTCGAGGGTGAAAACTCGAAACAGCCCCCGAACGGCCCCGTGGGTGGCACCAACACCTCGCACGGGACCAACGTAACTCGTAAGAACAGACCCCGCAGCCGCGGGTCTGCCGGTTTGAGAATACGACGGTAATTTTTGTATTTCTAGACTTAGGCTTAAAAATATGGCGTTAGAAGGTGAAAACTCAAAACAGCCACGAACGGCCCCGCGGGTGGCACCAACACCTCCCACGGGACCAACGTAACTCGTAGGAACTGACCCCGTAGCCACGGGTCTCCCGGTTTGAGAATACGACCATAATTTGCGTATTTCTAGACTTAGACTTTAAAACATAGCGTTAGAAGGTGAAAACTCAAAACAACCTCCGAACAGCCCTGTGGGTGGCCAAGACCTCCCACGGGACCAACGTAACTCGTAGGAACTGACCCCACAGTCGCGGGTCTTCCGGTTTGAGAATACGACCGTAATTTGCTTATTTTTAAAATTAGGCTTAAAAACATTACGTTAGAGGGTGAAAACTCAAAACAGCCCCTAACGGCCCCGTGGGTGGCACCAACACCTCCCACGGGACCAACGTAACTCGTAGGAACTGACCCCGCAGCCGCAGGTCTCCCGGTTTGAGAATACGACGGTAATTTGCATATTTTTAGACTTAGGCTTAAAAACATAGCGTTAGAAGGTGAAAACTCGAAACATCCCCCGAACGGCCCCGTGAGTGGCACGAACACCTCCTATAGGACCAACATAACTCGTTGGAAGTGACCTCACAGCCGCGAGTCTCCCGATTTGAGAATACGATGGTAATTTGTGTATTTCCAGACTTAGACTTAAAAACCTGGCATTAGAAGGTGAAAACTTGAACTAACCCCCTAACGGCCCCGTGGGTGGCACCAATACCTCCCATGGGACCAATGTAACTCGTAGGAACAAACCCCGCATCCGCGGGTCTCCCGGTTTGAGAATATGACCGTAATTTGCTTATTTCTAGATTAGGCTTAAAAACATGGCGTTAGAAGGTGAAAACTCGAAACAGCCCCAAAACGGCCCCGTGGGTGGCACCAACACCTCCCACGGGACCAACGTAACTCGTAGGAACTGACCCCGCAGCCACGGATCACCCAGTTTTAGAATACGACGGTAATTTGCGTATTTATAGACTTAAGCAAAACATGGCGTTAGAAGGTGAAAACTCAAAACAGCCCCCGAACTGCCTCGTGGGTGGCACCAACACCTCCCACGGGACCAACGTAACTTGTAGGAACTGACCCCGCAGTCGCGGGTCTCCCGATTTGAGAATAAGACCGTAATTTACTTATTTCTAAACTTAGGATTAAAAACATGACGTTAGAGGGTGAAAACTCGAAACAGCCCCCGAACGGCCCCCTGGGTGGAACCAACACCACCCACGGGACCAACGTAACTCGTAGGAACTGACCCCCCAGTCGCGGGTCTCCCGGTTTAATAATACGACAATAATTTGCGTATTTTTAGACTTAGGCTTAAAAATATGGCGTTAGAAGGTGAAAACTCAAAACAGCCCCGAACGGCTCCGCCGGTGGTACCAACACCTCCCACGGGACCAACGTAACTCGTAGGAACTGACACCGCAGCCGCGGGTCTCCCAGTTTGAGAATACGATGATAATTTATGTATTTTTAGACTTAGACGTAAAAACATGGCGTTAGAAGGTGAAAACTCGAAACAGCCCCCGAACGGCCCTGTGGGTGTCGCCGACACCTCCCACGGGACCAACATAACTCGTAGTAACTGACCCCGCAGCCTCGGGTCTCCCGGTTTGATAATACGACCGTAATTTGCTTATTTCTAGACTTAGGCTTAAAAACATGATGTTCGAGGGTGAAAACTCGAAACAGCCCCCGAACGGCCCCGTGGGTGGCACCAACACCTCGCACGGGACCAACGTAACTCGTAAGAACAGACCCCGCAGCCGCGGGTCTGCCGGTTTGAGAATACGATGGTAATTTTTGTATTTCTAGACTTAGGCTTAAAAATATGGCGTTAGAAGGTGAAAACTCAAAACAGCCACGAACGGCCCCGCGGGTGGCACCAACACCTCCCACGGGACCAATGTAGCTCGTAGGAACTGACCCCGTAGCCACGGGTCTCCCGGTTTGAGAATACGACCATAATTTGCGTATTTCTAGACTTAGACTTTAAAACATAGCGTTAGAAGGTGAAAACTCAAAACAACCTCCGAACAGCCCTGTGGGTGGCCAAGACCTCCCACGGGACCAACGTAACTCGTAGGACCTGACCCCACAGTCGCGGGTCTTCCGGTTTGAGAATACGACCGTAATTTGCTTATTTTTAAAATTAGGCTTAAAAACATTACATTAGAGGGTGAAAACTCAAAACAGCCCCCGAACGGCCCCGTGGGTGGCACCAACACCTCCCACGGGACCAACGTAACTCGTAGGAACTGACCCCGCAGCCGCAGGTCTCCCGGTTTGAGAATACGACGGTAATTTGCATATTTTTAGACTTAGGCTTAAAAACATAGCGTTAGAAGGGGAAAACTCGAAACATCCCCCGAACGGCCCCGTGAGTGGCACGAACACCTCCTACAGGACCAACATAACTCGTAGGAAGTGACCTCACAGCCGCGAGTCTCCCGATTTGAGAATACGATGGTAATTTGCGTATTTCCAGACTTAGACTTAAAAACCTGGCATTAGAAGGTGAAAACTTGAAATAACCCCCGAACGGCCCCGTGGGTGGCACCAATACCTCCCATGGGACCAATGTAACTCGTAGGAACAAACCCCGCATCCGCGGGTCTCCCGGTTTGAGAATATGACCGTAATTTGCTTATTTCTATATTAGGCTTAAAAACATGGCGTTAGAAGGTGAAAACTCGAAACAGCCCCAAAACGGCCCCGTGGGTGGCACCAACACCTCCCACGGGACCAACGTAACTCGTAGGAACTGACCCCGCAGCCACGGATCACCCAGTTTTAGAATACGACGGTAATTTGCATATTTATAGACTTAAGCAAAACATGGCGTTAGAAGGTGAAAACTCAAAACAACCCCCGAACTGCCTCGTGGGTGGCACCAACACCTCCCACGGGACCAACGTAACTTGTAGGAACTGACCCCGCAGCCGTGGGTCTCCCGGTTTGAGAATAAGATCGTAATTTACTTATTTCTAAACTTAGGATTAAAAACATGACGTTAGAGGGTGAAAACTCGAAACAGCCCCCGAACGGCCCCCTGGGTGGAACCAACACCACCCACGGGACCAACGTAACTCGTAGGAACTGACCCCGCAGTCGCGGGTCTCCCGGTTTAAGAATACGACAACAATTTGCGTATTTTTAGACTTAGGCTTAAAAATATGGCGTTAGAAGGTGAAAACTCAAAACAGCCCCGAACGGCTCCGCCGGTGGTACCAACACCTCCCACGGGACCAACATAACTTGTAGGAACTGACACCGCAGCCGCGGGTCTCCCAGTTTGAGAATACGACGATAATTTATGTAGTTTTAGACTTAGACTTAAAAACATGGCGTTAGAAGGTGAAAACTCGAAACAGCCCCCGAACGGCCCTGTGGGTGTCGCCAACACCTCCCACGGGACCAACATAACTCGTAGGAACTGACCCCTCAGCCGCGGGTCTCCCGGTTTGATAATACGACCGTAATTTGATTATTTCTAGACTTAGGCTTAAAAACATGACGTTCGAGGGTGAAAACTCGAAACAGCCCCCGAACGGCCCCGTGGGTGGCACCAACACCTCGCACGGGACCAACGTAACTCATAGGAACTGACCCTGTGGTCGTGGGTCTACCATTTTGAGAATACGATAGTAATTTGCGTATTTTTAGACTTAGGCTTACAAACATGGCGTTAGAAGGTGAAAACTCGAAATAGCCCCCGAACGGCCCCGTGGGTGGCACCAACACCTCCCACGGGACCAACGTAACTCGTAAGAACTGACCCCGCAGCCGCGGGTCTCCCGGTTTGAGAATATGACGGTAATTTGCGTATTTCTAGAGTTAGACTTGAAAGCATGGAGTTAGAAGGTGAAAACTCGAAACAGCCCCCGAACGGCCCTCTGGGTGGCACCAACACCTCCCACTGGACCAATGTAACTCATAGGAACTGACCCCGCAGCCGCGGGTCTCCTGATTTTAGAATACGACCGTAATTTGCTTATTTCTAGACTTAGGCTTAAAAACATGACGTTTGAGGGTGAAAACTCGAAAACAGCCCCCGAACGGCCCCGTGGGTGGCACCAACACCTCCCACGGGACCAGCATAACTCGTAGGAACTGACCCCGTAGTCACGGGTCTACCAGTTTGATAATACGATGGTAATTTGCGTATTTCTAGACTTAGGCTTAAAAACATGGCGTTAGAAGGTGAAAACTCAAAACAGCCCCCGAACGGCCCCATGGGTGGCACCAACACTTCCCATGGGACCAACGTAACTCGTAGGAACTGACCCCGCAGCCGCGGGTCACCCGATTTGAGAATACGACGGTAATTTGCGTATTTCTGGACTTAGGCTTAAAAACATGGCGTTAGAGGGTGAAAACTCGAAACAACCCCCAAACAGCCCCGTGGGTGCCACCAACACCTCCCATAGGACCAACGTAACTCGCAGGAACTGACCTCGCAGCCATGGGTTTCCCGGTTTGAGAATACGACGGTAATTTGCGTATTTCTAGACTTACGCTTAAAAATATGACGTTAGAAGGTGAAAACTCAAAACAGCCCCGAACGGCTCCGCGAGTGGCACCAACACCTCCCACGGGACCAACGTAACTCGTAGGAACTGACCCTGTACCCGCGGGTCTCCCGATTTGAGAAAACGACGATAATTTGCGTATTTCTAGACTTAGACTTAAAAACATGGCGTTAGAAGGTGAAAACTCGAAACAGCCCCCGAACGGCCCTGTGGGTGACACCAACACCTCCCATAGGACCAATGTAACTCGTAGGAACTGACCCCGCAGCCACGGGTCTCCTGGTTTGAGAATACGACCATAATTTGCTTATTTATAGACTTAGGCTTAAAAACATGGCGTTAGGAGGTGAAAACTCGAAATAGCCCCAAAATGGCCCCGTGTGTGGCACCAACACCTCCCACGAGACCAACGTAACTAGTAGGAACTGACCCCGCAGCCGTGGGTCTCCCTGTTTGAGAATACGATGGAAATTTGCGTATTTATAGACTTAAGCAAAACATGGCATTATAAGGTGAAAACTCGAAACAGCCCACGAACGGCCCCGTGGGTGGCACCAACACCTCCCACGGGACTAACGTAACTCGTAGGAACTGACCCCGCAGCTGCGAGTCTCCCGATTTGAGAATAAGACTGTAATTTGCTTATTTCTAAACTTAGGCTTCAAAACATGATGTTAAAGGGTGAAAACTGGAACCAGCCCCCAAACGGCCCTGTGGGTGACACCAACACCTCCCATAGGACCAACGTAACTCGTAGGAACTGACCCCAGAGCCGTGGGTCTCCCGATTTTAGTATACGACGGTAATTTGCGTATTTCTAGGCTTTGGCTTAAAAACATGGCGTTAGAAGGTGAAAACTCGAAACAACCCCCGAACGGCCCTATGGGTGGCACCAACACCTCCCATGGGACCAACGTAACTCGTAGGAACTGACCCCGCAGCCGCGGGTCTCCCGATTTGAGAATACGATGATAATTTGCGTATTTCCAGGCTTAGGCTTAAAAACTTGGCGTTGTAGGGTGAGAACTTGAAACAGCCCTCGAGCGTCCCCGTGGGTGGCACCAACACCTCCCACGGGACCAATGTAACTCGTCGGAACTGACCCCGCAGCCGCGGGTCTCCCGGTTTGAGAATACGACCGTAATTTGCTTATTTCTAAACTTAGGCTTAAAAACATGACGTTAGAGGGTGAAAACTCGAAACAGCCCCCGAACGGCCCCGTGGGTGGCACCAACACCTCCCACGGGACCAACGTCACTCGTAGGAACTGACCTCGCAGCCGCGGTTCTCCCGATTTGAGAATACGACGGTAATTTGCATATTTTTAGACTTAGGCATAAAAACATGCCGTTAGAAGGTGAAAACTCGAAACAGCCCCCGAACGGCCCCGTGAGTGGCACCAACACCTCCCACAGGACCAACATAACTCGTAGGAAGTGACCTCGCAGCCGCGAGTCTCCCGGTTTGAGAATACGACGTTAATTTGCGAATTTCCAAACTTAGACTGAAAAACCTGGCGTTAGAAGGTGAAAACTCGAAACACCCCCCGAACGGCCCCGTGGGTGGCAACAATACCTCCCATGGTACAGACGTAACTCGTAGGAACAAACCCTGCATCCGCGGGTCTCTCGGTTTGAGAATACGACCGCAATTTGCTTATTTCTAGATTAGGCTTAAAAACATGGTGTTAGAAGGTGAAAACTCGAAATAGCCCCAAAACGGCCCCGTGGGTGGCACCAACACTTCCCACGGGACCAACGTAACTCATAGGAACTGACCCCGTAGCCACGGATCTCTCAGTTTTAGAATACGACGGTAATTTACGTATTTATAGACTTAAGCAAAACATGGCGTTAAAAGGTGAAAACTCGAAACAGCCTCCGAACGGCCTCGTGGGTGGCACCAACACCTCCCACGGGACCAACGTAACTTGTAGGAACTGACCCCGCAGCCGCGGGTCTCCCGATTTGAGAATAAGACCGTAATTTACTTATTTCTAAACTTAGGCTTAAAAACATGACGTTAGAGGGTGAAAACTCGAAACAGCCCCCGAACGGCACCGTGGGTGGCACCAACACCACCCACGGGACCAACGTAACTCGTAGGAACTGACCCCGCAACCGCGGGTCTCCCAGTTTAAGAATACGATAATAATTTGCGTATTTCTAGACTTAGGCTAAAAAATATGGCGTTAGAAGGTGAAAACTCAAAACAGCCTCAAACGGCTCCGCGGGTGGCACCAACACCTCACACGGGACCAACGTAACTCGTAGGAATTGACACCGCAGCTGCGGGTCTCCCGGTTTGAGAATACGATGGTAATTTGCGTATTTCTAGACTTAGACTTAAAAACATGGCGTTAGAAGGTGAAAACTCGAAACAGCCCCTGAACGACCCTTTAAGTGGCACCAACACCTCCCACGGGACCAGAATAACTCCTAGGAACTGACCCCGTAGTCGCGGGTCTCCCGGTTTGAGAATACGACTGTAATTTGCTTAATTCTAGACTTAGGCTTAAAAACATGACGTTAGAGGGTGAAAACTCGAAACAGCCCCCGAACGGCCCCGTGGGTGGCACCAACACCTCGCACGGGACCAACGTAACTCGTAGGAACTGATCCCGTAGTCGTGGGTCTACCAGTTTGAGAATACGATGGTAATTTGCATATTTTTAGACTTAGGCTTACAAACATGGCATTAGAAGGTAAAAACTCGAAACAGCACCCGAACGGCCCCGTGGGTGGCACCAACACCTCCCACAGGACCAACATAACTCGTAAGAACTGACCCCGCAGCCGCGGGTCTCCCGGTTTGAGAATATGACGATAATTTGCATATTTCTGGAGTTAGACTTGAAAGCATGGCATTAGAAGGTGAAAACTCGAAACTGCCCCCGAACGGCCCTCTGGGTGGCACCAACACCTCCCACTGGACCAACATAACTCATAGGAACTGACCCCGCAGCCGCGGGTCTCCCGATTTTAGAATACGACCGTAATTTGCTTATTGCGAGACTTAGGCTTAAAAATATGACGTTTGAGGGTGAAAACTCGAAAACAGACACCGAACGGCCCCGTGGGTGGCACCAACACCTCCCATGGGACCAACGTAACTCGTAGGAACTGACCCCGCAATCGCGGGTCTCCCGATTTGAGAATACGACGGTAATTTGCGTATTTCTAGACTTAGGCTTACAAACATAGCGTTGGAGGGTGAGAACTTGAAACAGCCCTCGAACGTCCCCGTGGGTTGCATCAACACCTCCCATGGGACCAATGCAACTCGTAGGAACTGACCCCGCCGCCGTCGGTCTCCCGATTTGAGAATACGACCATAATTTGCATATTTCTAAATTAGGCTTAAAAACATGACGTTAGAGGGTGAAAACTCAAAACAGCCCCCGAACGGCCCCGTGGGTGCCACCAACACCTCCCACGGGACCAACATAACTCGTAGGAATTGACCCCGCAGCCATGGGTCTCCCAGTTTGAGAATACGACGATAATTTGAGTATTTCTAGAATTAGGCTTAAAAATATGGCATTAGAAGGTGAAAACTCAAAACAACAGTGAACGGCTCCGCTGGTGGCACCAACACCTCCCACAGGACCAACGTAACTCGTAGGAACTGACCCCACAGCCGCGGGTCTCCTGGTTTGAGAATACGACCGTAATTTTCTTATTTCTAGACTTAGGCTTAAAAACATGGCGTTAGGAGGTGAAAACTCGAAACAGCCCCAAAATGGCCCAGTGTGTGGCACCAACACCACCCACGGGACCAACGTAACTCGTAGGAACTGACCGTGCAGCCAAGGATCTCCCAGTTTGAGAAAATGACGGTAATTTGCGCATTTATAGACTTAAGCAAAACATGGCGTTAGAAGGTGAAAACTCGAAACAGCCCCTAAAATGGCCCCGTGGGTGGCACCAATACCTCCCACAGGACCAACGTAACTCGTAGGAACTGACCCCGCAGCCGTGGGTCTCCCAGTTTGAGAATACGTCCGTAATTTTCTTATTTCTAAACTTAGGCTTAAAAACATGACGTTAGGGGGTGAAAACTCGAAACAACGCCCGAACGGCCCCGTGGGTGGTACTTACACCTCCCACGGGACCAACGTAACTCATAGGAACTGACCTCGCAGCCGCGGGTCACCCGATTGGAGAATACGACCGTAATTTGCTTATTTCTAGACTTAGGCTTAAAAACATGACGTTTGAGGGTGAAAACTCGAAACAGCCACCGAACGACCCTGTGGGTAGCACCAACACCTCCCACGGGACCAACGTAACTCGTAGGAACTGACACCGTAGTCACGGGTCTCCCGGTTTGAGAATACGACGGTAATTTGCGTATTTCTAGACTTAGGCTTAAATACATGGCGTTATAAGGTGAAAACTCGAAACAGCCCCAGAACGGCCCCGTGGGTGGCACCAACACCTCACGGGACCAACGTAACTAGTAGGAACTGACCCCGCAGTCGCGGGTCTCCCGATTTGAGAATAAGAGTGTAATTTAACTATTTCTAAACTTAGACTTAAAAACATGACGTTAGAGGGTGAAAACTCAAAACAGCCCCCGAACAACCCCGTGGGTGGCACCAACACCACCCACGGGACCAACGTAACTCGTAGGAACTGACCCCGTAGCCTCGGGTCTCACGATTTGAGAATACGACGATAATTTGCGTATTTCTAGACTTAGGCTTAAAAATATGGCGTTAGAAGGTCAAATCTGAAAACAACCCCAAACGGCTCCGCGGGTGGCACCAACACCTCCCACGGGACCAACGTAACTCGTAGGAACTGACCCCGCAGCCGCGGGTCTCCCGGTTTGGGATTACGATGGTAATTTGCATATTTATAGACTTAGACTTAAAAACATGGCGTTAGAAGGTGAAAACTCAAAACAGCCCCCGAACGGCCCTGTGGGTGGCACCAACACCTCTCATGGGACCAATGTAACTCGTAGGAACTGACCCCGCAGCCGCGGGTCTCCCAATTTGAGAATAAGACCGTAATTTTCGTATTTCTAGACTTAGGCTTAAAAACATGACGTTAGAGGGTGAAAACTCGAAACAACCCCCGAATGGCCCCATGGGTGGCACTTACACCTCCCACGAGACCAACGTAACTCATAGGAACTGACCCCGCAGCCGCGGGTCTCCCGATTGGAGAATACGACCGTAATTTGCTTATTTCTAGACTTAGGCTTAGAAACATGACGTTAGAGGGTGAAAACTCGAAACAGCCCCCGAACGGCCCCGTGGGTTGCACCAACACCTCCCACGGGACCAACGTAACCCGTAGGAACAGACACCGTAGTCACGGCTCTCTCGGTTTGAGAATACGAGGGTAATTTGCGTATTTCTAGACTTAGGCTTAAAAACATGGCGTTAGAAGGTGAAAACTCGAAACAGCCCCCGAACGGCCCCGTGGGTGGCACCAACACCTCCCACGGGACCAACGTAACTAGTAGGAACTGACCCCGCAGTCGCGGGTCTCCCGATTTGAGAATATGACGGTAATTTGCGTATTTCCAGACTTAGACTTAAAAACCTGGCGTTAGAAGGTGAAAACTTGAAACAACCCTCGAACGGCCCCGTGTGTGGCACCAACACCTCCCACGGGACCAACGTAACTCGTAGGAACTGACCCCGCAGCCGTGGGTCTCCTAGTTTCAGAATACGACGGTAATTTGCGTATTTATAGACTTAAGCAAAACATGGCGTTAGAAGGTAAAAACTCGAAACAGCCCCCGAACGGCCCCGTGGGTGGCACCAACACCTCCCACGGGACTAACGTAACTCGTAGGAACTGACAGCGCAGCCGCGAGTCTCCCGATTTGAGAATAAGACCGTAATTTGCTTATTTCTAAACTTAGGCTTCAAAACATGATGTTAAAGGGTGAAAACTGGAAACAGCCCTCGAACGGCCCCGTGGGTGGCACCAACACCTCCCAAGGGACCAACGTAACTCGTAGGAACTGACCCCGAGCCGCGGGTCTCCCGATTTGAGAATACGATGATAATTTGCGTATTTCCAGACTTAGCCTTAAAAACATGGCGTTGGAGGGTGAGAACTTGAAACAGCCCTCGAATGTCCCCGTGGGTGGCACCAACACCTCCCACGGGACCAATGTAACTCGTAGGAACTGACCCCATAGCCGCGGGTCTCCCGGTTTGAGAATACGACCGTAATTTTCTTATTTCTAAACTTTGGCTAAAAAGCATGATGTTAGAGGGTGAAAACTCGAAACAACCCCCGAACGGCCCCGTGGGTGGCACCAACACCTCCCACGGGACCTATGTAACTCGTAGGAACTGACCTCGCAGCCGCGGGTCTCCCGATTTGAGAATATGATGGTAATTTGCATATTTTTAGACTTAGGCTTAAAAACATGGCGTTAGAAGGTGAAAACTCGAAACAGCGCATGAACGGCACCCTGGGTGGCACCAACACCTCCCACAGGACCAACATAACTCGTAGGAACTGACCTCGCAGCCGCGGGTCTCCCGGTTTGAGAATATAACGGTAATTTGCGTATTTCTAGACTTAGACTTAAAAACATGGCGTTAGAAGGCGAAAACTCAAAACAACCCCCGAACGGCCACGTGGGCAACACTAACACCTCCCATGGGACCAAAGTAACTCGTAGGAATTGTCCCCGCAGCCGCGGGTCTCCCGTTTTGAGAATACGATCGTTATTTGCTTATTTCTAGACTTAGGCTTAAAAACATGGCGTTAGAAGGTGAAAACTCGAAACAGCCCCAGAACGGCCCGTGGGTGGCACCAACACCTCTCAAGGGACCAACGTAACTCGTAGGAATGGACCCCGCAGCCACGGGTCTCCTAGTTTGAGAATACGACGGTAATTTGTGTATTTATAGAACTAAGGAAAACATGGCGTTAGAAGGTAAAAACTGGAAACAGCCCCCGAACGGCCCCGTGGGTGGCACCAACACCTCCCACGCGACCAACGTAACTCGTAGGAACTAACCCTGCAGCCGAGGGTCTCCCGGTTTGAGAATAAGACCGTAATTTACTTATTTCTAAACTTAGGCTTAAAAACATGACGTTAGAGGGTGAAAACTCGAAACAGCCCCCGAACGGCCCCGTGGGTGGCACCAACACCTCCCATGGGACCAACGTAACTCATAGGAACTGACCCCACAGCCGTGGGTCTCCCAGTTTGAGAATACGACGGTAATATGCATATTTCTAGACTTAGGCTTAAAAATATGGCATTAGAAGGTGAAAACTCAAAACTGCCTCGAACGGCTCCGCGGGTGGCACCAACACCTCCCACGGGACAAACGTAACTCGTAGGAACTGACCACGTTGTCGCGAGTCTCCCGATTTGAGAATAAGACCGTAATTTGTATATTTCTAGACTTAGACTTAAAAACATGGCGTTAGAAGGTGAAAACTCGAAACAGCCACAGAACGGCCCTGTGGGTGGCACCAACACCTCCCACGGGACCAACGTAACTCGTAGGAACTGACCCCGCAGCCGCGGGTCTCCCGATTTGAGAATATGATGATAATTTGCGTATTTCCAGACTTAGGCTTAAGAACATGGCGTTGAAGGGTGAGAACTTGAAACAGCCCTCGAATGTCCCCGTGGGTGGCACCAACACTTCCCACGGGACCAATGTAACTCGTAGGAACTGACCCCGTAGCCGGGGGTCTCCCAGTTTGAGAATACGACCGTAATTTGTTTATTTCTAAACTTAGTCTAAAAAACATGACGTTAGAGGGTGAAAACTCGAAACAGCCCCCGAAAGGCCCCATGGGTGGCACCAACACCTCCCACGGGACCTACGTAACTCGTAGGAACTGACCCCGCAGCCGCGGGTCTCCCGATTTGGGAATACGACTATAATTTTGCGTATTTTTAGACTTAGGCTTAAAAACATGGCGTTAGAAGGTGAAAACTCAAAACAGCGCCTGAACGGCACCCTGGGTGGCACCAACACCTCCCACATGACCAATATAACTAGTAGGAACTGACCTCGCAGCCGCGGGTCTTCCGGTTTGAGAATTTGACGGTAATTTGCGTATTTCTAGACTTAGACTTAAAAACATGGCGTTAGAAGGTGAAAACTCGAAACAACCCCCGAACGGCCACGTGAGTGGCACGAACACCTCCCACAGGACCAACATAACTCGTAGGAAGTGACCTCACAGCCGCGAGTCTCCCGATTTGATAATACGATGGTAATTTGCGTATTTCCAGACTTAGACTTAAAAACATGACGTTAGAGGGTGAAAACTCAAAACAGCCCACGAACGGCCCCGTGGGTGGCACCAACACCTCCCACGGGACCAACGTAACTCGTAGGAACTGACCCCACAGCCACAGGTCTCCCGGTTTGAGAATACGATGGTAATTTGCGTATTTCTAGACTTAGGCTTAAAAACATGGCGTTAGAAGGTGAAAACTCGAAACAACCCCCGAATAGCCCCGTGGGTGGCACCAACACTTCCCACGGGACCAACGTAACCTGTAGGAAGTGACCTCAGAGCCGCGAGTCTCCCGATTTGAGAATACGATGGTAATTTGCGTATTTCCAGACTTAGACTTAAAAACATGACGTTAGAGGGTGAAAACTCAAAACAGATCACGAACGGCCCCGTGGGTGGCACCAACACCTCCCAGGGGACCAACGTAACTCGTAGGAACTGACCCCACAGCCACAGGTCTCCCGGTTTGAGAATACGATGGTAATTTGCGCATTTCTAGACTTAGGCTTAAAAACATGGCGTTAGAAGGTGAAAACTCGAAACAACCCCCGAATAGCCCCGTGGGTGGCACCAACACTTCCCACGGGACCAACGTAACTCGTAGGAACTAACCCCGCAGTCGCGGGTATCCCGATTTGAGGATACGATTGTAATTTGTGTATTTCTAGACTTAGGCTTAAAAACATGGCGTTGGAGGGTGAGAAGTTGAAACAGCCCTCGAACGTCCCCGTGGGTGGCACGAACACCTCCCACGGGACCATTGTAACTTGTAGGAACTAACCCCACAGCCGCGGGTCTCCCGGGTTGAGAATACGACCGTAATTTGCTTATGTTTAAACTTAGCCTTAAAAACATGACGTTAGATGGTGAAAACTCGAAATAGCCCCCAAACGGCCCCGTGGGTGGCACCAACACCTCCCACGGGACCAACGTAACTCGTAAGAACTGACCTCGTAGCCGCAGGACTCCTGGTTTGAGAATACGACGGTAATTTGCTTATTTTAGACTTAAGCAAAACATGGTGTTAAAAGGTGAAAACTCGAAACAACCCCCGAACGGCCCTGTGGGTGGCACCAACACCTCCCACGGGACCAATATAACTCTTAGGAACTGACTCCGCGGCCGCGGGTCTCCCGATTTGAGAATACGACGGTAATTTTCATATTTATAGACTTAGGCTTAAAAACATGGCGTTAGAGGATGAGATCTCGAAACTTCCCTCGAACGTCCCCGTGGGTGGCACCATCACCTCCCACGGGACCAATGTAACTCGTAGGAACTGACTCCGCAGACGCGGGACTCTCGGTTTGAGAATACGACGCTAATTTGCATATTTATAGACTTAGGGTTAAGAACATGGCGTTAGAGGGTGAGAACTCGAAATAGCCCCCGAACGGCTCGGTGGGTGGCACCAACACCTCCCAAGGGACCAATGTAACTGATAGGAGCTGACCCCGCAGCTGCGGGACTCCCGGTTTTAGAATACGACGGTAATTTGCATATTTGTAGACTTAGGCTTAAAAACATGGCGTTAGAGGGTGGGAACTCGAAACTGCCCCTGAACGGCCCCGTGGGTGGCACCAACACCTCCCACGGGACCAATGTAACTCGTAGGAACTGACACCGCAGTCGCGGGACTCACAGTTTGAGAATACAACGGTAATTTGTGTATTTATAGACTTAAGCAAAACATGGCGTTAGAAAGTGAAAACTCGAAACAGCCCCCGAACGGCCCCGTGGGTGGCACCAACACCTCCCACGGGACCAACGTAACTCGTAGGAACTAACCCCGCAGCCGCGGGTCTCTCGGTTTCACAATAAGACCGTAATTCGCTTATTTCTAAACTTAGGCTTAAAAACATGACGTTAGAGGGTGAAAACTCGAAACAGCCCCCGAACGGCCCCGTGGGTGTCACCAACACCTCCCACGGGACCAACGTAACTCGTAGGAACTGACCCAGCAGCCGAGGGTCTCCCGGTTTGAGAATACGACGGTAATTTGTGTATTTCTAGACTTACGTTTAAAAACATGACGTTAGAGGGTGAAAACTTAAAACAACCCCCGAACGGCCCCGTGGGTGGCACCAACACCTCCCACGGGACCAACGTAACTCCTAGGAACTGACCCTGCAGTCGCGGGTCTCCCGGTTTGAGAGTACTACGGTAATTTGCATATTTCTAGACTTAGGCTTAAAAACATGACGTTAGAGAGTGAAAACTCGAAACAACCCCCGAACGGCCCCGTGGGTGGCACCAACACCTCCCATGGGACCAACGTAACTCGTAGGAACTGACCCCGCAGCCGCGGGTCTCCCGGTTTGTGAGTACGATGGTAATTTGCATATTTCTAGACTTAAGCAAAACATCACGTTAGAGGGTGAGATCTCGAAACTGCCCCCGAACGTCCCCGTGGGTGACACCAACACCTCCCACGGGACCAATGTAAGTCGTAGGAACTAACCCCGTAGCCGCGGGACTACTGGTTTGAGAATACGACGGTAATTTGCATATTTATAGACTTAGGCTTAAAAACATGGCGTTAGAGGGTGAGAACTCGCAACAACCCTCGAACGACCCCATGGGTGGCACCAACACCTCCTACGGGACCAATGTAACTCGTAGGAACTGACCCCGCAGCCGCGGGACTCCCGGTTTTAGAGTACGACGATAATTTGCATATTTCTAGACTTAGGCTTAAAAACATGGCGTTAGAGGGTGAAAACTCGAAACAGCCCCCGAACGGTCCCGTGGGTGGCACCAACAGCTCCCACGGGACCAATGTAACTCGTAGGAACTGACCCCGCAACCGCGGGACTCCCGGTTTGAGAATACAATGATAATTTGCATATTTGTAGACTTAGGCTTAAAAACATGGCGTTAGAGGGTGAGAACTCGAAACAGCTCCCGAACGTCCCCGTGGGTGGCACCAACACCACCCACGGTACCAATGTAACTCGTAGGAACTGATCCCACAGCCGTGGGACTCCCGGTTTGAGAATACAACTGTAATTTGCAAATTTCTACTTGGTTACTGATAATTTTAACTCATATATGCAATTTTTCTGCTTGATTAAATTTTTTGTAAAACTACTTGGTTACTGATATTTATTTTTTATGTATCCCATCATTTGTAGGATTTTTTCACGCGGAACAAAGGAAGGAGGCAATGGTCTACAACATGAAGATTGTTTATAGGTTGTGGACATTCAGGATTTTGATTTTTGTGTTACAGCCCTGCGGGCTTTTATTATTTAGTTTTATGGTCGTGCGGGCTTTTATTGTTTAGTTTTATGGCCGTGCGGGCTTTTATAATTTGATTGTTGAATTTTATAGCCGTGCGGGCTTTATAATAAGTAGGTTTTACATTTACAGGTTTTGAAATGTCTAGAAAATAGAGGAAACTCTGCCCAATTTTTTTTGGTCTGTGAATTATTAAGACGTGTAATTTTTATATGTTTGTATATATATTTGTTTATTTACAACGTTCTCGATTCGCAATTTGTGATTTTTTTTATTTTTTTGCCAATAATAAATATTTGTAACACCTCGTACGCATCAAACGTTACACGTATCAACTGATGGTGCACTCACAAGACCCCCAATTTTATGATTGGACCAAAAAAATATATTTTTTTAAAAATTGTAGTTAAATATGGTCATGGACTTTGTCCATGACCATTTTTATTTTTTCGTCACGGTTATGGCTCATGGATTAGGTCCGCGACCAATTTATTTTTATTTTTTTGTCACGGTCATGGGTCGCGGACTTTGGCCGCGACCAATTTGTCACGGTTGTGAGTCACGGCTCAGCGCCGCGACCAAATTTTTTTAATTTTTTTGTCACGATCGTGTGTCGCGGACTTTGGCCGTGACCAATTTGTCACGGTTGTGGGTCACGGATTAGGGCCGCGATCAATTTTTTTAATTTTTTTGTCACGGTCGTGGGTTGCGAACTTTGGCCGCGACCAATTTGCCACGGTTGTGGGTCACGGATCAGGGCCACGACCTGTCACGACATGGGTCACGCCCTAAGTCCGCGACCGTCTGCCGTGACCCCTCTCGGTCGTGACCATTTTTTGGTCACGGAATTGGGCTGCGACCCACGAAAATGGTCACGCTCGAAATGGTCACGGCCCAAGTCCGCGCCCCACAACTTTGGTCAAGGATTTTGGCCGTGACCAATCGTCAGTTTTGGTGTAGTGTAGGTACTTCCGAGGTTGTTTCCCGTTGTGGGTTTTTCCTCGTACATCGCGGCGTAGTGGTTATTTGTTTATTTTATCTTTTGCATATTCACATTAGATGCATGCTTAGGTAAAACGATAAACATGGTATATTTAATTTGGTGCTAATTCAATTTGGGTAAATGTTAATTTAATTCAAGTCGTTAATTTTATTGGATAAAATTTGGTTTGGCCTAATTTGCAAAAATGAATAATTTTTATTAGGCAAATTTCTAAAACTTGTATTAAATTGAATTTTTGGGCTTAAAGTAAAACTTCACAAATTTGATTTTGAGTTTAATTTTAATTTGAAAGAAATTAAAATTTGGTTTATGTAATTTTTTATTTGAACCATCCTTATTCATCATCTTAAAAGGAAATTACATTTTTAAAAGAGAGTATTTAAAAATTGAGGGTCATCATCTTCTACAGAACTTGATTAACATAAGCTAACTGTACGATGAAAACTTTAAGATAAAGTTTGATCAGCCCGAGTATAACGTATGATCAATCCGATTAACTATTACTATAAAGAGTAAGGACCAAAGATACGAGCTATTGGATCATTCCCAAGTCCTCCTTTGTGAGCAACAATGTCGCGATCTATTCTATGGACCTTTAGCATCAATGACTGGGTCATGTGAACTTTAGAGATCTTGAGAGATTAGTGAAGAAAGACCTAGTTCGTGGCTGACCATCACTTGGGAAACCAACTTCTTTGGTTTATGGTCATTGCCAATAAGGAAAGAATATTCAAAGTTCCCATCGAAAGTTGAATACCATTACCACCTCTCGTTCGTTAGATTTAAAACACATAGATCTTATGGGTCCTACACGTATAGAGATCATTGATGGTAAAAGATACATTCTCGTGATGGTCAGTTAGTTTTTTAGATACTCTATCATGGCGTTCTTAGAGAAAAGTTTTATGCGGTTGAGTTCTCAACAACCAAGTGTCATGTCCTATAAAACTAATACGGTGTCACTATTAATCAGATGTAGAGTGATAATGACACTGAATTTAAAAAGACGAAATGGATAGATATTGTGATGGAGTGGTCATCAATTATGAGTTTTCGTCCATTCGCATTCTTAATAAAATGGGATCATTAAGAGGAAGAACCGGATGGTACAAGAGATAGCTAAATTCATGTTTCTTGAGAGAAATGTGCTAAGATGCTTTTGGGAAGAGGAAATTAATATTGCATTCCATATGGTGAATAGGGTATATCTTAGTCCACACACGTTACACATGCCATATGAGTTGTGGATA
Organism: Sambucus nigra; assembly: GCA_949130495.1. Classification (NCBI taxonomy): domain Eukaryota; kingdom Viridiplantae; phylum Streptophyta; class Magnoliopsida; order Dipsacales; family Adoxaceae; genus Sambucus; species Sambucus nigra. The sequence goes on along the minus strand of OX422220.1, from coordinate 444,107,883 downwards.
GGGAAGAATCCCAACATATCTTATTTTTGTGTCCTTGGGAGTCCTTGATACGTTTTGAAAGATATAAATCACTTAGGAAAGTTTGACTCCAGAAGCAATTTGGAAATATTTTTAGGTTATTATCGTCAACTAGGGATTAAAAGGTGTTTAACCTTGCAAGATCTAATGTTATGGAGTCAATAAACATCAAGATTAGAGACGATGAACCGTTGGTGTTTGTTGACCCTAACCACGAGTGTGAGAACGATGCACTCCCTAGTGTTGATCCCATTATCCTCATACCACCCTAGTAGATACCACTCTCAATGTATACAATCCACCCTATTGAATTCGAAAGAGTCATGACCTTTTCGTTATACTTGGTGATCCTACACTAGGTGTGAAGACTCAACCTCAACTTGAGAATGTGATTAGCCACTTTTTCTACACCTCCTTAGTAGAGCCCAAGAATGTGAAAGAAGCACTTAAAGACGAGCATTGGATATGCTCTATGTAAGATGAATTTCTTTAATATCTCAAGAACGATGTTTGGAAATTAGTCCCCCGACCTAGCGGGACTAATGTGATTGGTACCAAGTGGATTTACAAGAATAATATGGATGAGAATTATACCTTAGTTCACAATAAGGATTGATGGTGTATATTTTGACGAGACATTCAATCCTATTGCTAGGCTTCGATCCGTCCGCTTACTACTTGCTATAGCATGTCATCTATGGTTCAATTTATACTAAATGGATGTCAAGAGTTCCTTTCTTAATGGCGTTATACAAAAGGAATTTTACGTGGAACAACCAAAGGGGTTTGGATACGTAAAGAACCCAGGACATTTCTTTTAATTTAAGAAGGCCTTATATGGTTTTAAGCAAGCACCCCGTGCTTGGTACAAGACGCTCACTTATAATCTCTTAGCTCATGGCTTTAGGAGAGGGGGAGTGGATAATACATTATTTGTGAGGACAATGGGTGGTGATATATTGGTTTCCCAAGTCTATGTGGACGACATAGTATTAGGATCCACGTGTTCCTAACATGCTCATATATTTGAGGAGGAGATGACGAGTGAGTTTGATATGAGTATGGTTGGTGAGCTTACGTTTTTCTTAGGTCTCCAAGTGCGTAAACTAGAGGATGTGATATTCATATCTCAATCCAAATATGCTGGGGACCAAGTGAAGAAGTTTCATTAAGACTCCGCTAAACACTCACACACCCCTTGAGTACATTGACTAAGCTTAGAAAAGACAATTTAGGCAAGGACGTAGAGCAAACCCTTTATAGAAGCATGATCTTTAGACTTCTTTACTTGACCTCTAGTCATCCTGACATTGCTTTAGCGGTGGAATTTGTACGCGATACCAAGCGTCCCCAAAAGATTCTCACTTGATCACCTTTATCAAATGTGTGAATAGCACTATTTCCTACAGTATTTGGTACTCCATTGATACTGATGATCGTTTATTTATCAATTTGGATACCGATTGAACCGGGGATGTTAATGGTTGTAGGAGAACCTGGGGTGGATGATTTTGCTTTAGGAGTTCTCTTGTCTCTTGGGTGAGAAATAAGAAAAACTCCATTTATTTATCCACGAAGAAGGCCGAGTATATAGCCACCGGAAGTTGTTGCACACAACTCTTATGGATGAAAAAAATGTTGGACGAGTATGGGATTCTCCAAGGCACAATGACTACTTCGTGTGATAATACGAGTGCAATTCATATATCCTGTAATCCGGTCCAATATTTCTACACAATGCACATTAGGATACGTGAGAAAATAATTCATGATCTAGTTTAGGTGATGTTCGTGTCTTTGGGATTTGTGAGCACCAAACGTCAATTAGCCGATATTTTTACGAAACCCTTAGATGCACTTAAATTTGAGAATATTAAGAAGTCTTTGAGAATTTGTTCCATTGATTGAGTTAGGTTACTTTATAGTGTAGGGTGATTATCTTACTCATATCATTTGTCCCTATTTTTAGAGTGTATTTTATGTATTTTTATATTTTATTTTGGAATCAAATTATAGGATTGTATGGATGATCCATATATTAGGTTACATACTCACAAGATAGAATTTTTAATCCACATTTTATCTTGATTAGTATAAGGGGTGCATGAAACATAAAGTCTAAATTAAATGATCCAATCACACAATCAAAACAAACACGCAGAACAAGGCAAAATCTCTTTCGGTCAAAACCTAGATTTTAGCATTGTATCAAAATATAACAGACTCTACGACTTATAAATTACTTAGAGCTATACTAAGTATATTGCCAAGATCTTCAAATCTTCTACAGACACTACACAGTCCAGCACCGTCCACATGAAGAAGTCTCCCTTCGGTATCCATCGATTAGCCTCAAGATTTAAGATCATTTATTCTTCAGCAGTAGAGCCTCGGCTCCAAAATTCAGCAATAGAGTAAAACTCTATATGGGTTTGATGTAATGTATGGAAACTTGGGTTTGATAAAACTAAAAAAATCATATAAGGATGTATGATTTGGAAAAGAAAAGTGTTTTTAGGAAACACAAAAATGAAAACTTTTAGTGCAAAGATATGAGATGATTTTCGCCAAAAGAGTTGTGAAAAACTGATCAAAAGCATCCTTTTTATAATAAAACGCGATTTTCGAGGCAGGAGTTTTGTTTGATAAAATTGCAAACTCGTTCGAATGAAACATATGTTTCATGCTGAGGAGATTGAGTCTTGTTCAAACGAACACCTAATCTAGTTCGATCAACTTTCTAACGAGTTTCCGACAAAAATGTGTTTGTTAAATAAAGCCCATTTCATTTGAAGTTTGTCAAGTGTCGTTCCAACGAAATTAGCAGTTTATCCTAATGATGCTTAACCTCATTCGATCGAGATAAGAATATCGTTCTAACGAGATCAAAATGTCGTTCTAACGAAATAAAAAATAACAAAATTTATTTTAAAAAAAGTGCCTCAATTTAAAAACAAGCATCCCAGAATATAATTTGACTGAGAAAAATCTAAACCAAAAAATATTACACCTCCATAAAAATTTCGTGATGATTCCAACGGATTAAATCTTGGACCCAAAGCTCGATCACTAATAAGTCTTCAAAGATCGTGGAGGCGAATGTGGATGTAATGTTCGGTTTATAGCAGCGGTTTGTAACGGGACATACTTCAATACTTAAGCTATGAGCAATTATAAAATCTTTCTCTTACAATCTTCTCCTTTGTCTATTCTGGTTCAAAACAAAAATCGAAAATAAAATTATAATAAATCCCCTAAGACAATGAATCCTTTTGTCCTCCCAAACCTAAAAACGGAATGACATTCGAAACATTCTCTAAGAAACCCTACGATAGAGTATCTCAAAAAGTAATTGACCAACAAGAGAATGTATCTCTTACCACCTATGCTCTCTATACGAGTAAGACCCATAAGATTCATATGTGTTAACTTCAACACTCATGAAATGGTAATGTTATTCAACTTTCGACGAGGCTTCTTGATTTGTTTCCTTATTGGCAAGGACCAAAAACCAAGGAAGTTTGTTTCTCAAGTGATGGTAAGCCGCGAACTAGGTATTTCTTCACTAATCTCTCAAGATCTCTAAAATTCACATGACCTAGTCGTTGATTCCAAAGATTCATAAAGGAGATCGTGGCATTATTATACACAAAGGAGGGTATGGGAATGATACCATAGAAATTATCTTTGGTCCTCACTCTTTGTAGTAATAGTTCATGGTATTGATCATATACGCTACACTCACACAAGCCAAACTTTATCGCAATGTTTGAGTCACACAATTAACTTATGCTTATCAAGTTCTCTTTTGACCCTACGATGTACAACATACTATCTAGCTTAGGAAATCTGAGTATCTCAACGCAACCACATCCTAACATGCTAAACCTACTCCCATACCCAAATGTGACTCTTCCTTCCTTTCATTCCACAAGGTTAGTAAAAAATGATTTGTCACGAGTCATGTGCTAAATCACCCACTATCAAAATACCATTGAAAGGTATCTTGAACCTTAAGGGCAATAGGAACAACAAGGGATTTATTGTCTTACTTCGGTATCCAAGTGGAGGTAGCCTTTTGTTTGCCCTTGTCATTGTTAGCTCTAATCGGAGTATTGAAAGCGTTATCAAAAGGCGCAAACATTCTTTTAAATTCTTCCGTTAAACTTTGAGAAGTCACTACTAGGAACTCAACTTGCTCTTTAAGAGTAGCAAAGTTGCTATAGCAGAATGCGGGAGTATGTGTAATATGAGTTCTCCCTAACTTATAGAAAAATTCCCGAAGGTGACCTCTCCTTTTGTAATAAGAGCAAACATTAACATGTTTGAGTCTACTTTGGTTAGTTCTTTTCGGTGGGTTAGGTCGAGTCTCATATGGATCCACCAAAAACTTAGGAATCAGTTTTTATATACCATGAAAAGTGGATGCACCATCATAATCTATTTCTTACCTCTCCCTAAAAACTAAAGCGGGACTGAGTAACATCTTACTTACTTTATTTGATGTATTCTCTATAGTGACGTTAACCTCCCGAGGATGTTCGATATCCTTCTTAAGTTGGTATACAATGGCTTTAAGTTTTCCACGAATATTCAAAGAAACTTGAAGATCTCTCGTAAGATTAGCCACTTTTATGGTTAAGTCACCATTTTCCTTCTCCAACAAATTACTCTCTCCCCTAAAGACACTCTCACAAAGGACTCTCTCTTTATCGACTCTCTCAAATCCTTCTTTAAAGCTACTACCCTAAGAGCCAAATGTTTATTTTTATTTTTCATCTTAAAGACTCGACATAAAGCTCGGTGTAAGCATATTGCAGGTTAGTTTCTCCCTCATCCAAAACTTCATCTTCCTCACACTCTCAAGAATGACTAGACTCACTGTCTAAGTCATCATGTTTGGAAATGTCCTCATAGTATACTCGAAGTACCAACTTTACTAGCCATGAATGCGGTGAAGTTACGTCCATACAGTGATTCATCCCGAGAATCCATCGACTCGACATCAATATCACTAAGCATGGCATTGAAGGAAACTTGGCCTTTGCCTTATCTCTTTAATCTCATACCACACTCGTAAGATTTGTGACCCTTAACCTCACACTCATAGTATATCTCCTCATATTTCTTAGGGTACTCTCCTCTCGCTTTTCTTAAACTTTTCTTGCCCGACATAGATTTTTCATCTTTCTCAAAACTTTTGTTTTCTTTCAAATATTTTCTTTTCTTAGCTTGAGATATATTTTGTAATTTTTTTTGCAAAAAGGGCAAGACCATCTAATTCCAAATCATATTTAAAGTTTAAAGATACCTCGTATTTCTTTTTATCTTAAGCCTTTAAATCAATCCATTTTTCTTTTGGCTTAATAGTTTTCGGAAATATGTCGATCTCAAAAGTTTAAAGGTCTCCTACCAGTTCTTCTAACCTAAGCATATCTAAAATTCCAAACGAATTAAGGACAATAAGTTTTGGGATAAATCGGGACAGAAGGGATCTCAAAATATTTTTCACGACTCTCGTCTCAGGAATTCTCTCACCTAAATTAAAACTAGAGTTAACAATACAAGACTATTGTACATAAAATTCATCAAATAACTCAGTTTCTAGCATAGTACTATTATCAAAATGTGTGGTGAGATTTTAAAGATTAGAAGCTTTCACAATATTGGTACCCTCGTCAGTGAGCTGGAGTGTATTCCATGCTTTCTTAGACATAGTGCACATCATGGTGCGAGGGAAATCATTAGGGTGATGGCTCCAGAAATAACACTAAATTGTGAGAATTAAATGATTCCATTTTAGTTCAAACTCTATCCAAGTGACGATGGTTTTAGGACTTATGACATTTCCATTAGTCACAATGGGTGGTGTTCACCCTTTTTCACAAACAAGCTAGACACGTTCGTCAAACGCTTTTGAAGCCGACCTCATTCAAGCTTTATAATAAGCATAATTATACCCGTAAAAATAGGTAGCCTATTATACAAGTTATCTATTTTAACCCAACTTAAAGATCACATAACAAAATAGTGCAAGCTTATTTGAAATTGAAGGGTTGCATGGATAGTCCGTATATTATGTTACACACTCACAAGATCTAATTTTTAATCCAAAATTTATTTTAATTAGATTAAGGTGTGCATGTAAGATAAATTCGAAATTAGATGATCCAATCAGATAATCAAACCAAACACATAAAAGAAGAAATCGAGGAAAAATCCATTTCGGGAAAGACCTTGCTTTCAGCACTATATCATAATATGACAGACTCTATGACTTACAAACTACTTAGATCTCCACTAGGTACAACATAATGTTCTTGAAATCTTTTATAGATAAGACACAGTCCGGGACCATCCACATGAAGCAGTCTTCTCTCGGTATCTACCAATTAGCCTAAGGATTCAAGATTTTTTCTTCTTCAGCGGTAGAGCCTCAACTCCACAAATCAACAGTAAAGTAAAACTCTATAAGGGTTTGAAGTAACGTATTCGGCTTGGAAAAACTCAACAAATCATATAATGAATGTATGATTTTGTAATGATACGTGCTTTTGTGAAACATATAGATGAAAACTTTTGGTGCAAAAATATTAGATGATTTTCGCCAAAAGAGTTATGTAAAATTGACCAAAAGAATCCTTTTTATAATAAAACACGATTTTTGAGGCAGCGATTTCATTTGAACAAAAAATGAAACGTCATTCGACTGAAAACATATGTTTCGTTCTAATGATATGTAGTCTCATTCTAACGAACACCTAATCTCATTCGATCAACTTTTTAATTAGCTTCCAATGAAACTATGTTTGTTAAACAAATCCCCATTTATTTGAAGATCGTTAAAGGGTCGTTCCAACTAAATTAGTATTTCGTTCTAACGATGTTTAATCTCATTCAAATGAGACAATAATATCGTTCTAACGAGATTAAAATTCCGTTATAACTAAATAAAAAATAAAAAAATATTTTCAAAAAACGTTTCATAAAAAGTGCCTCGATTAAAAAAGAAACATCCCAGGATATAATTCGACTGCGAAAAATCTAAACTACAAGATCGTGTACCTCAATAAAAAGTTTGTCATGAATCTAACGGCTTGAATCTCGGACACGATGCTTAGTCACTTACAAGTCTTTAAAGGTCATGGAGGTGAATGCGGATGTAGTATTCACTCTGTAGCAACAATTTGTAACGAGATACACCAAAATACTTAAAGCTATGAGCACTTAAAAAATCTTGCTCTTACATGGAAAAATATTGAAAAATCTAAAATATTTTTGGTTTTTAGAAAAAAGTTTAATAATTCCAAAAACATTATTTTTGATAAATGTTTTGAAAAAATCAAAATGATTTTTCATTTTGTTTTTCACCATATATATATGTGCATTTAGGATGTTCGAATCATCCCTACATTCCATCAATTTATGTGACTTTCTCATGGTGTTTTAATTCAAATCTTTGTTTCTTTAGTGTTCTTAATGCGTGCATAGCATTTTATTATTTGTTGATGATTACTTTCTTAATGCTAGACTCTTTATCACATTTATTGCGTATGTGCATGGACTTTGTGAACATTATGCTTTCTTATCATATGTCGAATACGGTGTTCTCATCTCTATAGTGTTTAATAACGAACTAAATATATTATAGATAAGTTGTGCTTTTAAAAACCATTGCCCAAATTTTGTTTCCTAGAACTTTTTTTATATGTTAAGAAATGGAAATGGGCTACAAAAGAGCAAAATTCTCTTTGCGTTAAAAGTCTCCATTTATAAAAAGACCCTAAAAGATTAATGACACACAAAAACAGAAGTGTCAAGGCCATTTATTTTCATTGATTCTTCGCTACATATGAACATTATGATATCTTCAAAATTTTGAGAGTGAATTCATAAATAAGTGAGAAATTAAGGGTGGTATAAAGTAGAAGATCAATGGATTTGCACAACACACTCTCATGAAAAGCATTAAATATTTTGACGTTATTGATTTGAGAAGCATTTAAATTCATGGCTTGTTGCTTAAGTCGAGTCAATTTCATCTTGTTCAACATTCTTACACCTAAGGTTAAAATTGAGTTCCTTCTTTAGAAGTATGTCATTTACTTCGTGCGCCTATATTATGTATTCTTATGTTGATTTTGCCTCTCGAAAATATTCACACAATTACATTTCTCTTTCATGATTCGGATACTTTCGTGTTATTCCACGGTGTTATGTATTTTGTACATATAAGTACCTGTTATAAAGATACATTTTATGCTTGAATTTAAAAAAAATAGTAGTTTGAAAACCTTTCGAAAATTCATCGCATGTGCTTGATTGTTTATTTTGTGATATTATTTCTTTTTTATCCACGTGATGCTTAGTATTTCATTCTTAGTGATTAGGCATGAATTCTTTCCATTTATCTCGTTAAATTAGAGGATTTCATCGCTCTGCGTAATGTAATTCAAGTGGATTTATATCATATCTTCGATAATGGCAACTTTCTAATGAGTACGTCGAGTTTCGTGTGTTTGTCATCTATTTTGCAGGTGTTCGGTGTTCTAATCCGAGTTCCGTACCAAAAGCTTCAAAGAAATTCAAGAAGAAAAGGATTTTGTAAAAACTAGCAAAAACAGAACCGAACCCAAGGAGCTAAAAAACGAACCGAATCCCTCATGGGCAAAGTTTTTGTAAAGGATGGAAAAAGGGAACCGAACTAAAGTAATGCAAAAACGAACGGAATCCACCTTGAGAAAACTTCCTGTGAAGAGATGAAAAGATGGAACCAAACCAAAGCTGACAAATAACGAACCGATGCATGCTCGAAGAATTTTCTGTAAAGGCTACAAAAGATGTAACCAAACCGAACTATTTACCCGGATCGGTTCTGTTATCAATTTCAGATTTATCCAGTTGCAAAAATAGAATCCTATTTGTTTCAAACTCTTGTATTTCTTAATTTATAAATTGTAACTCCTCCCAAACGTAATAAGGAGCTTCCAGGTCATTAAGAAAGCGTAGTAATCCATTTTAGAGAGGAAGAATAACAAACCCTAGTTACTTTCAAGTTGCAATTCAAGTAAAATCATTTTGATTTATGTTTCAATAAGTATTCTAGTTTCTTGTTCATTACTAATTTCACCTTTATTCATCTTCATTCATTAGTACAAATGGTTTCTATCATTCTAAACGTGTTTTTTTTAAGTTTTCACATGTCCGGCTAGATTTAAAAGGATGGGATGCATGAACACAACCTGATGTGGTAGTTGCATGTGTATAAAATTAATCCTCTAAATTTAATGATTTGATTATGATCGTATTGCATAGAAACACGACAATTGTAGATCTTTGGATCTCATTTGCTTCAGGGTAACCGGGATGCTTTAGAATGCAATTCGAGTGTAACTATCGCAATACTGATTTACTCGTCCTCTGATTAAGTATGGTGCGGGCTTGAACCTCATATATGTAATGCTTGTGAGTACTAAATTCTGGGTCTAATTAATCATTTAAATTTACGATTAGTTTTATACCAGCAATACACTAGGGTTGAGGGATTGTATTCCCGTCCTGTTTTCTTCATCATATATTTTAAAGTTTAAATCAATCATCATTAGTAATTTAGAATAGTTGCATTCCATTCATATTTTATTTCATCAGTAAACCATTTCCAAATTCGCATTTAGTTGTAGCCAATTCTCGTAATAAATTATCTTTTACTTTCTTTTTAGAGTCAGAGTTAGGATTTCTTCGTCTGTCCAACGTCGTCACAACCTTGTTGTCCTATTTCCCTGAGGATCGATACCCGACTTATCGTATTATAAGTTGAGCGACAGGCTTGCACTTGAGCCTAGAAAGTACGCACTTCTGAGACACATTCTTAGTCGCGTCATTTACTTTCTAACCCTTTGTTTATTAGGGACAAAAAGGGATAGAATAAATTGAGGGGAAGTTTATTTTTATTTTTAAAGTTGTACGCATTATGGTATTTGATAAGTTGCTCTTTGCGTGTGGTCGTTATCTTCAAAAGCCAATCTCAAAATTCCCTTGAGTACCTACAAAACTTGTTTAAAGCAACTCGTATCGCGGTAAGTACAAGTATCAATCCAACTTCCAAGGGTAAAACAATTATTGTGAAAACTTGCAATTCATACTTTATTATTAATTTCTTTTTAAAAAAAATAATTTCAAGGGAAAAATTAACTACTAAATGCTAAAACTATGAAATGACTAAATAACGAAAAATAATGTGCAACTGAGTGTGATAAATATGAGAAAGTCAAGAGATGAGATTACACCGCATTATCAATTATTTTAATTTCTCAATTTATTAATTTGAAATATTTTGAGATAATATTAAATCGATAATCTAACTCTCGTTACAATTATAAATTTAATAAAATCTTTTTCTAAAAAATAATTCAAAAATGTTACACGATGAAAAGTTAAGAATTATGCTATTTTCAAGAAAATTACCCGCTAGGATCAAGTTAATAAAAAATGTATCAATTCTCTAATTTCAACACCAAATTATTATTTAGTTTTAGAAAACACCTATCTCTAGTTCGATTCCCAAAATCAGAAATTAATTTTTAAAATTAATTTATTAACTCTCGTTATATAAATTAATTTGTGACAAGTCTAAATTAATGAACCTAAAAATATAGCAATTAATGAAATTAATTGATTAATATAATATCCTACAAAGTGCATCCCACCCCTTGAACAATGTGACTAGCCAAGCATAATGAAATAATTAATCACAGTCACAAACATGGAACAACAAATTAAAGAGTAGAGCAAGAAATACAATACACAAAAATCTCCCTTTGAATTGATTCCTTGAATCGCGTTCATGCACGTGTGTCCCAATGTTCTCACAAATCCAGCACTCGATTACACAAAAAATTGAAAAATAAAATCTAAAAAGCTATTCTAACACTAAACTAATATTTTTTTATTTTTCTAAATTTTTTTATGCTCCTAATATGTACATAATATACACACTCTCTCTCTCTCTATTGCGGTCTCCTCGTTGCCTCTATCTGAGAGTCCTCTTTTAATGTGAGTTGCCTTTTTTTTTATAAAAGCCCACTACTTCTTTAGTTATGACATATTCTTGTGATTTTTGATAAGCCAAGTCAAAGATTAAAATGCATACTTGGTTCCGATTTTGTTGGGATATGGATCGAAGGCAGGTTGCTAGGGGTCGGGGACTACCACGGTTTGTTGGATTGGGTCACGGGTTTAGTTCCAGGTAAGGGGTTAAATCGTGTTTCGAATTTGGGCTTCGGGCAGGTTGAATTCGGGTTGAGGTTCGGGTCGCCTGGTTAGGGTTGGAAATCGGGCTGGGGAAGTTTTGTGAGGTCTCGGTGGCTCGCGACTGGAGCAGTCCCGGGTTTGGGATTGGGTTTATAAATGGTGGCAGTGGTAATGACCATTGTAGGTGGTGGGTGAGAGAAGATGTGAGGTCGAAGAAATGGTGTGGGTTAAGTAGGTGTTTGTGTGTATGTTAGGTGTAGGGTACTTAATGTGTGTGTGTGTGTGTGTTAGATTGTACACATTAAAAAAATAAACTAACTAAAATCCTATAAAAAATCTAATAAAATTAAAAATTAAAATCCTAATAAAATAAAAATAAAAAGCTAATCAAAATAAAACTAAAGTCTTAAAAAAACTAATAAAACAAGAAAAATAAATTCCTAAAAAAAACTATCCTAATAAAGTAAGATAAAAACTAAAAACTAAAACTAAAAAAAATAACTTCCTAAAAACTAATCCTGATAAAATAAAATAAAATAAAATAAAATAAAGAATAAAAATTAAAAACTAATAAAAATCAAAATCAAAATAAAAATAAAAAAGAAATAGAAAATAAATTCAAGCAAAATATAAATAAATAAAAAATAAATCGACTCAAAATAAAAATCTAGAAAAATATGAAAAGCATAAATAAAACACACACAGGGCTCGGGTGATTGTTCTAGGCTCAGTGCAGGCTTAGGTTTGGTATGGGAACACGGTTTGGAACATCAAAAATGATATCGACAAGCTCAAATAGGGACTTCTGACTTCGCAACTGCTTTGATTTTTTCGTTGATTGCTTTTAACCGCTACTGTGTCGCAATTACGCCGATTTAGTACTATTTGATGCTGCGACTGCGTATTGACCTGCAAAATGATAAAATACGATCGTAAGGCCAAATTTAATTAAAATGAGTGATTGAAATGCTTTTATTCAGGGCATAAATTATACACTTTTGGGTGCTTATCATTATTCTTTTGTTTTATGTGTGTAAGTCTCTTCCACTTTGATGATGATCTCATGGACCACACAAGATGAAGAATTTCAATCTCAAATGCCATTTCGTTCTAGGCTTAGGAAGACAGTTGCAGTACATTGTCTTAGAGATTTTTATTGTAATTTAGGTTTCGATTTTTATTTTGTAACAGAATATTCAAAGGGGGAGATTCGTAAAAGAAAGATTTTTATAATTTCTCATAGTTTAAATATATTTTCTTATCTTGTTACAAACCGAACACTATATCCGCATATGCTTCCACAATTATTTGAAGATATATTAGTGACCAAGCATTATTTTTGAAATTCAAGCCGATGGAATCGCCGTGAACACTTTATGGAGATATATGGATTTGTGGTTTTTATTTTTCTGAGTCAAATATATTTTGGGATGACTTTTTTTCTTGAGGCATTTTTTATAAAAATAATTTTTAAAATAAAAATATTTGTTTTTGGTTCATTGGAATGAAATTGTGATCTCGTTAGAACGAGGGTATCATCTTGTTGGAAAAAAAATGCTTAAGTTATTAGAACGAGATTCTAACAATTAGTCTCCGTTTGACAAAACTAACCTCGTTGGAAGTACGTTGGAAGTTTGTTTGAATGAGATAAGCCTTTCATTCGAACGGGATTGGACCTCATTAGAACAAAACTATGGTTTTCGTTCGAACGAAGTCTCATTTTTGTTTGAACATGTTCACCGCCTCAAAAATCAAGTTTCTCTATAAAAAGAACTCTTTTGGTCTTCATTTTATAGAAGTTTTGATGAAAATCAATTCCCATACCTGTTCCAAATGTTTTATATCCTTTGTTTTATAAAAACACTTTGATTTTCCAAATCATGCATCCCTAAATATAATTTATTGAGTTTTATCAAAATCAATTTTCATACACTTCATTAAACCCTTGCAGAGGTTTCTCTATGGCTGATTGTGGAGTTACGACCCTACTGCTGAAGAAGAAAGGATTCCGTAATCCTGAGGCTGATCGGTGAATACTGAGGGAAAAGATGATTCTCGTTGGTGGTGTTGGAATGCATCACTCTGTTCATTGTACTTAGTGGATCTCTAAGTAGTCAGTAGTTCATCGAGTCTGCCAAACTCTTTGACAGTGTTGAAATATATATTTTGCCCCAAAGAGATTTTTCCTCAATTCTTCTTCTGTTTGGTTTGGGTTGAGTCCTTAGTTTGGCATTTCTTATTTGGACTTCATCTTACATGCACACATAATTCTAATCAACATAAAATTTGGTTAAAAAATGAATACAAGTCAATCCATATAAGCCCTGCGTTTTCACATTTAATTATTTTGAAGTGACAACGATGGCTACCAGTATGATCACAAAGTTTGAAAATTATTAATGTTAATTTCACGGGGTTAGGGCTTTAGAAACAATTTTGGACCATGGCATTGATTTAATTTACCCTTTATAGTTGAGGATGAAGCTGCAAGTGAAATTAATAAAATGTGTAACATTTGTTTTGATATGTTTAACAAGAGTATCACTTGAGTGATAAGTCTAATATCAAATCTCATGCTAGGTCTGAATCTTCAAGTGTTTCACATTCTCAATCGCAAGGAATAATTTGGTTGATAAATACATTTGACCTTTTGGATTATAATACCTCTTATACGAAGCATGTTAAGTCAAAGTTACCTTAATATTACCATATATATAATTGGTAACCAAAATATAAAGTACACCGTAATTTTTTTTCTAGTAGAACCTAACTGTATTCAAGTTGTGGTGCATGAAGCACCTTCTTTATGTGACACCCCGACTAATTAAATACTAGGTAGCTACTCCTTTATTAAATTAATACAAAATGCGAAGTTGGTTCAGTTCATAGCATCACTGTCGAAAAACGTTTTAACAATTACAAGCCACCTAATATTTAAAAAGTGAGCTGTCAAATTTTAATTAAAACTGATTAACATGCAATAAGAAGATTATGAACTACTAACATAACCACCAAAACATAATGACAATAGAATAACCATGAAATAGTAATGAGTCAGGAGGGATACTCCTCCCAACAATCCAAATACAGGAATAAACTAAGTCTGCATCACTAAATTAATTACAACCCAAAATCTGATATAACTGGATAAACAAAGTGTCTAAGAGAAATGGGGCGACATGCCCAAAAGATGAGAAAGATCTGATAACATAGAGTCAAGATCGAAAGTGGAGGCGTCTACTGTTAAGGTCCTGTAACTTCCACAGCAGCTACAGTACGTCACCTGAATGGAACTCCTATGCATGGTGTCCTTGTGTCTGGGCACCTAAAAGGCTTTACAAAAAAAATAGATTTGGAAGCAAACGGGTCAGAGCCCGATGGTGAAAACAGTTTAAAATATAGCAAGTGTTTTAATGACATAAAACAATGAATGCAAAATACATGTTAGGACGTGCTCTCACATGAAATACTCACCTCTCGACTATCTGTGCACTCCTAACGTATCCGTAATCGAATCTAGTTATGCCCGTATCTAACTGTTCCAATATAAAATCTAACATTACTATACGATTCACGATCTAATTCCCGACATCTTATTTTACACTGAGTGTTTTACTCTTCAACACAGTTTCCCATTTTAGTACTGCTAATCACTAGAGATCTTCCATTTTATCTTTTACAAAACGTTGATATTGTAAATACTCACATTTATACATAACAGTTCATTTCAATTAACAGTATATTATTCTCATCATAAATATACAATACTAGCACTCCGAGACCTAGCTGCGGTGCACACATACTCTGTTATCCAATCCCGGTACATCATGTACATAAGAACCACGCATTCCGAATCTCTCGGGAATCGTTCTCAAATAACAACAATCCCACAAAATGGAGGCGAACATAGTTCACATCACATGGGTCATGCACATACCTACGCTCCCATGATCAGCAAACTTATTAACTTCTCAATAAGTCCTTTTCTGACCCTAGTCCTCGAGGTACCAATCTATATCCCCCCGTAGGCACACAAAGATTAGATGGCCCTAATTAAATGCAGAGCTCCCGTGATAGCAAGTATGGTAGGTATATTTTACATATAAAACCACATATACTAAGCATTCGCACATCTTAGATATCTCGAATTATTAATATAGGCATGCTTCTCGTTCTTATACCGTCATTTAATGTTATACGTTTACAAGTCCCCGATTTGTATATTAACGTTGTCAACCCTTATCACGTCGTAATTAGGTATTCGTTTCCTATTCCACAAATTTCATCCGGATTACTATAAGGTTCTAAGTTCTACTCCTCAACGTACCCCAATTCTCACAATTATACCCACTAGTCAATAAGGGAAGGTTAATTCTCAATTAGTTAAGTCTACGGGATATTTGAAATAAAATCAGGCCAAAAAGGCCATTATCTCAACTCGTTAGAAGTCTCGCTCGAACGAGTGTCGTTCGAACGAGTGTCGTTCGAACGAAAGGCTTCGAACGAACTACCAGCTCGTTAGAAGGGATACTATCACCTCGTTAAAAGCTCATTCGAACGACCTGGGCAGGTCTTCTAACGAGATGGAAGACTGCGCCCAGAAATTCCCCCAATTCATTTTTCTTTAGATTTCTCTCCTCTAAATCCCCACTAAGATCATCCCAATTAAGTTTTAACGTTTTTAAACTACTCTTAGTCCTCCTAAGTCACCCTCTAACATATATTTGGGGTCAATGCTTCCTAAATTAACATGTAATCATCAAAATTCCCAAACATTATCCCAAACCCCATAAACATGAAGCCATAATTTTAACGTCTACAATTTCTCCTTATAAATCCATTTTTAAATCATCAAAATATACATTTTGAATATGGAATTCATTCATTACCATTCTATATGCAATCCCTATATAAGATTATGAGTCCTATCCCCAATTTCATGGGTTTTTCATCAAACTTTTAATACAAGACCTATATTCAATCCTAAGCATGGAGAAAATATTCGCTTAAAATTATGTAATTAAACCACTTGCCTTAGATTTTCTGATTTGATGTTGAAGGGTGAAAGTTGATTTTCCTCTTTCTCTCTTCAGATTTCTCCCAAAGATGGTGATGGTGGCTAGGGGTTTCTTTTGGAACCTCTTAAGACTCTCCCTATAACTCCCGTAGCCCACTACTTGTTAAATGTTGATATTGGACTTAGTGGGTTTATTTCTAATATAAAATTAACCTCTAAAATTCGTGGGTTTTAATTCCCCTATTTTTAAAATTACCAAATTACCCTTTTGGATTGCCGGTAAGGCCTAAAAATGCCCCGGGACCCAAACTAAACCCCTGGCTAGTGTTTTCTGACTATTTCGACCCTTTCGGACATGTTGGCATACTCAAAATGACCATTAGGTTGATAAAAATATAATTCAATTTTTAATTCAAATAATTTCATTCCTGACGCGACTGAGACGCGCGTTCCAACTAAATTTCCAAATTGTCGTATTTCTGCCTCGCAACAATTTTAACATTTTCAATACTCATGAAATTTTCAATTTTGACATCATAATCAAATACCAACTCACATCTCGTTAGTATTTATACCCGGATTAATTTCCAATTAATTCTCATTTAATTTAATTAATCCCTTAAATAAAAATTAATAAAATTACGGGGTATTACATACTTCCCCCCTAATAATAGAATTTCGTCCCGAAATTCGAAACTAAAGAGTACCTGGTAAAAATAACTCCGGATAGCGTTCGCGCATCTCATCATCGTGCTCCAATGTGGACTCCTCAGCATTATGATGCCGCCACTGAACACGTACTAACGGTACTATCTTCGACCTCAGTTTTCGCTCGCTTCAGTCCAAAATAGCAATCGGCCCCTTCTCATAGGAACTATCGGGCTGGAGATCGATGTCCTCCAAAGCAATGTGAGTATGGGCCAAATCGTTCCTAAGATATTTCCTTAGCGAGGATATATGGAACACATCATGAATCCTATGTAAGTGCTCCGGTAACCCCAGTCTATACGCAACTGGACCAATACGCTCGATGATAGGAAATGGCCCCACATACCTTGGTGTCAGTTTACCTTACTTCCCAAAACGCATAATCCCCTTCATAGGAGATACTCTGAGTAACATCTGGTCCCCCACCTTGAACTCTCTGAAGAACCTCTTGGCATCAGCATAGCTCTTCTACAGGTCTTGAGCTACCCGAATGCGACTCCGTGTCAACTCAATCCTTGCCGAAGTGTCCTGAATCACTTCCGGTCCAAGGAGTTTGTTATCCCCCACCTCTAACCAACATGCAGGGGAACGACAAGGTCTACCGTACAACGCCTCAAATGGAACCATGCCAATGGTGAATTAGTAGGAGTTATTATAAGCAAACTCCACCAGTGGAAGGTAATTCTCCCATCCATCTCCAAAGTCTAGGATGCACATACGTAACATGTCCTCCAACATCTGGTTTGTCCGCTCGGTTTGCCATCCGTCTGTGGGTGATAATCCGTACTCAGCCGCAACTCCGTACCCATGTCCTCCTGGAAACTCTTCCAAAATTGTGAAACAAATATCTTATCTCGGTCAGACACGATATTTAGAGGTACCCCGTGAAGTCTCACTATTTTCGCAATGAAAAGTTGGGTATATTGTCCCATAGTGTAGTCGGTCCTCACATGCAGAAAATGAGCAACTTTGGTCAACCTATCCACAATTACCCAAATGGAGTAGTGACCCCTCTGCGACGTAGGTAACCCCGTGATAAAGTCCATGGAGATGCTCTCCCATATCCACGTCGGAACCTATAACGGTTGTAGAAGTACTGTCGGTTTCTGATGGTCCACTTTTACTAGCTGACAAGTGGAACATTTAGAAACAAACATGGCGATATCTTTGTTCATCCCGCTCCACCAATACTGTCGTATTATGTCTTGGTGCATATTATCCCCACCAGGGTGTACCGCGAACCGTGAGCCATGCGACTCCGTCATTACCTCGTGTCGTAAGTCCCCCCCTTTCGAAATGACCAGTCTCCCATTGAAGCATAATCCCCTGTCTGAGCCAACGGTATAGGACTCGGCTCCCTCTGCTAGTAATCGAACTATCTACTCCTGACAGAACGAGTCATTTGCCTGGGCCTTTACCACTCTCGTAACAATCTGAGGTGTAATAGTCATCACAGACATGAACGATCGGGCCACTGTATCCTGGTGTCCCAACTCCTTCCACTTTTCTTTCCACACCTCGGCCACCTCATCTACTGGCCTACGACTCAACGCGTCTGCTACCACGTTAGCCTCCCCCGGGTGATATTGGATATCAAACTGATAATCCTTCACAAACTCAAGCCACCGTCATTGACGCATATTCAGTTCCTTTTGCATGAAGTGGTATTGTAAAGACTTGTGGTCCATGAACAATCGAAATTTCTCCCCCAGAAGATAGTGTCTCCAAATCCGAAGAGCGAATACGACTGTCGCCAACTCCAAGTTTTGGGTGGGTTAATTCCTCTCGTGAGTCTTAAGCATACGGGAAGCATAAACTATGGCCTGACTCTCCTGTTGCACCACACCTCCGAGTCCTTGTAAGGACGAATCGGTGTAAACTAGATACTCAACTCCCGGTCTAGGAAATGCTAACACAGGTGCTGAGGTCAACTTGTCCTTCAACTCATCGAATGCCAACTGACAGGCATCGCTCTAGATGAATGGCACACCCTTGCAAGTCAGATGTGTCAAAGGACCCGCTATCTTTGAGAAACCCCGAATAAACCTCCTGCAGTATCCTTCTAGGCCCAAGAAACTACGGATCTCAGTCGGTGTCATGGGTTATCCCCACTCCCTCACCGCGGATACCTTCCCCTGATCAACGGATATCCCCCAGTCTGAAATGATATGCCCCAAAAACTGAACTTCCTTCAGCCAAAATCCATATTTCTCATACTTTGAATAAAGCTCGTTCTGACGTAGCGTCTGCAAAACTTGTCTCAAATGCTCGGCGTGCTCCTCTTCTATCTGGGAGTAAACCAGGATGTCATCAATAAAGATGATGACAAACTGGTCTAGGAACTCTCTGAACACCCTATTCATCAAGTCCATAAACACATCTGGAGCGTTGGTCAAGCTAAAAGGCATAACTTGAAATTCGTAGGAACCATACCTCGTCAAGAAAGCAGTCTTCGAGACGTCATGTTCCCTGATACGCAACTGATGGTATCCTGATCGCAAATTAATCTTTGAGAAGAAGGAAGCCCCTCTCAGCTGGTTGAATAAGTCATCGATTCGGGGCAATGGATACTTATTTCGTATCGTGACCTTATTCAACTCTCGGTAATCTACACACAACCTCAACGATCCATCCCTCTTCTTTACGAACAAAATAGGGGCAGCCCACGGCGAAGTACTCCTCCGGATAAACCCCTGACCCAACAACTGCTCTATTTGATCCTTTAGCTCTCTCATATCCGCTGGAGCCATACGGTATGGTGTGCGGGCAATGGGCCGAGTGCTCGGCTTCAAATCAATAACAAAATCTATTTCTTTACTAGGAGATAATCCAGGAATATCTTGGAATACATCAGAGAACTCTCTAACGACTGGAATCGAATCAAGTGGTATCACCACTTCCTTAGAGGTCTCCTCCTCTATATAGTACAAATGAGTGGACGATCCTCCCTTAGGGTGAGGCATCGCCACTAGAAACATCTCCTGCCCGGGAATGGAAAAAATAATACTCCTACTGAAACAGTCAATCATGGCTCGGTACGCAACAAGCCAATCCATACCAACTATCGCATCATACTGAGTCATCTCTAATACTAGCATATCAGCGGGTAAAGTAAATCTCCCTATTTCTATATATACACCTCTATAAATAAGGGAAATCACGGAACCCTTACTCAACAGTGAATCTACACACGTAACTGTGCTCTCTGCAGTGTCTAACAACCCCAAAGTGCGTGCAAATCTTGTGGTAATGAAACAATGTGTGGCCCCCGTATCAAATAAAATATGCCCCATAGTCCCCTAAATAGAGAACATACCCTCAATGACAGGTGGATCCTGTGGGACTGCGGCCTGCTGGAGCTGATACACTCTCCCATACTGAAGTTGTCCCTGTTGGACTGGGACCGCTAGCATGGGTGGTAATGCTGCCATCTGTGGTGGTGGTGCTGGGAGGGCGGCGGGAAACATAGGCCTCTGTGGCTCGTGTCGAGCACCCTATTGCTGCTGCTGTGGGGCCCTACCCCAATCAGGACAATCCTGGCGTTTGTGACCAATCTTGCCACAAACGAAACACTTCCCCAGGAAGTTTCCCCCTCGCTGTCCCTGCTTCCCTCGACCCTGATGGCCGTTACCAATACTACCTTGACCATGCTGGCCCTGTTGGAACTGCTGCTGCTGACCATTCTGGCCCTGATGGTCGTTCTCACCCTGACGGCCATGTTTGAAACCTCCCTGACCGTTCTAAAAATCCCCAGATCTGAATCTCTTAGGATCCCCCTGTTGGGAACCCTGATCACCCTGCATGTGCTGACCCTGAGCAAATTATGCCTTGCTGGCACCATTTCCCCCTGTCCTGCCTTGATGGCTAGACTCTCCTGATCTCTTACTATCAGACATGTGGAAGCGGTGATCCTGAAAGTGAAGCAGTGCTGTGTTAACCACGTCAGAGTAAGTGGCCAACGAAAGATTTCCCAATAAGTGTTGTCGGATCCTCCAAGTCAATTCGTCCATGAACTTCTGAATCTTCTTCTCCTCAGTCGGAATCTCATCGGGAATAATGTTCAAGAGATTAGTGAGTTCGTCCTCGTACTCGGCCACAGTCTTTCCCTCCTGCTTGAGGTTCATTAACTTCCTCCTCATTTCGGTGTGAACAGCTGATGGAAAATATTTGCGGTCGAACTGCACCCAAAACTACAGAATAGAAAGGGCATCTCTCTCCTTCGGGGTGGTAATGGACTCCCACCACTGCAATGCTGATCCTACTAGCTTAAAAGTAGATAGTATCTGCTTCTGAACATCCGTGCACTCGTACATCCTTAAGTGCCTTTGAATGTCCTTTCTCCACTGACTAGACATAACAACGTCGGAGCTACCTGCAAACTCCGGAGGGTGTGCTTTCGGAAAAGCATCACGAACGCGTTCCCAAGCAGACGGGAATGCATGAGCCTGAACTGGCGTGGCTATCGACGCCTGAGGTGGTGCATGCTGCATAATTACGGGGGAGGCATTTACTGCTTGAGCTACAATGGCTGCAACCTATGCGGTATTCATGGTCCCCTGAACTGGTGCAGGCTGTGGTTCGGGCTGAGCATCCTTAGGAGCTCGCTGCGCACGTTGTGGAGGCATCTAAAATGAGAGTAAAGTCTTATGAGTTTGCAGTTATTATCTCAAAATAGCTGAAGAGCGAAACATACTTAAAAGAATACAATAGTCCTAACATATAGGGCTCTACATCAAAGAAAGCTCAGCGGAAACATAACAGGCCGTACAGATCCTAAGGACACTAGAACCTGATGCTCTGATACCACCTGTGACACCCCGACTAATTAAATACTGGGTAGCTACTCCTTTATTAAATTAATACAAAATGCCATGTTGGTTCAGTTCATAGCATCACTGTCGAAAAACGTTTTAACAATTACTAGCCACCTAATATTTAAAAAGTGAGCTGTCAAATTTTAATTAAAACTGATTAACTTGCAATAAGAAGATTATGACCTACTAACATAACCACCACAACATAATGACAATAGATTAACCATGAAATAGTAATGAGTCAGGAGGGATACTCCTCCCAACAATCCAAATACAGGAATAAACTAAGTCTGCATCACTAAATTAATTACAACCCAAAATCTGATATAACTGGATAAACAAAGTGTCTAAGAGAAATGGGGCGACATGCCCAAAAGATGAGAAAGATTTGATAACATAGAGTCAAGATCGAAAGTGGAGGCGTCTACTGTTAAGGTCTTGTAACTTCCACAGCAGCTACAGTACGTCACCTGAATGGAACTCCTATGCATGGTGTCCTTGTGTCTGGGAACCTAAAAGGTTTTACAAAAAAAATAGATTTGGAAGCAAACGAGTCAGAGCCTGATGGTGAAAATAGTTTAAAATATAGAAAGTGTTTTAATGACATAAAATAATGAATGCAAAATACATGTTAGGACGTGCTCTCACATAAAATATTCACCTCTTGACTATCTGTGCACTCCTAACGTATCCGTAATCGAATCTAGTTATGCCCGTATCTAACTGTTCTAATATAAAATCTAACATTACTATACGATTCACGATCTAATTCCCGACATCTTATTTTACACTGAGTGTTTTACTCTTCAACACAGTTTCCCATTTTAGTACTGCTAATCACTAGAGATCTTCCATTTTATCTTTTACAAAACGTTGATATTGTAGATACTCACATTTATACATAACAGTTCATTTCAATTAACAGTATATTATTCTCATAATAAATATACAATACTAGCACCCCGTAACCTTGCTGCGGTGCACACATACTCTGATATCCAATCCCCGTACATCATGTACATAAGGACCACGCATTCTGAATCTCTCGGGAATCGTTCTCAAATAACAAAAATCACACAAAATGGAGGCGAACATAGTTCACATCACATGGGTCATACACATACCTACGCTCCCATGATCAGCAGATTTATTAACTTCTCAATAAGTCCTTCTTTGACCTATGTCCTCAAGGTACCAATCTAAATCCCCCCGTAGGCACAGAAAGATTAGATGGACCTAATCAAACGCAGACCTCCTGTGATAGCAAGTATGGTATGTATGTTTTACACATAAAACCACATATACTAAGCATTCTCACATCTTAGATATCTCGAATTATTAATATAGGTATATTTCTCGTTCTTATACCATCATTTAATGTTATACGTTTACAAGTTCCCGATTTGTATATTAACGTTGTCAACTCTTCTCACGTCGTAATTAGGTATGCATTTCCTATTCCACAAATGTCATCCGGATTACTATAAGGTTCTAAGTTCTACTCCTCAACGTACCCAAATTCTCACAATTATACCCACTAGTCAATAAGGGAAGGTTAATTCTCAATTACTTAAGTCTACGGGACATTTGAAATAAAATTAGGCCAAAAAGGTCATTCTGTCAACTCGTTAGAAGTCTCATTCGAACGAGGTCGTTCGAACGAAAGGCTTCGAATGAACTACCAACTCTTTAGAAGGGATACTATCATCTCGTTAGAAGCTCGTTCGAACGACCTGGACAGGTCTTCTAACGAGATGGCAGACTGCGCCCATAAATTCCCCCAATTCCTTTTTCTTCAGATTTCTCTCCTCTAAATCCCCACTAAGATCATCCCAATTAAGTTTTAACATTTTTAAACTACTCTTAGTCCTCCTAAGTCACCCTCTAACATATATTTGGGGTCAATGCTTCCTAAATTAACATGTAATCATCAAAATTCCCAAATATTATCCCAAACCCTATAAACATGAAGCCAGAATTTTAACGTCTACAATTTCTCCTTATAAATCCGTTTTTAAATCATCAAAAGATACATTTTGAATATGGAATTCATTCATTACCATTCTACATGCAATCCCTATATAAGATTATGAGTTCTATCTCCAATTTCATGGATTTTTCATCAAACTTTTAATACAAGACCTATATTCAATCCTAAGCATGGAGGAAACATTCGCTTGAAATTATGTAATTAAACCACTTGCCTTAGATGTCCTTATTTGATGTTGAAGGGTGAAAGTTGATTCTCCTCTTTCTCTCTTCAGATTTCTCCCGAAGATGGTGATGGTGGCTAGGGGTTTCTTTTGGAACCTCTTAAGACTCTCTCTATAACTCCCATAGCCCACTACTTGTTAAATGCTGATATTGGATTTAGTGGGTTTATTTCTAATATAAAATTAACCTCTAAAATTCGTGGGTTTTAATTCCCCTATTTTTAAAATTACCAAACTACCCTTTTGGATTGCCGGTAAGGCCTAAAATGCCCCGGGACCCAAACTAAACTCCCGACTAGTGTTTTCTGACTATTTTGACCCTTCCGGACATGTTGGCGCACTCAAAATGACCATTCGATTGATAAAAATATAATTCACTTTTTAATTCAAATAATTTCATTCCTGACGTGACTGACACGCTCGTCCCAACTAAAGTTCCAAATTGTCGTATTTCTGCCTCGCGACAATTTTAACATTTTCAATACTTATGAAATTTTCAATTTTGACATCATAATCAAATACCAACTCACATCTCATTAGTATTTATACCCAGATTAATTTTCAATTAATTCTCATTTAATTTAATTAATCACTTAAATAAAAATTAATAAAATTACGGGGTATTACACTTTATTACAACCGTATGTCTCTCATAATAAATGAATTTAAAAGTGGAATTACATATTATAACTGCATAAAATGGTAAGTAGTAGTGTATATATTTCACGTGGTTTTGCCTGCTTTGCTAACAATGCCCACACGTACGTAACTGATAGGAACTTTTCAAGTAACACTGATAAAAAGTACACGAAGTCGGGTAGTAATTTGTCGTCCTCAAGCTCAGTATCCATATGGAAGGAGAAATAATAATCAAAAGTTTACCAAGTACATAATTCTAAATCTATAACAATTTATAAAGGTTTTGAGTAATTGCAAAATTAAGTGAATGTACTTGTAGAAAACTTGTAAAAGAAATGAAATTTGAAGAAACAATAACCTGAATGACACAATTGTAAATAAAGCAGTATGGTGATATAACTAGATATGATAATATCAAGTCATAGAGGTAAATGTTCGACTATTTCTAAAATAAGTTAACCCATTATTATCCAGCCATAGAAGCCTAGGGGTATATAGAATACAAGATAATAATCATCAAATATAATATCTAAGATAAATTAATAATAGCCATGGTAACATTGCTGAGTCCAAACTCCGAAGAGAGATATCTATATGGTTAGTAAAATTAGGCACTCAATACCTTCAGTCCTACATGCCAAATAACACTGTCGTGGGTATAACATTAGCTTATTTTCGGATTATAATATATGCTATTAAAGGGTTTAATGAAATCAAACTCAAATTGAAATCTTTGATGCAAAAAAAAAAACTTAGGTTTTAAAAATCAAATTAAGTTTAACATACGGTGAACTACACAAATGAATTCATAAATGAGAATAAGATTTGAAGGGCCATCACAAAGTGATATGAACAATTAAGAAAATAAGGTAGTTATGTGAAATAATACCAAAATAGAAGTTACCTATTTTGATATGGGGCTTGGTTTTAAATTGAAACTTCTCATAAAACTGGGATTTTTTGTAATGAGATAGAATAAGTGAATTCTCCTTTTATGAAAAATCTAGTAATGTAAGGTAGTTAATGTGTAAAAGAAATAAACTCTAGGGTTTAATTTGAAAAATCATATTAAATTCAATTATCTAGGGTTATAAGCATAATTGGTATTAGGTGTAAGAGACTTTCATGTTCCTAATGTGCTTAGAAATCTACATATGAAAATTAGGGCCTAAATTCCTAAGTTAGAAGAGTTCAGGGGTTTATGTACAAAGTAAAATTTATATTTTTAATTCCTTTTCTAAGGTTTATGAGAAAATGGGTTGTGGTTATCCAAACAGGGTACTATAATATACCATTTTGACAAAAAAAAAAAATTGATTTTTTTTTTCTTCAGAATTTTCTGATTGGGCAAGCACCTTCATGCGTTCAGTTAAAACTCACACACGCCTGGGTTGACCCTACTTAAGCTCGTGTACCCCACTTCCTCTCCTACCTTCGTTACTTTCACATTAGGGTTCCAAAACTTTAACTAAGGATTTCGACGAGTATAAAATACCACTTCAGTTCATTCAAAAGCCATTCTTGCTAATTTTTCATAAGGATTTTGGATATATAACTTTTATGGATTGTGGTTGTTTGTAGCAGTGTAACCAGTTTTTATAAAAATGAGCAAAGTTTGACTGAATATTCATGAGCTTGTAGTTAAATTCGAGCTACGACATGGTTATGGTGATGTTCCTGGGAAAAAAATAGGAGAAAATACTTAAATTAATCATTGTAGCTAGGTTCCTAAGAACCGGAGCTCGAGTTTTTCCACTTTGAAACTAGTTCAAAGTTAGGAATACAAAATCCACTATTGAAGCTCAATCTTCAATGGCGTTTTCTAACATTTGAACATATTCAGTGCAAAATATACGTAAATATTAACATGTAAGTGCTGAAAATGAGACTAGGCTAGTGAAAAAACTCAACAGAATTGCAAGAACTCGGTTTAATAAATAAAATGATAGAATACTAAATTTTCTTAAAGCTAAGCTTTGAATTTGAGTAGTGGTGGAGTACATTTTTACTATGATAAATAAGGGATTTTATAGGGGTAATGAAGGAGGGTTCATCGGTGGGTTTAGATGTGGATATCAAATTGGTTTAGTGTGAGTTTTGGTGGAAGGGATGGTGGAGGCCTATGGGTTTTATGTGGTGTCATGTGTCCAAGAAGCTTACTAGGCTTCCTAGGTAGCGTCCACCTCATCATGGATCTTAGTGAATTTATTTAGATCTACATATTTGGTCTTTAGGTATTTTTAGAGTTGTATATTTAGGCTTGTACATGTAGTTTTGAAATTTTTGGGGGTTAATGTGTAATTTCACAACTTAAGAGGGCGTGTCCTAGTAATTCAAGTGTTACGGGTTGTTTATATAAATAAGTTTTGGGGTTGGGGTTCGGTTATGAAGTTTAAATAAAGTTTTGAATTTTTTAGGGTCATTTTTGGATTTTCTGTAACTTAAGGGTCATTTAGGTAACAGTGAATTTTTTCTTTGGTAATTAGATAAGTACTTAACAAATCCTTAGTTTCTATAAGGTCGTATATATATATATATATATATATATATATATATATATATATATATATATATATATATATATATATATATATATATATATATATATATATATATATATATATATATATATCGTTTGGTAGTCCCATTTTCTAATACGAGTATGATTATAATACAAATAGAGGTAACATACTATATCCGAACATACAGGTTGTTACATTGGATGAGCCTGCATTATCTAGAATTGATGACTTTAATATATTGACTCTGTGGAAATCAAATGGTTATAAGTATGTTACTTTGCTTGCTATTTCAAGAGATATTTTAGCTATTCATATGTCCACCGTTGGTCCTGAGTCACCTTTCCCCACCGATGGTAGATTTATGAGCCCCATCAGAGTAGGCTTTATGGAAAAACCTTAGAGGCATTGATATGGGTAAGATTGGTTATGGGATGAAATTCAAGGTATTAATCTGTACGAGGATAATTTCTAAACACACACACACACACACACACACACACACACACACACATATATATATATATATATATATATATATATATATATATATATATATATATATATATATATATATATATATATATATATATATATATATATATATAAATATATAAACTTAATTATATCTGTGTCATTTTATTATTCAACGTTTATATTTTTTTGTGTGTGAATCTTAGGATATGTGTTGGCTCATCTGAAATACACTTTCAAAGAGGTACAAAACTAGCTATAGATACCTTTTTCTCAGTTTCTTCTTATCATTCTTCCAGAACCCGAGCCCACATGAGGAAGAGAATGTTTATAAGCTAAATGATTATTGTAATATTTATTCATATTATCAACACACACACACACACACACACATGTATATATATATAAACTTAATTATATCTGTGTCATTTTATTATTCAACATTTATATTTTTTTCGTGTGAATCTTAGGATATGTGTTGGCTCATCTAAAATACACTTTCAAAGAGGTACAAAACTAGTTGTAGATACCTTTTTCTCAGTATCTTCTTATCATTCTTCCATAACCCGAGCTCACATAAAGAAGCGAATGTTTTTAAGCTAAATGATTATTATAATATTTATTTATATTATCAACACACACATACACACACACACACACACACACACACACACATCCATACATACATACATACATATATATATATATAAGTGAGACATTTCAACTTACTTCCTATCAATATATCTATAAACATACCTATTTTTTTTATAGTAATTTTTTTGAGGTGATATTTTTATATGGATTCATGATATTTTAATGTGCCTCTGTAAAAAAAAATCAACTGAAAATAATATTTTTTGTTATTTTCAAAAAATAGGTAAAAAAAAACTAACAATTTTTACCCTTTAAAACTGTTAGTTTTTTTAATCTATTTTTTAAAAATGACAAAACATATTATTTTGAGCTGAATATTTTTACAGGGGCACACTGAAATATTATGAACGCATATAAAAAATATCAACTCAAAATTATTTTTTTTACTATTTAAAAAAAATATGTATGTTCATAGGTATGTTTAATGAGATATGTTGGAGAGTCTGATATATACACACATACACACACACACACACACACACACACACACACACACACAAAGACTCTTATTGTAATTAGTATAAGAACATAATGATCCACTAACTTATTTACTGTTTAATTTTTTAAGAGGGAAGTTGTGTGACAAAGGCTTGAGAAGAGGATATTAAAGCTTGTGGAAGATGGGAAATTGAACTTGTTGTCTATTTAATTTAGTGTCTGTGAAAATTTTCTTTTATTAGCTTCTTGGGAGTTTGGAGATCCAAAAATGCTATTGTGCCCGAATTTTTGACCGAATTTTGATGGACAAACTGACGTGACGGGGTTTTATTGGTTGGTTTTTGGGGTCCATGCCAGTGGGACCTAGAAACCAATCAATAAAACTCCGCCACGTCAGTTTATCCATTAAAATTCTGTCAAAAATTCGGTCACTGTAGAACTACTCTTGGAGATCATAATTTAGAACTCGTATTTTTTTAGCTTGTATTTGTTACTTTGAACTTAGGAGTTTGATTCCCTTTCCCGAAAAAATGGGGACATGGACGAGGATTAGCAGTGGTATTTTAGACGGGGGTCAGGATGAGGATTTCTCCCTCATCCCTGCCCCGTTGCCAATCCTAATTTGACAATTTTTTTACCCTCACAATTTTTAGAAATATTTTAAAAAATTCACTCGTCATCTTATTTCTTTGAATTCTCTTTACTCTTTGAATTTTATTTTCCTTCCAAAATTTGTCAATTAAAAAATTTCTTGTGCTGTTTTATTTTATTTATTTTATATTTTCAATATATTATATTCTCTTATTTTATATGGTTTAGATGGAAGGCATATTGACAAGGAAAAGGTAATATAGGAAAACAATTGAAAAAGGTTAGAAGGAAAATGTTTGGAGAGTAAGATGGAGAAAAGAAAAGGTTTGGACTTATTGGACTATTTAAATCCAATCTCAACATAGGCAAACAACCTTAAATTAAATATGAGCCGAAATATACTCATAGACTTAAGTCAGTAGACTAAAAGCCCAATTCTAAGGAGTTTGAGCTTTGTAGATTAAAAGCCCCCCCTCAAACTCTGAATATGAGCCCAATAACTTTGGGTCCTGACTTTCACAACATTTATAGTTTTCACTCTCATTTATCTTACCAGTGGCAGTGATGATAGACTATCTCGAATGAGAAAGGCAATTCATATTACAAAAAAAAAAAAACTTGCATGATAGATTTCACTCATTAGTTATAAAAAACCCAGCATTTATCCAATATTGAACATTATTCCTCTAATATTTTATGCCATTTTGACTTATTTCGCACCAAAATGATGAAAAAAAAAAGACTCATTTATCTTACCAGTGGCGGTGATGATAGACTATCTCGAATGAGAAAGGCAATTCATATTACAAAAAAAAAAAAAAAAAAAAAAAAA
The DNA here is from genome assembly GCA_949130495.1 of Sambucus nigra. Classification (NCBI taxonomy): domain Eukaryota; kingdom Viridiplantae; phylum Streptophyta; class Magnoliopsida; order Dipsacales; family Adoxaceae; genus Sambucus; species Sambucus nigra. Next base: position 444,077,716 of record OX422220.1, on the reverse strand, counting down.
CTTGCATGATAGATTTCACTCATTAGTTATAAAAAACCCAGCATTTATCCAATATTGAACATTATTCCTCTAATATTTTATGCCATTTTGACTTATTTCACACCAAAATGAAACTGCAAACTTGCATATCGTACTAAACTAAAAGTGTTATTTTTGTTTTAACGGATGTATTTTTTGTTTGGGTTGGGCTATTTTGCTCGGTTTTTCTTTCTCTGGGTCAGTGTTTGTTTGGGATTGAGTGTGCCTGGGTCTTTTGGGTTGTGTATTTGTTGTTTGGCTTCTTGGGTTTATTTATTTGTATGGCTTTGGGCCTGTCAGTATATTTGAGCTGTGTTTTTCAATTTTTCCGGCCTTTGTTACTAATAATAACTTAAATTACACTAAGAAGAAAAAAACCTCATTTTCCTTTCTCCCGTCTTTTATTTAGCTGTTATTATTTTCATACTTCTCTTTACCAACAGTAAAATAAGGGTATTATTATGTTAACAAAAAAAAACTAACTAAATAAAAAATATAGAAGTTACATGAAAAACGACACTAAGTTTATTTTTTTATAAAGAAAATGCAATTCTCACTTATTAAATAATGGGCATTCACGTTTAGATCATATTAGACTTTCTTTCGGATAGTCTCACCATATTTTTCCTTTACATATAAGTCATATTCCTAATTTTTTGGAACTTTTTTTTCACAATTTTACCATTTTAAAACCAACCATCCGTAACTTTCTTGAGGAAATTACATAAGTGATTGAACTTTTTTTTTAATCTTCAAATGATCATAACTTTGGATTCACAACTCCGTTTTTCACAAAATTACTATTTTATAAATCTGGTCGACGAGATCCATCAAATAAGATTCATGAAGGCTATAAAATTCCAAAGAAAAAAATTTACATAAACAGTAAACTTTACTATATGCACTAGAATATGAAATAGTTTTATATATGTGACATTTTCACAAACAGACAGTAACATTTACTGTGGTAATATATATATATATATATATATATATATTCGGTGGATCCAAACCCTCTTTTTAAAAAATTACCTTATATTTAAAGGTTCACGCTAGCGGTATCCAATCCTTACCACCATTGTTGGAGCTTCAACGACCTTCGTCGGAGCTCCGATTTGGGGTGGGTAAGGGTGGCATGTGGTGCCGCTGGCGCGAACCTTTGAAAATAAGGGACTTTTAAATAAATGGGTTTTGGATCCACCGGAGTATCATGCAATGCCGCTGGCGCGGACCTTTGAAAATAAGATTGGATAAATGAGATCGGGATCCTCTCGAGTAGGGGTACACACGGTTCGGTTTGGATCGGTTTTGGTACTAATCCGAGAACCGAACCGACCTAGGTCGGTTTCAAATTTTTGGAACCGAAACCGAACCGACATTTATATAGAACCGAACCAAACCGAACCAGCGGTTCCCGGATCGGATCGGATCGGTTTTCGGTTCCAAAATCATATTTCATAACTAATTTTTTTTAAGATTAATGTGTTTCATAACTAATTTTTTTAAGGTCAAAATTAATTTTGACCTCAATAACTTAAGTTAGAAACTCAAATAATCACAAAAATATAAATTACAAGTGTTAAATATATTAAATAAATATATATATATGTAATTATAAATCGGTTCGATCCCGAATTGGTTCGGATCGGATTGAATTTTTTTACCATGGAACCGAGAACCGAACCGATGTATCGATTATTTTTTTTCAAATTGGAACCGAACCATTGAGCAAAAAAATCGTTCCAAACCGAACCAATGCAGTCGATTTGGTTCGGTTTATCGGATTTCCAGTTTCGTTGTGCACCCCTACGCTGGAGTGCCGATTTGGGGTGATTATGGGTGGCATTAGGTGCCGGTGGCACATAACTTTAAAAATAGGAGCATATTGAATATATATATATATATATATATATATATATATATATATATATATATATATATATATATATATATATATATATATATATATATATATATATATATATATAATGTGATAACACAGTAAATGCTATTGTTTGTAAAAATGTCATAGATATTAAACTTTATTGTATATACCAGAAAATGAAATAGTTTTATATTTGTGACATTTTCACAAACAATAATATTTATTGTGTTAATATATTTATGAAAGAGTTTTATATATATAACATTTTCACAAACAGTAACATTTACTGAGTTAATATTACACAATATATATATATATATATATACACGGTAGACCCAAACCTTTTTTTCTTTAAATTACCATATTTTTAAAGGTTTACGCTAGCGACATTCAATCCCCACCACTACCCACCCCCATTGTCCGAGCTTCAATGACTTTCATCAGCGCTATGATTTGTGTGGGTAGTAGTGGCATAAGGTGCCGCTGGCGCGGACCTCTGAAATTAAGAGAATATTATATAAATGGAGTTTGGATCCACCGGAGCTCCGATTTGGGGTGAATAAGGGTGACATTGGGTTAGGTTTATATCTATAACATTTTTACAAACGGTAACATTTACTGTGTTATAACACAGTATATATATACGGTGGATCCAAACCTCTTTTTTATGATATTGTCTTATTTTGAACGGTCGGCGCTAGCGGTATCTAATCCCGACCACCACCTTATCCAATTGTCGGAGCTCCAACAACCTTCATCAGAGTTCTGATTTGGGGTGACATGGAGTGCCGCTGGCGCGGACCTTAGGAAATAAGGGAATATTGGATAAATGGGATTTGGATCCACCGGAGCTCCAGTTTGAGGCGAGTAGGGGTAGCATTGGGTTAGGTTTATATTTGTAATATTTTCACAAATAATAAATGTTACTGTTTGTGAAAATGTTACATCGGCATCCCATGCCACCTCAAATCAGAGCTCTGATGAAGGTTCTTGGAGCTCCGACAAAGGGGGTGGGTGGTGGTGGGGATTGGATGCCGCTGGCGCAGACCGTTAAAAACAAGATAATATCCGAAAAAAGTGGTTTGGATATATATATATATATACACACACACTGTGTTATATGAACACAGTAAATGTTAATATTTGTGAAAATGTTATAGATATAAACCTAACCCAATGCCACCCCTACTCACCCCAAACCGGAGCTCCGGTGGATCCAAACCCCATTTATCTAATATTCTTTTATTTTCAGAGGTCCGCGCCAGCGGCACCCTATGCCATTACTACCCATACAAACTACAAGAAAAAGGACATTTAGCGACTAATTGTTTTTGCGACGCATTTTAGTTCTCGTTATAAATGTGTTTTTACGAGATTATATTAACTTCGTCGCAGTAGTTATGACAAAGAATTTAATCATTTACGATGAATTACATAAATCGCAAAAACAATACCTATTGCGAGAAAATCGTAAATTCATCGCAAAATATTTGGTACCAAAAATTGGCGCTTACTTTCCCACATTTTATTTGACTTACTACGATGACTTGGACTTCTTCTCGTAAGAAAAATCAAAATTATTAATTATTTCATCGCAAAAGACCCATTTGAGTTTTAAAAAATTAATTAGGTTTTAATCCTAATTAACCCACTCCCCTCATGTTTCTCCCCTATTCCAATCCCCCCACTCCTTTCTTCCTCACGCCTCTATTCCCTTCCAATTCTCACCCGCCTCTCCCCATATTTGTTGCCCTCTCACCCGCCTCTCTCCATCTCTCTCGGCAGCTTCCCCATCTCTCTCAACGGATTTCTCATCAGGTATTTCATATTTCCCATATATATATATATATATATATATAGAGAGAGAGAGAGAGAGGAGTCTCTCATACAGACGCCCACTAATACATACTTGCATGCGGTCGTTATTTTAACCACACGATTTAAAGATCCACGATTTTGAACAATTTATATCTCCTCTCCTACATCAGACGGTACAACATTAAATCAGTAAAAGCTGATTCTCTCTCCACTGTCACACGCCACTGCATTTGGTTTGAACAGCAAAACCTGAGTACTGTTAATGAAAACAAATTCTTTGGTATAATACCAAACCTCCACTGCATTTGGTTTGATCAGGAAAAAAAATACTCATGAAGAACAAGACTATTCTTCGATCTTTCAAATTAATTTAAATAGAGCTAGACTTCACAATACCAAACCGTATGGAAAAAAGCTTCGTTCTTATTTGTTTTCTTTTCATTAAAACTGTTTTCTTTTATAAAAATCTATATTTATTATATAAAAAACAGTGCTTTATAAATAAATAAAAAGAACACGGACGTCACTAAATTAAAATAACCCGAATCCTACCCAATTAAATGAGACAAAAAATAATTGTTTTTACCAAATACGGACATGATCTAATTAAAACACGACATAAATTTTTTCGCTAATAATTTTTTTAGGTAATAATTTTTTTTGTTAAAACAAGTTTTAACACTTTTTTTGGAGATGTAGATCCGCGCCAACGGCACTAATCAATCGCGATTCTCCGACATCAAATAAAACATTTATTTAATTAAAATTAAAACAAAAATTTATTTATAAATAAAAAACTATGTTTACTATTACAAAGTTCCTCACCACATAAATAAAAAAAACTATGTTCTAAAAAGTCCATTACCACATAAAAACACTCAAAAAACTATGTTTTAAAAAGTCCATCACCATTTTTTATTATTATAAAAATAATCTTTTAACTATTTAGAAAAAAAAGGTCCGCACGAACGGTATGTATAGGTGGTCGGACCACCTATACATACCGCTGGCGCGAACTATTTTTTCTAATACGTTGGTGTAATACCCCGTATTTTTATGCTTTCTAAATTTGGGGATTTATTAAATTTGATGTGAGTTATTAATTTAATATAAATCCGAAAATTAATTATTTTTAATTACTAACATGATGAGAGTTAGTAATTATTGGAAACTTGTTGAATATTACTAATGAGAAAAGTGATAAATAATATTGGTTCTATTAAATGTCACGAGATTAAGTCGGGACGCGCCCGTGTCATGTCAGGACTAAATTTTGATTAATAAAAGTGAATAAATTATAAGTCACCCGTATGGTAATTTCGAGTGCGCCAAAGTTTCCGGAAGGGTCGATATAGTCAAAATAATGTACCCGGGGGTTTAGTTTGGGTCTCGGAGCGTTTTTAGGCTTAATTAACACCCCGGGAGGGCGTTTTAGGCATTTTGTATTTTTGGGCTTGGAAACCTACGAATTTTCTAGGTTATATTAGATGCTTAGGGTTGTCTTCTAGGGTTAAAACAACCAAAAACAAAAGACGGCCATTGGAGAAGGAAAGGAAGAGCTAACCAAGGAGTTCTAGACCAAGAACCCCTCCGTTTGCACCGCCGTCGCCGCCAAACGTGAGATCGTGCAACGAGGATCACCTCCACACTGATTTCATCCACAAATCAGAAACAAAAAGTCCCAGGTAATTATTTATCTTGATTAAATTAGTTAATGCTTCATTCATACTAGTTTAGGGTTGATTATGATGAGTTTTTATGAAAGAAAACATATGTTGGAGGTTAGAAATCGCATGTTGTAGAGATATAAACATCCTTCTGGAAATTCCCTTCACATGTAGAGGTTGAACCACGAATTTACATTGGGTTAGAAGTAGAAATTCTGGAAAAAGAATAAGAAGAACTAAGTTAAAGAAAGTTTTAGGGTTCATGAGATTTATATAGATTTTGTCCCTTTTAATTCATGATACTTGATGAAAACTCGCATGCCTTACGTAGAATATTGTTAATTTGGGTTTATAATGCTAGTGGTATAAATTTCTGGGAGTTTGGGAGTTAAAGATTTGGATCTGGATGATTTTGGATGATAATCCCCGTAACTGTTATTCTGCAGTTTTCGCCATACCTGCTTGATCGATTGATCGAGCCAAGAGCATCGATCGATCAACTGATCGATCGATTGATCCCTTCCTATCGATCGATCAACCCCCTCTGGGAAAACTAGAATATTCCCTTGTGTTGACTTAATCCTATTAAATGCATAATAAACCTTAATTAATGTTATTAGGAGATAATGGAATATAAAAAGGACTAATAGGGTCAAGGTAAACCCCGTTAAGTGGAACTTTAATGAAATGAAAAAATGAAGGGTAAACGAGGAAATATTCATACCTAAGAAATCTAACGTGCGTAGACTTAATAATCGAAATGTTTGGTAGTTGGATTAGAAGGTAAGTGAGGGCCTACTGAAATTGTACTTAGGTAAAGAGAATACTTCAAGAGATGAGGAGTGAGTCAGAATAAATTAAATTTTGAAAATAAAATGAATAAGTCCGTTATAAGAAATAATCGAATAAAAATGTACTAAGAATGGAATAATATAATGTTGGGCCGTGGGCGTACCTAACTTATGAATGTGAATAGTTATATATCTATATGACTCTGTGATTGATCATATATCTTATATATGTGTAAAAATCATGCCCGCGCTACTTGATATCCCTGAGGTTACCGCCCTGGGACAGTCTTATCTCGATGGGACCTTTATGGGGGATATTGACTTGTACTCTAGAAGATAGAAGTCCTTAGTACAGGCTATCGGATAGATAGTCAGACGGTCCTGAGAGATGAGAGGGTATGTGCTAACCTCTTAGAAACTTGGAACTATGCTTCGCCTCAATATTATATGTGTTTTGTGTTAATACAGTTCGAGAGTGATTCCGAACCTGTATTTCCCTTAGTACGAGTGATACGGGAACTGGATAGCAGAGTATGTCCGCACCATAATTGTTATGTGGGGTGCCATTTGCATATATATATTATATGAGTATTTAATATATATATTTAAATCTGAAATTTGGGAACTACCTACTGTGTCTTTGGTAAGTAAGAAATAAATAATTATTCTAACTTGGGTATAAGTGTTTGAAAAGCATGGCATATTACTGAGAAACTTTATTATTAAATAAGGTTTAATTGAGAACTTTGGTTTTAAATAAAATTAACCTCTTAAACATTTGAATTTATCGGTTTGAAACCTCACGAGCAACTTAAGATAAGATAAGTTAAATTGTTGGGATGATTAGTGCGATAGGTGTGAACAATAGAAGAGAGGTGAGAATTTCTCAAGGGAGTGTCGCACTAATATGTTGGTTGCATTAGCCAGTAGCATTTTAAATACTTGCTAAACTAATATTAAACTATTTTTTACAATCGGACTCTGACCCGTTTCCTAATTTCTCTGCTCTCTTGTATATATATGTATATATTACAGGTGCCCAGCCACAGGGGCGTCTTGCATAGGATCCTCTAGAAGGAACGCGCTGCAGCTTAGGTGGGAGTTGCAGGCCTCTTGCTTAGAAGACCTAATTATTGATTCCGTTTCTAGTTATACTTTATCTAGTTGGGCATGTGTCGCCCCTTTTCATTATTTAGTTGGTTTTTGTGAGAGATTGTAATTCATTTACTTTTCGTAGTTTTAATTTGGTATTTATTACTGTCAGAATGTTTTTCTTTGGTATTTTGAAGTTGGGATTTATTATTGATGGTTAAATTATTGAATGATCATTTACATCCTTACAATTATTGTGTGACTCTTAAACTGTTAATTATCAAAGGTTTTATAATTGGGAATAAGGTTTAAATGGTTTTGACACTTAGTTTAAATATTAGGGTGTTTAAATTGGAATTTTTTTTTTCGACAGTGATGCTAAGAATGAACCAACTGTTCACCTTGATTATAATTTAATAAAGGGCTCATCACCCGGTATTTAATTAGGCGGGGTGTCACAGATGGTATCAGAGCATCAGGTTCTAGTGTCGTTACGATCTGTACGGCTTATTTCGCTTTCAGCTTAGCATTCTTGTTATACAGCCCTATTTCAGGAATTTTGTATTCTTACTTTTACGATTATGTCTTCAGCTATTTGAGATTTGATAATAATTGTAGACTAATAAAGTTCTTCACTTTTCAGATGCCTCCGAGACTTTCACCAAAGGATAGGCGTTCCCAAGCCGAGCAGCCATTAGCTCCCGCTCAGGGAATAATGAACGCAAATGAGGTAGCTACCAACGTTGCTCAGGCGGTGAATGCCGCGCTAGAGGTAGTACAGCAGGCTCCACTCTAAGTTCAGGCAGTGGCGCCAGTACCGACACAGCTTCCATCTGCATAGGAGCGAGTTAGGGATGCCTTTCAGAAGGCACATCCTCCTGAGTTCTCGGGTAGTTTAGATATCATCATTGTCAGCCAGTGGAAGAAAGATATACAGAGGCATATGCATATGTATGAGTGAACAAACGTGAAGAAATAGTTGTTGGCTTCCTTTAAGCTAGTGGGGGTCGCTTTGCAGTGGTGGGAGTCCACCACCACCTTGGAGGAGAGGGATGTTATCTCGATTCAGTCATTCTAGGAGCGGTATGACCGCAAATATTTTCCATCCTCCGTGCAAACTGAGATGAAGTGGAAGTTACTGAACTTGAAATAGGAGAATACGACTGTTGCTGAGTATGAGGAGGAGTTCACGAGACTTCTCATTATAGTGCCAGATGAGGCACCCACTGAGAGGAAGAAGATACTACAATTTGTTGATGGATTAGCTTGGAGAATCCGTCAGCACCTAATAGGCAATCTATCCTTGAGTACCTACTCTGACGTACTCAACGCTGCCTTATTGCATTGGTAGGATCACCGCTTCCATCTGCAGGGAAGAAAACGCACAGGAGAGTCCAGCCAGCAGGGCAGGACAGGAGGAGGTAGTGCTGGTGGGGCACCAGTAGCCCAGGGGCAATCACGTCATCTTGAGTAGAATTCCCATCAGGGGGACTCTGCCAAGCGATTCCGATCAGGTGATTCCAGGTAGGGATTTGGGGGATTTAGGCAGGGTCAGCAGGGCCAGCAGGGCCAGCAGGGCCAACATCATCAGCCGCAAGGCCATCAGGGCCAACAACGATTTCAGCATGGCCAGCAGGGCCAATAGCGGGGTGGTAACGGCAAGCAGGGCCGTAATCAGTAAGGACGGGGGAGAGGAAATTTTAGGGGGCGATGCTTCGGGTGTGGTAAAATGTGACACCCTGACTAACTAAATACCGGGTAGCTACTCCTTTATTAAATTAATACAAAATGTCAAGTTGGTCCAATTAATAGCATCACTGTCGAAAACATTTTAATCATTACTAACAACCTAGTATTTAAAAAGTAAGATGTCAAATTTTAAATTAAGTCTGATTAACATACAATAAAAGAATTATGAAAGAATATCGTAAGCATACACCATAAAGTCTCAATAAAGTAACCAAAAATTAATAATAAGTCCAGAGGAAAACCCCTCACAACAATCCCACCACTGAAATAAATAAAACAGTATATCCTGAATTAATTACATGCCAACAATCTGAATAACTGAAATATGAAATGTCTCTAATAGAAATGGGCGACATGCCCTAAAAATGATGAAAACTGAATAGAGTCAAGACAAAAGAAGCGTCTACTAGCAAGGCCCTGTAACTTCCACAAATAGCTACATCTCGTCACCTGAATGGAAATCCTATGCATGGTGCCCTTGTGGTTGGGCACCTAAAAGGTTTTTACAAAAATAGATTTGAAAGCAAACGGGTCAGAGCCCGAAAGTAGAGAGTATTTTAAAAACAACAAATGCTTTAATAACATTAAAACAAAGAATGAAAAATACATGTTAGGACGTGCTCTCACATGAAATACTCACCTCTCGTCTAATCGTGCACTCCTAACGTACAGTACCCATCTAAGTGGTATTTATATATAACTAAACGACATAAGGTCTAACCCATCTACTCGATTCACAATATGAATTCCCAATGTTATCACTTGAATAGATAGCTTTACTTAAACTCGGATTCTCAATTATTAGCATTACCATTTACTGGAGGTTATCCCCTTATTTATCTTCTCAAGGAGTTACTATAACTTATTCTCATAATTAAACATGACAAGTCTGTTCATTTAACCATATATCATTCACATCATAAATATATAATAAAAGCACCCCGAGACTAAGCTGCGGTGCACACATACTTTGCTATCCATCCCGATACATCACGTACATAAGGATCATGCATTCCGAATCTCTCAGGAATCGTTCTCAGATAACAACAATCATAAACAATGGAGGCGAACACAGTCACATCACATGGGTCACGCACATACCTACGCTCCCATGATCAGCAGACTTATTAACTTCCCAATAAGTCCTTCTCTGACCTATGTCCTCGAGGTACCAATCTATATCCCCCCATAGGCACACAAAGAATAGATGGCCCTAAGCGAACGCAAACCTCCCGTGATAGCAAGCATGGTAGGTATGTCGTACACATAAAATCATATACATATACTAAGCATACACACATCTTAGTAATTACCATAAATTATTAGTGGTATAATTCTCATTCTCATACGGACTTATAATGTTACACAATTCTCATATACCCGGTTAATAAAAATATTTAAGTCGTCAATAATCCTCACATCGTATATAGTCACTAGCGTCCTAATAAAAAAATATCATTTTCTCCACTCCTCATTATATCCCAATTCTCCCAATTATACCAAATAGTTAACAAAGGAAGGTTATCTCTACAATTAAATATGGTTACGGGACACTAGAAATCGAATCAGGCCAAAAAGGCCAATCTGTCAACTCGTTAGAAGTCTCGTTCGAACGAGAGTTCGTTCGAACGAAGTGGGCATCTAACGAGATCTCATTCGAACGAAGGGCATCGAATGAACATCCCACTCGTTAGAAGTCAAACTGTCAACTCGTTAGAAGCTCGTTCGAACGATCTCGTTCGAACGACCTGGGCAGGCCTTCTAACGAGGTGACAGTTTCGAGCCCAGAATTCTCCTATTTCGCTTTTCCCAATTTTCTTCACCTCTAATCTCATCTAAACATCATTCCAACAGTATTTCAAGGTTTCTAATCACTCCTGAATATACTTAAGTCGTATAATAACATTTATATGGGGTCAAATCATCCTAAAACACATCTAATCATCAAATCTCCCCAATTTTTCCCAAATCTCATGAACATGAACCCTAGAAATTTAAAGTCATCAATAGACATAATTAAATCCATTTTTGTGATATAAAAGACGTATTTCTATCAGAATAATCACCCAAACATAATTCTACATGCAATTTCCTTATCAAAATGTGAATTTCTAATTCCAATTCAATGGGTTTTTGTCAATCTCCCAAAACAATGCAAATTTTTATAAATTTCTAAGCATGGAAGAAACATTCATTGTAAATAACGCAATTAAACCACTTGCCTTGGATTTTTCTGCGAATTTGGTGTTGAATTGATGAAGGTTGTTCTCTCCTTTTTCTCCCACGGTTGAAGGTTGAAGATGGAGGTTATGTTTCTCTTTTTGGGGACTTCTCCTAACCTCTCCTAAAACTCTCGTTGCCCTCAACTCAGTTAATTGCTGGTAATGGGTTAGTGGGTTCTGAAATTCCCTATTTTAAACTCCCAAAATTCGTTGGTCATAAATCCCCAAATTCCAAAATTACCAAACTACCCTTTTAAGTTGTCGGTATGGCCTAAAAATGCCCCGGGACCCAAACTAAACCCCCGGCTAGTGTTTTCTGACTATTTCGACCCTTCCGGACACGTTAGCGCACTAAAAATGACCATATGTTTGATAAAAATAAAATTCACTTTTTTAATTAAATAATGTTTCTGGCGCGACTGTCACACGCGTCCCAACAAAATTTCCAAATTTTCGTATTTCTATTTCGCGACAATTTTAATATTCTGAATATTCATATATTTCCATATATACGCATTATAATCAAATACCAACTCACATATCGTTAGTATTTTATCTGGATTAATTCTCAATTAATACACATTTAATTCTCAATTAATACACATTTAATTCAATTAATCCCATAAATAAATATCACAAAAATACGGGGTATTACATACTTCTCCCCTAATAACAGAATTTCGTCCCGAAATTCAGAACTAGAAAGTACCTGGTACAAATAACTCTGGATAACGTTCGTGCATCTCATCCTTGCGCTCCTATGTGGACTCCTCGACATTATGATGCCGCCACTGAACACGTACTAACGGGACTATCTTTGACCGCAGTTTCCTCTCACTTCGGTCCAAAATAACAATCGGTCCTTCCTCGTAGGAGCTATCAGGCTGGAGATCGATGTCCTCCAAAGCAATGTGAGAATGAGCCAAATCGTCCCTAAGATATTTCCTTAGCGAGGAAATATGAAACACATCATGTATCTCGTGCAAATGCTCCAGTAGCCCAAGTCTATATGCAACAGACCCAACCCACTCGATGATAGGAAATGACCCCACATATCTCGGTGCCAACTTCCCCTTCTTCCCAAATCGCATAATTCCCTTCATAGGAGATACTCTGAGTAAAACTTGGTCCCCCACTTGGAACTCCCTGAAGAACCTCTTCGCATCAGCATAGCTCTTCTGCCGATCCTGAGCTACCTGAATTCGACTCCGTATCAATTCTATCCTCGCCGAAGTATCCTGAATCACTTCCGGCCCAAGTAGTTTGTTGTCCCCCACCTCCAACCAACATGCTGGGTAACGACAAGGTCTACCGTACAATGCCTCAAATGGAGCCATGCCAATGGTGAACTGGTAGGAGTTGTTGTAAGCAAACTCCACCAGTGGAAGATACTGCTCCCATCCACCCCCAAAATCAATGATGCACATACGCAACATGTCCTCCAACATCTGTTTTGTACGCTCGGTTTGCTCGTCGATCTGCGGGTGATACGCCGTACTCAACAGCAATTCCGTGCCCATGGCCTCCTGAAAACTCTCCCAAAACCGTGAAATAAATATCTTGTCTCTGTCAGACACGATATTTAGGGGCACACCGTGAAGTCTCACTATTTCTGCAATAAAGAGTTGGGCATACTATCCCATAGTGTAGTCGGTCCTTACGGGTAGAAAATGAGCGACTTTGGTCAAGCTGTCCACAATTACCCAAATGGAGTCATGACCCCTCTGTGACGTAGGTAACCCCGTGATAAAGTCCATGGATATGCTCTCCCACATCCACATCGGGACCTCTAACGGCTGTAGAAGTCCTGCCGGTCTCTGATGATCCTCTTTTACCAGCTGACAAGTGGCGCATTTAGAAACAAACACGGCGATATCTTTCTTCATCCCGCTCCACCAATACTGTCGTCTTATGTCTTGGTACATTTTGTCCCCACTGGGATGTACCACGAACCGTGAGCCGTGCAACTCAGCCATCACCTCGTGTCGCAATTCCTCCCCTTCTGGAACTACCAGTCTCCCATTGAAGCATAATCCCCTATCTGAGCTAACGGTATAGGATTCGGCTCCCTCTTCTAGTAACCGAACTATCTTTTCCTGACAGAACGAGTCATTTGCCTGTGCCTTTACCACCTTCGTGACAATCTGCGGTGTAATAGTCATCACAGACATGAACGATCTGGCCACTGCATCCTGGTGTCCCAACTCTTTCCACTTTGCCTTCCACACCCCTGCCACATCATCTACTGGCCTACGGCTCAATGCGTCTGCTACTACGTTAGCCTTCCCCGGGTGATATTGGATATCAAACTGATAATCCTTCACAAACTCAAGCCACCTTCGTTGCCGCATATTCAAATCCTTCTGCGTGAATAGGTACTGTAGGGACTTGTGGTCCGTGAACAATTTAAACTTCTCCCCCAAGAGATAATGTCTCCAAATCCGAAGAGCAAACACCACTGCCGCTAACTCCAAGTAGTGGGTGGGGTAATTCTTCTCGTGAGGCTTAAGGTTACGGGAAGCATAAGCTATGGCCTGACTCTCCTGTTGTAATACACCTCCAAGTCCTTGAAAGGACGCATCGGTGTAAACTAGATACTCAACTCCCGGTCTCGACAGTGCTAACACAGGTGCTGAGGTCAACTTATCCTTCAACTCATCGAATGCCAACTGACAGGCATCACTCCAGATAAATGGCACACCCTTACGAGTCAGATGTGTCAAAGGACCCGCTATCTTGGAGAAACCTAGAATGAACCTCCTGTAGTATCCTGCTAGGCCCAAGAAACTACGAATCTCAGTCGGTGTCATGGGCTATCCCCACTCCCTTACCGCGGATACCTTCCCCGGATCAACAGATATCCCCCGATCGTAAATAATATGCCCCAAAAACTGAACCTCCTTCAGCCAGAATTCGCACTTCTCATATTTTGCATACAGCTCGTTCTGACGTAGCGTCTGCAAAACCTGCCTCAAATGCTCGGCGTGCTCCTCCTCTGTTTAGGAGTAAACCAGAATATCATCAATGAAGACAATGACGAACTGATCTAGGAACTCTCTGAAGACCCTATTCATCAAGTCCATAAACACGCCTGGAGCATTGATCAAACCAAAAGCCATAACCCAAAACTCGTAGGAACCATATCTCGTTAAGAAAGCAGTCTTTGAGACGTCCTCCTCCCTGATACGCAACTGATGGTATCCCTATCACAAATCAATCTTTGAGAAGAAAGAAGCTCCTCTCAACTAGTCAAATAAGTCATCGATTCGGGGCAACGGATACTTATTCCGTATCGTGACCTTATTCAACTCCCGGTAATCTACACACAACCTCAACGATTCATCCCTCTTCTTTACTAACAACACAGGGGCACCCCATGGCAAAGTACTCCTCCGAATAAACCCCTGACCCAACAACTGCTCAATCTGATCTCATAACTCTCTCATTTCAGTTGGAGCCATACGGTAAGGTGCACGGGAAATTGGCCGAGTGCCCGGTGTCAAATCGATCACAAAATTTATCTCCCTACTCGGAGGTAATCCAGGTATATCCTGAAATACATCGGCAAACTCTCGAACAATCGGAATCGAATCAAGCGGTATCACCACTTCCTTAGAGGTCTCCTCCTCTATACAGTACAAATGAGTGGACGATCCTCCCTCAGGACGAGGCATCGCCACTAAAAACATCTCCTGCTCGGGAATGGCAAAGATAATACTCCTACTAAAACAGTCAATCATGGCTCGGTACGCAATTAGCCAATCCATACCAATAATGGCATCATACTCGGTCATCTCTAACACTAACATATCCGCGGGTAAAGTAAACCTCCCAATCTCTATACCCACGCCTCTACATACAAGCGAAATCACAGAACCCCTACTCAACGGCGAATCTACACAAGTAACCGTACTCTCGGCGGTGTCTAACAACCCAATGGTGCGTGCAAATCTCATAGCAATAAAACAATATGTAGCCCTCGTGTCAAATAAAATACGCCCCAGAGTCCCCTGAATAGAGAACATACCCTCAATAGCTGGTGGATCCTGTGGGGCGGCGACCTGCTGGAGCTGATACACTCTCCCATACTGAAGCTGTCCCTGCTGAACTGGGACTGCTGAATGGGTGGTAATGCTGCCATCTGTGGTGGTGCCGGGAGGGCGGCGGGAAACATAGGACTCTGCGGCTCCTGTCGAGCACCCCGCACCCTGCTGCTGCTGCGGGGCCCTACCCCTATCCGAACAATCCTGGCGTTTATGGCCAGTCTTTCCACAAACGTAAGACTTCCCCGGGAAGTTCCCCCCTCTCTGTCCCTGCTGCCCTCGGCCCTAGTGGCCGTTTCCATTCTTCCCCTGGCCACGCTGGCCCTGCTGAAACTGCTGTTGACCAGTCTTCCCCAGCTAGCCCTGATGGCCCTGCCTAAAACCTCCCTGTCCGTGCCTGAAATTCCCCGATCTGAACCTCTTATGATCCCCCTGCTGGGAACCCTGGTCACCCTGCCTCTGCCCCTGAGTAGATTGTGCCCCACTGGCACCATTTCCTCCAGTCCTGCCCTGATGGCTGGACTCTCCTGATCTCTTTCTCTCAGCCATGTGAAAACGGTTATCCTGGCAGTGTAACAGTGCAGCGTTGACCACGTCAGAATAAGTGGCCAACGAGAGGTTCCCCAATAAATGCTGACGGATCCTCCATGTCAATCCATTTGTAAAATTCTGGATTTTCTTCTCCTCTGTGGGTATTTCATCCGGAACAATATTCAGTAGATTAGTGAATTCGGCCTCATACTCGGCCACAGTCCTTCCCTCCTGTCTGAGATTCATTAACTTCCTCCTCATTTCTGTGTGAACGGCTGACGGAAAATACTTGCGGTCAAACCGCACCCAAAACTCATGTATCGTGAGAGTATCTCTCTCCTCCCCGGTGGTAATAGACTCCCACCACTGCAGTGCAGATCCCACTAGCTTGAAAGTAGCTAGTACCTGCTTCTGAACATCGGTGCACTCATACATCCTCAAGTGCCTCTGAATGTCTTTCCTCCACTGACTTGAAACCACAACATCGGAGCTACCTGCGAACTCCGGCGGGTGCGCTTTCTGAAAAGCATCACGTACACGTTCCCAAGCAGACGGGAATGCATGTGCCTGAACTGGCGCGGCTACTGGCGCCTGGGGTGGTGCCTGCTGTACAACTGCTAGAGCGGCATTTACCGCTTCTGCTACAATGGCTGCAACCTCAGCGGCATTCATGGTGCCCTGTACTGGTGCTGGTTGGGGCTCTGGCTGTACATCCCTAGGAACCCATGGTGCACGTCGTGGAGGCATTTGAAATAAGAGTAAGGTCTATAAGTTCGCACTTATAAACCCAAAATAGCTGAAGAGCGAAGCATACATAAAAGAATACAACATTCCTAAAATATAGGGCTCTACATTAAAGAAAGCTAAGCGAAAACATAATAAGCCGTACAGATCCTAAAGGACACTAGAACCAGATGCTCTGATACCACCTGTGACACCCCGACTAATTAAATACCGGGTAGCTACTCCTTAATTAAATTAATACAAAATGTCAAGTTGGTCCAGTTAACAGCATCACTGTCGAAAACATTTTAATCATTACTAACCACCTAGTATTTAAAAAGTAAGATGTCAAATTTTAAATTAAGTCTGATTAACATACAATAAAAGAATTATGAAAGAATATCTTAATCATACACCATAAAGTCTCAATAAAGTAACCAACAATTAATAATAAGTCCGGAGGAAAACCCCTCACAACAATCCCACCACTGAAATAAATAAAACAGTATATCCTGAATTAATTACATGCCAACAATCTGAATAACTGAAATATGAAATGTCTCTAATAGAAATGGGCGACATGCCCTAACAATGATGAAAATTGAATAGAGTTAAGACAAAAGAAGCATCTACTAGCAAGGCCCTGTAACTTCCACAAACAGCTACAGCTCGTCACCTGAATGGAAATCCTATGCATGCTGTCCTTGTGGCTGGGCACCTAAAAGGTTTTTACAAAAATAGATTTGAAAGCAAAAAGGTCAGAGCCCGAAAGTGGAGAGTATTTTAAAAACAACAAGTGCTTTAATAACATTAAAACAAAGAATGTAAAATACATGTTAGGACGTGCTCTCACATGAAATACTCACCGCTCGTCTAATCGTGCACTCCTAACGTACAGTACCCATCTAAGTGGTATTTATATCTAACTAAACCGACATAAGTTCTAACCCATCTACTCGATTCACAATATGAATTCCCAATGTTATCACTTGAATAGATAGCTTTACTTAAGCTCGGGTTCTCAATTATTAGCATTACCATTTACTGGAGGTTATCCCCTTATTTATCTTCTCAAGGAGTTACTATAAATTATTCTCATAATTAAACATGACAAGTCTGTTCATTTAACCGTATATCATTCACATCGTAAATATACAATATAAGAACCCCGAGACTAAGCTGCGGTGCACACATACTCTGTTATCCATTCCGGTACATCACGTACATAAGGATCACGCATTTCGAATCTCTCAGGAATCGTTCTCAGATAATAACAGTCACAAACAATGGAGGCGAACACAGTCACATCACATGGGTCACGCACATACCTACGCTCCCATGATCAGCAGACTTATTAACTTCCCAATAAGTCCTTCTCTGACCTATGTCCTCGAGGTACCAATCTATATCCCCCCGTAGGCACACAAAACTAGATGGCCCTAAGCGAACGCAAACCTCCCGTGATAGAAAGCATGGTAGGTATGTCATACACATAAAATCATATACATATACTAAGCATACACACATCTTAGTAATTACCATAAATTATTAGTGGTATAATTCTCATTCTCATACCAACTTATAATGTTACACAATTCTCATATACCCAGTTAATACAAATATTTAAGTCGTCAATAATCCTCACATCGTATATAGTCACTAGCGTCCTAATCCACAAATATCATTTGGTTCACTCCTCATTATGTCCCAATTCTCCCAATTATACCAAATAGTTAACAGGGGAAGGTTATCTCTACAATTAAATATGGTTACGGGACACTAGAAATCGAATCAGGCCAAAATGGCCAATCTGTCAACTCGTTAAAAGTCTCGTTCGAACGAGAGTTCGTTCGAACGAAGTGGGCATCTAACGAGATCTCGTTCGAACGAAAGGCATTGAACGAACATCCCACTCGTTAGAAGTCAAACTGTCAACTCGTTAGAAGCTCGTTCGAACGATCTCGTTCGAACGACCTGGGCAGTCCTTCTAACGAGGTGACAGTTTCGAGCCCAGAATTCTCCTATTTCGCTTTTCCCAATTTTCTTCACCTCTAATCTCATCTAAACATCATTCCAACGGTAGTTCAAGGTTTCTAATCATTCCTAAACATACTTAAGTCGTATACTAACATTTATATGGGGTCAAATCATCCTAAACCACATCTAATCATCAAATCTCCCCAATTTTTCCCAAATCTCATGAACATGAACCCTAGAAATTTAAAGTCATCAATAGACATAATTAAATCCTTTTTTGTGATATAAAAGACATATTTCTATCAGAATAATCACCCAAACATAATTTTACATGCAATTTCCTTATCAAAATGTGAATTTCTAATTCCAATTCAATGGGTTTTTGTCAATCTCCCAAAACAATGCAAATTTTTATAAATTTCTAAGCATGGAAGAAAAATTCGTTGTAAATAACGTAATTAAACCACTTGCCTTGGATTTTTCTGTGAATTTGGTGTTGAATTGATGAAGGTTGTTCTCTCCTTTTTCTCCCAAGGTTGAAGGTTGAAGATGGAGGTTGTGTTTCTCTTTTTGGGGACTTCTCCTAACCTCTCCTAAAACTCCCGTTGCCCTCAACTCAGTTAATTGCTGGTAATGGGTTAGTGGGTTCTGAAATTCCCTATTTTAAACTCCCAAAATTCGTTGGTCATAAATTCCCAAATTACCCAACTACCCTTTTAAGTTGCCGGTATGGCCTAAAAATGCCCCGGGACCCAAACAAAACCCCCGGCTAATGTTTTCTGACTATTTCGACCCTTCTGAACACGTTGGCGCACTCAAAATGACCATATGATTGATAAAAATAAAATTCACTTTTTTAATTAAATAATGTTCCTGGCGCAACTGTCACACGCGTCCCAACAAAATTTCCAAATTGCCGTATTTCTATTTCGCGATAATTTTAATATTCTCAATATTCATATATTGCCATATATACGCATTATAATCAAATACCAACTCACATATCGTTAGTATTTTATCTGGATTAATTCTCATTTAATACACATTTAATTCTCAATTAATACACATTTAATTCAATTAATCCCATAAATAAATATCACAAAAATACGGGGTATTACATAAAAATGGCCACAAACGCCAGGATTGTCCAGAGGGTGATAGGGCCCCACAGCAGCAGGGTGCCCGTAATGAACCACATAGGCCACTTTTTCTAGTCGCCCTCCCAACACCAGCTCAGGTACCAGCCCTACCCGCCATTCCATCTGCTCCAGTACTGCAGGGGCAGTTACAGTACGGACGTGTCTATAACGTCCACTAGACAGCAGCTCCACAGGCACCACCCGCGATTGAGGGTATGTTTCCTATCCATGGTACTATGGGTTGGGTTTTATTTGATACTGGGGAAACACACTATTTTATATCTACCCATTTTGCAAAGATCTTACGGTTATTAACCACAGTAGAGAGCAGTATAACATGTGTAGACTCCCCACTAGGAAATGGATTGTTAATTTTCTTTATATGCCGGGGTGTGGGAGTAGAGATTGGTAGCTTGGTATTACCAGCAGACATGTTAGTCTTAGATATGCATGAGCACGACGTTATTATTGGTATGGACTGACTCGCAGCTTACAGAGCCATGATAGATTATTTCGGTGGGAGTATTGTCTTTACCATTCCGGGGCAAGAGATGTTTGTAGTGGCGATGCCTCTCCCAGAGGGAGGCTCGACCGCTCATTTGTATTACATAGAAGAGGATACCTCTAAGGAGATCGTGATTCCCTTAGACTTGATCCTAGTTGTTCGTTTCTAATGTATTTCAGGAGATACCAGGCCTAACCCCAGTTGAGAGATAGACTTTGTCATAGATTTATTATCGGATACTCAACCTATAGCATGTGCTCCATGCCGTATGGATCCGGCAAAGATACGAGAGTTACGAGATCAGATAGAGCAGCTGTTAGGTCAGGGCTTCATTCGCAGGAGTACCTCACCTTGGGGAGATCCAGTTTTGTTTGTGAAAAGATAGATGGTTCACGGAGACTATGTGTGGACTACCGGGACTGAACAAGGTCACAATACGGAACAAGTATCCATTGCCTCTAATCGATTATCTGTTCGACTAACTGAGGGGAGCAACTTTCTTTTCGAAGATAGATCTGAGGTCAGGGTACCATCAGCTACGTATTAGGGAGCATGATGTTTCAAAGACTGCTTTCTTGAAGAGATATGGGTCCTATGAGTTCAGAGTGATGCCATTTGGACTCACAAATGCTCTAGCCGTATTCATGGACTTGATGAGCCGAGTGTTCAGAGAGTTCTTGGATCAGTTTGTCATCGTCTTCATAGATAACATCTTGATATATTCACACACCGAGGAAGATCATGCCGAGCACTTGAGGTAGGTTCTTCAGACTCTACGAGAGCATCAGTTGTATGCTAAGTACGAGAAGTGTGGGTTCTGGTTATGGGAAGTGCAGTTCTTGGGGCATGTTGTTTCTGAACAGGGTATAGCAGTTGACCAGAGTAAAGTGTTAGCGATGAGGGAGTGGGGACAGCCCACGACACCGATGGAAGTATATAGTTTCTTGGGATTAGCCGGATACTACAGGAGATTCATTCGAGGATTTTCCAAAATAGCGGGTCCATTGACGAACCTGACTCGCAAGGGGGTACCATATGTTTGGGATGATGCTTGTAAATTGTCTTTCGACGTGCTGAAAGACAAGCTTACTTCATCACCGTTCCTTGCTTTACCTAAGCCGAGCATGGAGTAACTGGTTTACACCGATGCCTCTTTACGGGGACTCGGGGGAGTACTTTAGTAGGAGTAGAAAGTTATAGCTTTTGCCTCCCGCAAGCTTAAGCCTCAAAAGAAGAATTACCCCACACACGACCTAGAGTTAGCAGCGGTCATTTTTGCATTGAGGATATGGAGACACTAATTATTGGGGGAGAAATTTTGCTTATTCACAGACCACAAGTCACTGCAGTACCTATTCACTCAGCGAGAGCTGAATATGCGTCAGCGCAGGTGGTTAGAGTTTGTGAAGGACTATCAGTTCGACATACAGTATTCATCCAAGAAAGGCCAACGTAGTTGCCGATGCGTTGAGCCGTAGACCAGTAGACAATGTAGCGGACATCTGGAAAGCAAAGTGGAAAGAGTTGGGTCACAAGGACACAGTAGCCTGTTCTTTCATATCTGTCATAACAGTGACACCCGAGATTGTTACGAGAATAATACAGGCACAGACCGTAGACCCATTTTGCCAAGATCAGATTGTACGACTTTTAGCTGAGGGTGCTGAGTCCTACTCTGTTAGTTCTGATGGGGGTTTGAGGTTTAATGGGAGATTGGTGGTCCCAGAAGGAGCAGACTTACGTCATGCAGTGATGACCCAGTCTCACGGGTCCTGATTTGCGGTGCATCCTGGGGGAGATAAGATGTACCAGGATATGAGACGGAAATACTGGTGGAGTGGGATGAAAAAGGATATTGCTGAGTTCGTGTCCAAGTGTTATACCTGCTAGCTGGTAAAGGTGGACCATCAGAAACCATCGGGGTTGCTTCATCCATTGGAAATACCCGTGTGGAAGTGGGAGAGTATTTCTATGGATTTTATTACTGGGTTGCTTACATCACAGTGGGGCCACGACTCCATCTGGGTGATTGTGGATCGTTTGACCAATGTGGCTCATTTTCTGCTAATACGGACAGACTATACCACGGGCCAGTATGCTCAGTTATTCATTGTTGAGATTGTTCGATTCATAGGGTGCCCCTGAATATTGTGTTAGATAGAGACAAGATTTTCGTGTCGCATTTCTGGGAGAGGTTTCAGGAGGCCATGGGTACGGAGTTGAGGTTGAGTTCAGCTTGTCACCCACAGACAGATGGACAAATAAAGCGTACTAATCAGATGTTGAAGGATATGCTACGCATGTGTGTCCTTGATTTTGGAGGAGGTTGGGAGCCATATCTTCCACTGGTAGAGTTCTCTTATAATAACTCTTATCAGTTCACGATTGGCATGGATCCATTCGAAGCTTTGTATGGCAGGCCTTGTCTTCCCCAACGTGTTGGCTCGAGGTGGGGGATAAAAAGTTTCTCGGACCAGAGGTGATTCAGGAAACCTCCGCGAGGATCGAGATTATCAAGAGTCACATTCGAGTATCCCAGGACAGGCAAAAAATCTACGCCGATGCAAAATGGTTCTTCCGAGAGTTTAACGTGGGGGACCAAGTATTACTACTTGTATCTCCTATGAAAGGAGTGATGAGATTCGGGAAGAAAGGGAAATTGGTCCCGAGGTACGTGGGACCATTTCCCATTATCGAGAGGATTGAGCCAGTATCATACAGATTAGGATTGCCAGAGCATTTACATTGCATTCACGATGTATTTCACATCTCGTCGTTGAGACGATACCTTCGGGATGACATGGCCCATACCCATATCGCGATTGAGGAGATTGACTTACAGCCAGACATCTCTTACGAGGAGAGACCAGTGGCTATCCTAGACCATAGAGAAAGGAGATTGAGGTTGAAGGTAGTTCCACTTGTACGGGTCTAGTGGGAGCATCATAATGTGGAGGAATCCACCTGGGAGCGTGAGGCAGATATACGCGAGAGATACCCAGATTTATTCTTACCAGATATGCCTTATTTTCCAAATTTAGAGACGAAATTCCGTTGTTAGGTGGGAAGTATGTAATACCCCGCATTTTTATGCTTTCTAAATTTGGGGATTTATTAAATTTGATGTGAGTTATTAATTTAATATAAATCCGGAAATTAATTATTTTTAATTACTAACGTGACGAGAATTAGTAATTATTGGAAACTTGTTGAATATTACTAATGAGAAAAGTGATAAATAATATTGGTTCTATTAAATGTCACGAGTTTAAGTCGGGACGCGCCCGTGTCGTGTCAGGACTAAATTTTGATTAATAAAAGTGAATAAATTATAAGTCACCCGTATGGTCATTTCGAGTGCGCCAAAGTGTCTGGAAGGGTAGAGATAGTCAAAATAATGTACCCGGGGGTTTAGTTTTGGTCTCGGGGCATTTTTAGGCTTAATTAACACCCCGGGAGGGCGTTTTAGGCATTTTGTATTTTTGGGCTTGGAAACCTACGAATTTTCTAGGTTATATCAGATGATTAGGGTTGTCTTCTTGGGTTAACACAACCAAAAACAAAAGACGGCCATTGGAGAAGGAAAGGAAGAGCTTACCAAGGAATTCTAGGCCAAGAACCCATCCGTTTGCACCGCCGTCGCCGCCAAACGTGAGATCGCGCAACGAGGATCACCACCACACTGATTTCATCCACAAATCAGAAACAAAAATTTCCAGGCAAGTGTTTATCTTGCTTAAATTAGTTAATGCTTAATTCATACTAGTTTAGGGTTGATTAGGATGAGTTTTTATGAAAGAAAACCTATGTTGGAGGTTAGAAATTGCATGTTGTAGAGATATAAACATCCTTCTGGAAATTCCCTTCACATGTAGAGGTTGAACCACGAATTTACATTGGGTTAGAAG
Source organism: Sambucus nigra (assembly GCA_949130495.1). Taxonomy (NCBI): domain Eukaryota; kingdom Viridiplantae; phylum Streptophyta; class Magnoliopsida; order Dipsacales; family Adoxaceae; genus Sambucus; species Sambucus nigra. The sequence continues at coordinate 444,053,648 of OX422220.1, read as the reverse complement.
TAGAAATTCTGGAAAAAGAATAAGAAGAACTAAGTTAAAGAAATTTTTAGGGTTCATGAGATTTATATAGATTTTGGCCATTTTAATTCATGATACTTGATGAAAACTCCCATGCCTTACGTAGAATATTGTTAATTTGGGTTTATAATGCTAGTGGTATAAATTTCTGGGAGTTTGGGAGTTAAAGATTTGGATTTGGATGATTTTGGATGATAATCCCCATAACTGGTATTCTGTAGTTTTCGCCATACCTGTTTGATCGATCGATCGACCCCTTCCTATCGATCGATCGACCCATTCTGGGAAAACTAGAATTTTTCCTTGTGTTGACTTAATCCGAGTAAATGCGTAATAAACCTTGATTAATGTTATTAGGACATAATGGAATATAAAAAGGACCAGTAGGGTCAAGGTAAACCCCGTTAAGTGGAACTTTAATGAAATGGGAAAATGAAGGGTAAACGAGGAAATATTCATACCTAAGAAATCTAACGTGCGTAGACTTAATAATCGAAATGTTTGGTAGTTGGGTTAGAAGGTAAGTGAGGGCCTACTGAAATTGTAATTAGGTAAAGAGAATACTTCGAGAGATGAGGAATGAGTCGGAATAAATTAAATTTTGAAAATAAAATGAATAAGTCCGTTATAAGAAATAATCGAATAAAAATGTACTAAGAATGGAATAATATAATGCTGGGCCGTGGGCGTACCTAACTTATGAATGTGAATAGTTATATATCTATATGACTCTGTGATTGATCATATATCTTATATATGTGTAAAAATCATGCCCGCGCTACTTGCTATCCCTGAGGTTACCGCCCTGGGACAGTCTTATCTCGATGGGACCTTTATAGGGGATATTGACTCGTACCCTAGAATATAGAAATCCTTAGTACATGCTATCGGATCGATAGTCAGAGGGTCCTAAGAGACGTGAGGGTACGTGCTGACCTCTTAGAGACTTGGAACTATGCTTCGCCTCAATATTATATGCGTTTTGTGTTAATATAGTTCGAGAGTGATTTCGAACTTGTATTTCCCTTAGCACGAGTGATACGGGGACTGGATAGCAAAGTATGCCCGCACCATAATTGTTATGTAGGGTGCCATTAGAATATATATATTATATGAGTATTTAATATATATATTTAAATCTGAAATTTGGGAACTACCTACTGTGTCTTTGGTAAGTAAGAAATAAATAATTATTCCAACTTGGGTATAAGTGTTTGAAAAGCATGACATATTACTGAGAAACTTTATTATTAAATAAGGTTTAATTGAGACCTTTACTTTTAAATAAAATTAACATCTTAAACATTTGAATTTCTCAGTTTGAAACCTCACGAGCAACTTAAGATAAGATAAGTTAAATTGTTGGGAAGATTAGTGCGATAGGTGTGCATAATAGAAGAGAGGTGAGAATTTCTCAAGGGAGTGTCGCACTAATATGTTGGTTGCATTAGCCAGTAGCATTTTAAATACTTGCTAAACTAATATTAAACTGTTTTTACAATCGGGCTCTGACCCGTTTCCTATTTTCTCTTCTCTATTGTGTATATATATATATTACAGGTGCCTAGCCACAGGGTTGTCTTGCATAGGATCCTTTGGAAGGAACGCGCTGCAGCTTAGGTGGGAGTTGCAGGCCTCTTGCTTAGACGACCTCATTATTGATTTTGTTTCTAGTTCTACTTTATCTAATTGGGCATGTGTCGCCCCTCTTCATTATTTAGTTGGTTTTTGTGAGAGATTGTAATTCATTTACTTTCCATAGTTTTAATTTGGGATTTATTACTGTCAGAATGTTTTTCTTTGGTATTTTGAAGTTGGGATTTATTATTAATGGTTAAATTCTTGAATGATCATTTACATCCTTACTATTATTTTGTGACACTTAAACTGTTAATTATCAAAGGTTTTATAATTGGGAATAAGGTTTAAATGGTTTTGACACTTAGCTTAAATATTAGGGTGTTTGAATTGGAAAATTTATTTTTCGACAGTGATGCTGAGAATGAACCAACCATTCACCTTGATTATAATTTAATAAAGGACTTATTACCCGGTATTTAATTAGGCGGGGTGTCACAGGTCCGCACCAGTGGTATATATATGTGGTATTATAAAACAGTTCTATATAAAATGTACAAATTTTTTATTTTGTACATTTTATTTAAAACTGTTTTATAATACGACCTATATATGCCGCTAACACGGACCAACATTTTAGAAAAAATAATCCGTGTCAGCGGTATTTATCGGTCGTCTGACCACCTATAAATACCGTTGGCGCAAATCGTTTTTTTCTAAATCGTACGAGATTATTTTTATAATAGTAAAAAATAACGCGCACCGGCGGTATGAAAATAGTTTTTATTTTGTAAAAATAATTTTTATTTTACATAAACATTTTTTTATGTTTTATAAACAGTTTTTTATTGAATAGAAACAAATAAATTTTTTTTTAAAATGAGTGAAATCTTTTTTACAACGAGCCAATGCTATATTTCATTTCGGAAAAAAATTAAAAATAAACAAGTGTTAGATAGAAATAACAGGTTTTTGAAATTAACAAGTCTTTGAAATTAAAAATTAACAGGTCTTCAAGATTAAAAATTAACAGGTGTTATAAAAAAATTAAAAAGGCAACTAAACACATAATAATCGATTATTGTTTTAAAAAAAAATTAACCCCTTTTGAAAGGAATCATTTAAGGGATCTTGTATAGAGAATAGAGAATATTAAAGCCTTTTGGCAATTGACTTCTATTCATTTACCACTGTTGATGTAAAAAACTAGATTGCTCTAATTATTCAATCACAGATAAATAAATAAGACAAAGATTTTTAAAGTGGTTCGGCTAGGAATAAAGCCTACGTCCACTGTTATGTTATTGCTGAGTGTTTGCAGAATTCTTGATTACAAGTTCTCTCAAGAAATTCCGGTCCCCTTGAATGGGGTTGATACATGGTATTTATAGCCCTTAGGCTGTACATGAAAGGTCCGATACATTAAATGAAATACATATGAAAGGGTAAAACATTTAATGCAGCGTGTGCGTCAAGAATATAAACACATTAAATGAACAGCTGAACAGTTGTCTGTTTAATGATACGGCCGAGATGCAGCTCGGACCGCCTTAGTTGCCCTTTGATCAATAGTTCCTCGGAGCGCATGTAGTATCTCGGTTCCTCGGAGCACATGTAATATCTCGGTTCCTCGGAGCACATGTAATATCTCGGTTCCTCGGAGCGCCTGTAGTATCTCGGAGAAAATGTGTAATGGTTGAAGGAATGAGCTTCCTCGTTGTTATTGTGCCAGGTAGGTTGACACGTGTCTTCATATTATTCGTCCATATCAGCATATTAATTTTGGTATCAACAGAAGCCCCCAATGTTTCATATTTCGAACTTTGAGGAGTATGGGACATTCTTTCTCGGTATATGGTGATATTAAATGACTTTCCTGGGTTTCAGGAACATTGTATTCAAATTTCCTTCTTATTTCGCAGCTTCCGCCTTTATTTTGAATTTTTTTATAAGCGCTTCAGTCTCCGTGCAGTTTTTGTCCTTTTAGCCGTCGGAAGTTCAGTAGTTTCTTTTTGGTAATCATTTCTTTCGCCGCTTCCCAATGCAGAGTATTTAAACTTCTTACGTAACCATACCGTCTTCTACGTTTTCCACTTTTCTGCATTCAAGCTTTCTATTTTCTCCTTCTCTCTTGTGCGTTCATCCTTGTTTTCATTCGTTGTCAACATTCGTCCTTTCTTCCTGTAAGATCTTTTTCCTTTCTTCTCTTTTATTCAGTATGGTTTATATTGTGGAGTCTGTTGAGAAATTTCGTTCTGATTTTTCCATTCCTTCGTGGGTAACTCTAGAGGTTCTTTCTGAGCCTTTAGATTACTTTCGATTGGCTGAGGGGCATTGGTTCCCCAGTCTTTTTGTTGCTGAATGTGGATTTTCTTTTCCACCAAACCCATTGTGTCTTGAGTTTTGTCAGTATTTCGATCTTGTTCCTGTAAAAATAGCCCCCAATTCATGGAGAATAATTAACGGGGTGCACAAATTAAATCTAACTCATGGGACTCGTATTGGGATCCCTGAAATTATGTATTGCTATAAATGGGCTACTCTAGATAATATTTATTATTTAAAAACTAGGTTTCTAAATAGGGCTCTTGTAGTTAACCTCCCTGACTCAAATAGAGATTATTTTGAGCATGGGTTGATCATAAAAAATTGGCAATATGCCCCTTTAACTGGAGATGAAGTATACAACGGTCCCAGATGCCCCCCATATGGCAATGGGATAGGTTTATTTTTCATTTTATTTTACTTATGAAATTATGCTTTCATCATGTTTGAAAAAATGTATGATTGATATCTCGTTATGTATTTATTTGCAGTTGATAGCAAAAGAAAAACTCCAAAGGAATCAGAAATTAATATCAAGCATCTGAAACTTATATGGGGTTTGCATAAGAACATTGCAGACGAGCATATTAGGTCTACATCATATTTGCTACAGTATAAGAGTTATACAACCTCTTATACTGCTCGCCCTGTTAAGCCAGCTTCCACTCCAGAGGACTCTTCTTCAGATTCTCATATTCCTTTAAGTCAAAGGATGGGTAAGAAAAGAGCTCCTCCTGCTCTCTTTGATGATATTACCTTTGTTGCTGGGGCCAAGAAAAGCAAAGCTGATGTCCCTGAGGGGACTAAGAAAGTGGATGCTGCAACCTCCAAAACTACCGAGAAGCCCCCAATGGCTCCGAGCAAGAAAATTGCTCCTGTTGAGATAATTTCTATCTCCCCGACCAAGAGTTCTTCCTTGGTTGAAGTTGCTGATGTTCCATTGAAGAGGTTAAGGAAGTCATCCTCAATCAATTTGGCTGAAACTGCCTCCACACTGCCAGCTGGTGGTGTTGGTGTTCCCACCATTATCCCTCCGAGCTCTGCAATGAGCTCGGTGAAAACTTGGATCATTCCCGAAGTCCAGGGAATTGATGAAAAAATTCCTAGGGATACATTGACATCCCTGGCTACACGTCACCTTGCTTCGGTAAATTTCTCACCTTCTGAATTTCTTTCTTTCTCTGAATGCTTGCATTTTTGTACTGATTTACTGTCTTTCTCATTTTTCAGCTGGTGAACTGTATTAATAATATTGTGAAGAAGGATGAAGCTATTAAAGCTTCAAACTCCTCGTCAGGTGTAGAGGATGCTTTATTGGGTTTGACCCAATCTCTGAAAGAATCTCGCCAGCAGTACAATGAGGACAAGACTGCTTGGGAGAAGAAGTTATCTGCAGTTGAGGCCGAGAAGGTAAAAATGGTTGAGACCTCCAAGATTTTGGAGAATAAAGTGAAAGATTTGGAGGTAGAACATCAGAAGTATGATGTCAAGCTCAAGAACTTGGGAGAGCTTGAAGATAAGTTGAAGAAGGCAGAGGAGAAATTGTCTGCCCTGCAAGATATCAAGGTCCAAAAAGAAAAATTTGATGTAAAGCTCTCCTCGGAGAAATTAAAGAGAAAGGTTGCCGTTAAAAAATCTTTCAGCACTGGCTGGGAGAAAGGATGGGATAAAGGGATTGCTGCCATGACATCCCAAGTCCAATATGGGAGGTTGAAATACTTCCATGATGGTTGGGTAGCTGCTCTGCAAGAGTTGAAGGTCAAAGACGATTCTGATCTATTCCAACGACATCTCCCTGGTCCTCCTCCGAATCTTCTATAACTATGGGTGATCAGATCTCTGCCTCTCAACCATCTGCCACCGAGGACATTTCTTCCATGCCTCCTCCTCCTGAGAAGATTCCTGCCGATCAAGTCGCTGTTACTACCGAGCAACCAAGCTCCTCGTCCCAGCCTCCCGAGAAAGTCTTGGGGGACAAGGAAAAGGTGTGAAGTTGTTCGGTATCATTTCTATATTTCATTACTTGTAATCGAACAATTGTAACCTTTTGATGATCTAATAAAATACATCTTCATTCCTCTTCATTGTTGATACTCTGTCTGCTTTTATTTATTAACTCCTACTTTTCTCTTCTTTATTAGTTTTTAGCCAGAATGGAATTGATATCTGCTCCTGATACCGAATTGATGCAACAATGCAATGGATATTATAAAGCTGGTCATACAGACCTAAGTGTATCAGAGATTGTCGACATTCTTGGTCATGATGCCTCAGAACAAGCTGTTGAGGCTTATCGGTATCTGAAGGATCTACTTGATAGATCTGTGGCCAATAATGTGGCATACTATGAATTGATCGAGGGACTTCATGGTACCATAGAGGATCTTCAAAATCAACACAATGCATCGATGGCTTCGTTGCACAAGGATTATGAAAATAGATATCAGCAGCTCTCTTCTGAAACTGGCCATAAAAAGATCATTGCTGGATATGATATTAGGGAAAGGACCCTAAAAGGTGAAGTTGAAGCTTGCAGGCAGATTGCCGAGATCCTGGAGCAAGAAAATAATAATCTGCAGAAAAAATTGGCTCAATATGAATCTGCTGCCTCATCTTCCACTGCATTAGTACCAATTGCTGATGAAGGTTTCTCGTTCTTAGAAGTTGAAAACGCCAAATTAAGGCAAGAGTTGGATGACTTGAGAAAGTCTGTTATTCCTGTGACTGCTCGGGGACGAGGAAGAGGTTCTCGGGGATGAGGAAGAACTGTCGAGGAGCAAAGTTCTCCAGTTGCTTCTCGGAGCCGATCAAGAGTTCTTAGTCGCAACGTTGAAGAGGCTCGCACCCAATCTACTCTGAAAACTCAAGCGTTCCAACTGAATGCTAAGGATCGTGCTCTGTCTGAATTGTCCAAGAAAAACTTATCTTTAGAAGATCAACTGGCTGCGACAAAGTCTACTCTTCATACTAAGGATCTTTTTGCCAAAAACCTTCTCGAGCAATTGGATAGATTAACCTTTCAATTTCATAAACAACCCAGGGAATTCTGGATGGAAGGATATAATGAAGCTCTTGTTCATCTGGATGCTCGTATTGAACATGCCAACAATGAAAGTTACAAGCAGGGATGGTTGAACGCACTGGGTGTGTTAAAATTGGAGCGAGGGCATTTTTTATGGGATTATCATGCTCCAGGGTTACTAGACTTGCCTGTACCACCTTTCAAATTGGACATGGCATGGATCCCAGCTCGTTCCATTCCCCGTAGCTTGATTTCAAAGTACCTCGGTGATTATAGCCTTCATTCTCAGGTTGAATTGTCTCGTCCTGAGCATCTCTTGGATACACCTTCTGTGATGAACGTCAGAATGCTCAGGGATGTTAATTTCATTAATTCTCCTCTTTGCCTAGAGGATCCTCCTGCTGGCGAGGAGCCTGTTTCAAATAATAAAGGAAAGAAACCAATAGAATAGGTTTTCAATGTAACAGTTAGTACATTCATGTAACTTGTAATTTATTCTGGATTTTTAATGAAAAAACTTTCATTTTCTGTTTGCCAATTTTGCTATTGTCTTGTGCTTATAAAACAACTTTATATTTGTGCATATGTATCTATGTATCTATTAAAAAGATGTCCATCAACCAACTTAATTATAAAAAGTTACAAGTATCAAGGTTGTTCAATCACTTAATAATAAAGTAATGAGTATAAACTGTTCAAACTGTTCCAACCAACCAAGGTGGATAAATAATGTTTGTCGACCAACTACAGTTGATGGGTTTTTATCCTCGACCAGCTATACTGGTTCAATTTCAAATATAAAAATGTGTCCGACCAACTAAGGTCAATAATTTGTCCTCGTCGACCAACTACAGTTAGTGGGTCTTTATCCCCGACCAACTATACTTGGTGTATTTTGGAATATATTTTTATCTTATCAACCGTAGTTGATCATGCTGGTGTACACCTCCTAACCAAAGGAGTAGTAGTGGTTCTTTCGAACTTTTTGGCTCATTCGAGCTGTCCACTAGATATCCTACCAACCGTAGTTGGTCACACTAGTGTCGTCTCCTAACCAAAGGAGTATTTTTTTTTGGCTCCTTAGAGCGCCTCCTAACCAAAGGAGTATTTTTTTGGCTCCTTAGAGCTTTTGGCTCCTTAGAGAGCCTCCTAACCAAAGGAGTATTTTTTGGCTCCTTAGAGCGCCTCCTAACCAAAGGAGTATTTTTTGGCTCCTTAGAGCTTTTGGCTCCTTAGAGCGCCTCCTAACCAAAGGAGTATTTTTTGGCTCCTTAGAGCTTTTGGCTCCTTAGAGCGCCTTTTTGTGCGTAGTGTATTACACTAGTATTCCACGAAAAACTTTCAACCAGAAAAAAAATGGCGAAACATCCTCGCTTTATTCATAATGAAGGAAATGCTTTACATTTTACATTACTGATAATACTTGCGTAGGTGTTCATCATTCCACGCATTCTTAAATTCTTCTCCCTCTAGAGTTGCTATTCTGTAAGTTCCTGGATGAACAACCTCTGTAACTCGGTAAGGTCCATGCCAGTTTGCTTCCAACTTATTTTGCTTCTGAATGACTTTCTTTAGCACATAATCCCCTTCTTTTAAGTCACATTTCTTCACTCTTTTGTTGTAAAACAGAGCTGTACGTTGTTGGTAAGCAGCATTCCTAATGGCTGCCTCTTCTATAACCTCCTCGAGCATATCCAAATCCAGTCTTCTCATCAAATCGCTGACTGGGGAGTTGAAATTCAGCACTCTATGAGTTGGGAGACCCAACTCGGCAGGTATCACAGCTTCACTTCCAAATGCTAACATATATCGTGATTCTCCAGTTGCTGCTCGGGGAGTTGTTCGGTAAGCCCATAGTACTGATTGGAGCTCATTAATCCAATTTGCTTTAGATTCACTTAACCTCTTCTTCAAACCATTTAGTAATGTTCTGTTCGTCACTTCAGTATGTCCATTGCTCTGGGGATGGCCTGGTGCTGAATGATACTTCAAAATGTTTGACTGATGACAATAGGCAGCAAATTCTTCATTATCGAATTGTGTTCCATGGTCTGTGATGAAAGCATGGGGGAGACCATATCGACAAATGATGTTCTTCCAAATGAACTGATATACCTTCTCGTACGTCATATCAATTAGTGGTTCAGCTTCCACCCACTTAGTAAAATAATCTACTGCCACGACGAGATACTTGAACCTTCCTCGGGTCGTCGGTAATGGTCCAACCAGATCAACTCCCCACATGGCAAATGGCCAAGGTGAAGTTATGGGTGTCAACAATGCTTGTGGAGTTCTTCGGATGGAGGAAAAACGTTGGCACTTGTCACACTTCTTAGCATAGGCTATACAGTCAGCCCTCATCGTCGGCCAGCAATATCCCTGTGTCATTACCCTTTGCAAAAGTGTCCGACCTGCTACATGAGCTCCACAAGATCCTTCATGGATTTCTTCAATCAATTCTTTGACTTCTGATGGATGCACACATCTCTGCAAACCTGCCATAATTCCTCGTCTATACAAAACACCATTAGTTAACGCATACCGAGCAACTTTATACTTCAATTTCTTGGCGGCTAGTTTGTCCTCCGGTAATTCTCCTTCTTCAATGTATGCCCTGATAGGATCCATCCAAGATGGTCCTAAATCAAGGGTAATAATCTTCACCGTCAGATCTCCTCATATGCTCCGACTTTCTAATATTTCAATTGGTATCATTTTTCGCAGCTCGGTGCGCGTAGCTGACGCTAATCGGGCCAATGCGTCTGATCTAGCATTCTCCATCCTCGGTATCCTCACCAATTGAATAGCATCAAATTATGTCAATAACTCCATCACCTTTGCATGATACTTCACCATTAATTCTCCTTTAACTGCATATATTCCCATCATTTGATTCACAATTAATTGAGAATCACTGAAAACAATTATTTGTCGTGCCTCCATAACTTTCGCCAAATGAAAACCTGCTATCATAGCCTCATACTCAGCCTCATTATTGGAAGCTTTGAATTGGAATCTCAAGGCATACTCCATGTCAATATCATCTGGGGTGTTTAAAACAATTCCTGCTCCACAACCAGCTGTGCAAGATGATCTATCTACATATAATTTCCATGTAGGTACCTCGTCTTCAAATTTCTTGTCCGTCAGAGTTCCTCGGTAAAATATCTGCTGTTTTGTTTCATCATTCCCTGGTATCTTTCGTTCCTCATCGGTCATCTGTTCGCGCCCTTTTACCAACCTTAGTTGGTCTGGGTTTGAATATGATGATTTTTCTACATCCACAAGTCCTTTTACCAACCTTGGTTGGTCTGGACTTGTTTCCGTTGATCCTGTATCGTCCACAGGTAGGTCAGCAAGCACCTTTTGCTCCTCGGGGGTATCAGGGTATGTGAACTCTGCTATAAAATCTGCTACAGCTTGCCCTTCAATGATGATCTAGGTTCATACACAATGTCATATTCACCGAGTTCTATTGCCCAATACATCAATCTTCCTGATTTTTCTGGCTTGTGAAGGGCTTGTCTTAATGGCATGTCGGTATACACAATGATGGTATGGGCCTGGAAGTATGGCCTCATTCTTCTACTTGCTTCAATTAATGCCAGTGCCAATTTTTCTAGCTTTGGGTACCTGATTTCTGCACCTCGGAAGGCCTTACTTGTGTAATAAATTGGCTTCTGGACTCCATTCTCCAATCTGATCAACGCCGAGCTAACTGCATTCTCTGATACTGCCAGATACAAGTATAACTTTTCTCCCGTTATTGGCCTAGACAACAATGGTGGGGCTCCCAAATACTTCTTTAAATCTTGAAAGGCCTTCTCACATTCATCATTCCACTCAAAACTTTTTCGCAGTGTTTTGAAGAATGGGAGGCATTTATCAGTTGCTCGGGATACAAATCTGTTGAGCGCTGCAACTCGTCCGGTAAGACTCTGCACCTCTTTCCTCGTCGTTGGGGATCGCAGCCCTAAAAGAGCTTTGATCTTTTCTGGATTTTCCTCAATACCTCGCTGGTTGACGATGTATCCGAGGAACATTCCTTCTCGTACTCCAAAGGTACACTTCGTCGGGTTGAGCTTTATTTGGTATTTATCCAGTTGATCGAAAGTCTGGCTTAAGTCAACTAGATGATCAGTAGCTCTCTTACTTTTGGTGAGCATGTCGTCGACATAGACCTCCATGTTGCGACTAATTTGTTCGGCAAAAACCTTGTTCATCAGCCGCTGATATGTTGCACCTGCATTTTTTAAACCAAAAGGCATAACATTATAACAATAAGTTCCCCTTGGGGTAATAAAAGAAGTACTTTCCCTGTCTTCAGGCTTCATTTTGATCTGATTGTAGCCAGAATATGCATCCATGAAGCTGAGCAGCTCATGTCCCGAGGTAGCATCCACTAGCTGGTCGATTCTGGGCAATGGAAAATGATCTTTTGGACATGCTTTGTTGAGATCGGTGAAATCAATGCACATTCTCCATTTGTTGCTCTTCTACTTTACCATCACCACATTTGCAAACCAATCTGGACATTTTACATCTTCAATGAATTGAGCTTTCTGGAGCTTCTCGACCTCCTCTTGTATGGCCTGGTTCTTCTCGGGACTAAACACTCTTCTTCTTTGCTTCACAGGCTTGATCTCTTTATTCACATTGAGCTCATGACATAATAAGTTTGGATCTATACCTGGAATGTCTTCATGACTCCAAGCAAAAGTATTCTTCCTGTTTCTCAAGAAATTTATCAACTCCTGTTTTATTGAAACATCCAACGACGATCCTATCTGGGTTACTCGTTCAGGATGCTCGTCGTCCAGAATAACAGTTTCTGTAGATTCCACCACCTATCCTTTTACAAGTTGAGATTCATCCCTAGGGTCAAGAGTTTCAATTTCTGTACCCTCCTCCACTTGATAAGTAGTAGTCTTTTTCCTTGATTCTTCAAGTTCTTCTTGCTCGGCAGACGAATAATAGCATTCCCGAGCTACTTTTTGATCACCTTTCATAATTCCGACTCCAAAATTCGTTGGGAATTTCAAACACTGATGTACTGTAGATGGAACTGCTTCGAACTTCTTCAATCCAAGTCTTCCCATGATGATGTTGTAGGCTGACTGCACATTCTTATCCATCACAAAGAAGCGTATTCTTTCTGTTCGACAAGCAGGCCAAGTTCCAATGAGTATATCCAACTTGATCGTCCCAAGTGGAAAAACTTTCTCGCCAGCAAAACCCAGAAGGGGTCTGTGATAAGGTTCCAATTGAGATAATTTTAAATTCAAGCTATCAAAGCATGAATAGTACATGATGTCTGCCGAACTACCATTGTCTACTAACACCCTTGAAATGACCACATCCTTCATCCTCATTTTGATCACCAAAGGATCATCATGAGGGTAAAGAACACCTGCCAGGTCGTTTTTTGAAAAACCAATCACTAGCTTCTCTTTGTTTACCTTCCTCGGACGATCATCCTCAGCCAGGTTTATTCGCTGAATATATAAACAAGCTTGAGCCTCTCCGAGGTAAGCTTTTATTTCTGCAGTAAGGTCTCCTCCTCCTGCATCTCCTCCTGTAATAACATTACAATCAAATGACCCAAAACGAATGGAAAATACCTCTCGTTCAGGCTGCCTTGGCTTCTTGGGAAGATCAGGGTCATCATCTGGATCATCTTCATGATCCCTCTTCTTTTTCTCCTCTGCACGACGAGGAGATCTAGATCTCTCTCTAGTTCTGTCATCATTCTTCCTTTCACCTCTACGATCTACATACTTTGACAACTTTCCTCTTCGGATGAGTGTTTCAATCTCGTTCTGAAGGGCTATGCAATTTTTGGTCATATGGCCATGATCTTTGTGAAACTCGCAATATTTGGCCTTATTCCTTAGATCGGGATTTGTCCCCAGTTTCTCTGGCCACTTGATTTCCTCGCTATTCTTGATTTCTTCCAAAACATGATTAATACCCATTTTCAATGGGGTATAATTATCGTACTTCTTTAGGACTTTCAACGTTGTCCTATTATTCCTGGAATGCTTGTCACCACCATTACCTTTCTGATCTTTCTTCTTAGACTTGTCGACCTCCACTTTTACTTCTTTATCCATATTCTTCTTCGCAGCCATAGCCTCCTCGGCATTCATAATTTTGGCTGCTTTTGCCATCAACTCGGACATAGTTTTAGGTGGATCTTTGGCCAAGGTGTAGTACAGCTTATTAGGCAGCAAACCACTCATCAAAGCAGTGATTGTTGTCTTTTCTTCGTAATCTATGACTTCCAACTTCTCGTTATTAAAATGAGTTATGTAACCTCTAGTACTTTCACCTGATTTTTGTCTAACACTTAGCAAATGTGCTACTCGCTTTACCGGCTTCGCCCCAAAGCAAAAATTGCCAATGAACAACTCGGCTAATTGAATAAAAGTTGAAATCTTACCCTGAGGAAGATTGTTATACTATATATGTGCAGATCCGGTAAGAGTTCCCGAGAATGCTCTACACCTCATCTCGTCGGGGATGGCATATATGTCGGCGGCAGCTTGGTATTGTTCTATATGAAGTACAGGATCTGTTTTTCCATCGTACTTAGGAGTCACTACAGGTGCTTTGAATTTCGATGGTGTAGGAAAATCCACAATGGCTTGCACAAAAGGTGTCCCTTGAACAAAGGTTCTCTGTAAGGGGTTCCTTGCCTTAGCCATTTCTCCTAATCTATCCTCCAATCGTTGAATAGAACCTTTCCATGCTTCATTTCCTTCTTTAGGCCGCTTAGTCTGAGCAATTGATCGCTCTGATGTAGCTTCCTGAGATTTATCTTGACGAGTAGCTGGTCGTGATTGTGCTGATCCTTCTCTCAAACGTGATGGTGGTCGAACACTTCTCGATGGAGCTCTAGGTGGACTCATGTTTCTCCTTGGTCCTAACCGACTGAAAGGAGACGCCCTGCTTAATCTTTCCAAAGCTCTAGTTCTCTCCGGAGAGAGAGTAATATGTAGATCTGTATCCGTAGGCCGTATCGATGAAGTTCGCCCAGGTTGATGAGAAGAATCATTAGATTCTCCATTGCGATATGACCCAGTACGTCTGGATCGCAATTTCCCACGATCACTCCTTTGCCCTGAATAAGTAGGTGCACTGCCTTGAAGAGTTTGAATGAGTTGCCTCATAGATTCTTGCATGGCGGTTTGTCCTTGAGCCAGATTTGTCATAATTCCGGCCAGATCTGGAGGTGCAGATGGATTTGGAAGATTTCCAGTATTTCCAGCATTTCGATTACTGGATTCTGGGTTATCTGCCATTGATGATAAATGATTTTTATGAAAAACGATAGTAACAGTCGTTTCCCACAGACGGCGCCAATCTGTTGATGTAAAAAACTAGATTGCTCTAATTATTCAATCACAGATAAATAAATAAGACAAAGATTTTTAAAGTGGTTCGGCTAGGAATAAAGCCTACGTCCACTGTTATGTTATTGCTGAGTGTTTGCAGAATTCTTGATTACAAGTTCTCTCAAGAAATTCCGGTCCCCTTGAATGGGGTTGATACATGGTATTTATAGCCCTTAGGCTGTACATGAAAGGTCCGATACATTAAATGAAATACATATGAAAGGGTAAAACATTTAATGCAGCGTGTGCGTCAAGAATATAAACACATTAAATGAACAGCTGAACAGTTGTCTGTTTAATGATACGGCCGAGATGCAGCTCGGACCGCCTTAGTTGCCCTTTGATCAATAGTTCCTCGGAGCGCATGTAGTATCTCGATTCCTCGGAGCACATGTAATATCTCGGTTCCTCGGATCACATGTAATATCTTGGTTCCTCGGAGCGCCTGTAGTATCTCGGAGAAAATGTGTAATGGTTGAAGGAATGAGCTTCCTCGTTGTTATTGTGCCAGGTAGGTTGATACGTGTCTTCATATTATTCGTCCATATCAGCATATTAATTTTGGTATCAACAGAAGCCCCCAATGTTTCATATTTCAAACTTTGAGGAGTATGGGACATTCTTTCTCGGTATATGGTGATATTAAATGACTTTCCTGGGTTTCAGGAACATTGTATTCAAATTTCCTTCTTATTTCGCAGCTTTCGCCTTTATTTTGAATTTTTTTATAAGCGCTTCGGTCTCCGTGCAGTTTTTGTCCTTTTAGCCGCCGGAAGTTCAGTAGTTTCTTTTTGGTAATCATTTCTTTCGCCGCTTCCCAATGCAGAGTATTTAAACTTCTTAGGTAACCATACCGTCTTCTACGTTTTCCACTTTTCTGCATTCAAGCTTTCTATTTTCTCCTTCTCTCTTGTGCGTTCATCCTTGTTTTCGTTCGTTGTCAACATTCGTCCTTTCTTCCTGTAAGATCTTTTTCCTTTCTTCTCTTTTATTCAGTATGGTTTATATTGTGGAGTCTGTTGAGAAATTTCGTTCTGATTTTCCATTCCTTCGTGGGTAACTCTAGAGGTTCTTTCTGAGCCTTTAGATTACTTTCGATTGGCTGAGGGACATTGGTTCCCCAGTCTTTTTGTTGCTGAATGTGGATTTTCTTTTCCACCAAACCCATTGTGTCTTGAGTTTTGTCAGTATTTCGATCTTGTCCCTGCAAAAATAGCCCCCAATTCATGGAGAATAATTAACGGGGTGCACAAATTAAATCTAACTCATGGGACTCGTATTGGGATCCCTGAAATTATGTATTGCTATAAATGGGCTACTCTAGATAATATTTATTATTTAAAAACTAGGTTTCTGAATAGGGCTCTTGTAGTTAACCTCCCTGACTCAGATAGAGATTATTTTGAGCATGGGTTGATCATAAAAAATTGGCAATATGCCCCTTTAACTGGAGATGAAGTATACAACGGTCCCAGATGCCCCCCATATGGCAATGGGATAGGTTTATTTTTCATTTTATTTTACTTATGAAATTATTCTTTCATCATGTTTGACAAAATGTATGATTGATATCTCGTTATGTATTTATTTGCAGTTGATAGCAAAAGAAAAACTCCAAAGGAATCAGAAATTAATATCAAGCATCTGAAACTTATGTGGGGTTTGCATAAGAACATTGCAGGCGAGCATATTAGGTCTGCATCATATTTGCTACAGTATAAGAGTTATACAACCTCTTATACTGCTCGCCCTGTTGAGCCAGCTTCCACTCCAGAGGACTCTTCTTCAGATTCTCATATTCCTTTAAGTCAAAGGATGGGTAAGAAAAGAGCTCCTCCTGCTCTCTTTGATGATATTACCTCTGTTGCTGGGGCCAAGAAAAGCAAAGCTGATGTCCCTGAGGGGACTAAGAGTGGATGCTGCAGCCTCCAAAACTACCGAGAAGCCCCCAGTGGCTCCGAGCAACAAAAATTGCTCATGTTGAGATAATTTCTATCTCCCCGACCAAGAGTTATTCCTTGGTTGAAGTTGCTGATGTTCCATTGAAGAGGTTGAGGAAGTCATCCTCAATCAATTTGGCTGAAACTGCCTCCACACTGCCAGCTGGTGGTGTTGGTGTTCCCACCATTATCCCTCCGAGCTCTGCAATGAGCTCGGTGAAAACTTGGATCATTCCCGAAGTCCAGGGAATTGATGAAAAAATTCCTAGGGATACATTGACATCCCTGGCTACACGTCACCTTGCTTCGGTAAATTTCTCACCTTCTGAATTTCTTTCTTTCTCTGAATGCTTGCATTTTTGTACTGATTTACTGTCTTTCTCATTTTTCAGCTGGTGAACTGTATTAATAATATTGTGAAGAAGGATGAAGCTATTAAAGCTTCAAACTCCTCGTCAGGTGTAGAGGATGCTTTATTGGGTTTGACCCAATCTCTGAAAGAATCTCGCCAGCAGTACAATGAGGACAAGACTGCTTGGGAGAAGAAGTTATCTGCAGTTGAGGCCGAGAAGGTAAAAATGGTTGAGACCTCCAAGATTTTGGAGAATAAAGTGAAAGATTTGGAGGTAGAACATCAGAAGTATGATGTCAAGCTCAAGAACTTGGGAGAGCTTGAAGATAAGTTGAAGAAGGCAGAGGAGAAATTGTCTGCCTTGCAAGATATCAAGGTCCAAAAAGAAAAATTGGATGTAAAGCTCTCCTCGGAGAAATTAAAGAGAAAGGTTGCCGTTAAAAAATCTTTCAGTACTGGCTGGGAGAAAGGATGGGATAAAGGGATTGCTGCCATGACATCCCAAGTCCAATATGGGAAGTTGAAATACTTCCATGATGGTTGGGTAGCTGCTCTGCAAGAGTTGAAGGTCAAAGACGATTCTGATCTATTCCAACGACATCTCCCTGGTCCTCCTCCAGCAATTGTGGAAGAAGAAGAAGATGAGCCTGTTTCTGACGAATCTTCTATTGCCATGGGTGATCAGATCTCTGCCTCTCAACCATCTTCCACCGAGGACATTTCTTCCATGCCTCCTCCTCCTGAGAAGATTCCTGCCGATCAAGTCGCTGTTACTACCGAGCAACCAAGCTCCTCGTCCCAGCCTCCCGAGAAAGTCTTGGGGGACAAGGAAAAGGTGTGAAGTTGTTCGGTATCATTTCTATATTTCATTACTTGTAATCGAACAATTATAACCTTTTGATGATCTAATAAAATACATCTTCATTCCTCTTCATTGTTGATACTCTGTCTGCTTTTATTTATTAACTCCTGCTTTTCTCTTCTTTATTAGTTTTTGGCCAGAATGGAATTGATATCTGCTCCTGATACCGAATTGATGCAACAATGCAATGGATATTATAAAGCTGGTCATACAGACCTAAGTGTATCAGAGATTGTCGACATTCTTGGTCATGATGCCTCAGAACAAGCTGTTGAGGCTTACCGATATCTGAAGGATCTACTTGATAGATCTATGGCCAATAATGTGGCATACTATGAATTAATCGAGGGACTTCATGGTACCATAGAGGATCTTCAAAATCAACACAATGTATCGATGGCTTCGTTGCACAAGGATTATGAAAATAGATATCAGCAACTCTCTTCTGAAACAGGCCATAAAAAGATCATTGCTGGATATGATATTAGGGAAAGGACCCTAAAAGGTGAAGTTGAAGCTTGCAGGCAGATTGCCGAGATCCTGGAGCAAGAAAATAATAATCTGGCGAAAAAATTGGCTCAATATGAATCTGCTGCCTCATATTCCACTGCATTAGTACCAGTTGCTGATGAAGGTTTCTCGTTCTTAGAAGTTGAAAACGCCAAATTAAGGCAAGAGCTGGATGACTTGAGAAAGTCTGTTATTCCTGTGACTGCTCGGGGATGAGGAAGAGGTTCTCGGGGACGAGGAAGAACTGTCGAGGAGCAAAGTTCTCTAGTTGCTTCACTAAGCCGATCAAGAGTTCTTAGTCGCAACGTTGAAGAGGCTCGCACCCAATCTACTCTGAAAACTCAAGCGTTCCAACTGAATGCTAAGGATCGTGCTCTGTCTGAATTGTCCAAGAAAAACTTTTCTTTAGAAGATCAACTGGCTGCGACAAAGTCTGCTCTTCATACTAAGGATCTTTTTGCCAAAAACCTTCTCGAGCAATTGGATAGATTAACCTTTCAATTTCATAAACAACCCAGGGAATTCTGGATGGAAGGATATAATGAAGCTCTTGTTCATCTAGATGCTCGTATTGAACATGCCAACAATGAAGGTTACAAGCAGGGATGGTTGAACGCACTGGGTGTGTTAAAATTGGAGCGAGGGCATTTTTTATGGGATTATCATGCTCCAGGGTTACTAGACTTGCCTGTACCACTTTTCAAATTGGACATGGCATGGATCCCAGCTCGTTCCATTCCCCGTAGCTTGATTTCAAAGTACCTCGGTGATTATAGCCTTCATTCTCAGGTTGAATTGTCTCGTCCTGAGCATCTCTTGGATACACCTTCTGTGATGAACGTCAGAATGCTCAGGGATGTTAATTTCATTAATTCTCCTCTTTGCCTAGAGGATCCTCCTGCTGGCGAGGAGCCTGTTTCAAAAAATAAAGGAAAGAAACCAGTAGAATAGGTTTTCAATGTAACAGTTAGTACATTCATGTAACTTGTAATTTATTCTGGATTTTTAATGAAAAGACTTTCATTTTCTGTTTGCCAATTTTGCTATTGTCTTGTGCTTATCAAACACCTTTATATTTGTGCATATGTATCTATGTATCTATTAAAAAGATGTCCATCAACCAACTTAATTATAAAAAGTTACAAGTATCAAGGTTGTTCAATCACTTAATAATAAAGTAATGAGTATAAACTGTTCAAACTGTTTCCAACCAACCAAGGTGGATAAATAATGTTTGTCGACCAACTACAGTTGATGGGTTTTTATCCTCGACCAGCTATACTTGGTTCAATTTCAAATATAAAAATGTGTCCGACCAACTAAGGTCAATAATTTGTCCTCGTCGACCAACTACAGTTAGTGGGTCTTTATCCCCGACCAACTATACTTGGTGTATTTTGGAATATATTTTTATCTTATCAACCGTAGTTGATCATGCTGGTGTACACCTCCTAACCAAAGGAGTAGTAGTGGTTCTTTCGAACTTTTTGGCTCATTCGAGCTGTCCACTAGATATCCTACCAACCGTAGTTGGTCACACTAGTGTCGTCGAGCTTTTGGATCCTTAGAGCGCCTCCTAACCAAAGGAGTATTTTTTGGCTCCTTAGAGCGCCTTTTTGTGCGTAGTGTATTACACTAGTATTCCACGAAAAACTTTCAACCAGAATGAAAATGGCGAAACATCCTCGCTTTATTCATAATGAAGGGAATGCTTTATATTTTACATTACTGATAATACTTGCGTAGGTGTTCAGCATTCCATGCATTCTTAAATTCTTCTCCCTCTAGAGTTGCTATTCTGTAAGTTCCTGGATGAACAACCTCTGTAACTCGGTAAGGTCCATGCCAGTTTGCTTCCAACTTATTTTGCTTCTGAATGACTTTCTTTAGCACATAATCCCCTTCTTTTAAGTCACATTTCTTCACTCTTTTGTTGTAAAACAGAGCTGTACGTTGTTGGTAAGCAGCATTCCTAATGGCTGCCTCTTCTCTAACCTCCTCGAGCATATCCAAATCCAGTCTTCTCATCAAATCGCTGACTGGGGAGTTGAAATTCAGCACTCTATGAGTTGGGAGACCCAACTCGGCAGGTATCACAGCTTCACTTCCAAATGCTAACATATATCGTGATTCTCCAGTTGCTGCTCGGGGAGTTGTTCGGTAAGCCCATAGTACTGATTGGAGCTCATTAATCCAATTTGCTTTAGATTCACTTAACCTCTTCTTCAAACCATTTAGTAATGTTCTGTTCGTCACTTCAGTCTGTCCATTGCTCTGGGGATGGCCTGGTGCTGAATGATACTTCAAAATGTTTGACTGATGACAATAGGCAGCAAATTCTTCATTATCGAATTGTGTTCCATGGTCTGTGATGAAAGCTTGGTGGAGACCATATCGACAAATGATGTTCTTCCAAATGAACTGATATACCTTCTCGTACGTCATATCAATTAGTGGTTCAGCTTCCACCCACTTAGTAAAATAATCTACTGCCACGACGAGATACTTGAACCTTCCTCGGGTCGTCGGTAATGGTCCAACCAGATCAACTCCCCACATGGAAAATGGCCAAGGTGAAGTTATGGGTGTCAACAATGCTTGTGTAGTTCTTCGGATGGAGGAAAAACGTTGGCACTTGTCACACTTCTTAGCATAGGCTATACAGTCAGCCCTCATCGTCGGCCAGTAATATCCCTGTGTCATTACCCTTTGCAAAAGTGTCCGACCTTCTACATGAGCTCCACAAGATCCTTCATGGATTTCTTCAATCAATTCTTTGACTTCTGATGGATTCACACATCTCTGCAAACCTTCCATAATTCCTCGTCTATACAAAACACCATTAGTTAACGCATACCGAGCAACTTTATACTTCAATTTCTTGGCGGCTAGTTTGTCCTCCGGTAATTCTCCTTCTTCAATGTATGCCCTGATAGGATCCATCCAAGATGGTCCTAAATCAAGGGTAATAATCTTCACCGTCAGATCTCCTTATATGCTCCGACTTTCTAATATTTCAATTGGTATCGTTTTTCGCAGCTCGGTGCGCGTAGCTGACGCTAATCGGGCCAATGCGTCTGCTCTAGCATTCTCCATCCTCGGTATCCTCACCAATTGAATAGCATCAAATTCTGTCAATAACTCCATCACCTTTGCATGATACTTCACCATTAATTCTCCTTTAACTGCATATATTCCCATCATTTGATTCACAATTAATTGAGAATCACTGAAAACAATTATTTGTCGTACCTCCATAACTTTCGCCAAATGAAAACCTGCTATCATAGCCTCATACTCAGCCTCATTATTGGAAGCTTTGAATTGGAATCTCAAGGCATACTCCATGTCAATATCATCTGGGGTGTTTAAAACAATTCCTGCTCCACAACCAGCTGTGCAAGATGATCCATCTACATATAATTTCCATGTAGGTACCTCGTCTTCAAATTTCTTGTCCGTCAGAGTTCCTCGGTAAAATATCTGCTGTTTTGTTTCATCATTCCCTGGTATCTTTCGTTCCTCATCGGTCATCTGTTCGCGCCCTTTTACCAACCTTAGTTGGTCTGGGTTTGAATATGATGATTTTTCTACATCCACAAGTCCTTTTACCAACCTTGGTTGGTCTGGACTTGTTTTCGTTGATCCTGTATCGTCCACAGGTAGGTCAGCAAGCACCTTTTGCTCCTCGGGAGTATCAGGGTATGTGAACTCTGCTATAAAATCTGCTACAGCTTGCCCTTCAATGATGATCTGGGTTCATACACAATGTCATATTCACCGAGTTCTATTGCCCAATACATCAATCTTCCTGATTTTTCTGGCTTGTGAAGGGCTTGTCTTAATGGCATGTCGGTATACACAATGATGGTATGGGCCTGGAAGTATGGCCTCATTCTTCTACTTGCTTCAATTAATGCCAGTGCCAATTTTTCTAGCTTTGGGTACCTGATTTCTGCACCTCGGAAGGCCTTACTTGTGTAATAAATTGGCTTCTGGACTCCATTCTCCAATCTGATCAACGCCGAGCTAACTGCATTCTCTGATACTGCCAGATACAAGTATAACTTTTCTCCCGTTATTGGCCTAGACAACAATGGTGGGGCTCCCAAATACTTCTTTAAATCTTGAAAGGCCTTCTCACATTCATCATTCCACTCAAAACTTTTTCGCAGTGTTTTGAAGAATGGGAGGCATTTATCAGTTGCTCGGGATACAAATCTGTTGAGCGCTGCAACTCATCCAGTAAGACTCTGCACCTCTTTCCTCGTCGTTGGGGATCGCAGCCCTAAAAGAGCTTTGATCTTTTCTAGATTTGCCTCAATACCTCGCTGGTTGACGATGTATCCGAGGAACATTCCTTCTCGTACTCCAAAGGTACACTTCGTCGGGTTGAGCTTCATTTGGTATTTATCCAGTTGATCGAAAGTTTGGCTTAAGTCAACTAGATGATCAGTAGCTCTCTTGCTTTTGGTGAGCATGTCGTCGACATAGACCTCCATGTTGCGGCTAATTTGTTCGGCAAAAACCTTGTTCATCAGCCGCTGATATGTTGCACCTGCATTTTTTAAACCAAAAGGCATAACATTATAACAATAAGTTCCCCTTGGGGTAATAAAAGAAGTATTTTCCCTGTCTTCAGGCTTCATTTTGATCTGATTGTAGCCAGAATATGCATCCATGAAGCTGAGCAGCTCATGTCCCGAGGTAGCATCCACTAGCTGGTCGATTTTGGGCAATGGAAAATGATCTTTTGGACATGCTTTGTTGAGATCGGTGAAATCAACGCACATTCTCCATTTGTTGCTCTTCTTCTTTACCATCACCACATTTGCCAACCAATCTGGATATTTTACATCTTCAATGAATTGAGCTTTCTGGAGCTTCTCGACCTCCTCTTGTATGGCTTGGTTCTTCTCGGGACTAAACACTCTTCTTCTTTGCTTCACAGGCTTGATCTCTTTATTCACAATGAGCTCATGACATAAGAAGTTTGGATCAATACCTGGCATGTCTTCATGACTCCAAGCAAAAGTATTCTTCCTGTTTCTGAAGAAAGTTATCAACTCCTGTTTTATTGAAACATCCAATGACGATCCTATCTGGGTTACTCGTTCAGGATGCTCGTCGTCCAGTATAACAGTTTCTGTAGATTCCACCACCTATCCTTTTACAAGTTGAGATTCATCCCTAGGGTCAAGAGTTTCAATTTCTGTACCCTCCTCCACTTGATAAGTAGTAGTCTTTTTCCTTGATTCTTCAAGTTCTTCTTGCTCGGCAGACGAATAATAGCATTCCCGAGCTACTTTTTGATCACCTTTCATAATTCCGACTCCAAAATTCGTTGGGAATTTCAAACACTGATGTACTGTAGATGGAACTGCTTCGAACTTCTTCAATCCAAGTCTTCCCATGATGATGTTGTAGGCTGACTGCACATTCTTATCCATCACAAAGAAGCGTATTCTTTCTGTTCGACAAGCAGGCCAAGTTCCAATGAGTATATCCAACTTGATCGTCCCAAGTGGAAAAACTTTCTCGCCAGCAAAACCCAGAAGGGGTCTGTGATAAGGTTCCAATTGAGATAATCTTAAATTCAAGCTATCAAAGCATGAATAGTACATGATGTCTGCCGAACTACCATTGTCTACTAACACCCTTGAAATGACCACATCCTTCATCCTCATTTTGATCACCAAAGGATCATCATGAGGGTAAAGAACACCTGCCAGGTCGTTTTTTGAAAAACCAATCACTAGCTTCTCTTTGTTTACCTTCCTCGGACGATCATCCTCGGCCAGGTTTATTCGCTGAATATATGAACAAGCTTGAGCCTCTCCGAGGTAAGCTTTTATTTCTGCAGTAAGGTCTCCTCCTCCTGCATCTCCTCATGTAATAACATTACAATCAAATGACCCAAAACGAATGGAAAATACCTCTCGTTCAGGCTGCCTTGGCTTCTTGGGAAGATCAGGGTCATCATCTGGATCATCTTCATGATCCCTCTTCTTTTTCTCCTCTGCACGACGAGGAGATCTAGATCTCTCTCTAGTTCTGTCATCATTCTTCCTTTCACCTCTACGATCTACATACTTTGACAACTTTCCTCTTCGGATGAGTGTTTCAATCTCGTTTTGAAGGGCTATGCAATTTTTTGTCATATGGCCATGATCTTTGTGAAACTCGCAATATTTGGCCTTATTCCTTAGATCGGGATTTGTCCCCAGTTTCTCTGGCCACTTGATTTCCTCGCTATTCTTGATTTCTTCCAAAACATGATTAATACCCATTTTCAATGGGGTATAATTATCGTACTTCTTTAGGACTTCCAACGTTGTCCTATTATTCCTGGAATGCTTGTCACCACCATTACCTTTCTGATCTTTCTTCTTAGACTTGTCGACCTCCACTTTTACTTCTTTATCCATATTCTTCTTCGCAGCCATAGCCTCCTCGGCATTCATAATTTTGGCTGCTTTTGCCATCAACTCGGACATAGTTTTAGGTGGATCTTTGGCCAAGGTGTAGTACAGCTTATTAGGCAGCAAACCACTCATCAAAGCAGTGATTGTTGTCTTTTCTTCGTAATCTATGACTTCCAACTTCTCGTTATTAAAACGAGTTATGTAATCTCTAGTACTTTCACCTGATTTTTGTCTAACACTTAGCAAATGTGCTACTCGCTTTACCGGCTTCGCCCCAAAACAAAAATTGCCAATGAACAACTCGGCTAATTGAATAAAAGTTGAAATCTTACCCCGAGGAAGATTGTTATACCATATCTGTGCAGATCCGGTAAGAGTTCCCGAGAATGCTCTACACCTCATCTCGTCGGGGACGGCATATATGTCGGCGGCAGCTTGGTATTGTTCTATATGAAGTACAGGATCTGTTTTTCCATCGTACTTAGGAGTCACTACAGGTGCTTTGAATTTTGATGGTGTAGGAAAATCCACAATGGCTTGCACAAAAGGTGTCCCTTGAACAAAAGTTCTCTGTAAGGGGTTCCTTGCCTTAGCCATTTCTCCTAATCTATCCTCCAACCGCTGAATAGAACCTTTCCATGCTTCATTTCCTTCTTTAGGCCGCTTAGTCTGAGCAATTGATCGCTCTGATGTAGCTTCCTGAGATTTATCTTGACGAGTAGCTGGTCGTGATTGTGCTGATCCTTCTCTCAAACGTGATGGTGGTCGAACACTTCTCGATGGAGCTCTAGGTGGACTCATGTTTCTCCTTGGTCCTAACCGACTGAAAGGAGACGCCCTGCTTAATCTTTCCAAAGCGCTAGTTCTCTCCGGAGAGAGAGTAATATGTAGATCTGTATCCGTAGGCCGTATCGATGAAGTTCGCCCAGGTTGATAAGAAGAATCATTAGATTCTCCATTGCGATATGACCCAGTACGTCTGGATCGCGATTGCCCACGATCACTCCTTTGCCCTGAATAAGTAGGTACACCGCCTTGAAGAGTTTGAATGAGTTGCCTCATAGATTCTTGCATGGCGGTTTGTCCTTGAGCCAGATTTGTCATAATTCCGGCCAGATCTGGAGGTGTAGATGGATTTGGAAGATTTCCAGTATTTCCAGCATTTCAATTACTGGATTCTGGGTTATCTGCCATTGATGATAAATGATTTTTATGAAAAACGATAGTAACAGTCGTTTCCCACAGACGGCGCCAATCTGTTGATGTAAAAAACTAGATTGCTCTAATTATTCAATCACAGATAAATAAATAAGACAAAGATTTTTAAAGTGGTTCGGCTAGGAATAAAGCCTACGTCCACTGTTATGTTATTGCTGAGTGTTTGCAGAATTCTTGATTACAAGTTCTCTCAAGAAATTCCGGTCCCCTTGAATGGGGTTGATACATGGTATTTATAGCCCTTAGGCTGTACATGAAAGGTCCGATACATTAAATGAAATACATATGAAAGGGTAAAACATTTAATGCAGCGTGTGCGTCAAGAATATAAACACATTAAATGAACAGCTGAACAGTTGTCTGTTTAATGATACGACCGAGATGCATCTCGGACCGCCTTAGTTGCCCTTTGATCAATAGTTCCTCGGAGCGCATGTAGTATCTCGGTTCCTCGGAGCACATGTAATATCTCGGTTCCTCGGAGCACATGTAATATCTCGGTTCCTCGGAGCGCCTGTAGTATCTCGGAGAAAGTGTGTAATGGTTGAAGGAATGAGCTTCCTCGTTGTTATTGTGCCAGGTAGGTTGACACGTGTCTTCATATTATTCGTCCATATCAGCATATTAATTTTGGTATCAACAATATATATTCTGTTAGCAAAGAGGAAGTTCAAAACATCTAGGAAGTTAGCCCAACCAAAGTGTGAACTGTAGCCCACCCATGTTCCAAATGAAAGCGTCCAGGTTATTGTTGAAAAGAAAGGGAAAACAAAAAACTCCATAGCCATCAAAATCATTTGTGCAACACGCATACGAGGAGGTAATGTCGTAATTCATTACTCAAACCCTTTGGATCAGTGGTGGGTCCAAAATATAATTTTTAGTTGTGATGTTATTATATTCCATCGAGTTTGGTTACAAAATTATCTTCTATAATTTAAAAAAAGTAATTTTACTTATTTTTTTTCCTTTGTAAGGCCTTGGACCATGTTTGATGAATGGAAAATATTTTTAACTTTTGGATAATATTTTTTTATATAACTGTTATATGAATTTTCTTGCTTATTTTTTATTGCAGGATGATGGTCAGATAAAAGAGACACCAAAGGGGCGTATTGACCTTTTTCATGACACACATTACAACAGTGACAGAGGGTGGATCAACACAGAGGCTGAAACTGCCTATGTAAGTATATTTATTTATTATTTCATATATTTATGACTTTAGTTTCAATAGAACATTTATCGCACCATCTAATTTTTTTCCTCTTTTTATAACATTAGGTACTATTACTTATTATTTTTATATATTGTTAATATTTAGCCTAAGTTTTAAATATATATATGAAGATACCTAAAATGAATTTGCTTATAAACATACCTAAAATGACAAATATTTTGACTATTGATAAATTAAGACTTTAAAGGATGAGGAAGTGGGTAAAAAATTTGTTTGAACAATACTATGTTTAACTGCGAATTCCTTTTGTCATCTTGCCATAATATATGCAGTACTTTGCATATGTTAATTTATTCTTCCAGTTTAGAGTTTGTAGGGGACCTATGATAGATGTGTGTGTGAGATTGTTTTTCTTTTTATAATTTTGGACTTTGTTACTGACTATATTAAATATATGTTGGATAAAATATTCATAAAAATATTATTACTTTTCTAAAAAACATACAACGCATTGTTCAATTAGGTTTATAGTTTCCATTTTTCTAGTTTTGGATCAACTTGCTAAAAGTCTACTAAACTTATAATACTGTGAGATTTGTATCCATCTTTATTAAAATCTGATAAACATTTTAACTTGCAAATGCAAGTGTACATCGTTTTACAAAATGTAAATTCATTAGTCTACTATTACTTTATTCTTTCATTATCATAAGTTTTTTCTTTTGTAGAATACAATGGTCGAATTGCACCATAGCAATCCAGAAATGACAGGGGCACAAGTTTGTGAGCAAGTCCTTGGAAAGAGGCCGGGGTATGTTATAGGATTTGGTTTTGGCCCCCGACCCGATACATTTGGATCACGGTACAAGGAAAATAATAATGCGGAGAATGAGGCTTTAAAATCTGAAGTATCTCATTTGAATGACATTGTGGAGAGTCAGGGTGCAATGATTAAGAAGTTTATGGCTTTTCAGGCATGGGCGAAGGCTCATATTGTCCTAATACATGGATCTTCTTAGATTATGAATTTTTTTCCTTAAAGAACCTCTTTTAGTTTTTATTAGTTTACTTTTGTGTTATCAAGTAGACCAAGATTTTACTTTAATTAGAGTTGAATATTTTCTTTCTCTTTTAGTATGCTCTCATTTACTAACATGATTTGGCATGGAGATGAATTGATTGTTATTGTTATTTTATGATAAATCCATTAACTATGTTTATTTATCAAATTAATTTTAACATATACAAAATCTTCCACGTTGACGTAATCGTAGTTTTAATTTAATTTTCTTTTCGTTTAAAGAAAATATTGTGCGATGAATCATATTCATCGCTATCTCATCAAAAGAACCAACTTTAGCGATGAGTAAATTATAAATAGCGACGAACATATTTGTCGATAAAGGTCAAATTAAGTTATTGAAATGATTTAGCGACGATTTTCATACATTTATAACGATAAATTGCCACGTCACAAAATATCATTTGCGATGAATGAATTCGTCGTAACAAACCAGTATTGTGCGATGAATCCTCTTCATCGCAAAAAATATTGTGCGATGAATCATATTCATCCCTATCTCATCAAAAGAACCATCTTTAGCGATGAATAAATTACAAATAACGACGAATATATTTGTCGAAAAAGGCCAAATTAAGTGATTGAAAATGATTTAGCGGCGATTTTAATATATTTATAACGATGAATTGACACGTCGCAAAATATCATTTGCGACGCAGCTACACTTCATCATAACAGAACTGTAGCGACCAGCTTTTTGCGACAAAAATGACGACGAATGTAGTGCGTCGCGAAAAGACATTTGCGATGAACTAAAAATAAAGGCGACGCATTTAATACGTCGCAAAAAGCAATCTTCCTTGTAGTGAAATCATAGTTATGATGAAAGTCATTGAAGCTCCGATAATGGGGGTGGGTAGTGGTGGGAATTGAATGTCGCTAGCGTAAACCTTTAAAAATATGATAATTTAAAAAAAAAAGTTTTGATCTACCGTGTGTGTGTATATATATATATATTGTGTAATATTAACTCAGTAAATGTTACTGTTTGTGAAAATGCTATATATATATTGTGTAATATTAACTCAGTAAATATCACTGTTTGTGAAAATTTTATATGTATAAAACTCTTTCATAAATATATTAACATAGTAAGTCTTATTGTTTGTGAAAATGTCACAGATATAAAATTATTTCATTTTCTGTTGTATACAATAAAGTTTAATATCTATGATATTTTTACAAGCAATAGCATTTACTGTGTTATCACATTATATATATATGCTACTATTTTTACAGTTCTGCGCCACCGACACCTAATGTCACCCCTACTCACCCCAAACCGGTGCTCAAGAGGATCCATATCCCATTTATCTAATCTTATTTTCAACGGTCCATGCCAGCAGCACCCTATGGCACTCCGGTCGATCCAAAACCCATTTATTCAAAAGTCTCTTATTTTTAAAGGTTCGCGCCAACGGCACCACATGCCCCCCTTACCCACCCCAAATCGGAGCTCTAACGAAGGTCGTTGAAGCTCCAACAATGGTGGTAAGGATTGGTTGCCGCTAGCGCGAACCTTTAAATATAAGGTAATTTTGAAAAAAGAGGGTTTGGATCCACCGAATATATATATATATATATATATATATATATATATATATATATATATATATATATATATATATATACTGTGTAATATTACCACAGTAAATGTTACTGTCTGTTTATGAAAATGTCACATATATAAAACTATTTCATATTCTAGTACATACAGTAAAGTAAACTGTTTGTGTAAATTTTTTCTTTGGAATTTTATAGCCTTCATGGATCTTGTTTGATAGATCTCGTCGAGCAGATTTAAAAAATAGTAATTTTGCAAAAAACGGATTTGTGAATCAAAAGTTATGATCATTTAAAGATTAAAAAAAAAATCCAACCACTTATGTAATTTCCTAAAGGAAGTTACGAATGATTAGTTATAAAAGGGTAAAATTATGAAAAAATTTCCTAAAAAGTTGGAATAGGACCTATAGGATTGTTGAAAAGTCAATAGGACTTATATGAATGTTGCCCCAATAATGGGACTTAAATATAATTATCTCATTAAATAATAAGAAATACAAAATACATGACACAATAAGTCAAATAAAGATACAACACAAAAATCTTCAAAAAAGAGGCACAAAAAAGCAACACTTCACAAAAAACAGAGATTTCTCAACACTAAAAAGTCCTACAACGGTCAACAATTCAGTAAAAAGGACTCTCCGACTACTTATAAAATGGGGTATGAGACATATACACCATATATTTGGGAGAAAACGACCAATCGGTATAATAACCTTTAGAAAAGTGGGGGTTGTCCTAGATAAGTTTCACTTAAGTTCGTCCCCATGATAGAAGGAACATCATCTGAGATAAAAAAGACAACCACAGTGACAAAACTCTCATAAAAGAGAGATATACAATTCTAATTAAGGAAATAACATTTTATATATACCAAAAGTAATTTACTAGAGAGAAAATGAAAAAAGAAGGTAGTCCTCCCCCTCTCCCATGTAGGAGGAGGAGGGGGGGGGGAGGGACGCTAGTGTTAGAGAAGGAGGAGCGACTAAGATTATAACAAACTTGTTTTTGTTCATATAAAACAATACTAAATTAAAACTAAAAAAATGTTATATATTTTTTTAATGCAATAATAAACAATACCAACCAACCCACTTTTTGATGGTTGTGTTTGGGGGTGTTGGAAATAATTTATGCAGAATATATGAAAAAATTCAAATTCGAAATAGATAAAATTAAAAGAACTTATCAATCGAGGTTAATGTTTGACACAAAGTCCTAAAGTTGAAATTGTCCGCTAATATTTGTAGCTGTCACCCTCGTGAGGAAATATCTCACAGGATTCAACGATCAGACTTAAACACCAGTGTTGATACCAAATTTAGTCTGCTGACATGGCTCAATTGAGTGAAGACACATGGAAATCTACGTGGCAACAACAAACACTTCCGAGGAACTCACACGCTCCGAGGAACACTGCTTCCCCGAGGAACTCATACGCTCCGAGGAACAAGAACTCTCCGAGGAACTCTTGAGTACCGAGAAGCTTAGGCGGTCCGAACAACTCAGGCGGTCCGAGCTGCACCTCGAACAAAGCATTAATAGCAGGATAACCAACAGTTTGACTGTTCATTAAATGCTTATCATTCAGACTCATACGCTTAAGGGGAATTGAATGTATTACCCTTTCATATGTACATCATTTAATGTATTACCCTTTCACATTACAGCCTCAGGGCTATAAATACATTGTACAATCCTCATTATAAGGGTACCAAAATTTCTTGATAGAACTTGTAATCAAGAATTCCCAAACACTTAGCAATAACAAAACAATGGACGTAGGCCATTCTTATAAGGCTGAACCACTTTAAAAACTCTTTGTTTCATTTATTTTATGTGTGATTGAATAATTAGATATGATCTAATTTTTTATATCAACAGATTGGCGCCGTCTGTGGGAATACGACTGGTAATATCGTTTTTCATCAAAAACAATTCATCACAAATGGCTGATATTCCAGAATCTAGCAATCGAAACGCTGGAAACCCTCCAAATCCATCTGCTCCGCCAAATATTCTAGATCTTGCTGGAATAATGACAAATTTGGCCCAGGGCCAGACAATTATGCAAGAAACCATGCGACAACTCATACAAACCCTCCATGGCGGTGCACCAACCCATTCAGGACTATGAAGTATTCAAAGAAATACCCGTTTACCTTCTTCACGCACTAGGCGTACTGATTCATATCGTACTATGGAATCTGAAGATTTTTATTATCAACCTGGACGAACTTCATCACTGCGGGCCACAGATACT
Source organism: Sambucus nigra (assembly GCA_949130495.1). Classification (NCBI taxonomy): domain Eukaryota; kingdom Viridiplantae; phylum Streptophyta; class Magnoliopsida; order Dipsacales; family Adoxaceae; genus Sambucus; species Sambucus nigra. The sequence continues at coordinate 444,021,908 of OX422220.1, read as the reverse complement.
AAACAACACATCACACTCTCTCCAGAAAGGGCTAGTGCGCTAGAAAGGTTAAGCAGGGTATCACCTTTTGATCGATTAGGACCTAGAAGGAGTAGAAGTTCTCCTAAAGTCGTATCGAGGAGTTTTCGACGACCATCAGACTTAAGGGAAGGATCTGCCCAGTCACGACCAACTGCTCGTCAAGATAAATCCCAGGAAGCCACATCAACTCGATCAGTTGCTCGTACCAACAGGCCCGAGGAAGGAAATGATGCATGAAAAGGCTCTATTCAGAGGCTGGAGGATAGATTAGGGGAAATGGCTAAAGCCAAGAACCCTCTACAACGAACTTTTGTTCGAGGAACACATTTTGTACTGGCCATTGTAGATTTTCCAACACCATCAAAGTTCAAAGCACTTGTTGTGACCCCCAAATATGATGGAAAGACTGACACTGTCCTTCATATAGAACAATACCAAGATGCAGCCGATATCCATGCTGTTCCAGATGAGATGAGATGCAGAGCATTCTCAGGAACTCTTACCGGATCGGCTCAAATATGGTATAATAATTTCCTCGGGGTAAGATCTCAACTTTTCTTCAACTGGACGAGTTATTCATTGGGAATTTCTATTTTGGGGCAAAACAGTTAAACGAGTAGCACATTTGTTAAGTGTTAGACAAAAATCTGGTTAGAGCACCAGAGATTATATAACTCGTTTTAATAACGAGAAACTTGAAGTCATTGATTATGAGGAGACGACAGCGATTACCGTCTTGATGAGTGGACTACTGCCAAACAAATTGTACTACACTTTGGCCAAAGATCCACCTAGAACCATATCGGACCTGATGGGAAAAGCGTCCCAGGATTATGAATGGCGAGGAGGCTATGGATGCAAAGAAGAACATGGATGCTAAAAAAACTAAGGTGGAAGGTGATAAAGCTAAGAAGAAAGAGCATAAGAACAATGGTAATGACAAACATTCAAAAAATAGGTCGGTATGGGACGTAATGAAGAAATTTGATAATTATACTCCTTTGAAGAAGGATATTAACCAAGTTCTAGAAGAAATCAAGAACAACGAGGAATTAAACTGGCTAGAAAAAATGAAGGCAGACCCTGACAAGAGGAATAAGGAAAAGTATTGCGAGTTTCATAAAGATTATGGCCATATGACCAAAAATTGCATAGCTCTTCAGAATGAGATTGAAACACTCATCAGACGAGGAAAGTTGACAAAGTATGTTGATCGTGGAAGCGAAAGAAGAAACAACAACCGAACAAGAGAGAGGTCTAGATCTCCTCGTTGAGCAGAGGAGAACAAGAAAAGAATCCATGAAGTTGATCCCGAAGACGACCCCGATCTTCCCAAGAGACCAAGGTAGCCAGAACATAAGGTATTTTCGATACGCTTTGGGTCATTTGACTGTAATGTTATAACAGGTGGAGATGCAGGAGGATGAGACCTTATTGCAGAGAGAAAAGCTTACCTTTGTGAGGCTCAAGCTTGCTCGTACATTCAACGAATAAATTTAGCTGAGGAGGATCGCCCGAGAAAGGTGAACAAAGAGAAATTGGTCATTGGTTTCTCAAAGAATGACCTTGCAGGTGTTCTATATCCTCATGATGACCCATTGGTGATCAAGGTGAGAATGAAGGAAGTAATAATTTCAAGAGTACTGGTCAGCAATGGTAGCTCCGCAGACATCATGTTCTACTCGTGCTTCGATAGTTTAAATCTAAAGCTATCTCAATTGGAGCCTTATCATAGACCCCTCATCGGTTTTGCTGGTGAGAAAGTATTTCCACTTGGGACGATCAGGTTGGATATATTCATTGGTACGTGGCCTGGTTATCGAACAGAAAGAATATGCTTCTTCGTGATGGATAAGAATGTTCAATCATCATGGGAAGAGTAGGATTAAAGAAGTTCAAGGTTGTACCATCTACAGTGCATCAGTGCCTAAAATTTTCAACAAATTTTGAAGTAGGAGTTGTGAAAGGTGATCAAAAAGTAGCTCAGGAATGCTATTATTCATCCGCCGAGCAAGAAGAACTAGAGGAATCAAGGATAAAGACTACTACCTATCAAGTGGATGAAGGTGTAAAAATTAAAACATTGGATCCTAGAGATGAATCTCAACTCGTGAAGGGTCAAGTGGTGGAAGATACTGAAAACATCATTCTAGACGACGAGCACCCTAATCAAACTACTCAAGTAGGTTCGCCGTTGGAAGCCTCACTAAAACAGGAATTGATAACTTTTCTAAGAAGCAGAAAGAAAACTTTTGCATGGAGTCATGAAGATATGTCCGGAATAGATCTAAATTTCTTATGTCACGAACTCAATGTGAATAAGGAGATCAAGCCAGTGAAGCAGAGAAGAAGAGTGTTCAGCCTCGAGAAGTATCAAGCTATATAGGAGGAAGTCGAGAAGCTCCAGAAAGCTTGCTTCATTGAAGATGTTAAATATCCAGACTGGTTAGCCAATGTGGTGATGGTAAAGAAGAAAAACAACAAGTGGAGGATGTGTGTAGACTTCACCGACCTCAACAAAGCATGCCCAAAGGATCACTTTCCACTGCCCCGAATTGATCAACTAGTCGATGCTACCTCGGGACATGAGCTGCTGAGCTTCATGGATGCTTATTCTAGCTACAATCAGATTAAAATGAAACCTGAAGACAGGGAAAGTACTTCTTTCATTATCCCTAGGGGAACTTATTGTTATAATGTTATGCCTTTTGGTTTAAAAAATGCAGGTGCGACATATCAGCGGCTGATTAACAAGGTCTTTGATGAACAAATCAATTGCAATATGGAAGTCTATGTTGACGATATGCTGACAAAGAGAAAGAAAGCTTCCGATCATCTAGTTGACTTAAGTTAGACTTTTTATCAACTAGATAAATTCCAAATGAAGCTGAACCCGACGAAGTGCATATTTGGAGTACGAGAAGGCATGTTTCTCGGGTACATTATCAATCAACGAGGCGTTAAGGAAAATCCTGAAAAGATCAAAGCTCTATTAGGGCTACGATCTCCAACGACGAAGAAAGAGGTGCAAAGTCTTACAGGACGAGTAGCAACACTCAACAGATTTGTATCACGAGCAACTAATCGATGTCTCCCATTCTTCAAGACACTCCGAAAGACTTTTAAGTGGAATGATTAATGTGAGAAGGCTTTTCAAGACTTGAAAAAATACTTGGGAGCACCTCCACTGTTGTCCAGGCCGATGATGAGAGAAAAAATGTACTTGTATCTAGCAGTATCGGAGAATGCAATTAGCTCGGCGTTGATAAGAATGGAGAATGGAGTACAAAAACCAATCTACTACACAAGTAAGGCCTTCCGAGGAGCAAAGATAAGATATCCAAGGTTGGAAAAGTTAGCACTGGTGCTGATTGAGGCGAGTAGGAGAATGAGGCCATACTTCCAGGCTCATAATATAGTCATATATACTGATATGTCATTGAGGCAAGCCCTTCATAAACCAGAAAAATCAGGGAGATTGATGTACTGAGCAATAGAGCTCGGTGAATACGATATAGTCTATTAACCCAGATCATCGCTTAAAGGGCAAGCTGTAGGGGATTTTATAGCAGAGTTCACCTATCCTGATACCCCCGAGGAGCAAAAGTTGCTCGCTGATCAACCTGTGGATGTTACAGGATCAACAAACACAAGCTCAGACCAACTTAGGTTGGTAAAAGGGCAAGTGGATGTTACAGGATCATCAAATTATAGCTCAGACCAACTCCGGTTGGTAAAAGGGCAAGAAAAGATGATCGACGAAGAGCGAGAAATATAAGAGGAAGATGAAAGGAAGCAACAAATATTTCACTGAGGAACTCTGACAGATCAGAAATTTGAAGACGAGTTACCTATATGGAGGCTATATGTAGATGGCTCATCTTTCACAACAGGCTGTGGGGCGAGGATAGTTTTAAGCACTCCGGACAAGGTCGACATGGAATACGCCCTACGTTTCCAATTCAAAGCTTCCAATAATGAGGCTGAGTATGAGGCAATGATTGCAGGTCTTAGTTTGGCAAAAATTATGGAGGCGCAACAGGTTATTGTTTTCAGTGATTCTCAATTGATCGTAAACCAAATAATGGGAGTATATGCAGTCAAAGGAGAATTAATGATCAGATATCACGCAAAGGAAAAGCAGCTGGTGTCGAAATTTGCTGGTATTCAGTTAGTCAGAATACCAAGAATGGAGAATGCAAGAGCAGACGCTCTAGCTCGATTAGCCTCAGCTACTCGTACCGAGCTCCGGAGAACAATCCCAATTGAAGTTTTAGCAGGTTGGAGTATAGATGAAGATCTGACGATGAACTTTATTACCCTTGATTTAGGACCATCTTGGATGGATCCCATCAGGGCATATATTGAAGAGGGAGAATTACCAATTGACAAGCTCGCAGCCAAGAAATTAAAGTTTAAAGCTGCTCGATATGTATTAACTAACGGTATTTTATATAGATGAGGAATTATGGCAGGTTTGCATAGATGTATACATCCCACCGAGGTGAAAGATTTAATTGAAGAGGTCCATGAAGGGTCCTGTGGAGCCCATGTAGCAGGTCGGACGCTTTTGCAAAATGTGATCACGCAGGGATACTACTAGCCAACGATGAGGGCTGATTGTATAGCCTATGCCAAGAAATGTGACAAGTGCCAGCGCTTTTCCTCCATCCGAAGAACTCCACAAGCATTGTTGACACCCATCACTTCCCCTTGGCCATTTTCCATGTGGGGAATAGATTTAGTTAGGCCACTGCCAACGACCAGAGGAAGGTTCAAATACCTCATCGTCGCACTGGATTATTTTACTAAGTGGATAGAAGCTGAGCCTCTCATTGATATGACATACGAGAAGGTGTACCAATTTGTTTGGAAGAACATCATTTGTCGATATGGTCTTCCTCATTCTTTCATCACCGACCATGGAACACAATTTGATAACGAGGAGTTCGCTCCCTATTGTCATCAGTCAAACATTTTGAAGATCCACTCAGCACCAGGTCATCCCCAAAGCAATGAACAAACTGAAGTGACAAACAGAACACTGCTGAATGGCTTGAAGAAAAGACTAAGTGATGCAAAAGCAAATTGGATCAACGAGTTACAGTCAGTACTGTGGGCTTATCGTACTACTTCCTTAGTAGCAACTGGAGAATCACCGTATATGCTAGCGTTTGGAAGTGTAGCTGTTATACCTGCCGAGTTGGGCCTCCCAACACACAGAGTACTGAATTTCAATTCCCTTGTCAGTGACTTAATGAGAAGATTGGACTTAGACATGCTCGAGGAAGTTAGAGAAGAAGCAGCCATCAGGAATGATGCATACCAACAACGAACAACTTTGTTCTACAATAAGAGGGTGAAGAAGTGCGACCTGAAAGAAGGAGATTATGTGATAAAGAAGGTGATTCAAAAGCACAACAAACTGAAGGCAAACTGGCATGGACCATACCGAGTTACAAAAGTTGTTCGACCAGGAACCTACCGAATAACAACTTTAGAGGGGGAGGAGTTTAAGAATGCATGGAACGCAGAGCACCTGCGTAAGTATTATCAGTGATGGATATTCTCTTCATTATTGAAAGTTTTTCGGGTAATACTAGTGCTACACACTACTCGACAAAACTCGGACTACTCAAATTTATTTTCGAAAATGCCAACTAAGGTTGGTCGAGAAACAAATATATTCCTCCAGGAAGTAAAACTTATATTCCTCCGGGAAGTAAAGCTACCTATATTCCTCCGGGAAGTAAAGCTACTTGTATTCCTCCGAGAAGTAAAGCTACATGTATTCCTCCGGGAAGTAAAGCTACTTGTATTCCTCCGAAAAGTAAAACTTGTATTCCTACGGGAAGTACAACTATGTGTTCCTCGGGAAATAAAAATATTCCTAAAAATGCCAACTTATGTTGTTTAGGAAGTAAATATATTCTCGAAAACGCCAACTAAAGTTGGTCGGGAGGTAAGACTAACCGTAGGAATAAAACCCACTAACCGTTGGTCGGAAACATTTTATGAAAATGAGAAAAAACCGATTAACCGTAGTTGGTCGATAAAGGAAAATTTACCGACCTTGGTTGGTCGGAAACATTTTATGAAAACGAGAAAGTGATCGAGCAACATTTTTTATACTCGTAACTTTTTACTAAGTTGATCGAGAAACAAAACATCATTTTTGTCAAATGATTACCACAAATTCAAACTACTCGATAATAAGTTGGTCGACGAATAACACAATATCATTATCTTTTTAACAGATACACATGCACAAATATAAAGTGTTTTACAAGACAACAACAATTAAGATTGCGAACAAAAATAAAAGTCTTTCATTAAAATCAAAAACAAATTACACTGAGAACGAAATGTATACTAACTATTACATCAAAATTCCTACTCTATTGGTTTCTTCCCCTCTGCTTTTGAAACAGGTTCCACGCCAGCAGGCGGATCATTTAAAGCAAGAGGAGAATTTATAAAGTTCAAATCTTTTAAAATCCTGATATTCATCACGGATGGTCGATCTAGGAGGTTCTCGGGATGAGATATCTCTACATTTGAATAGAGATTGTAGTCACCGAGATATTTGGAAATCAAGCATCGAGGAATGGCCCGAGCAGGGATCCAACTCATATCCAGTTTGAATGGTGTCACGGGTAGGTCGAGCAGCCCAGGATCGTGGTAGTCCCACAGGTAATGACCTTGTTCGAGTTGCAGCACACCTAAGGCATTCAACTAGCCTTGCTTGTAGCCCTCATTATTGGCATTCTGGATACGATCGTACAAGTGGTAGAGAGCCTCGTTGTACCCAGCCATCCAGAACTCCCTGGACTGTTTGTGGAATTGATATGTCAATCTTTCCAGCTGTTCGTGGATATTTTTGATGAAGAGTTCCTTATTCTCCAGGACAGACTTCTGCGTAGAATGCTGCTCTTCCAGGTCCCTGATCTTCTTTGACATTTCAGCCAACGCCTGGTTCTTCGCCATTAATTGGAAGGCCTGGTTCTTTAAGATAGATTGAGTCCTCTGTTCCTCGATAGGAATCCGAGAAGCTCTTGCTCGTCCCCAAGGAGCTCTTGCTCGTCCACGAGAAGATGTAGAGGGGCCAGCTCTCTTCAAGGTCTCCAATTCGTCCCTCAAGATGGCGTTCTCGACCTCCAAGAATGAGAATCCCTCATCAGTTACTGGGATCAAGGCTTTTAAAGTGGAAGCTGCAGACTTCAACTGTGACAACTCTCTTTGGAGGTTGTTATTCTCTTTCTCTAATAATTCAGCTATTTGTCTGCACTCCTCGACCTCATCCCTCAGAGTTCTCTCCCTCACATCGTAGCCAGCAAAACGCTTCTCGTGTCCCTTGTCAGCATTGAGTTGCTGATACTTTTTCTCATACCCCTCGTGAAAAAAGGCAGTGGATTCTTTGTATTGCTGCTGAAGGTCTTCAAGAGTGCCTTGGAGATCCTCGATCATGTCATAGTAAGCTACATTATTGGCCACCACACGATCAAGCAGACACTTCAAATATTGGTAAGCCTCAATTGCCTGTTCCAAAGAATCTTGGTCGAGGATGTCGACGATTTGTGCTGCACTCAGATCTGTGTGACCAGGCTTAAAATATTCATTGCATTGCCGCAACAGCTTTGTATCATGAGTAGACAGTAATTCCATCCTGGTCAGAAACTAGCAGAGGAAGAAAAAGCAATAATCAAAACAGAGCATGATGAAGAGACAACAGTATGCAAAAACAAAAGTTCAAGTTTTATTATATCACAAAATTCAGAGCTATATGTTCATGGTTACATTTGACAAAGGAAAAATAAAATATAGATAAACCCGAACAACTCTACACCTTTTCCTTGTCTCCCAAAACTTTCTCGGGAGGCTGGGACGAGGAGGTAGGTTGCTCGGACGGAGCAGATAGTAGCTGGGAAAGTGCTGGAGGTTGCTCGGAGGAAGTAGCGAGTTCCTCGTTTGTATGCTGGATGGCTGGGGGATGAGAAACTTGATCTCCCATCACCATGGAAGACTCTTCGGAGGCAGCTTCATCCTCTTCTTCGTCTTCAGGAGTTGGAGGGGGACCAGGGATGTGTCGTTGAAAGAGTTCAGAATTTTCATCCACTTTCATCTCCTGTAGAGCAGCGACCCATCCATCCCTAAAGTACTTGAGGCTGCCATATCTTACTTGCGACATCATGGCAGCCAAGCCCTTGTTCCACCCCTTGTACCAGCTAACACTGAAAGACTTCTTCACAGCTAATTTTCTCTTTAACTTCTCCGAGAAAAGCTTCTCGAACAGAAGTTTTTCAGCAGTCTTCAATTTATTCTCAACCTCCTCCTTCTGCCGACTTACTTCTCGAAGTTGGATTAATTCTTCCTCAGCAACCTTGAGTTTATCTTCAAACTCCTCAGCATTCTTGAGCTTCCCTTCAAGCTCTTTATTTTTCTCCTCCAAGTCCTTTATTTTCTTCTCCAACCCCTTGGAGACTTCAACAACTCGAGCCTTCTCCTGCTCGGTGGAGGCAATCTTTTTCTCCCAAGTTGCCTTATCATCAGCATATTTCTGGCGAGACTCTTTCAGAGACTGCCCTAAACCTATCAAAGCTTCCTCTACACTAGAAGAGGAGATTGAAGCTTTAATAGCTTCATCCTTCTTCAAAATTGTGTTAAAGCAGCTCACCAACTGAAAAAAGAAAATGAAAGTAAGTCAGAGACAAATATAACAAGGGAAAGATGAAAAGCTCAAAATAAAAGGACTTACAAAAGCAATGTGGCGAGCTGTCAAAGAGGTAACCATGTCCCGAGAAAGGTTTTCTTCGATACCTTGGATCTCGGGAATGATCCAAGTCTTCACCGAGCTCATGGCAGAGTTTGGGGGAACGAAAGTGGGAACTCCACTAGTCGGGGGCTGAGAGACAGTGTCAGCCAAATTGACCGAGGAGCTTTTCTTCAGCTTCTTCGGGGGAGCAGGAATAGATTCAACCAAGGAGGAACTCTTGGTCGGTGATATTACAATCACTTATCCTGGAGCAGCAGACTTGCTTGGAGCCACTTGGGGCTTCTCGACAACCTTCACAACAGGGGCAGCCGAGGAAGGCACATCAGTTTTCTTTGTCCCCTCCCCTGGGACGTTAATCTTACTTCTTTTTTCCTCTCCAGCGCCAGAGGCAGGTTTCTTAAAAAGGGTGGGAGGTCTTCTCTTCTTCATCCTTTCACTTAAAGGAACGTGTGACTCAGGCGAGGAATTGGTAGAAGTTGGTAATGGTTCTACTTCACTTATCACCGGACGAGCAGTGAAAGAAGATGTGTAGCTCTTATACTGTAGCAAATACGAGGCTGACCTAATGTGCTCGCCGGCAACACTCTGATGCAAACTCCAGATAAGTTTTAAGTGCCTTATATTAACGTCTGCTTCTTTTGGACACTTTCTTTTGCTATCAACTGCAAATAAATCAAAATTACAATATCAGTGGCACATTTTGTCAAACACAGAGGAAGCATAATTTCAAAATAAATAAAATGAAATAAAAATAACCTATCCGATTGCCATAGGGAGGGCATCTGGGACCCTGATACACTTCATCTCTTGATAAAGGAGCATGTTGCCAATTTTTTATAACAACTCCGTGCTCAAAATAGTCCCTATTGGCATCCGGGAGATTGACTACTAAAGCTCTATTTAAAAATCTAGTTTTTAAATAAAAAGTGTTATCACCCACTGCCCATCTATAACAAAAAATGATTTCTGGAATTCCTATGCGAGTTCCATGAATTTAATTTAACCTATGAATCCCATTAACTATTCTCTATGTATTGGGGATTATTCTTGCAGGAACAAAATCAAAATATTGACAAAATTCCAGACATAGAGGATTAGGAGGAAAAGAAAATTCACACTCAGCAACAAAGAGACTGGGGAACCAATGTCCCTCAGCCAAACGAAAATAGTCAGAAGGCTCAGAAAGCTCTTCTAGAACAACCCAGGAGGGAATAGAAAAATCAGAGCGAAATTTATCAAGAGATTCTACAGAATAAACCATGATGAAAGAAGGAAATGAAGAAGAAGGAAGAAGATCTTACAGAAAAGGAGTGGATCTGTTGACAACGAACGATGAAAAGGATGAACGCACAAGAGAGTAAGACAATAGAAAATTCGAAGATACAAATTTGAAAAAGTAGAAGACGATGGGATTGTCCGTGACGCTTAAATAATCTGCCTTGGGAAACGGTAAAGTTAATGATTACAAAAAGAAACGATTACGCTATCGACGGCTAGAAGGACAAAAAGTACGCGGAGATCGAGGCGGTTATAAAAAATTCAAAAAAGCCTGATTCTACGAATTTGGAAAGAGAAATAAATACAAAGGAAACACTCCTAAAAGTCAGGATGACCATTTAAAATTGCCATATTCCGAGAAAGAATGTTCCACACTCCTCAAATTTCGAACTATGAAACATTGGGGGCTTCTGTTGATACCAAATTTAGTCTGCTGACATGGCTCAATTGAGTGAAGACACATGTCAATCTACGTGGCAACAACAAACACTTCCGAGGAACTCACACGCTCCGAGGAACCATACTACAACGAGGAACACTGCTTCCCCGAGGAACTCATAAGCTCCGAGGAACAAGAACTCTCCGAGGAACTCTTGAGTACCGAGAAGCTTAGGCGGTCCGAGCAACTCAGGCGGTCCGAGCTGCACCTCGAACAAAGCATTAATAGCAGGATAACCAACAGTTTGACTGTTCATTAAATACTTATCATTCAGACGCATACGCTTAAGGGGCATTGAATGTATTACCCTTTCATATGTACATCATTTAATGTATTACCCTTTCACATTACAGCGTCAGGGCTATAAATACATTGTACAATCCTCATTGTAAGGGGATCGAAATTTCTTGATAGAACTTGTAATCAAGAATTCCCAAATACTCAGCAATAACAAAACAGTGGACGTAGGCAATTCTTATAAGGCTAGCGGTGGAAGCGGTACGGGTTTTTACCGTACCGTACCGTTTTGGTCCGAAAAAAAATGGTTTTGGTTTCATATATTAAAATACCAGAAACCAGTCTTACCGAAACCGAAATTACCGAAAAAAAGTTGGTTGGTTTTGGTTTTAATATTTAAAAAACCGATTTACCGAAATTACCTTACCGAATTTATTGAAACCAGAAAATACCGTACCGAAATTACCATACCGCACCGAATTTATCGAAACAAAAAAAAAAACGTACCGAAATTACTGTACCGTACCGAATTTACCAAAATTACCGTACCGAATTTACCAAAAACAGAAAAAAGTTGGTTTTGGTTTTGATTTTAATATTTAAAAAAGTTGGTTGGTTTAGTTTTTGGTTTTTTGGAACTTTTAGTGTTGTTTACCGAACCCCGAAAAAATCGAAGCCATAAACCAGAAAAAACCAGAATTTACCGAAACTAGAAAAAACCAGAAGAAATCAGAATTTACCGAAACGAGAAAAAAACCGAAATTACTGAAAAAACCGAAATACTAGCCGGTTTGGTTTTGGTATTGATTTTGGTGTACCGGGTGGTAAACTGGTACGGTTTGGTTTTACCATCTAGAGTTTGGTTTTGGTATTGGTATCTACTATTTACCGACCAAACCGTACCGCTTACACCCCTATATAAGGCTGAACCACTTTAAAAACTTTTTGTTTCATTTATTTTATCTGTGATTGAATAATTAGATCTGTGATTGAATAATTAGATATGATCTAATTTTTTACATCAACAACCAGCTTAATGTTAAATCTTGAAACTTTTAGGATACTCTAGCACTCCCAAATAAATCATAAATATAAAATTTATTGCAGAAAATATGCAGATAATTTTTTGCAGAGAAAGTAAGAGAGATTCAATTTTTTTATCTTCTTTTTCAAAGCTGTAACTTTTGTTTTATACAAAATTTGGTAAAAAAACGTGAATAGAGGTTTTAGGCAACTAACCCACTAATATCTCCACTAACGTATAGTTTATTTATAATAGAAGATTGAGTCAAAATTAAAAACGGGTTTAAAAATTAGTTAAAAAACGAAATAGTAAATGGGTAAAAAATCTGCCCACTTAAGAGAAGTCCAAAATCCCAAACGCCCAATCAAAAAATATTAATGTTTAGTGTGCGTCTTAAAGATTGAACCCAAGAAAAGTACAAAATCTTACAAATTTATCACTTGACCCAAATTATTTATTTCATTCAAAATAAATAAATATATATAATACAGTATACCAACATGGGACACTATCGGCCTTATTGCTACGATGATTTAACTATAACTACTGCTATGAATACGATGCAAGACTAGGGTGTATACGTGTTATGTATGAGTACTTGTATCACATTTAGTTTATATCAGAATTTTCTTTTTAATTATTTGCCATTGACATAAAGTAGCGTTGCGACTTGCATGAGTAGTTATGCTTTACTAACTATGTTTCATAACCTTATACTTCCTACAAATGTTCCAAGTTTTATAGCTATATTGGTGAAGTTGATTGTTTAATTAACTTTTTGCGTTATTTTTGACCACCTTCTCCCTCTTTGTAGTTGATTTCATGTTACACAGTTTCCAAAATAAAATAAATAAAAAATAATGTGGTAAACCTCCACCCTAACATCCATTTATCAAGACCCCTCAACGTGTTACTTTGAGTTTTTTTCGAGCAATAAAAATAAATAAAAAGTTAAATAAAAAATAATGACTAATTTTTTATATAATTATCATAAAGATAATAAATGCAATTTAAAATAACAAAAGAAGTGCTATAAATGCACAGTTAAAATATTCAAACCTTAATATATATATATATATATATATATATATATATATATAGTCAGAGTATTCAACATACCTCCTAGCAACATACCTATGAATATAATCATTTCTTTAAAATAGTAAAAATTATAATTTTGAGATGATATTTTTTATATGAGTTCATGATATTTCAATGTTCCCCTGTAAAAATAATCAACTGAAAATATCGTGTTTTGTTATTTTTAAATAATATTTAAAAAATTTGACAGTTTTTACTCTTTAAAACTGTCAGTTTTGACCTATATTTTAAAAATAACAAAACATATTATTTTGAGTTGATTTTTTTACAGCGGCACATTAAAATATTATGAACCCATATAAAAAATATCATCTCAAAATTATTATTTTTACTATTTTTTTACAGCAGCACATTAAAATATCATGAACCCATGTTATTTTTTTTGAGAGATGATTTTGTTTAGAGAGTGTCTTATGATTCTATTAATTTCCAGTAAAAAAATATATCCAAAATAACTTAACTTATTATTTAAAAAAAATTGGTGAGTATTAATTGTTTAAACGCTTATATACATTGACCATTTTTTTTGTAAATAGTAAACAACTTAATTTGTGCTGATATTTTAAAGGATAAACCCAAAATAAAATTTTCTTTGGTTCTAAGTGTTAAAATTTTGACTTAAAATCATGAAACAAATTTATTATTTTTTATATTACGATAATTTTTGGGAAAAAATATTTATCTAAGTTCCCTTTTTAATTTATTTTTTAAATTTGTGACTCGAACAAAAATTTTACTAATGGCAGAGCGTTTTGAGTAACGTAACTACGATGCGGTGTTGTAACACAAGTTTTAAGATAAAAATATAGTTAACAGAAAACCATCTATCGAAACGACGGAAAACACAAAATTAACTGAAAAAATTCATATTATTTAATTATTGACTCACACCACTCACTTGTTCCCTGTATAGACAGGAGACAGCGTTGAATGTGCTGTGCATTGTCCATTACAAATTACAAGAGTAGTGGCATTTTTATAACCCAATGTTTTTGGAGACAATTCCAAGTTGTGTGGACAACTACTATACATAGTCATAGTGTACGACCCAATCAGTTAGAATTAGTTAATAGCGAGACCCCACCAATAAGCATGCTACTTGCTTTAGTGGTGGTGACTACAGTTTAATTACGTTTATAAATTAAACACCATTGATGTATTGTATACGCAATTTTTTTAAAACTGAGTACTGTTTTGTCGTGTTGAGACCAGCTTTTAACATGTCCTCCACGGTTCGAGGTCTAATCCAGGAAATGGTTTGTTAGTGAGATCCATTTTTTTATTGTGGTATTTCCTTTGAAATGTTGCTATATAAATTTGTTTTCTCATTCTACACATGCACAGGAGATGGAAAGTGAGAGGTCTCATTGTTTTTGCTACTATATCTCCAATGATTTGGTAGTAAGATTTTTTCTTCAATTGTTTACTTATTTTTTTTTCCACTTTTGTTAAATATATAACTTAAAGAACGATTATTTATTTCTTTTGTTTTATTTTCTACTTAATTTAGGTTTGATACCTTCACTAATTTATGCGTGGCAGCCAACTAGTTGGCTTGGTCAATTGTAGGAGTAATGAAATGTGATGTAAAGGCCCCTCATTTTGTATCTAAAATAAAGAAAGATTGTAAATTAATATTTTTTCATTAAAAAAATTGTGGAGTGGCATAGAATTGTTTAACAGCAGACAATAATATGTACGTGCATTTGTCTATATGTGAATATGTACACTTTATTCTCACGGTAGAAACATGTATTTAGCTTCATGATCATCAAATAGTGTTCACAAATGGTCCCAAAGTTTTCCATTTATTCTTTGATGATGATAGTATCATTTTTTGTGAGGCTGATATGAGTGAGATGACAAAGATAAAAATTATTCTTAATGTGTACGAGCTTGCATCGGGTCAAAAAATTAAGCTGAATAAATGTGGGGTGGGTTTTAGCAAAATTATTCATGTTGACCTTAAGAATGTCCTCAGTGTTACGCTGGGGATTCAGGAAGTTAATGGGCATGATAAATACTTACCCCTTTCTCTGGTGGTAGGCAAGTAAAAACAAAGAGGTTTTAGTGGGGTCAAAAGAGAGAGTCCGTAATAAAGTAAAAGGGTGAAAAGAGGTCCTTGTATCCGAAGTTGATAAAGAGATTCTTATCAAAACTGTAGCCCAAGCGCGCTCTACTTTTGGAATGAGTTGTTTTAAAGTCCCTCATTATGTTTGTGAGGACCTCAAAGCTCTAATCAACAAATTTTGGTGGTCCCATGGGAAAAAAGAAAGGGGGATTAACTGGTTGAGTTGGAAAAACCTTTGTAAACCAAAAATTGTGTTTGGGGGGGGGGGCATAGACTTTCGTGATCTCAAAACTTTTTAACCTTTCTCTCCTTGCAAAATAACGGTGTCGTATTTTGAAAATTCCTAAGTCCTTAACTGTAAAATTTTAAAGGACAAATATTTTCCTAGGTGTTTTTTCTCAAATGATAAGAGAGGTTATAACCCCTCCTACATATGGAGTAGTGTTTGGGAGGCTAGAGTGGTATTAGAGAGAGGAATGAGATGGAGAGTAACAATTGGGGAGAAGATTAGAATTTGGAAGGATATATGGATTTTAAAATCTCACAAATTTGAACTGTTTTCAAGGCCGGAATAAGAGCACAACTTTATTTTTGTTAGATCTCATTGATTCATCACTCGGTCAATGGGACCTTAATCTCATGTCTAATTTATTTTCTCAATGAAAAATTGATGATATTCACATAATCCCTCGTAATGGAGGATAAGGAGATATAGCACTTCGAAAGGAATGGTAAATATTCAAACCAAAGTGGGTACCACGTCGCCTGGGACCTTGGCTTAAGCAATGGTGTACAGAGGTTTACTAGTCCATCGTTTTCTTCTAGTTCTCGAACCTCGAGCCTTATCTGGAAGGGATTGGTGACAAATAAAGTTAAACACTTTATCTTTCGACTGTGTAAAAACTCTCCCTAGGGGTGAGAATTTTCGAAGGCAAAAAATGAACAAATAAAATCATTTTTGTTGTGTGTGCAAAATCGGAATTGATTCAACCATACATATTTTTAAGAATTACCACTTGGCAGTTGATGTACTTAATTTTTGCGACTTGAATTCTGATATTTTGGGGGCATGTAACGGGGATTTGGGACGATGGGTCGTATGCTTACTTGAAACCTTAAAAATTAATCATTTTGATTATGTATGTTATGCTTTTTGGGCTTTATGGTCAAACAAAAATGAAGTGTTTCATGGGACTAGTGAGACTAATGCTTGGGATTTGATTTCTAGATTCTAAAAAATGTACAATGTTTCAGGGAATTTTATTTAAAGATCACTATCATAATTGTGATATGGACAAAAGGTGGCGGTGTCCGAAAACGGGTAATTTAAAAGTCAACTTTGAAGCGGCAAACTTTGAAGATTCTAAAAGTACGTTGGTTGGTGTTATTATTCGTGATGATAGTGGGGCTCTCCTAGCGACCCTATCTCAACATATATGGCAACCTTTATAAGATGAAATTGCGAAATCCATGACAACGAAAATATCAATGGATTTTTCAATAAATAGTGGGCTCTTTGATTTCACCCTTAAAGGTGATGTGAAATTATGATTTTTAAGATATGAAAGGAGGAGGATGATTGGTCGAAATATAGTAATTGTATTGACTCCGTCGAAATGCTTATTAATAGAGTACATTTGATTAAATTATCCTTCGTTAAACGGCTAGACAACGAGCCAACCCATGTATTGGGTCAATATGCCAAAAATGTTAGGGATTTTTGGGCTTGAAAAGCTGCTCCACCCTTTTTGGAGGATTCCTTGCTCTTTGATTAGCCCCTATTTGAAAGTATTGAATCTATTTTTCTTTAAAAGAAAATAGTATTCACAATAGACAACAATTCATATAAAAGAGATGGAAAACAGTTAACAGTACCGGACAACATAAGAATTGTGATGTCATCCTCTCAAATAGAGGATTCGTTCACTGATAATTACAATTCGTATAATGAAATGAAGAAAAATTACAACTCAATAACATTTTGGTTCTTCCCGCACAAAGTGATTTCCCATTCCGGAAAAAATAATGATAAGAAGATCAAAGAAAAAAACATAGTGACATCTATAAAAAAAAAATAACTTGACATCTATGAAAACACTACCACAAAAATTATATGACATCTTTCAAGTAAGAAAACTACATACAAAAAACAATCCTCAAGAACCCTTCTTGAAGAATGCACACGATGATTTTTTTTTTCTATCTAAATATTTTGGTAAAAAATTTGAAGTCTCAGAAAATTGATGTGTCTTTCTGTGCCCCTATGTGCTAATATTTCGTATCAAACCAAAACATATAAAGTGAGAAAAACACGAAATCGAAATAGAATTTGAAACACCTTTTTAACCAAAAAAGAATCAAGATACCCTATTCAAACTCAAATTTTAGAAATTTTGACATGTACTCAAATCAACTGAAAAAAGCATTTTCTCAATTACTTGTTGTCGGCTACATGAATTTTATTTTTTCATTTGGGTGTATTAGGCGCAAATCCAATTTTTGCATATTCTTGAATTTTGAAGAATCATTATAAAGAGTGTTTGATACCTATGCTATATTGTGAGAATTGATGAACAACACTTTGAGGGATCCTGAAATCTATCCATTGAGTTGTTATTCATCAAGCCATGCATGTCTTGCACAATGAGAAGAATGCTTCAATCATCTATGTCAAACTCACATTGCTTACTCATTAAAATATCATAATCTACCTGATTGACACCATTCTAAGCAGCACCCAACAACCCTAAACTAATCACTAGTCAATAATGGAAAGACATTCCCTCCCAATATGAAGAATTGAGGATCGTTAACCTTCTTCTCTTATTTAACATAACCAAGTCCATGCATCAATCACATTTTCATGTCACAAACAAGATTCCTCTAAAGATCTTGTAATATCCCTTGATTTTTCGGTGGGATAATTTAAATATATGTACTTTAACTTTGTTTGTTGTGTGTAGATGTGTTTGAGAATCCGTAAGTCGTTGGGTTGAATGAACAACTGAGAAAGATTGACATACCAATTTACTATGTTAAAGATTGTTTCTAGTAACATCTTAATCAACAAATAATATCCACAACTAATAGTAATTTTAATACATAAGATACAGAACAATATAACAAATCACAACATACAATTTGCGTGGTTTACCCTCTTAAATAAGAGCTACATCCACATAAAATGATGACCCTTCACTTGCTTCTTCTCACACAAAGTATTCTTTCTTTCCAAAATAAAACTTTATAACATGAATGCCCATCTCATTAAACACTCTCATGATCTCTATCACAAAATCATATATGGTTTTCTCCCAAATTACACCTAAAAAATAATCTCTAACAAAAAAGATGTGTTACAAACTACAAAAGCTCTCAATATTTATTTCGTTGTATATTTTTTGTATTTTTATACGTAGAAACCAAAAAACACTCTAAAATGAAATAAAAATATTTATATAATATGAGATAATGATAGTTTAGTAGCTATTTATTGAAAATGTCATACATGCATGGCAAGGTCACACTTATACATTAATTCAACCTCTCTCACTTTCATATTTCACACTATACTGCATATTAAAATTCAAAATTATAATGCACTCCTTAGCGTTTACAACTACAACTCTTATTATTTTAAAATACATATTATATCACTAAGATGTTATGTAGACACGTCAAAACTATAACTTAACCAAACGAATTACACACATCATGCATCTTTTCATCTCATTTGAACAACTCTCACTAAGTTTTATTATTAATAAAAATGACTACAAAAATTTTGAGATAGTTTATTTCAGGCCTTATTAATTTTTAAAAGTTCATTTTAAGCCCCGTTTATTTCATAAAAAAATGGCTTAAATAATGTGTTATAGAAATTAAATTAAATTTGTGTCGTTGATAGGAGAAATTAGGGGTGGCTATCAGTTGGTTTGGTTGGTATTTGGCGTATGCCAATATCATACCAAATTTTCAGTAAGTTCGGTTTTCGGTTGTTCAAAAACCCTTACTAATACCAAACCATTCGGGGTATTTCGGCTTTTATGGCTTTTTTTGTAAATTTTATTTTCGGTAATTTCGTTTTTTGGGAATTTTTAGTTTCGATTTTCTTAATTTTTTGCTCATTTTTTATTAATTATTTTTAAGCTATTTTAAATTTTCAGATGCAATATATATAAACTAACACATAAACTAGATATATCTTATAGGTCGTACACATAAATTATCCAATAACTTTGGTGAAGAATCGAAGTACTTAGATAAGAACTGAAAAGAGTTCGTTTCGGAGATAAAACAAATGAATTATCATGTGTTCTTAATTTGAAAATCTTCTGTACTTTATAACAATAAAAATGCCACACTTTGATATTAACTTATGTGATAAATGAGTTCAACTAATTTTTTTTTATTTTGGGCATATTAAATCGGTATTTAGGATGATAATTTTGGTACGGTAATTTTGGTAAATCAGTTTTTTAAATGTTTAAACAAAATCAACCACCAATTTTTTAGTATTTTGGCTTTGCGGTAATGAAAATGATAAACCAATATCATATTTTTTCGGACCAAAACGTTATGATGCGATAAAAGATTGTATCGTAATCATCCGTAGGAGCAATTCAATAGTGTGTGTACTCCTATCCGAAATTAATAATCATATATTTGATTTTAACACATCCAAATTGATATTTCATTATCTTTTTTGGGACGTAATCAATGAACTAATTTCATAATAATGACAAAATAATCTTGATCTTAATCATTGATGGAATGTATTTTTAAAATTCATTATTTTTAAATAAAAGTAATTAATTTGAGACGGAGTAAGATGTAGCTAACCTCTTAAAATATTTGAATATAACATAACCTTGACAGGTAGGATCCTGCTAACCTCATAAAATATATGAACGTAGTAAAAGCTAGATTCATAGCGATATATATAAGAGACTGTTGCAGATCAAACTCACGTGGTGACAATGAGAAGATGATTCCTTCAAATAGACTGTTGCAGTTGAAAAAGAATTTAACCACATTGTTTTTAGGGAGATATACCAAATAGTTCCTTGGATATTTTTCAATACCCATTTAGTCCAAACTTTTTTATTTTGCCTCAAAAAGTCCTTTGCCACATATTTTGGAGAGGGAGTGCCGCTGGCGCGGACCTCTAAAAATAAGAGGATATTGAGTGCTTGAGGGACTAAATGGGTTAAACTAAAAATATGTGTTCTTTTTAAAAAATATATATTTATAGTAGGGACTATTTAATAATTGACCCTTGTTTTTAAATCTCAAAATATAAACCATGATGGAGCCACAAATAAAAGACAAAGCAAAAAAAAAAAAGAAAATGGGATAAGGGGTCAAACAGTTGTGCTGCGGAAACAAGTTTAAGTGGCTTTTCAAATCACAAAAACACACACGCAAATACAGACTAGGGCTGAGGGGTCAAACCACTATTTGTTTTAGCTCACCGCTGGATGGTGTGGTTTTGCGACCTTAGAACGCCAGAGTGGCCAATGGCTGGCTGTGAACAGATGGGCTCTTTGGTGGGTCCCACTCAAGTTGTTACATTTCATACTTTTAGACTGACACAATTTTCCAACAATACAATGAATTAGTGAAACCTGAGCGGTTAGCGTCGGTAATCATCGCAAGGGTCACGAAATGCAAATTGTTTATGTGTTAATTTGCATCGTCTGTTTCGAAAGTCTTGTACACACAAGTTAACATGGGAATTACCCTTCCTACCGAAAAACAAAACAAAACAATGAATTAGTGATTAATGTTTCTATTATTAATAATATATAATTGAACTGTGCATGCAAAATAGGCCACTGTTTTTGTTAAACTTTATCCCAAAATTGTGTCAGCATAAAATTAAGTTCAAGAGAAAAACAAGATCGACACGAACTCACTCGCACAGTGGTGTGTTCTGAATAAATTGGTTGATGTCAAAGCCATTTTTATAAACCAAAATGTACAAATCCATGAATGTAGAACACGTTATTGTATCTATTTAACTGCATTTAAATGCTAAATTTCTTTTTATGGGATCATCGTTAAAACTATTCTTTTACAGTATATTTTAATAAAAAAATATCACATTTAAATGATTTTCCAAAATGATTTTGCTACAAGTGTTTCTACCAAGTAGAAAAACCTCATTTTCTAAAGCAATCTCGGACTGTGGAACGTTTCAAAAAGATAAATTGAGAGTCAAGAGAGAATATGGCATTTTTAATTTTTAAAAAACTCTAGTTTTGTTTATCTTTCACTATCACTGAAAGATATTTTGTCGCCATTGCATGATGGGGTCAGCTGTGGTCAATATGTAGCAGCAACAAGGGGGGAAGGACAAAATATTGAAAATGAATCCAAATAATGGGTGGTTGGAGATGGAAGAAACAGGAGGATGGGGAAAGACAGAAAACTAGGTTGTGATGAAAATGATGGTTGCTAAATCTCATGCAAAATGAACAATGAAAATTTTGAGGTCCTTGTTTTAGTGTATAATTTATAGTAGGGTTGTGGGAAATGATAAGTGGCTTACTTTTTTCCATGCATTCATTCGTACTGATAGAGGTCATTTTCTATTTTTTTTCTTTTTACATTTTGTCATACGAAAAAAGTTTGATGTCTCTCACACATCAAACTTTTTAATGTCTTGGATTGTGATTGATGGAGCGGATCCATTTTCATAAGTGACATGAATTCGTGCCAACGATATTGACCAACCACAATTCAAAACATCAAAAAATTTAATGTCTCGAACACATCAAACTTTTTTCCTTGTCATACCGAAAGCACTATATATAACCATCAATTTCGGACAGAATAATGGTTTATCCACAAATTTAATCCAAAAAACTAGATTCCTATTGGCCAAAAGAGACTTCTGGATAAATCAAGGAGCTTTGTGAAATATACACTCAAGATATTTAAAAGAACATGACGTTTTAGCCACAATATCTGTTCTAGTTTTTACAAAATATGTTTAAGAAATAATAAATATTTTATTTAAAAATAATTAGGATATTAACCTTGATATCTATCCAGCTCTTCTAGGATAGAATTACATCGAGTTTTATTTGAAGGAGAGAAGCACTAAAACCGATTTACAAATTTATCATTTAAATTGTTAAGATTTTGAATTAGGAATTAATTATAACTGGATTGAATGTTTTATAATGATCTATAATAAATTAAATTCTTGATGTGATATCTATATTTTGAACACAAATTATAGTTCTTTAGACATGGATATCCATGATTTTAAATCATTGTGTCAAATTTTTATTTAATGAATATTCAGGAATATTTTTTTAATATGTTAATATATACAAATTTGGTATTTTTGTGAAGGTATTTACCTCTTTTTTGAAAATGTGAAGGTGTGTTTCTCTATGCACGTAGTCTTCGAATTAGTTAAAATGTTACGACTGATAGGAATAAACTTACTAGACACTTGGCTTCTTGGTAAAAAAATTTAGATCGAATTTTGTTCTCAAAACTTTTAATATTTTTTTCCAAGTTCAAACCCCAGAGAATGGGGGGACTTGAACGCACGACCTCTTGTACCCAAGGATTGTAAATAACATTTGGGGCTAGCGCCTTTGATTTTTAAAACTTTTAATTATTAAACTGTGTCATCTATTTTTTACGGTTCCACCAACAGACAATTATAATGATAAGGATGATTAAGTTGTCTTTATTTAATAATTATATATAAAAGTATGAGCTACACTTTAATTATATGTAGAATATGGGGGATAAATTAAGGATGTTTTGGTCATTAACTAAATCCAAATAATGTAGAAAAAAGTTCAAGAATTGAAAATTCTGTAAACTATATTCAGTTCCAATTCAAATTGTAGTATAATAAAGCAAATGTTCCATAGTTTTATGCACATGTTTTAATTTACAAATTTGTTAACTACTGTAGGAGTGTTACTATCATATTTAATTGTTGAAGATCAATATGTTTCAATTCCAATATTAAAGTTTAGTAAATGATAAGCGCAAGAAACCATGCCAATCATCTCACGAAATAAAAGTGTGCATATAGTTTAATAACCCATTGTAACTTAATTATTATTTTTAGTGACGCGGCAAAAATTACTACTTAAATTAAATATTTTCACTCAATATTTTTCTCTTTTATATTCGCATAATTACACGTATATAACCTAAAGCCTAACCTAACTCAACCACTTGTGCACCCCCCCCCCCCCCCCCCTCTCATGCTCGCGTGGGCGCACACACACACACACACACACACACACACAAAATAAATAAACAAGCTTTGGATGAGACTAAAGGAAAAAGATTCATAAAAAAGAGACCTGGTGGTGGAATGAGGAAGTGAAAAAAATAATACAAAGAAATGAATAAGTTTCAAAGAGTGGCAAAAGAGTAAAAATGAAGAAGATTTAGAAATATATAAGAAGTTAAAGAGTGAAGTAAAAATATTATTAGAAATGCGCAACAAAAAACACTAGATAATCTATATAATAAATTAGGTACCAAGGAAGGTGAAAATGAAATATATAAATTGGCAAAGAATAAAATTCGACTGATAATGGATATGAGTCTAGTTAAGTGTATTAAAGACATATATCAAAATATATTAATTAATGATAAAGAAATTCTAGATAGATGGGAAGGGTATTTTCAAAGACTATTGAATGAAGAATATCCAAAAAAAGACGTCGAGAATATTGAACCGAATATAGGAATGATATGTCTGATTACTGAAAAATAAGTTAATATATTAATAAAAAAAATGAAAAAGAATAAAGCGGTTCACTCGGATAAAATACCCATAGAGGTGTGGAGAACCCTTGGAAGTTTGGGGGTAGAATGGTTAACAGTCTTATTTAATAAAATTTTAGGAGAAGGAAACATGCCAAATGAGTGGAGGAATAACACTACAGTACCAGTGTATAAAAATAAAGGGGATATACAAAACTGTGGTAATTATAGAGAAATCAAACTGATGAATCGCACTATGAAATTATGGAAAAATATTATTGAACAAAGATTAAGAAACTAGTCAACTATTTCGGACAATCGATTTGGATTAATGCCAGGATGATCCACCACGGAAGCTATTTACTTATTAAGGCAGTTAATGGAGAAATATAGAATTAAGAACAAAAAATTATATATGGTCTTTATAGATTTAGAAAACGCTTATGATAGAGTACCCATGGATATAATATAGTGGGCTTTAAAGAGGAAAACAATTCCTATGAGTTATATTAAAGTTACTGAAGATATGTATGATAACACAAAGACTAGAGTAAGGACTATATGAGGAGAAACTAAGGACTTTACGATTAAAGTGGGTTTACATCAAGGATCAACCTTAAGTCCTTATTTATTTGCAGTAGTTTTAGATAAGATTACTAAGAAAATACAAGAAGATGTTCCATGGTGTATGCTGTTTGCAGATGATATAGTTTTAGTAAATACTTCGAAAGAAAGCTTAACGATGAGAGCAGATACTTGGAGAAAAGTCCTAGAGTCCGAGGGACTAAAAATCAGTAGAAATAAAACGGAATTTATGGAATGTAAATTTAATAATGAGGTGTCAAGTAATATAATGTTAAAGATTGGAGGCAAAATGATGAACCAAACTAATAAATTTCGTTATCTAGGTTCAATGTTACAAAGTAATGGGGATATTGATGAGGATGTTACGAGTAGAATATTAACTGGTTGGATGATTTTTAGACAAGTGAGTGGGGGGTTATGCGATAAGACGATAACTAATAAATTAAAAGAATTTTTTTATAGAACAGTTGTTAGGCCAACGACCCTGTATGAAGTGGAGTGTTGGGCGTTAAAGAAAAAATATGAACAAAGTCTTCATGTTAGTGAGATGAGGATGCTACGGTGGATGATAGGAATTACTAGAAGGGATAAAATCACGTGAGAGAAAAGTTAGGAGTAGCTCCCATTAGCGATTAATTAAGAGAAAGTAGACTTAGATGGTACGAACATGTATTTTATAGACCAGTAGATGCCCCTATAACAAGAGCAAGATTGCTGAAAATAAAGGGTAAAATAAAAAGAGGTCGCCCTAAGATAGCGTGGGAGGAAATTATTAGGAGAGACCTTAAAGAATTAAACTTGAATGATAATAATGCATATAATAGATAAAAATGGAAAAGGAGAATCCATGTGACTGACCGCATATGATGGAATTAAGGCAAGAAGGATGATGATGATCTAATTGTTGGTTTGATGTAGTTAGATTTTGAAATAAACAAGGACAAAGAGATGGATTATTGTTTTGGTGAGGTGGGGGCTCGAGTTTTTTGAGATGGGAGTTTACAAGGACAAATGGGAGTAAATTTGGGTTCGTTATATGATATAGGTGGGTTTTATGAAAGATTTTTCTTTTCCCCAACCTCTAATTAGGTCAGAAATCGAGGACGGTGTAACACTCCGTATATTTTAAATGAGAATTTAATTAAATTAATTCAAAATTCGAAAAAATAAAATTTTTGAATTTAATTATTTTTGGTAATTTAAAATATTGCATTTTAATAATGGAAAATAGGATTGGAATCGGAATTGGAATCACGGGTGAAATTGGGAATTTATAAACATATATACATATTTTGGGGCGTCCTTGGCTGACTGCCAAGGGTGAATCGATTCGACCTTATAGTCGAATCAATTCGGTTTGTGTTAGGGGTGACAGATTGTTTAATTTGATTAGAATGCTAATTCCACTTACGCTCTAATTGTTTTCTCTTAAAATTAATTCGGGGCTAGGATTTTTAAAACACTCTTTCATAAACTCCCAGACAATAGCCCTCTTAATTTCATCTTCTTCCATCTACAAACCCTAACCCCAAACTTATTCAATATTCAACTTAAAATTTGGACGCTTAATTGGTGTTTTCTCAAGTTGGTGCAAGAACTAATATTTCTTAACTTTTCGAGAGGATTTCAATCGTCTAATCAGATTTCCTAAATGACTTTTCAGTAAGCATGAATATCTCTATTATCTCTCTTTAGTATTATGCATTTTAGATGTCGCCTAAACCTTAATTTATATACCTTTCTTAAAATAAATTAGCAGCCTAATTAGGAAAAGTGAAAACTAATTTGGGGTTGTTTTTCTAAAAAAATCTCAATCTGATTTAATACTTGTAACCCTTGTGTTGTTAGGGTAGTGGTTGGATTTTGGGTAATATGGATATAGGTTTGC
Organism: Sambucus nigra; assembly: GCA_949130495.1. Classification (NCBI taxonomy): domain Eukaryota; kingdom Viridiplantae; phylum Streptophyta; class Magnoliopsida; order Dipsacales; family Adoxaceae; genus Sambucus; species Sambucus nigra. Next base: position 443,995,737 of record OX422220.1, on the reverse strand, counting down.
ATGTAGAAACCGTAATAATTGGAAAAAATTGACTTGTGCAACCACACATAATTATGTAGGCTTGGTTAAAATAAATTATTGTTATGTGCTTCATATTTGCATGACGATAAGATTATATTTGTTGCATAAAATTATTGGTGTTAATTACGACGGTGGATTTAATAAATTAATTATAATTATATGAGAAATTGCGTAGTTGTTGATGAATTGACTTGTGTGACTTATGGTGTTGATTATATTTATCATCGCGGGGACGACGAAATTTTGGGTAGTATGCTCTTAACTTAATTTTAGGAATACTTTCTAGGTATGGGAATAGTGGGTAGACCTTAGTTACGATTAACACTTTCTAGGTATGGGACTATTTAGTGTAGATTTTTACGGATGGTATATTCCGGGGTGGGGCTAATTTTTGGTATCGTTCTGTTGATATTGGTAACCTAAGTGCGAGATTAGGAAGAGATTCATTATAGAAATTCATCCTACAAAATAGGATATGGTGCGGTTGTGTTTTGGAGACCTTTAGGTATGGGACTAGGGGTAGGCTTGAGATTTATGATCTATAATAGGGTGGATCTTGAATAAAATAAAGAAGAAAATGAGATGATGAGAAAATAAGAAATTGAGAAGTAATACCTAAATAATAAATAGGTATTAAAATGGATTTATGACGCGAGTATGTGTAGGGTTGACAGTTAAACATGCCGACTAGCTATAGCGACGTGGGTGTGTGTGGTGTCACGAGTATGTGTGGACTGACAGTTAAACGGGCTATAGTGATGTGTCATGCGTGGAACCTCATGAGTATGTGCAGAACTGATAGAATACAGGTTGACTTACTAGAGTTTGGGGAATGGGTATGATGTGTAGAACATAAGCGTGCCAGAAGTGTGTGCAAAGTCGATAAGGGGTCGACTGACCATATTGGTAAGGCACGAATCAAATTAATGAAATAATTAAAATGAGTAAGGATGAGAATAAGGTTATAAATAATAATGCTAATGTAATATCTGGGCTTACACTTTAGGGTGCTTTAGTTGTGTGTGAGATAATGGTAGTTTATGCTTATTCGCATTAACTAATTATTTCGTTTAAGTTAAAATATTCTATTGTGGTACTTATTATGTATGATGCTACAGTTTGGGTTCATAGAACCTAATTGTGGAGAGTATTGGTATTCATGCGATTTTGCTCTGACCCATTGTTTTGACTAACACTTCAGGTTTAGCACTGGATTAGCTGTATAGGAGTTATTGGAGATCTTTTGGAGGTGCGGATGGAGTTTATTTACTAGTTGCTTAGTAGGATAGATTTGTTTTCCTTTACCTAGCATTATTATTATGAGACTGTACTTATGGATTTGGTGGGCTACTCGGTTCTACAGTTATTTATGGTTTTCATTCGGATTTATATTATTGGAGATTGAGTTTATTTGGGGATTAGCATAGTGATGGATTTTTGTTATTGTATGAATGGTTATTGTTGTTGGATCGATTTAATTATTATCTTGTGGAATAAATTTTATATGTCTCATATCTGTCACTTTCTAGGAATGATTATTTATTTAGTGACACCTGACGTAGTCTGGCAGCGGCGGCTAGCCACCTCGCTTGTCAGATTGCGCGGGGTGTTACAAATGGTATCAGAACATAGTCTTAAGTCTCGTAGGCTGTGAGTCAATTTTAGTCATCATTGTTATCTTTGATTCATTTTGATGATTTATACTCTTAACTATTTTGAGTCTGGTGTTGTTTTGTTCCCGTCTTCTCAGATGGCGAACACTAGGAGAGATGGAGATATGACATAGGGTTCAGTTGCTGGCTTTAACAGTCAGCAGAGGTTGAGATAGTTTGTGTTGGATGTCGAGGAGTTATTAGCGATTGTAGTAAGGCCAAGGCGATCGGTATAGAGGTAGGGAGACAGCGATGGGTGACTTTAGAGGCGCATTAGCAGGGTACACTCGCTTTGAATTGGGATAGGTGAATGTCAATTTCCACAAGGTAAATGCTCCCACCTTCGCAGGGGAATCTGACCCAACAGTTTCTCACTAGTGGTGGAGAGACATGGAGAGGTATTTGAGGAGGGTGGACTACAATGATGTGCAAAAATAGATGTTTGATACGTTCAAGCTGGCAGGAGATGCTTTGCAGTGGTGGGAGAGTGTCACCACATGGGAGAACATAAACCGCTTGAATTATGGAGACATCTCATAAAATTTAATGATAAGTATTTTCTGTATGCAATAAGGAGCATGAAGAAGAGAATTTTTTTGGACTTAAAGCAGGGTTCGAAGTCAGTTATTGAATACGAGTAAGAGTTTCGGAATTTATCGATGTTTGTACCGGAGGAGGTCCATACTGAGGTGAAGAAGATAGAGTGATTTATTAAGAGTTTGTCTTGGTCTATTATGCAGATGGTGTTGGGGAATCCGGCGTATACTATGTACACTCAGGTGGTGGACGTCGCAATATTGCTGTGGCAGGAGAAGGTAAATTATCAGAAGAAGTTGGGTAAGAGGCAAGAATCCAATAGATAAGGAGGAGAGAATAAGGGTCACAATGAATAGGCATTGAAGAGATAAAGGAAAAGTCAGGAGAAATAAGGAAATGGTGTCCCGTAGGGCCCTCAGGGGCAGGGGCAGGGGCAGGGGCAGGGGCAGGGGCAGGGGCAAGGACAGTTAGGTGAGCGAGCACCAAATATGCAGTATGTGCTTTTTAGGGGCTCGTGTTTCAGTTGTGGAGAGATAGGGCACCGATCCTCTAGGTGTCCAAAGGTGCAAGACTAGTAGGGTTAGGGCGCACAGGGTCAGCAGGGACAGGGGCCTTTAGCACCGACAACGTCAGGTGCGCAGGGAGCGCCAATAACAGTACCAAAAGTGACCGCAGTGGATAGGTGCTATATGCTTCTGACTCGGGAGCCTCAGGCATCGTAGGACCCACGGCGTGGCTAGTGGATCAGTTCGGTACGTACTAATTTATTAGATATTTATATATATAGGTTATATATATATTGTATTTTTATTGTGGGGTACGTTCGGGTAGGATTGGTTGTATGGGTGCCCAATCGTGATATTTATAGGTAGATATATGTGAGCCTTATTTATTTTACGCGTTTAAGCTTCGTCGAATTTTAAGAACAAAATTCATGTGCTAGTGGGGAAGTATGTAACACCCGTAGATTTTAAATTATAATTAATTAAATTAATTCGAAATTCAAAAAATAAATTTTTTGAATTGAATTATTTTTGGTAATATAAAATATTGGATTTTAATTATGAAAAGTAGGATTTTAATTGGAATTGGGATCAGGGGTGAAATTGGGAATTTATAAACATATATACATATTTTGGGGCGTCCTTGGCTGGTTGCCAGGGGCAAATCAATTCGGCCTTATAGTTGAATCGATTCGGTTTGTGTTCGGGGCGACATATTGTTTAGTTTAATTAGAATTCTAATTCCACTAAAACTATAATTGCTTTCACTTAAAATTAAGTCATGGTTAGGATTTTTAAAACACTTTTTCATAAACTCCCAGAGTAATATCCCTATAAATTTTCATCTTCTTCCATCTATAAACCCTAGCCCCAAGCTTATTCAAAATTGAACTCGAAATTTGTAGGCTTAATTGGTGTGTTTTCTCAAGTTGGTGCAATAACTAATCTTTCTTAACTTTTCGAGAGGATTTAACCCGTCTAATCAGATTTCCTAAATGATTTTTTAGAAAGCATGAATGTCGCTATGTCGCCTAAACCTGAATTCATATGATTTTCTCAAAATAAATTAGCAACCTAGTTAGGAAAAATGAAAACGAATTTGAGGATATTTTTCTAAAAAATTCTTGATCAGATTTAATACTTTTAACCCTTGTGTTCTTAGGGTAGAGGCTAGATTTTTGGTAATATGGATATAGGTTTGCATGTAGTAATTGGATTTAAATGCAAACTATACTTGTTCAACCACACAGAATTATGTAGTCTTGGTTAAAATAAATTATTGTTATGTGCTTTATGTTTGCATGATAATAAGATTACATTTATTGCATAAAATTATTGGTATTAATTACGACGATGGATTTAATAAATTAATTTGAGATTAATTATAATTATATGAGAAATTGCGTAGTTGTCAAAGAATTGACTTGTGTGACTTATGGTGTTGATTATATTTATCATCGCGGGGACGAAGGGATTTTGAGTAGTATGCTCTCACCCTAATTTTGGAAATACTTGCTAGGTATGGGATTAGTGGGTAGGCCTTAGTTGCGGTTAAAACTTTCTAGGTATGAGACTAGTTAGTATAGATTTTTACGAGGGGATATTCTGGGGTGGGGCTAATTTTTGGTGTCGGTCAATTGATTTGGATAACCTAAATGCGAGATTAGGAAGAGATTAATTATAGAAATTCATCCTACAAAATAGGATCGGATGCGGTTGTCTTTTGGAGACCTCTAGGTATGGGACTAGGGGTAGGTTTGAGATTTATGCTCTATAATAGGGTGGGGCGAGAATAAAATAAATTAGAATGGGAATTAATACCTAAAATAATAAATAGGATTAAAATGGATTTATGGTGCGAGTATATGCAGGGCTGACAGTTAAACGGATCGACTGGCTATTGTGATGTGGGTGTGTGTGGCATCACGAGTATGTGCGGGCTGACAATGAAACGGGCTAACGGGCTATATTGATGTGTCGTGCTTGGAACCTCATGAGTATAGAAAGAACTGACAACATACGGGTTGACTAGTTGTAGTGAGGGGAATGGGTGTGATGTGTAGAACTTAAGCGTGCTAAGAGTGTGTGCATGGCCGATAAGGGGTCGACTTGCCATATTGGTATTGCACGAATTAAATTAATTAAATAATTAAAATGAGCAAGGATGAGAATATAGTTGTAAATAATAATGCTAATGGAATATTTGGGCTTACACTTTCGGGTGCTTTAATTGTGTGGGAGATAGTGGTAGTTTACGCTTATTCGCATTAATTAATTATTTCGTTTAAGTTAAAATATTCTATTGTGATATTTATTATGTATGATGCTACTGTCTGGGTTCACGGACCCTAATTGGGGAGAGTAACTAATATTCATGCAGTGGGCTCTTACCCATTGCCTTGACTAACATTTTAGGTTTAGCGCTGAAGTAGCTGAATATGAGTTATTGGAGATCTTTTGGAGGTGCAGATAGAGTTTATTTACTAGTTTCTTAGTAGTTTAGATTTGTTTTCCTTTCCCTTGAATTATTATTACGAAAATTTACTTATACATTTGGTGGGCCACTCGGTTTTACAGTTGTTTACAATTTTGATTCTGATACTATTAGTTGGATCTTTTTATCCGGATTTATATTCTTGGAGATTAGATTTATTTGGAGATTAGCATGGTGATGGATTTTTATTATTGTATGAATGGTTATTATTGTTGGATCGATTTAATTATTATCTTGTGGAATGAATTTTATATGCCCCATATCTATCATATGCTAAGAATGATTATTTCTTTAGTGACGCCCGACGTAGTCTAGCAGTGACAACTGGCCACCTTACTCGTCAGATTACGCAGTGTGTTATAAACGGGTATTAAGTGAGGGAGTTGCTGGTCGATGGAGGGTATCAATAGGTTGAGGTGGCCTAAGATGTGAGAAATGAAGGGAAGATATAAAAAAAGTTGTAGATTGTGTTTCGAGTTAAGGTAAAAATTGGTTATGGCACCACTTGAGAATTTAATTTTTGTATGTGTGTATGTAAGAGAAAGATATATATATATATATATATATATATATATATATATATATAGATATATATATATATATATATATAGAGAGAGAGAGAGAGAGAGAAAGAGATTGTTTAGTTCATAGTAAAACTATGTATTTTGTAATAAATTCATATTTATCTTTTTACAAATATGCTCCTTTTTTAATCTTTTATGATATTTTTGTGGGGGATGAAAGTTATGATTGGAACAACACATGTGGGGAGTGTATTTTCTCATGATTCGCGTGGGTCCCATCATGAGTGATTTCCATACTCCATTCACTGGAAGTCCCACTCGTATGGAGTAAATATAAGGATAAGTATTATCATCTAGGTTAAAAGTGATAGGGGAAAGTATACCTTAAGGGAAATTCTTACAATAAACTATATAAATATAAAGAGTGCCCTTAATGGGCATGTGAAAAATGGAGTGAAAGACCTCTTCCAAATTTCATTTCGTTGTCATAATTAACTTAGATTTTCTATTTGATAGTTTTAATTTTTCTCACCTAGTTGTATTTTTAACTAAGATTGCTAATTGAAGTGAATTTTAAAATTAGTCAAAATTAGGCTAAGTTTATTGAAAAACCTACTCACCCCCTCCAGCTTTATATGAGTAAACACACTTGCACAACCCTTGCAGGAAATTTCCAAAACTGTTTAGTTTTTATTTTATATTTTCACCCCTAACGCCCTATTTTCAAACCTAATACTAAGATTTTTAAAATTGGATCAAAGTCTTTGTGACACCCCGTAATTTTTAATAATTAGGTTGATCAAGTCTATTTATCAAAAGTCAAAGTATGTCAAAACAATTTAAATACTATCCTTATCATGTAATAAGAAACAAAGATCAGTAATAAACCACAGTAAAGATCAACATGAGAAATTCTCAAATACTTATATATAATGAATAAGAGTTAATTACATCACCTAGTAAAAACTGATACATACTAATTCTCTCAACATCAATTTATCTTTAACAACTAAATACAAATACGAAGAAAAAAGTAAACCTCGCATCTCTCAAAATAAAGTAAGTACATCTAAAAATAGGTACAACCCTTACATCTTCAAGGCTCTGTGATTAATGGAATAGAAGACAGTGTGCTCGAGTAAGAAACTAGGTCGGTGTTATCATCTAAAATTGGTATGTGGATTTTACATATCTTAGCTACTAAATAACAATAATGAAAAATAACAAATACAGAAATAACCACTACCAACTTGACAATTTGGGATTAATGGATATGGATGAGAAACAGAGAAAGGAAAAATGGATTAATGTGGTTCGACACAATACGGTGCCTACGTTCGCAAATGTAGTGCATATTTTATGCACTTCAATGGGAAATACCCATAAAAGGAATGATTACAAGCTCTCGAAGTTCTCTTTAGGGTTTTTCCTGTGGCTGTTAGGTAGAGTCTTTTTAGATGCCTAGGTTATGTGTCGTTGAGTGCTATTTATAGGTTGATTTCATAGAGAGAAGTGGAAGGGGTGGAATACCTTTATAAATTTGGAAGTTAAACCTTTCTACATTCTAAGAGGCGGCTAATGATGAGTTAGTTATAACTTACTAAGAAGGTGGACTATCATCTAAAATAATCCACGTGCGTACTAGTGTGAGTGTGAATATTCGTATTCTGTCACGTGACTCAAATGTGTGCCCTGACGAAGTCCATTAATGGTGTCAACTGATGTCAACAACCGTTTATCCAAACAGAATAATTATTGAGCTGACCAAAATTAGGCTTATTAAGGTGAGCCGAATACTTTCTGATGATAGGTGTTGCGATACTATTGGTCTTCCCAGTGTCCCATATTTATGGTACAATAAAATCCCCCAAGACTTTACTCATGGATGGAACCTTGTAGAAGATTCTTCAAAGTGTGGGATCTTCTAAGTATTTGCTAAGTGACTTGAATGAGTGAAGTGTTAAATACAAGAATATCGTTGACCTCCTAAAATCTGGTCGTCTTTAATTCTTCTCGACGCGTGCAAAGTAGAAATACTTGTAACATTTTCATTTATGTATTCTGCATTATAATGAACACCTTCACTTACGCTTGCTTTAATATTTGAAGTCAAATGTAGTTCCATTTCTTGTCCTCATGCATGCATGTGTTCAATTATTTGTGTTTCCTTCCCATTATTTGGTCAGGTAGATTTTAAGCCACCACTTGTGATTAGTGATGTGATCGCGTTAGTTCTAATTTTATGGGATCATGGTAGAATCTTGTCTACTTGCCATGAAGATTTACTAGCTATTTTGTATTGAGATAGGCCTGATAGTAATTTAGTCTTATGAGCACATGGTCGACTTATTCTGACCTGATCTCTCTTACTAGCTACCAGTTTTGGATGAACTTGAGTTGTCTTGACTTAAGTTCTACCAATGCTTGTCCCAGCTTATTGGTCATGCAAACGGATATTTTTATCACGACCATGTGTCAGTCTTTGTTACTTAGATTTGACCAAATATACAAGGATCTATCCCTATGTTAGTGAGCTATAGTTATATCTTATTATTCGTATGACTGCAACGGATTTCCCAGATTTGGTGCACTTGTTATTCTCGATCTTTCCTAAAGTAAAGATCATACATGAAGCAAAAGTAACTTCTTGTTCTTGATATGTGACGCGACTAAATAAATGTGTTTATAACGCGTGTGATTATGGCTCAAGTACAAGCCGATCGCTCAAGTAATAATTCGATAAATCAGGTGTCGAACTCAGCTACTAAGATGAATGCTTGTGATGGCTATTAAATAAGAAGATTAACCCTAACAATTAATTCACGAAAAGGAAGAACAAAAATTATTATGATGATACTATGTATTACTAGTACGAAAGCAATACAGATTAATTAATATAAAAGAAAGATAAGGTCGGAATACAATCCCCCAACCCTTAGTAATTTCACCAGATACAATACTAGTCGAGAACTAAATACTTAATTGAAACGAAGACATTATTTATTTCAAGTATTACATATATGAAGGAATGAACCCACACAGTACGTAATCAAAAATAAAAATAAAGTACGTGACGGGATGGTTAACATGCGCATTGCATTCTTAAGCACTCCGGTTACCTAGGAAAAACGAAGTTAAAAGTCCTACGATGGTTTCATTAACAAAACAACATGTTTGCAATTACTTATTTAACTCAAGAACTTATTTTTATATCCATGCAAACTACTTAGGGTTGGGTTCATGCATTCCAACCCTTGGAGACCTAGCCGGACATAATGTTACTAATGAAAGACATAATTTTAATGTTGCATGTGAATTTACACATTATTAGAACGTATATAAGCATGCAAGAATGAATAAACGATGCAAGAAATTTAGAAAAAATAATTAAGGGAAAAGATTAAAGGATCGAAAGACAACTTATATTGATTATTTTGCATGAAAAGAATCCACAAAGCATAAACTTGGTGCCAAAATAATCTCTTAGGTTCTTTCCTTTTTTTCTCCTCTCAAAACTAGGTTAAAATCAAAGTTAGATATGACTAATATTAGTTTACAATTCAATGAACCCATTTTTATTAGAGTCCTAAACCCATACAACTCTAGGTAAAATTTTAGAATAAATGAAAAATTCACGTTCAGGTAAGCTGAATCGGTTCTGGCGTGCAGGCGAACCGGTTTGTTGGTCAATTTTCTGAAATTCCTCTTTTGCCCCTGGATTTTCTTCTCGACTTCAAACGCGCATAACTTCTTCACCATAGCTCGGATTAAGGTGTCGTATTTCCAGTATTATTGTGACTTCAAGATCTTAAAATTTTTAGTTGGCCCCACTTTTTGATTAGGGCTGCAAAATTATGAAAATTCCCTTTAACTACCTTTCCTTGGTTTCTTTCACTATTTTGATTTCTCTCCCGTATATACTTGCATGAAATACCTGTAAACACATGAGAAATACTCGCCAAAGAGAGTTAGTAGCATAAATATGAGATATATCCTAGTTAATTATGATGCACGGGGTCATAAAAGGACCAAAATTAAGGGGATAAATATGAAATATATATGCTTAATCAAATCCCCATAACTTAGAATGCCGCGTGTCCCGAGCAATGTAAAAGAATAAGAGTATGAGTTAAGAAAATTTTCAAAAAATTTATTGGGATCGAATACCTCTTTCACGGGCAAGCGATTCCATTTAGCGTATGCAACAAGCCGTTAAACCCCCAGGCTACCCTAGTAGGACGAGTGGTGTCTCGTGAGGGTTTGTAGTGAATATACCAACACATTTTAATTTTTGACTCAAAGAAAGATTAAAATACTAAAAAATTGTATAACTTAAACGTCCCAAAATTAGTCATTGTAAATTTATACTCAATAGTCTCAACTTTTAATGTGTGTGCGAAGCCAAAAATTAAATCGCTAACTTTCACCGATTGATCATTATGTTACTTTTCGAAAATTCGTTTTGAGTCAATTTCTCATGGATGCACTCACTAATGAATCACTCGAAATGTGGCTAGTTCTCTCAGTGTATGTGATTTATAAGAGTAAACATAATGGAACATAAATTCACGCACACAAATTTGAAAGAAATAATTTTTTTTGGTGAAAAGATCTCATCATCGAAATACAGTCATTGGAAAAGGGGAAATATCCTATTTTAATCCGCACAAATTAATCTTTCTTATTACCTTTTCATGGCTTAGGCTCTCCACGCAGTAATTGATTTTGTCATTAGAACTCAATTAGGACTTTCTTGGGTTGTAAGGTGTATTGGAAAATATGAAAATGGTTGAGAAATTCGGAGTTGGAAAATTTTACTTACGATTTCTGTTAGCAATTTTATTCGGTGAGCATTTTTATTTTTCTTGCCCCTTTTTATTTCACCAATTGGAGTTACTTAATGGACTTTTATTTTCACAACTCCGGGCTAAATGGTTTTTTGGGTTATCAAATGAAATTTAAAAATTTCACTAGGCTCAAAATGGCTAGCAAAAGGGTAATTTTTTTATTACTTCTTATGGCTAATATTTTTGGGTAACAAACGATGGCCTGACGTCATTTATCTGAATTTTTAATTATTTTACCATATGCATCTCGAGATTTATTTAATTGTGAGATATTTTAACGCGTTTCAAGACAACATTTCGCTCATTTCTTGTAACCGATCAAAATAAAAGAATAGAGATCTTCAACAACTTTGCTAAAAAGAACATTGAGTTAATTTTAACTCGGATTGATTTAATTACTTACAAAAATAGATAGACTCAAAATCTCACTGGGTTAATTAATCTTCACACTTAATCGTAAAGTCATCAATTTTTGCTCAATTTCCATCTTTGGTCAATTTCGCTTTTGTGCATTTGATTTTTATAATTTGAGACTTCAAAAAAAAATTTGATTTATATTTTTGAAAAATATAAAATTTTATTTTTATTTATTTTGAAGAAAAATATTTTTGATTTTTTTTCAAAAATTTCAATTTGTTTGGGAGATTTTTGAAATTTTCAATTTTTTTTGGACTTTTTGACATTTTTCAATATTCTTTTTCGGTATTTTAAAATTTTGTGAAAGTTTTTAAAAGACGAACTTGTCACCCCCCCCTAACTTAGACTTTTGCATTGTCCTCAATCAAAATGACTAAAATTTATATAAGGGAAAATAAAAAGTGTGAGAATAAAACAAACAAATATTTAAAATGCAATTCTTTTTTCATTTCCTCTACAAGTTATTACAATGTGATAGAGGATAAATTACACGGTTCTTACAATGATGAAATGATAAAGCATAAAAGAACTGCATAATTGAACTCCAAACAAGTAAAGGGGAGAGCTACTTTGGTGGTGCATTGGAGGGGCCGAGCATAAATGGGTCGCGGGGATAGGAGTCATAGAAGTAGTCCAGAATTTGTGCATTTAGACCCACGTGGAGAGGATACATCTTCGATTGGAGACGCACCATCATGATCGTATCGCATTGGTAGGATTGGCGGTCTTCTTAATACTCGTTAATAAACCCTCCGAACCTCGCCTCTAAATCATCAATTCGAGGGTTAATAATCGTCGAATTGTAGGATCCGTCATCAAAGTCGGGCTTAAAATTGGGTTCCTCGCTTCATCATGCTCTTCCCCCTCCCTGAATGTTGTGCTCTTCTTCTTCTTCTTCTTCTTCTTCTTCTTCTTCTTCTTCTTCTTCTTCTTACTCCATTTCCAAATCCTCAACTATCGGTGGAGGGGGCTGGGCCACTCGCATTTGGTGCGCACTTCATGTGGTGGAAGATGTCCCAATTAGTTTTGGAAATTTGATATGCGAGTCAGGGCTCGTACCCCGGCGTCGTACATGATTTCGGTGATGGGAGCGCATAAAGAAGATCACCTTTACCATTTACTTCATATGCGGCATGGAGGATTTCTATATAGAAAAGTTGGGCAAAATTGATGCGACTCACCGTATCGAGGAAATGGTAGAGGAAGCTATCGTGGCGTTGGCAGACCACTGAGTCATTGGTGGTTTGAAGAATTATGCCACAAGTGATGAGGTGGGCGTAGCACACTGTCTTCGGGAGCCTTCCCACCGGGAAAGTATCTTGAATCCATTATTTATTCGGGGCTATGTGCGCTATGTAATCGAATTTAGTGCGCGGGGCTCTATTGTTCACACAGTCAAATTCTTGGGGTAAAATTACCCTTTTTGTACACATCTTTTGTTGGATAATAACAATGGAGAATGCGATGTGGATGTTGTCCATGAAGGCCTTGTGGAGGGTGGATGATTTTCGATCTAGAGTCGCATAGTAAAATCTCATATCCTCATCATATACCCAATCGAGCGGTGGGTTGAAGAAATTTCACCACCCTCGGCGATGGAAGAGGGCGGTGACCTCATCGGGCATCTCATCCCAATTGACACGACGCTCAATATGAATTTTTCTGGTGGGCTTAAGGTAAGTTTAGAGCCAATCGCGTTCTTGGAGGGAACATAAGTTGTGGTTGACCCCCTCGTAGAGGATGGTGGTGGAGTCGTATTTGCGAGCACAGTTGGTGCGACGAGGAGCCATGGAGAAATGCTTAGTGGAAGAGGCTAAAAATATAGAGAGAAAGAGAGGATGGAATTTGGAGTGGGGGAAAAATGGTGGGAATGAGGTGTATTTATAGGTGGGAATGGTTGGGAAATGGTGGGAAGGGGTGGAGGGAATGTAGAGGTGAAAAATATTGGGTTAGGGTGGGTGTTGGAGGGGAAGAATTTTTATGGAGGGAAGGTGAAGAAGGGGGAAGAAATTGGTGAGAATTGGTGGTAAATGAAAAGGGGGAAGGAATCTGCTGCAGGTCACCCGAACTGGTTTATGTGTGCAAGAGAACCGGTTTGGTCTGCGATTTGTACTCTAAGTGTTCCAACATCAATCTATCCTCTCTAATATATATAAAGCCTCCCTATACACTTCGAGACTCCGGGGCGCCTCAACCTTACTCTCGAAATGCATGTGAGCGCTCCCGTGCGTGAAAACCCAACGTGGTGCTCAAAACCTTCCTATCGCATGACCTCTACGGACCTATAAACTACTCTAAAAAGGACTATACTTGCTAGTGTATAATATTTACTCACCTCATATGCGTCGATGGTGCGATGACCTTTCCTCTAAACTAAGTCAACCACATAAATGGAGTCTGATAACAAAATTGTGTCGGCTTCCTCAACACACGCCTCTAGATATGGCTTTAGGAGTTGTCTATTCACTTTAAACGTGTCTCCTCCCTTAATCTTCTAACTCAACAAATCCATGGGGAAACACCTCTTTCACAACAAACGGGTCGGTCCACCACGAACGTAACTTGCTAGAAATAAGTGTAAACGGGAGTTGTATAGGAGCACTTTTTGACCCGAATAAAACTTCTTTTGACGGATAATTCGCTCATGCGCAAGTTTTATCCTTTCTTTGGATAATTTAGCGCTATCATACACATTATTGCGTATTTATTTCAACTCAATCAATTGAAGGTTGTGTGCCTCACCGACTTGATCCAAGTTATAGTTCAACCTTTTTATCGCCCAATATGCCTTATGCTCTAGCTCCACAGGGAGATGGCAAGGCTTGTCATAAATAAATAGAAATAGGGACATCTAGAGGGGGTTCTTGTATGCATTCCGATAAACACATAGTGCATCATTTAATTGAAGATACCAATCCTTTTGGTTAGGATCGACGGTCTTCTCTAGAAATTGCTTAATTTCATAATTTACTACCTCGGCTTGACCATTCGTTTAGGGTTGATACATCCTCCCAACCTTGTGGAGGATCCCATACTTTCTCATAAGTTTTTCAAACGACATATTGCAAAATTGTTTGCCGTTATCACTAATGATTGACTTCGGAGTTTCGAAGCGAGAAATTATGTGTTCTTGTAAAAACTTTATCACCACCTTATTGTCATTTGTCTTCGTAGCTATGGCCTCTACCCATTTGGACACATAATCTACCGCGAAAAATATGTATAGGAATCCAAAGGAGGAAGGAAAGGGACCCATAAAGTCAATCCCCAATAATCAAATATCTCGATGACGAGAATAAGGGTTAATGGAATCATGTCTCATCGAGTGATGGTTCCCATTATTTAACATCTATCGCAAGATTTGTAATAAGCACTTACATCCCAAAAAATTTTGTGTTAATAGAGGCCGCATTGAAGGATGTTAGCGACTGTGTTATTCGTCGAAAAGTTGCCTCCACAAGCTTTCGTTCGATAACAACGGATAATTCTAGGTATCTCGTCATCCGATAAAAATCTTTGGATGATTTGGTCCACGCAATACTTAAACAAATAGGGATCGTCATAGAAGAACATGCGTGATCAAGTTAGGAACTTATTTTTCTCTTGCAGTGTCCAATTGGGGGGAACGACCCCCGTAACAATGTAATTCATTATATCCACAAATCAGGGGAGAAAAGAGGTGGCGAATAATTGCTCATTGAGAAAGTATTCGTCTTTGGTTATGGGATCACTAGGTACGTCGGATGAAAGCCTCAACAAATGGCCGACTAGGACATTTTACTAATTTCTTTTCCTTTATAGAGAGACTGAACTCTTATAGGAGTAGGATCCACCCTATTAAGTGGGGGTTAACATACTTTCTAGAAAGGAGATACTTAAGAGTCGTGTGGTCAGTGAAGCATATGCTGGGCGAACCTATGCAGTAAGAGCGGAATTTGTCTTAGGTGTTCTTTCTCCGTGGTGGAGTAGTTGAGTTATGGTCCGGTTAACATTCGACTATCATAGTAGACGACGTGAGCCTTCTTATCGTTTCTTGGACCCAAAATAACCCCTATAGCATAATCATTCGCATCACACATAAGCTCGAATGGGAGGGACCAATTCGGAGCTTGCATAATGGGAGAGGACACGAGCATGCTTTTTAATTTTTTGAAAGAACTTTGGCACACTTCATTCCACTCAAAGGAGGCATATTTCACAAGTAGGTTACTTAAGAACCTAGAGATGGCACTAAAGTCCTTAATAAACCTCCAATAGAAACCCGCGTAGTGCACATCCTTTAGTGACTTATGTGGGGGAAGATTGTCAATAATATCTATTTTCGGCCTATCTATCTCAATACCTTTGGACTAAACTATGTGGAGAAGAACTACTCCTTCGGTAACCATAAAATGACACTTCTCCCAATTTAGTACCAAGTCCTTTTCCACACAATGGTCTAACATTTTCTCAAAATTAGCAAGGAAAAGGTCAAAAGACGGGACGAAGACACTAAAGTCATCCGTAAAAACCTCAAGACCCCTTTCGACCATATTGCTAAAAAGAATAAGCATGAACATTTGAAAGGTCGTGGGTACATTACATAATCAAAAAGGCATATGTTTGTAGGCAAATGTGAACGTCATCTTTTCTTCATCAGTACATCTACCTCGATTTGTCATACCCAAAATAATTGTTGAGAAAGTAATATCATGGGTGTTACTCTACTCACTCTAGAATTTAGTTGATAAATGTTAAGGGGATATTATCTTTCCTAATGTTGACATTGAGCTTCCGGTAGTCAATGAAAACGTGGCACCCGATGGTGGTATGTTGTGGAATAAGCTCACCCCTTGCATTTTCGACCACAGTCATTACCGACTTCTTCATGATGACTTGAATAAGACTCACCCACTTGCTATTCGAAATGGGGTAAGTTATTGGACTCGCCCGCATCCAATAACTTAATAATCCCCGCCCTGAAGACATCTTTTATCGTGGAATTCAACCTCCTCTACATCTCCTTCGAAGGCTTCACGTCCTCCTTGAGGTGGATTTTGTGGGTAAAAATTAGGGGACTTATACACTTTAAATTCGTGATGCTCTAACCAAAACACTACGGTGCCTCCTTAAAATAGATAATAGCTTACCATCTCGCTCTTTATTTAGGCTCGAGGAGACAATAGAGGAAAGTGTATCCACCTCTCCCAAATAAGCATATCTTACGTTTGAGGGAAGTTTCTTCAATTCGAGGGTGGGAAATTTCTCATCGGAGGGAACCGTACGTGACTCCTTCAGTGGTAATTACTCGAATCTAGAAACCCAATTAACATCTCTCATATCCCCATTTGTTGTACTCTCATCTAAAATCGCTCTCAACTTTCTCACCTCCCACTCGAAATCGGTGTACGTCCTGTCGCTCTCTATTCAAAATAAGGCACGCTCGTAGCGAATCCCCACTAAAACTTCCAGTGATGTGTTCATCTAGTACCTCCTCTATAAGATCCACCGCGTGAAACTCGTCCTCATCACCCAATGCTTGGCGATGTTGAAGATATTGGTCTCAAGAGTCATATTCCCGAATGTGAGTTGCATTTGCCCAATTTGAGTATTAATCTGAGCATTAAGAATGGGCGGCTTACGGTAACATGAATACTCGAGGGGGTAGAGGGCTCCGTGTCCCAAATGAAAAAATCTACCGAGAAGTAGAAAATGTCCACTTAGACTATCATGTCCTCAACAATCCCTCGAGGTATCTTCACAGTACGGTTCACGAGTTGGAGAGTTATTTTAGTGGGCTTCAGGTTCCCCAAACCTAATTGCCTAAAAATGGAGTAAGGGATAATGTTAACACTCTTCCCTAAATCTAATAAGGCTCTCTGGATGCGGTTCTCTCCAATGATGCACGAAATTGTCGCTGTACCCAAATCTTTAAACTTCGGTGGGAGGTCACTTAAAATAACAAAGCTCACATTTTCTGCTAGGAAAACATTCTTTTTAATCTTTAATCCACGTTTCACCATTAAAAAGTCTTTAAATAACTTTATATAGGCGGGAATTTTCTTTATTGCCTCGAGAAAAGGTAAATTAATCTTGACTTTCTTTAGCAGATCTTCACGGGAGGCTCCTTCAGAAGGAGGAACCAACCGTTGATGGAAAGAAGCAGAAGTGGGTGGTTTCACTACAACCTCGAGCCTAATAGTGTCAACGTTGTCACTCTCATTCAAGGGAGCATCTTTAGACTCTTTCGTGCCGTGTAAAAACTCCTTGTCTTTAAGCTTGTCGAGTGGGGGAGGTGATAAACCAACAACATTCCCACTACGTAGAGGGATAACGGCTTGACATTACTCTTTATTATCTTTGTAAGTAGAGTTAACACTATTTTGACCTTGGGGAGGTCTTTGGCCCTGGGCTGGAAACTTTCCCTTCTCTTGGACACCTAAGGATGATTACAACTTAAACAATGACGCTTTTAATTTGGCAAAATTTTGGGCATTTTGAGTGTTGATCACCGACCGAGTTTGCATAAATTAGTTCAAAGTGTCCTCTAAGTTTTAATGCGATGGGGTGATATAAGGCATCGAAGGTGGTGCTTGCATAGGGGGATATTGTTGGAAGTGCGGGAGCGGTGGTGGGGCAACATGTGAATTAGGATCCATCACTGCGTGTGGTTGCCAATAATTAAAACCAGGATGGTTCCTCCACGAAGGGTTATAGTAATTCGCGTGAGGGGCATTAAAATTCCCCTTAAAACTCTTAACGCTTCCACTTTCTCTTGAAGTAGAACTTTATAGGTGGGTATTGTCTGGCATTCCTTCATTGGAAGGCCTGCCTCATAAATCTCACACACCTCCTCTATCGATGCTCGAGTGGAGCCAACTATTTCTCTTCCTCTTAATTCGATTACGTCTTCCAATCTCTTGGAAAGTTGGTTGGTTTGAAGCTTCAACTCAACTTCTTTGTCCAAATGATAAAGTCTGTATGCAGAAAGAGCTGTGAAAGTTTGTTAATCCCGTGATTGAGTGTTTGGATTGGATGTGTCACATGATTGAGTAGTCTCGGCTACATACTTAAGGTGAGAATCTGCATCGTCCGTATCTAACCCTAGAAACTCCCCGGAGCACATGGTTTCAATGAGTTGTTTGGAACTTAAGCTTAGCCCGTGATGGAAAAAGGAGATAAGTTTCCACTTCTTTAAACCGTGGTGCGGGAATATATTAGGCAACTCATTGGAATGCTCCCAATATTTATTGAAAGGCTCATTTTCGAGGTGTCTACGAGTTTGAATTTGAGCTTTGATAGAATTGGTTTGATATGGGGGGGAATAATTTTTGGAATTTTTTTTCTTGCATGTCCCTCAACATTCCAATCGAGTTTGGTGCCAAGACCACAGCCATGTCTTGGCCTTATTCTTTAGGGATAAGGGGAACAGCTTGATGCGAACGACATCCGCAGTTCATGTTTAATCGATGAAGGTCTCGCACGCCTCATTGAAATCTTGAATGTGGAGGTAGGATTTTTTGACTCCACATCGTGGAATGTAGGAAGGATTTGAATCATACCATTTCAAAAATGAATCTTCCCCGTATTATACGGGAATATAATGCATCCCGGAGTGAAGGTTCGCTCGAGATATAAGAGGTCTCTTATGGGGATGTATGGTAACTCAACCTCACTCGTAAACTACCTTGATCCAACATTGTGCTCACACTAATAATATCACTTCCCTATCCAGACTCTTTAGACGTGTGACTCGTAATGGGGTTAGGTGGTATAGGAGGTGGAACCCCAAACTGTGGACCACGTGGAGTGTGTGGGCTATCGAAATTGTACTATACTATAGGATTTTTGTGAATTCTGGCAGGAGTAGACTGAGGAGTTGGTTGAGAATTTTTCATGTAAGGATTTGAGAGATTCTATTTTTTTTTAATTTTTGGAATTTTGATGTTTTTTGGCTATTTACGAATTAGAGTCAAATTTTGGATTAATTTGGTCTAACCTAAATGTCTACCTAATCCCTGGCAACGGTGCTAAAAACTTGACACGACTAAATAAATGTATTTTAATGCGTGTGATTACGGCTCAAGTGCAAGACGGTCACTCAAGAAATAATCCGGTAAATCGGACGTTGAACTCAGGGACTAAGACGAATGCTTGTGATGACTATTAAGTAAAAATATTAACCCTAACGACTGACTCACAAAAAAGGAAGAAAAAAAATGATTGTGATGAGACTATGTATTACTACTACGAAAGCAATGAAATACTATCTAAATTAACTACACATGCAACACTTAACAAATTACGAATGAATTAATATGAAAGAAAGATAAGGTCGGAATACAATCCCCTAACCCCTAGTAATTTCACTGGATACAAAAATAGTCAAGAATTAATTAAACCGAAGATTTTGTCTATTTCAAGTATTACATATATGGAGAAATGAACCCGCATAATATGCAATCAAGAATAAAAATAAAGTACGTGAAGAGGTGGTTAACAAGCACGTCGCATTCTTAGACGCTCCGATTGCCTAGGGTAAGCGGAGTTAAAAAGTCCTATAATTGTTGCATTAACAAAATGACACATTTCCAACTACTTATTTAACTCAAGAACTTATTTTTATATCCATGCGAATTACTTAAGATAGGGTTCATCCATTCCAACCCTTGGAGACCTAGCCGGACATGACATTATTAATGAAAGACATAATTTTAACGTTGCATGTGAATTTGTTCATTATTAAAACGTATCTAAGCATGCAAGAATGAATAAGTGATGTAAGAAATTTAGAAAAATAATTAAGGGCAAAGATTAAAGGAGAGAAAGATAACTTATATTGATTATTGCATGAAAAGAATCCAAAAATCATAAACTTGGTGCCAAAATAATCTCTTAGGTTCTTCCCTCTTTTTCTCCTCTCAAAACTAGGTTAAAAGCAAAGTTAGATATGACTAATGTTGGCTTACAACTCAATGAATCCATTTTTATAAGAGTCCTAGACCCATACAACTCTAGGTAAAATTTTAGAATAAATGAAAAATTCGCATTCAAGTAGGCCGAATGGGTTCTGGTGTGCAAGCGAATCGGTTTACTGGTCAATTTTTTGAAATTCCTCTTTTCTCCCTCGATTTTCTTCTCAACTTCAAATGCGCATAACTTCTTCACCGTAGATCGGATTGAGGTTCCATTTTTTTCAGTATTCTCGTGACTTCAAGATATAAACTTTTTAGTTGGCCCAACTTCCAGACTAAGGCTGAAAATTTACAAAAATGTCGTTCAACTCCCTTTCCTTAGCTTCTTTCACTATTTCGGTTTCTCTCCCGCATTGACTTGTAGGAAAAAACTATAAAGCACATGAGAAATACACAAAATAATAAATAATCTCTAAAGAGAGTTAGTAGCCTAAATATGAGTTAAACCCAAGTTTATTACAATGCACGACGTCGTAAAAGGACCGAAATTAAGGGGATAAATATGAAATATTTACGTCTAATTAATATGCCCTAAAGGGGAGATCATACATGAAGTGAAAGTAACATCTTGTTCTTGATATACTCCAAAGGCGAGAACATACATGCAGTGAAGGTAACTTATTGTTCTTGATCTGCCCTAAAGGCGAGATCATACATGAAGAGAAACTAAATTCTTGATCTTGATCTGCCCTAAAGGTGAGATCATGCATGAAGTAAAAGTAACTTCTTATTCTTGATCTGCCCTACAAGCGAGATCATACATAAAGTGAAAGTAACTTCTTGTTCTTGATCTGCCCTAAAAGTGAGATCATAGATGAATTGAAAGTTACTTCTTGTTCTTGATTTACCCTACAGGAGAGATCATACATGAAGTGAAAGTAACTTCTTTTTCTTGATCTACTCTAAAGGTGAGATCATACATGCAACTAAAGTAACTTCTTGTTATTGATCTTCCCTAAAGGGGAGATCATATATGAAGTTATGTGGTTACGGTATGTTTTTTATTTGTTGAGTTTTAATGTGTCACTGAGATTTTTTTAGCACATCTCCCCATACCGACATAAGCATAAACAAAATGATAACATTCATTAATAGTTTTTTTTTATCGTTGATAGCGTGTTACAAAATGAAAGAGCTTGAAAATGAAAAGACATTACATGTTAATTAATAATATTTCCTTATATGTTAGACATTTCAAGGGTTCTTGAATTACTTTCCTTCCAAGGTTTTAATTCTATAAGTCCCTGGTCGGACAATAACATAAATTCTGTATGGACCACGCCAGTTATGCCCCAACTTGTTCCCTTTCTGGATGATTTTTTTTTAACATAGTCTCCCTCCTTTAGAGTTATCGATTTTACTCTTTTTATGATAAAATTGATTAGTGTGATATTTGTATGATGTGACCCGAAGTACAACATGTTCTATGACTTCCTCCACTAGGTCTAAATCTAACCTTCTCATTAGGTTGCTATTTGGTGAGTTAAAAGTAAGAGTGTCGTGAATGGGTAGACCAATTTATATTGGGACCACTACTTCTGTTTCGAAAGCCAGCATATGGGGGTGTCTCCTGTTATCATCATTGGTGTTGTCTTGTAAGCCCAGAGGACACTTTAGAGTTCATTAATTTAGTATCCCTTAGTATCATCTAGATTTTTCTTCATTCCATCTAACAGAGTTTTATTCATCACCTATATTTGCTCATTGCACTATGGGTGACCAGGTGCTATTTGTAGTTTTTGGATATTTGAACGTATACGGTATTCTTCAAATACTTTATTATTAAAATGAGTTCCGTGATCCGTGATGAGGGCATACGGCATTCCGAACTGATAAATGATGTTCTTTCAGATGAAGTGAAAGACCTTTTCATATGGCATTTCCACCAAGGGCTCAACTTCTACCCATTTAGTGAAATAATCCACTATAATGACTATATATATAAACCTTTCTCTTATTTTTGGTAGAGGTCCAATCAGGTCTATAGCCCACATGGAAAATGGTCAAGGGGATGTGATCGTTGTGAGAGAAGGGCCCAATTTTTTTGTGTATTATGGCATATTTCCATCACTTATCCTATTTTCTTACGTAATTTGTGCAGTCTGCCTTCATGGTAGACCAGTAGTACCCTGAGGGGCTACTCATTTTACTAATGATCGATCAACTGAATGTGCTCCATAAGAGACTTCAAGTACTTATTTAATCAAGTTTTGGATGTTGGAGAGATGGACACATATGAGTAAAGAAATGATGAATCCTCTTCTGAATAGGTTTCCCTCTCAAGAACATATCTAAATGATTTATATCCGACTCTTATGGATTCTTTAGGGTTTGTAAGGAGAATTTCGGTCTCTAGGTATGCTCGTATTGGATCCATTCATGATGGCCCCAATTCTACCTCTAATATGTTGACAATCTTTTCGTTTGTACTCTGGTGCATAAGTATCTCTATTGGAACTATTCTTCTCAACTCCATATGTATACCAGACGCCAATCATGTAAGTGCATTTGCTCAGGCTTTTTTGACCTCGAAATTCTAACCATCTTGACCGCTGGAAATTCCGCTAACCATTCCTTATCTTTGGCTAAATATGTTTCCATAAACTCTCCTCTTATCTCATAGATTTCTAGAACTTGGTTTACAATGAGCTGAGAATAACTATGTGCCAATATCTGTTCGGTGCTAATAGATGAGACTAACCCAAATCCTACTAAGATTTCCTCGTACTCTGCCTCGTTATTGGATTCTTGGAACTAGAGAGTGGCAAAATTTTAGCACCCTTCTCCAAGATCAGTCAAATATGATAATATACATGGGAGAAAAAAATCCATCACATATATATGAGGACAATCGCTCATTGAATCAAGATTGGCTGGAGAGAAAAAGGTTCTAAGAGAAGTAGAGTGAAGCACCAAGAGAACCCACCCACTCGTTTCGAGGGGGGGGGGGGGGGAATAAAACTCATCTATGTTGTCCAGAAATAGATTAAGTGATTTCTTATGAGCCTTATTACGTCACCTAACTATGAGAGCAGACTGACTATGCAGTGAGAGGGGATCAGGGGCCTAATTGGGGATTTGTTTGAAGAGAAAACCCATTAAAACAAAGGAGTTGACAAACTTTACCACATCAAAGCGAACATGCGAGCATTCTATATTAACATCATTTTGATCTATCCAAGTATAAATGGATCCCAAAGTACGATAAGCGAGGGCATGCTCCTACCATGAGAAAGCCTGATAGCCAAACAAAGAAGTAGCATGCGGGGGTAATCATTTGGACTTCCTGGAAATAGAAATTGACTTAGAAACGTGACAAAGAAATCATCCAAATGGGTCCTTGATTGGAGTTTTGGACCATCTTGTCTTTTTGACATTTTAGTCTGGGCCTCTTCTTTAGGTAATGGTTCAAAGACTTTAAACTAGTAGCGTTGCCACTTCGCAAAAGAATTCTTACTCTCCCTAAATTGGGTGAGAGCAACATAACGAGTACAAGCTGCCAAGGCCTGGTGGATATATTGGTACATCTCCTTCTTGATGGAGTCCTCATAGCCATTAACGAATTCATAGTTCCCCAAGATGAGCAAACTAGTCATCTCATAAATTTTGTAACAAATCCCCCTCGCTCGTAATAAAGGTGTATCCATACTCCAACGAGAAAGTAAAATGTTGTAGGGGCTCATATTCTTGGCGATAGGAATGGATTTCAAACTATTAAGGGTTCGAGTCAAGACCAAACGCTCAATAATGGCATGCTAGGCTAGGACATTAATGACATAGTCAATCCATAATACCCACGCATCTGGGGCCCTTCCACAAACATCAATGTTCACATTGGAAAAAGGAAAGTCACCTCTATCCACTCAAACACTCAGGATAACCACTAATGTATCTTCAGACTCAGCAAATCCAAAGTGTGGTCACTGGATAATCTTCTCTATAAACTCAACTCCAAACCTCTCGAGTGAGGGCATGAATTCATCATCATTTCTAAAAAAGGGGTAAGGAAGTATACTAAGAAATCCCTTTTCACCCTACTTTCCAAAAATCGCCTTTGGCCTTTGGGAAAGGTAGAGGCACCACCCACAGAGGACTTAACACCACCATAAGTGGTAGTGATAGTAATATATGAAACCCCCATGGAGGAGGTAATAGAGGTGGCCCCGGTAGCCATAGACATGGTGACAATCACGTTGATGTGTAAGGAACCCAACAAAACCTCAATCACAAAGGTAACAGAGGTGAATGAAATGATCAAGTGAGAAGAAGACATTGATGCAGTTGATTGAAGAAGAAGTATATAAGGAAAGTAGATTTACTAAAACTCTGCAAAAGTCTTTTAGAGTTTCTCTCTAAAATACAGAAGCAAATGGCAACTGAAAGTTTGAATAATAAAAGAATATAGGTATTTATAAGGCGTAGGAATGCACACTTGGAGGTTCAAAAATAGGGATAATCATTACCCAAAATCATAGAAAAGACTGACCAATACAACACGTGTCTCCTCAAGACACTAAAAGACATCCTAAGGATGGATCCTATAAAAGAACATTAAATACTCACAAAAAGCAATGATGATTAATAAGGGAGTCTCCTCGAATTATTACATATTCCTTTTCGTATAAAACTATTATTTTTTAACCCAACATAACACTTTTTCATGAGGGATGTAATGTAGAGGGGCATTCATTCAACCCCCTCACAAAGACTAAGTTCGATGCGAGTAGGCCCAAAGCCTGAACAGAGTAATGATGGACAAGCAGGCCCAAAACAGAAGTAAACAATATTGAACGAGCATGTCCTAATCGCGAGAAAACCCATAAATTGTCATAAAAATACATATATTGGATGAGCAGGCCCAAGACAGGAGAAAAGAAATGATAGACGATCAAGTAAAAAATTGTGAGCAGGGCAAATAAGGCCAAGCCAATGAGGGGATGCCATATGAGAAGACCCAAGTCAGCGAGGGGTGCTCTGTGAGAAACCCCAAGTCTTTTCAAGAATGATGTTTATATAAAATAATATTTATTAACACTTTAGTTATTTGTACATAGAAGTGCTTAGCAAGAAGCCTTAGCCGAGCAAGTAGAGGTCGAGCGGATGGACGATTGGGATCTCTTGAGAGTTTGAATTTAGAGGCTGAGAGGCAAGTCTCGTTGAGCCAGTTAAGTCTTAACCACTTCAATAACCTAGGAAAGAGATAATACTGAGATAAGGGACCCAAGAGGTCACTCACACACTCATAAACATTTTCATAGCTCATACCTCATAAAATAGGCAAGTAGTCAAGGTACTACTCGTAAATTTATTTTAAACTATAACATTAGAGAGTGGCCCTCAAGGCCGCCCATTAGTTTTCAAAATTATTTACCAAGTAAGGTTTGAAATATTCACAAAATTGTACTTTTGGGAAATATGCCCGACATATTTTATTTATGACTTTGACAACACCAGATGTCGCCTGTCAGAGTGAACAACAACAAACAGCAAAATAGGATAAAAAGTACCAATCAAAATTATTTATTTCTCCTCAAGAAATACGAGTATGCCATCCAAAGGGTCGGGGTAAGAAAGAACCTAGGTAGAGCATATCTCCTCACCAAGAATACCACGCGCGGTTAACAACGTACATGCATCATCAAAATACCGCCTAGTACGTCCCCCTATGAGCACTCATACTACATGGTATGATTTTCACATAAATCATACAAGTATTCATAACCCTACGCAACCAGGATAAACAAATAAGTACAATCCTACACAATTAGGTCAAACTACAATTCTAAACCCTACTCAATTGTGTTAAAATAATGTCTCTTTTATTAATAGTTAATACGTGTGTTAACTATAACTGGTTATAGATAAAATAGCCCGACTACCCAAGGCTCTCAAATCTATACATCACCACCCCTAACTCATAAAATCAGTCACTTTATATAATAACTTACATATTCTAGGTTTTACTAACCTATTTAAGACTCTCTTAGGATATACAGAATCCTTAAATGTCTCACGATATTAGTAACTATCCGAATCATATAACCAGATACTCTAAGCCTCCAAGAAAACTTAGAAAAATACATTATACTATTGGATTACTAAAATAATACCTCAGGTCTTGAATTAATAAAATCCAATAAAAATAAGACTAAACTTCCAAATTAGACAAAATGTCATTCGAACGAGATTAAGACCTCGCTCAAATGAGAATACCCAAGACACTCAAATAATATTCCAAAATCATTCAAACGAAACCACCCAAGTAGTTTAATGACCTCTAGTTTGGTTATAACGAGATGATCTCATTCGAACGAGAATCCCATCTCATTCGAACGAGATCCCCATCCCATTCTAACGACATTGACGCATGTTCTTTCTTTTTCCACTCTTAGAACCACCATTAACAATCTCAAAACCTCTAACCAATCTCAAACCCAACCTCCTTTAGATATATACGGTCTACAACAACAATACTAACCTAAATGTTCATATTTTAAGTGATTAAATCAAGGTTTATTCATCAATATCAGCTTTTAGGTAGAACCCTAAGTTTAATAATCCAACAAATTGTACTCATGGATTCGAATTTGAGGGGCTTTTAGAAAATTCATTAATATGATACAATATATAACAATCTAATCAATATTACAAGGTCAATTCATCAGATTTCTCATTAAACTATTCTAGTTGATTAATGTGCAATTAAGATTTAATTTCTCAATTAAAATTTTCAAAACTGGTTTTATAAGATCAAAATTATCTTATAATCATAATAGTTCAGAGTCCAATGAACTACTACCATAACACAATCCCAATTAGATTTTCAGACTATGTAAACTTGCCTTCTCAAAAATAGATGAATTGAAGCGCCCAATTCCTCCAAATACCATCCCCCCTTGTGTGCCTCTTATCTTAGTATATTAGGATTTCCCTAAAAGCCTATAAGGTTTTTAGGTTATTTCTAATGTCCTCTTAACCTATCTTCCCACGAAATTGCCATAGGCACCATATGGGCCTCAACCCAATGAGACTAAATACCACTCCAAATGATCCAAAACTCTACCCAAGCCATATACTACCTCAATAGACTTCAATCCCCCTATTTTAGGTAAAAATGAGCATTTAAGATGTCCCAACGATCCACACGAGACATGTCAATTTTTATTGAATTGGTTATCTCATTAATTTAAGTTATAAGTCAGTACGAGTCAAATTAATTACAAATGAACTATTAATTCCATTCGAGTTGGTATTATAAGAAACTACTTCACAATACTTGGAATCAGATACCAAGGGGATAATCCAAACAAGAAAACCCTCGACACCGAGTTCCTGACTATTCCATAATCTCCTATAATACTGAGTCACTTCCCATATTTAATTAATGTATTACCTTGTTTTAATTCTGATTTCACAAATGAATTATATAACAAATATAAAATATAAAGAGTGACATCCTATGCTATAACAGACTAATATAATTGATTCCACAATTAAAATAACGTACAAAAAATATGGAGTATTACAACAAATTATGAATAAGTAATCGCCCAAGCCTAAATGATAAATAAGTTTGAAATGAGCAGATCCAAACAAAAAAAAGACATGGGATGTGCGTGGTTCGATAAGTTAACTATATCCATGGAGGAGATGGAGAGACGTTATAATTATGATGAGTCTAAAATGTGTGAGAGATTTTTTAATCCATTTTCCACATGCCCACCTAAGAAGAGGCTCTTTATATGTATATAGTTTTTTTATGACATTCTTCCTTGAGGTGGACTCTCCCCTATCATTTATCAACTAACTTATTATACTTATTATTAGATTACTCCATGTGAGTGGTAATCACTAATGGTGGGAACCATGTGAGTCATGAGAAAATACATGCTCCACATGCATTGTATCGACCTTACGTTTTATCTCCCCAAAAATACCATAAAAGATAAAAGAGAGGGATATTTGGAAAATAATGAATATTTATTAGAAAATACATAGTTAACCACGAACTAAATAGTAACTCTCTCTCTCTCTTTCTCTTGAATACATGCATATAAAAATTAAATTCTCAAGTGGTGTCGTTAGAAACTCTTTTCTTATCTAGAAACACAATCTACAACTTTCTTTTGTCTCTTCCGTTCATTTCTCACTCAAGCCACCTCAACCTCTTTCCACCCTCCTTCGACTTACACCTCCCTCACTTAAGACATGTCATATATTTATGACCTAATTGTAGGTTGTGGGAAAGGGAACAGTTTCAAGAAACCATAAATTTAACATATAACAACCCCAAATCTACTTCAATTTTTTCTTCTAACCCCCCAAATCGAGAAACTCGAGCCCGCAGCTTACTAAAACTATAAACCCTCTCATCGTCCTTATCGCTTTTAAAATATCGTTAGACTAAAATTGTAAATTAAATAGGATTTTAACCTGAATTTAGCACAAGATATTATGTGTGTGTCTGTGTGAGCGCGTGTGTGTGAGAGAGATAGAGGGCGGGGGGGGGGGGGGGGGGGGTGGTGGTGATGGTGGGTTACACAAGCGGTGGAGTTAAGTTAGATTTAAAATTATATATGCGTAGTTATGCATATACAAAAAGAGAAAAATACTAAGGAGTGAAAATATCTTATTTAGGTAACAATTTTTGCTGCATGATTAAAATTGATTATTAAGTTATAAAAGGGTTATTACATTATATGCGCCACTTTCAATTCGTTAGATGGTTTGCACGGTTTCTTAGATTGAGTGTGTCTCAATTATGAAACTTCTATATTTGAAATAAAACTCGTAGATCTTCAAAAATTAAATGAGATAGTAACACTCATCTATAATAGTTAACAAATTTGTTATTTAAAACATCTACGTAAAACTATGGAACATTTGCACATTATACTAAAATTGCAATTGGAACTTAATATAGTCATTAGAATTTTCAATTCTTGAATCATTTTCTACACTTTTTTGGATTTCGTCAATGACCAAGACATCGTTAGTTTATTTCTATCTTCTACACATAATTAAAGTTTAGTCCATACTATTATAGATAATTAGATTTTAACTATAGACAACTTGTCATTCTAGTCATTATAACTGTCTATTGGTGGAACTGTAAAATATAGATGGCATAGACTAATAATTAATTTATTTTGACAACGATATTTGATCTAAATTATGGAACCAATAAGATAAATTTCCAATCAGTTTAAACTATTATTGTTTTCTAAAACCCAAAGTAACTTATAGAAACAACTCGTTCAGTTATGGGATTCACGGGTTGAGACTTTGAACTAATTTAAAAATTCCTAACATTATGTTTGAAAATTAGTGGTTGTGGGTGAAAATATAAAATAACAACCAAACCATTTTGATGTCAGGGGTGTGCAAGTGTATTAACTCATATAATCCTAGTGGGGTGAATAGGTTTCTTAATAACCTTAGATTAATTTTGACTAATTTTAAAATTCTCTTCAGTTTTTGCAACCCTAATTAAAAATACAACTAGGTGAGATGAAGAGAGGCATGTAAATCTATAATTAAACCTATCAAATAGTAAATCTAAGCTAATTTTGACAAAGATTAACTAGATGAAATTCATAAGAGATTTTCCACAACATTTTTCACATTCCCAATAAGGGTGGTTCTTTATATTTATATAGTTTATTATGAAATTATCCCTTAAGGTGGACTCTCACCTATCACTTTTAACCCAAATGGTAATACTTATCCTTAAATTTACTCCATACAAGTGAGATTATTAGTGAATGGAGTGTGGGAATCACTCATGGTGGGCCCCATGCAAGTCATGCCGATATGTGTTGTTCCGATCGTACCTTTTATCCCCCACAAAATATGATAAAAGATGAAATAGGGGAATTTTTGGAAAACTAAAAATATTAATTCATTACAAAATGCATAGTTTAACTATGAACTAAATAGTAACAGTATCTCTCTATCTTACATACACACACATACAAAAACTAAATTCTTAAATGCGGCCATAACCAACCCTCATCATATTTAGAAACACAATCTAAAACTTTCTTTGACCTCTTCTCTTCATTTCTCACATCTCAAGCCACCCTAACCTCTTCTCACCCTCCATCGACCAACACCTCCCTAACTTAAGACCTGTCCTCTATTTATGACATAATTGTAGACTGGGGAAAGGGAACTCTTAAAAAAAACGCATATGTAACATATGACTACACTAAATCTACTTCAATTTCTCCTTGAAACCCCCCACCTTGAGAAATTTGGCCCTCCACCTCACCAAAGTTATAAATGTTCTTGTCATCCTTATCTTTTTTAAGATCGCACTACACCAAAAGTAACAATTAGATATAATTTTAAACCTGATTTTAGAAAAACCCATTATATGCGTGTGTGTGTGTGTGGAGAGAGAGAGAGAGAGAGAGAGAGAGAGAGAGAGAGAGGATGAGGGTTGATGGTGGGTTACAAAAGCGATGGAGTTATGTTACGTATTAAATTATATGTGTAATTATGCATTTAAAAAAGGATAAAAATGTAAATGGGTGAAAATATCTTATTTAGTTAACAATTTTTGCTGAATGATTAAAAATGATGATTAATTTATAAAAGGGTTATAACATTATATACAATATATCTTATTTAGTTAAAAATTTGTACAGTTTCTTGTATTCAGTACCTCTCCTTTATAATACTTCTATATTTGGAATAAAACGGGTAGATCTTCAATAATTAAATATGATAGTAACACTCAACTACAATATTTAACAAATTTGAAATTTAAAACAGGTACGTAAAACTATGGGACATTTTATCATTATACTAAAATTTTAATTAAAACTCAATATAATTATCAGAATTTTCAATTCTTAAACATTTTTCTACAATTTTAGGATTTCAATAATAACCAAAAGATCCTTAGTTTATCCCATTTATTCTACATATAATTAAATTTTATTTCATACTATTATGTATAACAAGATATTAATTAGAGGCAACTTCGTCCTTCTTATCATCATAATAGTTATCGATGGGACTGTAAAATAGAGAGGGTGCAGAATAATAATTAAAATTTTGATAACAATATTGGTAAAAAAAATGGAACCGAGAAGCCAAATGTCCAAAACGTTTAAACTATTATCATTTCTTAAATACCAAAGTAACTTGTAGAAACAACCCATGCAACCAAGGGTCTCATGGATTGAGACTTTGACCTAATTTTGAAAAACTTAGTATTAAATTTGAAAATTGGGTGTTGGGGGTGAAAATGTAAAATAACAACCCAACAGTTTTGAAAATTGACCTCAAGGGTTACTCAAGTGTGTTAACTCATACAACATGGAGGGGTGAATAGGTTTCTAACTAAACTGAGACTAATTTTGAATAATTTTAAAATTCTCTTCAATTTTAGCAATCCTAGTTAAAAATACAACTAGGTGAGATGATGAGAGGAATTTTTATTACAATTCAAACTATTAAATAGAAAATATAAGGAAATTATGAAAAAGATTAACTAGATGCAATTTACAAGATGTATTATACCCCATTTTTCACATGCCCACTAAGGAGCTCTTTTATTTTTATATAGTTTATTATGAGATTCCCCCTTGAGCCTCTTACCTATCACTTTTAACCTAAATGGTATTACTTATCCTTATATTTAATCCATGGGAGTGGTATTATCAGTGAATGGAGTGCGGGTATCACTCATGGTGGGCACACACCCAACTTGTGTTGTGCCGACCCTACCTTTTATCCCCCACAAAATATCATATAAGATAAATGAGGGAAATATTAAGAAAATGATAAACATAAATTTATTACACAATACATTAACTATGAACTAAACAGTATCTCTTTGTCTCTCTCTTACACACAAACACATATAAAAATTAAATTCTAAAGTTGTGCCATAACCAAATCTCACCTCATCTCGAAACGTAATCTACCACTTTATTTTGTCTCTTCCCATCATTTCACACATCTCAAGACGCCTCAATCTCTTCCTACCCTTCCTCAATCAGCACCTCCCTCACTTAAGACCCATCCTCTATTAATGACATAATTGCAGGCTGGGGAAATGAACACTTTCAGAAAAAACCTCACCTGTAACATATGACGACCCCATGTCTACTTCAATATGTCCTTTTAGCCCCCCCCCTCGAGAAATTTGATCACCAACCTCATCAAAAATATAAACCCTCTCGTCATCCTTATCTCTTTTAAAATCTCACTACACTAAAAATGAAAATTAAATAGGATTTTAAACCTAATTTTGGCACAACATATTTTGTGTGTGCGCGTGTGTGTGTGAGAGAGAGAGAGAGAGAGAGAGAGAGAGAGAGAGAGAGAGAGTGTGTGTGTGTGAGAGAGAGAGAGAGAGAGAGAGACACAGAGAGAGAGGTGGGTTCCAAAAGCAATGGAGTTAGGTTACATGTTAAATTATATATGTGTAGTTATGCATATGCAAAAAGAAAAAAATGTAAAGGAGTGAAAGCATTTTACTTACGTAACAATATTTGTCACATGATGAAAAATGATGATTATGAGAACACACTATATATTGACTCACTTGAGTCTGCATATATAGGAGTTTCAACTAGTTTGGATATCTAGACAAAATAGGCTAGAATAGTTTGAGAACTCCATCTCTTTAAAAGTACAGACTCCTTGAAGAAATCCAGTCCAAGAAGAACTTCAAAGGGAAGTTAATTATAACCCTAAAACCACAAATAGGACACTTGAATTGCATCCTACATATTAACTATGCGCTTTAATGGTTTTTCAACACTTGAAATCTTTTTAAAATCAATTTAATTCCAAACAAATCAATTTATATAATTTTAAACAATTTTTATATGATTTTTGAATTATTTAAAATTTGGTTTTAAAAATGTTGTGGGTATAAGTTGTATTTCAGAAACTTATTTTCTATACAGATTTTTTTCTTGGGTAGAATCCGAAAGTGCTTAAGAGTTGGAGGTCGGCCTTGTAAATATTTTCAAAACACGCGTTTTAAATCTCATCTGGTGCGTACTCGTGTTGGTTTCCCAACGACGCGATTTGTGTTTTCACTTAGACACAAAACGCATATACCATCTCAGCCCTTGGATCAACTTCATCAATGATCTGCATGGCTTAAGAGTCAAACCGTATCACCCAAGCCTTAACCAATCACAGTTATTTTAATCCACCGCTTGTGATGAACCATTAGATCTTAGTTAATCCATTTAGACTCGATCTCAGCCGTTGGATTGATGTTGATATTCTCGATCCTTCTACGCTTAGTATAAAAAGGGATCAACCCTCAGCATTTTGGAAATTTTTTCACTTCGTTATTTCTGAGAGAAAAGAGAGAAGAGAGAGAGAGAAGAGAGAGAAGGGAGAAGAGAGGGAAAGGAAGAGAGAGCGATTAACACAAGAGAACCCTAAGTTTTTTTCGTGGTGCAAACCTTCCTCCCAAATTAAAACACCAATCCTAAATAGTTTCAAACACTATAAAACCCATCTTGTGAGAGTTAGATCCTCCTAGGGTTTCTGTGTTGTTAGTTGTGTGTTTTTCTTGTTGAAGACCTCTTCAAAAACGTTGAATCTCTCAGAACTCATCTCTAAGAAAGATTTAAGTTTCATTGTTGTAACTAAGTCTATCTAAAAGAGAACATCTCACGTTTATGTTTTTATTTATCTTTTTCGATCTAATATCTTAGATCTGATCTGTTTCAACTAGTTTTTGAAATAAAATCTTTTTGTTTCAAAAATAATTTTGAGATCTAGTGAGTTGTGTGTTTCCAATTTTTTATTTCATATTTTATGAAATAATGGTGTACAAAAATAACAGGAACACAAACGAACTCGTGCTAAAGTTTTAAAGCGTTCAGATTTGAAAAATAGGTTTTAGATACAAACTTGTTGAATCAGTCCTTGTATGTTAAGTCTGAATCTGATTTGATAAAGTAGACTTCTAGTCTATCCTGGATCTACAATTTGAGGTTTATAATTTAAAAAATATTTTCAAAACCCAGAAATTATATATGACTTTGAACCATCTTTCGAGAAAGTTATCCTTGAGATCTGTGGTTATATAAAAGATCATGAAGTCTTTTCTTAAGAAATCAAGATTCAGAAATAACTTTCATATTAGAACGTTTGTTATTTGTTAGGAAAGTTTGTATAAATCTTGAGAGGGTGAGTTCCATGTTTGCATGTAGTAACACATCACAAACACATTCTCACACGAACACTTAGACACTGTGATTCTGTCTGAGATTCTTGTATTTGAAAGAGTTGCTGGAATCAGAATTCAAAGAGAAGGAAATCAAGGAAAAGACAAAGAATCAGCAAGAAAAGATCAAGTTCCAAGTCAGAATACCTTTGGAGTGGAAAATCTCATATAGGTACATTCTGAACTTAGGTTAGGATCTTTGTGGTTTGCTTAAGTGTTGTAACCTAATTTTATTCTAGTGAATTTTTATTTTGTGTTGTAGAGGGCAACGTGGATGTTTCCCTTGTTTAAGGGTTTTACCACGTTAAAATTACTGTGTCTATTTTTTTGAATATTCTGAACTATTGTTTTGATTAGGACTGAATGGTAACATTAGTAGATGTTTATTAAAAATTAAACTTAAGGTAATCAACTATCGAATTTAATCCATACGTTCAGAAAAAGCTTTTACAACACATCTTGTGTTATTTTCGAAAAGAATTTTGCCCAAAAAGTTTATTCGGAGTTTACTCAACTTATAACTATTTGTTATTAATCTAGTAAACAAAAGGCTTTTAGTATTAAGACTATTTTTTAATTGGTATCAGAGCAGGAACACCTTTAGTGATCTTGA
This sequence comes from Sambucus nigra, assembly GCA_949130495.1. Classification (NCBI taxonomy): domain Eukaryota; kingdom Viridiplantae; phylum Streptophyta; class Magnoliopsida; order Dipsacales; family Adoxaceae; genus Sambucus; species Sambucus nigra. Next base: position 443,960,963 of record OX422220.1, on the reverse strand, counting down.
AACTTGAGAAATTATTTTCGAAACTTATTTCTGAAAATCTCCGAGTATGGAAGAAAAATTTGAGAAGTTAGGTAACCTATCCAGACCACCAATCTTTGATGGTAAATATTTTTCGTACTGGAAAGTGTGAATGGCTTCTTTCATTTAAGGAACCCTGGGTGATGAAGTCTGGGAAATGATTGAAACAGGGTTTGAACATCCTACTAAACCTACCTCTGCTACTGATCCAACAAGGATTAAGAAACTTCTTAGTGAATTTACTAAGGAAGAGAAAAAACTGTCTCTTGATAATAACAAAGGGAAAAATGCCATCTTTATGTCCATAAATAAATATGAATTTAAAATAATATCCATAGGTTCCACTTCTAAAGAGGCATGGGACACTTTAGTAATTGCTCGTGAGGGTGGTGAACGTGTCAAAGCTGAAAAAACCCAAATGCTTATTCAACAATATAACACCCTGATTAGGAATGACAATGAATCATTTGATGATTTCTACATATGGTTAACTCATATTTTTACAAAATTTCATGCAAATGGTATAACCTATAGTAGAAAATAAATTGGGTCAAAGATTCTTAGGTCATTGCCATCTAAATTTGACAACAAGAGATATGCTATTGAGGAAATGAATGACCCTAATATGACTCCAAAATTACTTAGCAGTAAACTTATGACTGTTGAATTGGAACTGGACTTTAAAAAGCAATTGACCAGATATACTAATAAAGCCTCTAGTTCAAATGTTATGTTTTCATCTAAATTACCAGTGCCTAAATTGAACTCTACAGACTTTGACACTGACTGTCTTAAAACCTGTGATTTGGAAAACCTTGACAATGAAATAACTCTTATGAGTAAGAATTTCAAGAAGATTTTGAAATTAAGAAATGTTGTAGCCTCTAAGCAAAGCAAATCAAATTATCAAGGTAATTAATCTCATAGACCACATGACAGAGACAATACCAAACACACTTATGACAATAGGAGGAATTATGACCCCAACAGACCCAAACTTGACATAAAAGATGTTAAATGTCATCGTTGTGGAAAACTTGGTCACTATGCTAGTAAATGTTCAACCAGTTTTAACAACAACAATAACAAGGCCAATATGTGTAAAACTTGGGACGACTCTAGTGATTCTGATGAGGATGAAACTTAGTCAACCCAAGTCAATGAGTACTGGATGTATTTCTTTTCTAAGATAATATATAATGACGATGCTTGCCTGCCTGCTCATGAACTTGATATGCTTGTTGATGCTGTTAATGATCCTTATGATAATTATGCTCCTATTACTGCTGAAAAATTGTGTATGAGTCAAAGCGAGAATGTTGATGATGAATTGAACGTGTGCGTAAGTAAAGAACCTATCAAAAATATAGGGGCAATTCACATGATGCACATAGTGAGTCTGATGATGATCTGCCTAATTTACATGAATTGTACACTAAAACGGCTAAGAAGAGTGCTCGCTTAGAGAAAATGATAAAAACCTTAAGTGATCATATCGATTTACTTAACCAAACCATTAGGAAGAACACTGAAGATTATACTGCCCAATGTGTTGCTCATGAGACTGAGATTGAGAATTACAACTTGAGAATAAATTTTTTGATTCAAAAGAACCATGAATTTGAGCAAAAACACAAGGCAACCCTTATTGAACTAGAAAAGTCAAAGCAAAAATTTTCAAATGTTTTTAAAAAATGTTAAAACTTTGAAACTCAAACCAAGACTTATGAAAAAATTGTTACTGGAAGCACACTTGACTCTGAAGATAAGTCTGGCCTAGGATTTGGAGAAATAGTGCATACAAGTAAGACAAAAGTTTCTCCTAAAAATTGGCTTTTATAAAACAAGGACAAACTTCTCAAAATATTCAAAAAGGTGAACCTAGTCTCAATATCTCTCAGTCAACACATAATCAGTACAATCAACAGTTGAAACCAAAATATCAAACCAAATATGTTTGTCCTTCTTTTAGAGACCAAAGATATAATCCTAAACCTAGTAATGAATAGACAACTGTACCCAATAGATCCAAGCCAATTTTTAAAGACTTTAGTAAGAAAGTCAAGTCCTATACCCATTAGTACTGTTACTATTGCGATATTTTTGGACATACTCTAGATGAGTGTTTCCAGATAAGGACATACACTCCTACCTACCAGAACTTTAACTGTTCTAAGAAATTCAGAAATACTTATATACTTCCTAGACAGACCATAAACAACTCTAACTTTAAAAAGAAAAGGGAGGGTCCAAGACTAAGAAAAAATCATTTAGCAAGACCCCTCAAACCTTTTCTAAGTCTAAAGGCGATAATTTTTTTAAAACCAGGCCTATTTGGATTAGAAAAGATGATTTACTATTCCAGCTCAAGTGCAACATTGTCATTTCTTCTTTAAAGGCACAATCCACTTCAACTGGATGTTATCTAGACTCTGAATGTTCTAAACATATGACCGGGGATGAAACCAAATTGAATAACAAGACAAAATTACTTGGAGGTAGTGTCATGTTTGGAGATGGTGTTTCATCTCAGATCATAGGTAAGGGAACATTGAGTGAGGAAGGGCTTCCTAAACTGAATGATGTTCTTTTAGTTAAAGGCCTTAAATACAATATCTTAAGTATATCACAATTTTGTGATTCCAATCACTCAGTTGCATTTTCTAAAAAAGATTGCAAAATTATTGATGAAAAGATTAATTGTATTTTAATAGGAAACAGAACCCAGGAAAACTGTTACACAGTAATCTCAAATTCTAAATCTTGTAATGTTGTCATATTAGTGGATTCTGATCTACGACACAATAGATTGGGACACACAAATTATGATAACCTTAGAAGATTGAGTTCCCAAGAGATAGTTAGAGGTTTACCTAAAATTAAAAATTCTTTTACTCCTGTATGTGGACCTTGTCAAGAAGGAAAAATAAGTAAATCCCCACACAAGAAAGTTAAAGATTTCCTTACCAGTAAGCCTCTAGAACTTATCCACATGGACCTCATGGGTCCTTCAAGAACTGTTAGTTTCTATGGAGGCTCTTACATCCTAGTTATAGTGGACAACTATACGAGATATACATGGGTAGCTTTTATGAAACATAAATCAGAAACCTTCAATGAATTCTTAAGAATCCTCTTGAAAATTGAGAATGAGAAGGATACCCAAGTATGTCGAATTAGGAGTGATAGAGGTGGAGAGTTTAAGGACTCTGAAATATCTGAGTGCTATGTAGATAATGGCTATAAACATGAGTTTAGCTCTCCCAAAACCCCACAACAGAATGGTATAGCTGAACGAAAGAATAGGACTTTACAAGAAATGACTAAGGATATGTTACATGCTAAGAATCTCCTTAGACACTTTTGGGTAGAAGCTGTCCAAACTGAGTGTCAAATTATTAATCGTATCTACCACAGAAAAAAATTCCAAAGAACCATCTTATGATTTATGGTTCCACAAAAAGCCAATCTTAAATATTTAAAATCTTCGGTAGTATCCGCTATATCTGCAAAGATAGAGAGCATCTTTCAAAATTTGATACCCGACGAGAAAAGGGAATTTTTCTTGGATATTCCCAAAATAGTAGGGCTTTACGTGTTTTTAACTATAGAACCAAAACTATTATGGAATCAATTAATGTAATTATAGATGACACAAGTGTTAGGAGTAGTGACCGTTAACCAGTAATATTTGATGAGGACGAATTTATTTTTTCCCCTGTTCCTCAAGATGATACTGATTCACTACCACCTGAGAATCCTTCTGTACCCACTTGGGTTTCTAAAGATCATCCCATTGAACCAATTGTCGGTAATCCTTCGGAACCAGTTAGAACTAGATCTCAACTTAGCAAGTGGCACAATTTTCTTGTTTTGTTTCTCTTGAGGAACCTAAAAATGTTAATAATGCCCTTGCTGACTCTTTTTGGATAAATGCTATGCAAGAAGAGCTACTCCAATTTAAGAGTCACGATGTTTGGAATCTGGTTCCTAGACTAAAAGATTCAAAGGTTATTGGCACAAGATTGATTTTTAAAAATAAAACCGATGAAAATGAGGAGGTCATTAGAAATAAATCTAAGTTGGTTGCACAAGGATATTCCCAAATTGAGGGAATTGATTTTGACGAAACTTTTTCACCCGTTACACGTAGGGAATCAGTTCGTCTCCTCCTTGAAATATCGTGTCATATGCAATTCAAATTATTCCAAATGGATGTTAAATCCGCTTATTTTAAATGGAATTTTGTCTGAAGAAGTTTACTTATAACAACCCAAAGGTTTTGTTGACCCTGTACACACGGACCACGTCTTTAAGCTTAAGAAAGCTTTATACAGTTTGAAACAAGATCCTAGAGCTTGGTATGAGAGACTGTCAACCTTCTTAGTGTCTCATAATTTTGTCCGCGGCGGAAACGATCAAACTTTATTTGTTGGAAAGGAAAATCAACATGTCTTAATCGCATAAGTATATGTGGACGATATTATTTTTGATTCCACCTGTCCTAAACAAGTAGAGAATTTTTCTAATATCATGCATACCAATTTTCAGATGTCTTTAATGGGTGAACTACAATATTTTTTGGGTTTACAAGTAAAACAATGCAGTGATGGTCTTTTTATTTCTCAATCCAAATACGCTGCAGATTTAGTTAAAAAATTCATCTTCGAAAATACTAAACCTTCTAGAACTCCTATGAGTACTTACAAAAACTTTTTAAGGATGATATTGGGAAAAGTGTAGATCCCACCCTTTATAGAAGTATGATAGGGAGTTTGCTGTATCTTACCGCGTCTCGACCCGACATATCCTTTGTCGTGTGTATATGTGCTAGATATCAAAGTAATCCTAAAGAATATCACTTATTATGTGTAAAAAGGATTATTAAATACATTAAGGGTACTCTAAAATTTTTGTATTTGGTACTTAAATGATATGACTAGTTTTATTGTAGGATACACCCATGTCTATTGGGCCGGTTGTTCTGATGATAGTAAAAGCACTTCTAGTTCTTGCTACTACGTAGCCAATAATCTTGTTGGTTGGTCGTGTAAGAAACATAATTGCATTTCATTATCTTATGCTGAATCAGAATATGTAGCAGCTGGTAGTTATGTGCTCAATTACTATGGATTAGACAAATTCTTAGTGATTATGGTCTCATAAAAAAAAAATTATCCATGTTTTTTGATAACCAAAGTGCCATTAATATTTCCAAAAATCTTGTATTGCACTCTCGAACTAAGCACATTGAGATTCGACATCACTTTATCTGTGACCTTGTCGAATTAAAAGATCTCATTATTGTATATCTGAACACTCAAAAATAGCTCGCAGATCTCTTTACAAAACTATTAGATAACATTCGTTTCGAGTATCCGCGTACTGCTATAGGCACGATCACTCTAAATTAATCTCTATTTTCTTTTGTGCTTCATACCCCTTCTATATTTGAGAAAAATTGGGGGAGAAGATCTTGAGTATTGTTTAGCGATTTTACTATCTATTCTTGTTCTAACTCAACTAATATGCCAAAATTTAGCTTTTATCTTGTTACAGTCATTGCAGACCCGTAGTACCTCTTGCTTATACTTTGTAGGGTATTGGTTTGTATGTAGTTGAGTAATGTATTTTTTTTGCCTTATTTTTAGTTCTAGGATGGGAAAGGGAAGTTAGAAATTTTTTGTATAGGACCTATAGGATTTCTTTTTATTTTGACCCAAGAGTAGTGAATACTTAAGGGAATTTCGTCTCTAATATCAAAAGGGGGAGATTAAGAACAAACTATATATTGACCCACTTGAGTCTGCATATGTAGGAGTTCCAACTAGTTTGGATATCTAGATAAAATAGGCTAGAATAGTTTGAAAACTCCATCTCCTTAAAGGTACAAACTCCTTGAAGAAATCTAGTCCAAGAAGAACTTCAAAGGGAAATTAATTCTAACCCTAAAACCACAAATAGAAAACTTGCACTACATCCTACATATTACCTATGTGCTTTAATGGTTTTTAAACACTTGAAATCTTTTTAAAATCAATTTAATTCCAAATAAATCATTTTATATAATTTAAAACAATTTTAAAATAATTTTTGAATTAATTAAAATTTGGTTTTAAAAGTGTTGTGGATATTAATTGTATTTTAGAAACTTATTTTCTATACTGATTGTTTGCCTGGGTAGAATTCGAAAGCGCTTGAGAGTTGGAGGTGTGCCTTGTAAATATTTTCAAAACACACATTTTAAATTTCATCTGGTGCATACACGTGTTGGATTCCCAATGATGCAATTTGTGTTTTCTCTTAGACATAAAATGCGTATACAATCTTAGTCCTTGGATAAACTTCATTAACGATCTGCATGCGTTAAGAGTCAATCCGTGTGACCCAAACCTTAATCAATCAGTTTTAGTTTAATCCACCGCTTGTGTGACCCATTGGATCTTAGTCAATCCATTTAGACTTGATCTCAGTCGTTGGATTGATGATGATGTTCTCGATCCTTCTACGCTTAGTATAAAAAGGTATCAACACACATCATTTTGGAACTTTCGTCACTCCATTATTTCTGAGAGAAAAGAAAAAGTAGATAGGAAATAGAGAAAAGAGAGAGAAGGGAGAAGAGAGGGAAAGCAAGAGCGAGAGATTAGCACAAGAAAACCCTAAGTTTTATTCGTGGTGCAAACCCTCCTCCCAAATCAAAACACCAATCCTAAATAGTTTCAAACACAACAAAACCCATCTTATAAGAGTTAGATCCTCCTAGGGTTTATGTGTTGTTAGTTGTGTGTTTTTCTTTTTAAAGACCTCTTAAAAAACATTGATTCTCTGAGAACTCATCTATAAGGAAGGTTTAAGTTTTGTTGTTGAAACTAAGTCTTTCTAAAAGAGAACATCTCACGTTTATGTTTTTGTTTCTCTTTTTAGATCTGATATGTTTCTTCTAGTTTTTGAAATAAAATCTTTTAGTTTGAGAAATAATTTTCAGATCTAGTGAGTTGTGTGTTTCCAATTTTTTATTTCATATTTTATGAAATACTGGTGTACAAAAATAACAGGAACAAAAACGAACTCGTGCTAAAGTTTTAAACCGTTCAGATCTGAAAAATAGGTTTTAGATACAAACTTATTGAATCAGTCCTTGTATGTTAAGTCTGAATCTGATTTGATAAAGTAGACTTCTAGTCTAGTTTGGATCTACAATTGGAGGTTTACAATTTCAAAATCCAGAAATTGTATATGACCTTGAATCGTCTTTCGAGTAAGGTATCCTTGAGATCTGTGGTTATATAAAAGATCAAGAAGTCTTTGCTTGAGAAATCAAGATTCATAAATAACTTTCATATTATAACGTTTGTAATTTGTTAGGAAAGTTTGTATAAATCTTGAGAGGGTGAGTTGCATGTTTTCATGTTGTAATACATCACAAATACTGTCTCACATGAACACTGTTCTGTCTGAGAATCTTGTATTTTAAAGAATTGTTGGAATCAGAATTCAAAGAAAAGGAAATCAAGGAAAAGACAAAGAAGCAACAAGAAAAGATCAAGTTCCAAGTCAGAATACCTTTGGAGTGGAGAATATCATGTAGGTACATTCTGAACTTAGGTTAGGATCTTTGTGGTTTGCTTAAGTGTTGTAACCTGATTTTTATTCTAGTGAATTTTTATTTTGTGCCGTAGAGGGCACCGTGGATGTTTCCATTATTTAAGGGTTTTACCACGTTAAAATTCATGTGTCTATTTTTTTGAATGTTCTTAACTGTTGTTGTGATTAGGACTGCATGGTAACATTAGTAGATATTTATTAAAAATTAAACTTAAGGTAATCAACTATCGAATTTAATTCATACATTTAGAAAAAGCTTTTACAACACATCTTGTGTTATTTTTGAAAAGGGTTTTCCCCAAAACGTTTATTCGTAGTTTACTCAACTTATAACTATTTGTTATTAATCTAGTAAACAAAAGGCTTTTAGTATTAAGGTTGTTTTTCAGATTAAGTGATAAAGGGTTATTACAATATATGAGTCGTTTTAAAATTTTTAGATAAATTGCACAATTTCCTGGATTCTGTGTCCATCATTTATGAAATTTCAATATTTGATATGAAATTGGTAGATCTTCAATAATTAAATGTGACAGTAACACTAAATGACATTGCTCAACAAATTTGAAATATAAATGTGAGCAGAAAACTATGGGACATTTGCTAATTGTACTAAAATTTGAATTAGAACTCAATGTTGTTATCAGAATTTTTTGTTTTTGAATTTTCACTTCCTAAATTTTTTTCTACACTTTTAGGATTTTGTTAATGACCAAAACATCCCTGGTTTATCCCATATATTCTACATATAATTGAAGTTTAGTTCCCACTACTATATATAATTAAATATTAATAAGACACAACTTAGTCATTCTTATGATTACAATCGTCTATTGTTGGGACCGTAAAATATAGAGGGAAAAGATTAATAATTATGTTTTTTGACAACAATATTAGATCTAAATTATCAAATCGAGAACATAAATATCCAATGAGTTTAAACTATTATTGTTTCCTAAAAGATAAAGTGACTTGTACAAACAACTCGTACAGTCAAGGGACTCACGGATCGAGACTTTGATCAAATTTAAAAAATATTTGTATTAAGTTTGAAAATTGTGCGTTGGTGGTGAAAATATAAAATAACAACCCAATAGTTTTGAAAATTGCCTATGAGGGTTGCTCAAGTATGTTAACTTATATCAACATGGAGGGGTGAATAGGTTTCTTAATAAACTTGGCCTAATTTTGACTAATGTCAAAATTCTCTTCAGTTTTAGCAATCCTAGTTAAAAATACAACTAGGTGAGATGATGATGGACATGTAGATATATAATTAAACTTATCAAATAGGAAATCTAAGTTAATTTTGACAAAGATTCACTATATGGAATTTGTAAGAGGTTTTCCACTCAATTTTTCACATCCCCACTTAGGGGGGCCTTTATATTTATATAGTTTATTATAATATAATATTCCCCCTTGAGGCTCTCCCCTGTTACTTTTAACATTTATGGTAATACTTATATGTATTTTTACTCCATATGAGTTGTATTATCAGTTAATGGAGTGTGGGAATCACTCAAGGTTGGCCCCACATGAGTCATGAGAAAATACAAGGCTCATATGTGTTGTGCTGACCCTACTTTTTATCACCCACAAAATATAATAAAAGATAAAAAAGGGTCACATTTGGAAAACGATAAATATGAATTTATTACATAATATATAGTTTAACTATGAACTAAAATCTCTCTCTCTCTCTCTCTCTCTCTCTCTCTCTCTCTCTCTCTCTCTCTCTCTCTCTCTCTCTTACAAACGCACACATACACAAATTAAATTCCCAAGCGGTGCCATAAGGAACTCTTACCTTATATGGAAACACAATCTACAAATTTATTTTGTCTCTTACCTTCATTTCTCACATCTTAAGCCACCTCAACCTCTTCCCACCCTCCCTCGACCAACACCTCCCTCACATAAGACCCTTCCTCTATTTATGACATAATTGTAGGTAGGGGTAAAGGAACTCTTTCAGAAAACCCAACATGTAACTTATGACGACTCTAAATCGATCTGCTTTAATTTGTCCTTGTAACACCCACCTAACCGAAAATAATAACCCTCTCGTCATCCTTATCTCTTTTAAAATCTTGATACACCAAAAACAACAATTAGGTAGGATTTTAAACCTGGTTTTGGTTGTGTGTGCATGAAAGAGAGAGAGAGAGAGATGGAGAAAGAGGGAGAAAGAGAGAGAGGTTCAGTGGTGGTGGGTTGGGAAAGAAGTGGATTTACTTTACGCATTAAATTATATATGTGTCGTAATGCATATACAAAAATAGAAAAATGTAAGTAGTGAATCTATCTTATATAGGTAACAATTGTTTCATCATGATTAAAAATTGTAAGGAAAAATTTCCAATTGAGTCAATTTATTAGCGTTGGCTTAATTTCGAACAAAACTAATTGAGTCATAGGATAGAAAGTCGTTGGGTCCTTCCAAGCCAATGATGAATTAGTTAAAGACCTAGTGGCCAAGTCTAAAGTGAAGATATCATCAGTGTCAATTTTTGTGCCATGTTTATCGTCATCAATATTTTATTTTTCCCAAGGTATGAATGCATTTAATATATATAGAGGCTTGAATATTTTGGGTGTCTTTTTATACATCTTTTATCAAAACGACTTTATGTTTTTATCAGAAATTTTTTAAAACTTTACATAAGAGTTTTTGGGATTTTAAAGAAAAAATTTTGAGTTCTTAAAGTTGTTCGAACGAAATTGGGATCTCGTTTGAACAAGATTCCTAGGTCGTTCGAACGAACATTCTAACGAGATTCGTTTCATTTTTCTGAAAGTTAGAAAGGTCGTTAGAATGACATCATTCGAACGAGGTTATTAAATGAGATTTGTGCCCTTTTCAACTTTTTAATCTCATTAGAACGAAGTCATTCAAACGACATCGAAAAGTCGTTCGAATGACATCTCAGTTTTTGTCAGTTTTCTTTTTTAAATTCCCATTACCCCACTTTATTTTTAGTAGTTTTAATTTTTTCGAGAACAGATTTTTTGATAAGATTTTTTGGCACTTTCCAAGAGATTTTGAGAGAAAAATTCTTTATCCAAAAAGTTCCATTTGTGTTGTTGATTTTCAACGGTTTAATTTTTACCAAAAACACAAGTTTGCACCCATAATTTATTTTGATCCAAATCCCAATAGTTATTATGTTTTGAGATCATAATTTTGGCACCGAGTATTATTCTCTACCCAAAAGAGGAAGTTTCCTACGGAGGTGTCTGTGTTTGGTTATTCGTGGTGTGCATACGGAGAAAGGCTTTGTGTATTGTTGTCGGTTGATTTCCTCCATTGGTGGATTCTGAGACTACGGTGGATTCCGGAGTTATCAACTAGGCGAAGGTGGAAGTAAGAAGAAGCGTCAAGGCTTGAGAGTGAGTCGAGTCGAGGAAGTAAGTCTTTTGTCTTATCTTTTGTAAAACCATACCTAGTGGATTTGTGGCTGGGCCGTCCAAGTTTTTCCCCATTGCGGATTTTTCTCTTACATCACGGTCTTATGGTTGTGTATTTACTTTTTATCTTGAAAAAATACCTAGATGCATGATTAGCTTAACATGATAAAAATTGGTTTAAATCGCAACTTTAGTGTAATTTGGTTCTAGTTTAAATTTGGGTAATTTTAGTTTAATTCAAGTCAACTAATTTAATTTGTAAATATTTGTAAGGACATTTTTCTCATGTCCAATATGTTACATTTATGTATGTCGTACGCCGCTACATTTGGCACGTCACCTCACGATCTCACATGACGGCCTCTATCCGAATTCCGGGAATCAAGCATTCAACATCTCCATTAATGTGTCCCACATCTGCCTCAACGACTTCACGTTCCAAGATTTTAGGGACTTAATGCAAGTGGTACGCAAGGGAAGTCAAAACAGTGAAATAAGGCTTGATAGGGAAGTTCAAGGGAATTTTCGTAATTTCACATCCATAGTTCGGAGGTCTGGTCAACTGGAAAGTTGAAGAGATCGCCGCAACGAAGATACTGGAAGAAACGGCACCTCAATCCGAGCTACGATGAAGAAGTTATGACCTTTTGAAGTTGGAGAAAATTCCTTGAAGAATGCTGTTTTTTAACTCCATACCAGAATGGTACAACCAAACCGGTTCGGTGTACCCCAGATGGGGTTCGGTGTACCTGTACGCTGATAAGATTTTTAGAGTTTTAAAAAAGCGGAACTCTTCATATTTTTTCCTATAAATACCAACTTGGGGGGAGTTGTTTTGCAAGACTTTAGAAGACGTTTTTGAGAGTCCAAATACCTCTAGTCTTCATATTTTTTGAGTCCCAAGACTCATGTTTTGATTCACACAATTGCCAAACCTTTGTGAATCTTTTTGGTAACCCAAGAACACATCTTGTGTATTTGTTTAGCCTCTGTGGAGAAGGTATCTCCATACTTTGATTGGTGGATACCGAGCGTAGTCATTCTACGTGTGGACGAGCCGAAGACGACGAACCGACACCTGGAGGGTACTTTCGCTGTCTCTCGTATCTTTGAAGGTTTTCTGAAGGCACCGTGCAGTATAGTCTTGTGGGCGATTATCAGGATTGTATGTAAGTCAAAGGTCTTGTTAACTTTTCAAAGTGTTATAAAAGGCTTTTACCCGGAAGGGGTTTTTTTCCTCAATTGCTCGTCTTTATTTTACCATGCATGGCTTGAATGATTTATCTTGGTTAGATGCATGTGTAGGGGCTGTTTTAATAGACTCTAATTAAATAAGTGTGCCATCGTATTAATTTGTGAATCGAATCGATATCACACGACGTTTTCAAATTGGTATCAGAGCGAGTTACGCTAATTTATCGCGTGATCCTGATTTTTCAAGGATTTATGTTTTTGTGATACAATTTGACTTCTCACGTCGTCAAATTGGTATCAGAGCAGGTTACGCTAATTTATTGCGTATTCCTTTTTTCGCAAAATCGTGTGATATTGATTTTTTTGAAAAATTTGTTTTATGAAAAATCGCAATTTTTCAATGGAACACACATTTAATGAGGAGCATTTTTTTTGAAAAAGTTCACGACCACGCTGAAAATTTAAAAAGTTTGAATTTGAAACTTTGCAAAAGAATTAAAGTTTTGGAAAAAGAAAATTCTCTCTTTAAAAGCAAGATTGAATATTTGCAAGCGTTTCAAACTCAAAATGATATTTGTCGTGAGCACTTTGGTAATTTGTGTACTGATTTTGATTCTTTGAAAATTGCCAAAAAGAAGAGTGATGAGAGAGTCCTAGTTTTAGATGAGGAATTGGAGGACTTAAAAAATTCTAGGGTTCCCGTTTGTGCCGTCAAGGATAAAAAATTAATCGATGATTTTACGGCACGTGAAAAGACTCTTAGGGATAAGTTTGTTTTAATTGAGAGGGAGCATGATAAACTGTTAAGTTTAATTGATAATTTGAAAAAGAAATCCCTGTCTTTGGAAGAGTCTAATTCTTTGCTTGAGTAAAAAATTTTGAAGTTAAAAAATGATTTGACAGACTCAAGTAGGTTTGATAGTGATGGTAATGGCTCATCTTGTTCTCATGCTTCTAGTGCTAAAGCCAAAACCATTATTTGCTTTAGAGGTTCAACTAAGTCCAAGGATATTAGAAAAGATCACACTTTAGGTGTCATTCCACCCGTTTACGCATGTTCATATTGTGGTAGGAAAGGTCACCTTAGGCGTTTTTGTTTTGATCTTGAAAAAAATCCTAGGAAGTTTATGTCTAGTGTTCCCGTGGTTTTCAAAGCCCCCACACGATTCAAATCTATTTGGGTTAGAAAATCACTTTTAGAAGCACTAGATTTTAGACAAGTTGATTCCCGTTTGCTTGCACATGATTCTTCTCTTGCCATATCATATAGATGATTGTGTTTGCATGTTTGTCATACGCTAGTTATGCTTTTTGATATATTTTTGCTAGCGTTGTGACATGTACTTTTTGTATATATATATATTTTTTTTAAAAATTTTGAAAAATACAAAAAGATTTTTTTTTGTTTGCACCGTTTATGGATGAACACTTAGGATGACCGAGTCACAACATCATTCCATTTTTCATGTGACTATTTGATAGTGTTTTGAGACAATAGGTCAATTCATCTATGTGCTTTATAATGTTTGGAGTCATTAAGATGTAATTACGTGTTGCTTCCTACATATTTGACTCATATTTCCTTTATTGCACACATGCAAGAATTTGTTTGATTATTGTGCTTGTCTTATCACATGTTGGTTGGGTGTTTTCACTTCAATCCTGTCCTTAAAATGAACCAAGCGCGATAAATTTTTATAAGGAAATTGTGCACATAAAAACCGTTTTGTGAGATTGTGTGTTTTGTTTGATAACGGGGAGGGGCTGCGAAAGGTAATCATCTATCCTTTGCGCAAAAGCCACCGTTAAAAAGGACCTAAAAAATTGAGGAATTTTATTATCCGAGGTCCAAAGAGGTTAAAAGAGCCCGAAAAAATTGAAAGGCAATAAAAAGATATTCATGCCAAAAAGGGGCCATTTAGGTTTTTGCACCAATTCTCCAATGTTTGAGAATTTAGATTACCTCTAAAAGAATATATATATATGAGGGAGTTTGGTTGGAGGATTTATAACGGGTTTGCACGTCCTTAAAATTTTTGAAAATGCGCTATATAGTTTTGGACGTTATTGGTGTGAAAATCATTTGACTTTGATTTGTTGATTTGCATAAAACGATGTCATCTAAATTCAACAAACGTTTACACTTAAGGATACCTTTGATGTTCATTCGTTAGGAGTACACGTATGCATCGTGCACATATGATTGATTGAGTTGATTTACCTATCGAATGTGTTCACACCCATTCATTCCATTTCCATGACTTGGTTGTTTGAGTCTAAATCCATGGTGTGATTTTTGTTTCATATTTGTTCATATTGGTATCTTATTTTTGTATGAAAAAATTTGAAAAAATTCAAAAATAGTTTGTGTATTTTTTTGAATACCGTGACACCCCGATTTTGCTTATTTGATTCATTCTTCTTATTTGTCTATTTGGGGACATCATAAAAAGGGGGAGAAAGAATTATCTTATTTTGGGGGAGTTTTAATTTTAGGAAGTTTCGAGATTTGACGTATGCTTATCATTTATTGGTATCTATGTTTATCTCATATCAAACTCGATACGTCACTTGGTATTTTTTTCTTTATCTCATGTGTGTAGGTACTACAATGATGATCTCTGAATTGCACACCCTGATGAGAAAAGATTTGAGATTCCTGAACATTTGAAGAACAAACGATGAAGACTATTCATTTGTACCTTTTCCAGTTTTGGGTTCATGGGAGGGTAGATTTGTATAGGCAATTTCATATTTGATAATTCGGATTTTTTATGTATGTACCGGCATAGACATAGGGGGAGATTTGTAAGGACATTTTTCTCATGTCCAACATGTTACATTTATGTATGTCGTACGCCGCTACATTTGGCACGTCACCTCACGATCTCACATGACGGCCTCTATCCGAATTCCGAGAATCAAGCATTCAACATCTCCATTAATGTGTCCCACATCTGCCTCAACGACTTCACGTTCCAAGATTTTAGGGACTTAATGCAAGTGGTACGCAAGGGAAGTCAAAACAGTGAAATAAGGCTTGATAGGGAAGTTCAAGGGAATTTTTGTAATTTCACATCCATAGTTCGGAGGTCTGGTCAACTGGAAAGTTGAAGAGCTCGCCACAACGAAGATACTGGAAGAAACGGCACCTCAATCCGAGCTACGATGAAGAAGTTATGACCTTTTGAAGTTGGAGAAAATTCCTTGAAGAATGCTGTTTTTTAACTCCATACCAGAATGGTACAACCAAACCGGTTCGGTGTACCCCAGATGGGGTTCGGTGTACCTATACGCTGATAAGATTTTTAGAGTTTTAAAAAAGCGGAACTCTTCATATTTTTTCCTATAAATACCAACTTCGGGGGAGTTGTTTTGCAAGACTTTAGAAGACGTTTTTGAGAGTCCAAATACCTCTAGTCTTCATATTTTTTGAGTCCCAAGACTTATGTTTTGATTCACACAATTGCCAAACCTTTGTGAATCTTTTTGGTAACCCAAGAACGCATCTTGTGTATTTGTTTAGCCTCTGTGGAGAAGGTATCTCCATACTTTGATCGGTGGATACCGAGCGTAGTCATTCTACGTGTGGACGAGCCGAAGACGACGAACCGACACCTGGAGGGTACTTTCACTGTCTATCGTATCTTTGAAGGTTTTCTGAAGGCACCGTGCAGTATAGTCTTGTGGGCGAATATCAGGATTGTATGTAAGTCAAAGGTCTTGTTAACTTTTCAAAGTGTTATAAAAGGTTTTTACCCGGAAGGGTTTTTTTTCCTCAATTGCTCGTCTTTATTTTACCATGCATGGCTTGAATGATTTATCTTGGTTAGATGCATGTGTAGGGGCTGTTTTAATAGACTCTAATTAAATAAGTGTGCCATCGTATTAATTTGTGAATCGAATCGATATCACACGACGTTTTCAATATTCATGCTTGTTTTGTTTAGCATATTTAGAACTTGAATTGAAATAATTTTCTTTAAGTGGAAATTTAATTATTTGTTTAGTTTAATTTAATTTCAGTTTAATTTTGAAAGAAATTAAAATGAAAAATTTGTTTAGAAATTAAAATTTGGAATATTGTGGGAACCATCTCGTTTTAGATTTAAAAATTGTGGTATCAAGAGCATATCATATAGTAATCTTTGAAATCACATTTTCTAAAATGGTGATTACGTTATAAAGGGTTATGACACTATATGCGCCACTTTCAATTCGTTAGATGATTTGCACAATTCCTTGAATTCATTGTGTTTCATTTATTTAACTATAATATTTGAAATAAGACTAGTAGATCTTTAATAATTAAATGCTAAAGTGACACTTAACTAAAATAGTTAACAAATTTGAAATTTAAAACGTGTATTTGTTTAGTAAACTAAAATTTCAATTCGAAATGAATATAGTTATCACAAGTTTCCATTCTTGAACTTTTTCCTACACTTTTAGGATTTTATAAATGACCTAAATATTGTTAGTTTATCCTATATATTTTACATATAATTAAAGTTTATTTCGTATTATTATATATAATCAGATATTAATTAAAGAAAATATGAGTACAAGAAATATCACAATAAAGATTAACAAAAACAATCATAGAAACAAAATATAAAATCATACACACTATAATGATATACGTGGTTTGAAAACTTGCCTATGTCCACGGAGAGGTTACTGTTTTATTATAGTGTCTCTCAGTGCTTAAGATTACTTCCCTTTGCCCCGGGTCGGAGTTTATAATTTATAGATGATAATACTAAGAGATTAATATGTATAAGGAACTAAATTTACACACGAATAATTCGTGGGGTCCGTGAATATTTCCTTCGAGATTGTTGGTAACCAATTTGAAGGTATCCATAAGTGTTATAATGTATATCAAATACACATGTGTTGGTTAAATATCTTACTTGCGTCGGGTAGCCTTTGAGGCCATTCAGGCTGGTTAGCTACTCTCATGGTCCATAATAAATGGGTCTGCACAATTGCCCCTAAAAATTTTGGGCTTGTGAATTTGGGCCAATAATTTTTAATCGAACTAAAGGCCTATAATAAAAAAATATTCATTTTTACAACCGAATTGGCATCTTTGTAGATCTGATGAACTTGTAGGGCTACGCTCATCCTGAGCCAAACACTATGGCATATTTGTAATTTAAATGAGCGAGGGTACTATCGTCCGAGCAGCTAGATGAAGTGCCAAAAATCATCCTGGGATGTTTTGTTCATCATTATCATTGGATTTCAAATCGGAGATAAACCTCCTCTATCCGTTCAGTTCTCACTTATTTCTTCGTCGCTAAGCTTTCCAGAGTTCTTCTTCTTCAACATTCTCTTTCTCTTCAGTGCTTTATGAATGCTTGTAAGCCAGCTCATATTTTCTTAGTTTTCCTCTTTTTCAAATTGTTCTGCAACTGTAGGTAGGGTTTTTCTTCTGTTGGAGTATCCATGGCGACGTTAGATAACAAATCAATAGTTGAATTTAAAAAAACTTATAATATTATCGCCTTGGTAGAAATTGACTGTGCCCCCTCCCTAGACATGTTCATGACATCAAAGGAGGGAACTATATTCACACCTTCTTGATAACACAGGGGGGTTGAGATTTCCCTCAAACCCTTTTTTCCTTAGGAACTTGAAATACTTCAATATTGTTCCTTCCCAATGTGCCCCTAATGTCTGGAAAATTGTTAATGGGGTGCGTAGGAAAAATACACTGTATGGGACAAAATTGGGTCTTACTAAGCTTTGTTACTACTATGTTTGATCACGAACCAATGATGGTGTTATGTACTTGAAGACCAATAAAGTTGATAGGTCCCTGGTGGTAAACTTCCCAGATTCTCATAAGGATTACTTGGTTCATGGGTTTATTCACTACACCAAATATTGTGCATGGTCACGACCCAAATCCCTGACTATTAGTAGTGGGTCACGAATTTGGTCCGTGACGAAATCTGCAATGACCAATATCAGGAATCATAGCCTAAATCCCTGACCACCAACATTGGTCACGGACTAGGATGGTGATGGCCCATGTCCTTGACCCGCTTTTTTGTGTACACAAAACATGGTCACGGCTTTGGGTTGTGACCATTTTATTTTTACATAAAATATGCTCACGACGGTGGGATATGACTACCTTATCATTGAAATAAAAATTGTCACGACTTTGGACAGTGACCACCTTTTATTTCAAAAATAAAATAGTCGCAGTCCAAAGCCATGACTATTTTTAATAAAAAAAAATAATTTTGTCCTCTAACCGAGCATCTAATTGGTCAGTTGCTGTGAGTTCCCATTAAGTTACATTGGCCCCTTGGGTGTTACATTTGTCCCATAGAAGTCCTAAAAGTTTGCAAATATTGGTCGTGCTCTCAAACCAGGGGTCCCGTGACTATGCGATCGGTTCCTGAGGGTCACATTGGTCTCGTGCAAGGTGTTCATGCCTCCTACAGGGCCTTTTAGTGGATGTTTTACATTCTCACCCTTTAACGGCATCTTTTGAAGCCTAAGTCTAATAATATGTAAATTTTGGTCGTGTTGTCAAACTGGGGATCGCGTGACTATGCGATCGGTTCCTACGGGTTACATTAGTCCCGTGCGAGATGTTCGTGCCCCTCATAGGGCCATTTAGTGGTTGTTTTACATTCTCACCCTTTGACAACATATTTTTAAGCCCAATTCTAATAGTTTGCAAATTTTGGACAAGTTTTTAAATCGCGGTCCCGTCACTATGCGGTTGGTTCTTGTGGGTTACATTGTTCCTGTGCAAGGTGTTTGTGCCTCTCAGGGTGATGTCTAGTGGCTGTTTTACATTCTCACCCTTTGACGGCATGTTTTTAATCCTAAGTCCAACAGTTTGTAAATATTTATCGTGCTATCAAATCAGGGGTCCCGTGACTATACGTCTTATTCCTGTAGTTTACATTGGTCCCGTGTGAGGTGTTTGTGCCTCTCACATTGTCGTCTAGTGGCCTTTTACATTCTCACCCTCTGACGGGATATTTTTAAGCCTAAGTCTAACAATTTGCAAATTTTGGTCGTCCTCTCAAACCGGGGGTCCCGTGACTATGCTCTCAATTCATGTGGGTTATATTGATCCCGTGCGAGGTGTTCATGCCTCTCACGGGGCCATATAGTGTTGTTTTACAACCTCCCCCTCTTACGGGATATTTTTAAGCCTAAGTCTAACAGTTTATAAATTTTGGTTGGGCTCTCCATCCGGGGGTCTAGTGACTAAGCGGTCGGTTCCTATGGGTTACATTGGTCCTGTTTGAGGTGTTTGTGCCTCTCACGGGGCCGTTTAGTAGTTGTTTTACGTTCTCACCCTTTGATGGCATGTTTTCTAAACCTAAGTCTAATAGTTTGTAAATTTTGATCTTGCACTCAAATCGGGGGTCCCATGACTACGCGATCGGTTCCTGCGGGTTACATTAGTCATGAGCGAGGTGTTCGTGCCACTCACAGGGTCGTCTAGCGGTTGTTTTACGTTCTCACCCACTGACATAATGTTTTTAAGCCTAAGTCTAACAGTTTGTAAATTTTGGTCGGGTTCTCAAATTAGGGTCCCGTGACTACGCGTCCGGTTCCTACGGGTTACATTGGTCCCTTGTGAGGTGTTCGTGCCTCTCACGGGGCTATCTAGTGGTTTTTTACGTTCTCACCCTTTGACGGCATGTTTTTAAGCCCAAGTCTAACAGTTTGTAAATTTTGGTTGCACTATCAAATCGGGGGATCTCGTGACTATGCGGTCGGTTCTTGCGTGTTATAGTGGTCCCGTTTGAGGTGTTTGTGCCTCTCACGGGGCCGTCTATTAGTTGTTTTATGTTCTCACTCTTTGACGAAATGTTTTTAATCGTTAGTCTAACGGTTTGAAAATTTTGGTCGTGCTCTCAAACCAGGAGTTCCGTGACTACACGATCAGTTCCTTCGGGTTACATTGGTCTCGTGCGAGGTGTTCATGCCTCTCACGAGACCGTCTAGTGGTTGTTTTACATTCTAAGCCTAAGTCTTACAATTTGCAAATTTTGATCGTGCTATCAAATCATGGGTCCTGTGACTACGCAATCATTTTTTTTTGGGTTACATTGGTCTCGTACGAAGTGTTCGTGCCTCTCACAGGGCAATCTAGTGGTTGTTTTACGTTCTCGCCCTTTGTCGACATGTTTTAAAGCCTTCCTCTAACAGTTTGTAAATTTTGGTCGTGCTCTCAAACTGGGGGTCCTCTGAATAAGCGGTCGGTTCCTACGGGTTACATTAGTCCGTGCGAGGTGTCCGTGTCTCTCACAGGGTTGTCTAGTGGTTGTTTTATGTTCTCACCCTCTCATGGAATGTTTTTAAGCATAAGTCTAACAGTTTGAAATTATTGATTGTGCTCTCAAATCGAGGGCTCCAGGACTACACAGTCAGTTCCTTCTATTTATATTGGTCCCATGCGAGGTGTTCGTTCCACTCACGGGGTCGTTTAGTGGTTGTTTTACATTCTCATCCTTTAACGGTATGTTTTTAAGCCTATGTTTAGTTTGTAAATTTTGTACGTGATCTGAAATCGGGAGTCCCCTAACTACGCGATCGATTCCTGTGTGTTATATTGGTCCGTGCGGGGTGTTTGTACCTCTCACAGGGTCGTCTAGTGGATGTTTTAAATTCTCACCCTATGACAACATGTTTTTAATCCTAAGTCTAACAGTTTACAAATTTTGGTCGTGCTCTTAAATTTGGGGTCCCGTGACTACGTGGTCAATTTTTATGGGTTACATTGGTCCCGTGCCAGGTGTACATGCCTCTTACGGGACCGTCTAGTGGCTGTTTTACGTTCTCACCCTCTAACGACATGTTTTTAAGTCTAAGTCTAACAATTTTCATATTTTTGTCATGCTATCAAATCGGGGGTCCCGTGACTATACGGTCGGTTCCTGTGGATTACATTGGTCTCGTGAGAGGTGTCCGTGCCTCTCACAAGGCCGTCTAGTGGTTATTTTACGTTCTCACCCTCTGACGGCATGTTTTTAAACCTAAATATATCAGTTTGAAAATTTTGGTTGTGCTATCAAACCGGGGGTCCCGTGACAATGCGATCAGTTCCTGCAGGTTATATTGGTCTCGTGCAAGGTGTTCGTGCCTCTCAAGGGGCCGTGTAGTGGTTGTTTTACGTTCTCAACCTTTGACGACATGTTTTTAATCCTAAGTCTAACAGGATGCAAATTTTGGTCATCCTCTCAAATCGGGGGTCCCATGACTAGCGGTCGGTTCCTACGGGTTACATTGATCCCGTGTAAGGTGTTCGTACCTCTTACGGGACCGTCTAGTGGATGTTTTATGTTCTCACCCTTTGATGATAAGTTTTTAAGTCTTCTTTTAACAGTTTCCAATTTTGGTCGTGCTCTCAAATTGGGGGTCCCATGACTATGCGATCAGTATCTGTGCGTTACACTTGTCCCATGCGAGGTGTCCGTACCTCTTACAGGGCCGTAAAGTGGCTATTTTTTGCTCTCACCTTTTATCAACATGTTTTAAAGCCTTCATCTAACAGTTTGCAAATTTCAGTTGTGCTCTTAAACCGAGGGTTCTGTGACTATGCAGTCGGCTTTGGGTTACATTGATCCCATGCGAGGTGTTCGTGCCTCTCACGAGGCCATTCAGTGACTATTTTATGTTTTCACCTTTTGACGGCATATTTTTAAGCCTAAGTATAACAGTTTGCAAATTTTGTACGTGCGCTCGAATTGGGGATCCCGTGACTACACGATCGGTTCCTACAGGTTACATTGGTCCCGTGCGAGGTGTTCATAACTCCCACGTGGCCGCTTAATGGTTGATTTACGTTCTCACCCTCTGTCAGCATGTTTTTAAGCCTAAATCTAACAGTTTGCAAATTTTGATCGTGATCTCAAACTAGGGTTCCCGTGACAACGCAATTGGTTCTTAGGGGGTTACATTGGTCCCGTGAGAGGTGTTCGTGCCTCTCATGGGGCCTTCTAGTGGTTATTTTATGTTCTCACTCTCTAACGGCATGTTTTCTAGCCCAAGTCTAACAGTTTGCAAATTTTCGTCGTGCTATCAAATTGGCCCGCAGTCGGTTCCTACGAAGTTACATTGGTCTCGTGTGAGGTTTTCATACCTCTCACGTGGCCGTGTAGTAGTTGTTTTACGTTCTCACCCTTTGACGACATGTTTTTAAGTCCAAGTCTAACAGTTTGCCAATTTTGGTCGTGCTCTCAAACGGGGGTCCCGTGACTACACGATCGGTTCTTACGGGTTACATTTGTCCCATGCGAAGTGTTCGTGCCTCTCATGGGGCCGTCTAGTGATTTTTTTACGTTCTCACCCTCTGACGGAATATTTTTAATCCTAAGTCTAACAGTTTGCCAATTTTGATCGTGCTCTCAAACCGGTGATCCCGTGAATATGTGTTCGGTTCCTGCAGGTTACGTTATCCCGTGGGAGGTGTTCGTGTCTCTCACATGGCTGTTTAGTATTTATTTTACGTTCTCACCCTTTGACGACATATTTTTAAGACGGTGCATGGTGTTATTAAATCGGGGTCCCATAACTACGTGGCCGGTTCTTGCAGGTTACATTGGTCCCATGCGTGGTGTTCGTGACTCTCATGGGGCCATTTAGTTTCTATTTTATATACTGACCCTTTGATGGCATATTTTTAATCCTAAGTCTAACAGTTTGATTGGAATTTCATAGTGTATTCCAAATACGACTCCTCTCATTACGACGAGTCTTCATCAAGAACCACCAGTCTTGGACACTCCTATAGTATTTTACCCCATTCTCGATGTTTCTCATTTATAACACTAATATTCCCTTTCTTTGAGTGTTCCTTCACCATGATTTTATCTCTATCAAGGTTATCATACAAATTATAGCTTACTCCTAGGACACTTTAGTCTTTCTGCCACGAATAGACCTTCGTCACAAGTGAAAGTTCTTTACTGTCACAATTTTTCTCTTACAAAAGCTTAAGATCTATATTTTCATTTCTAGATTTCTCGGGATTGTTGAGGTTGTGAATCGAGTATTCTCAGATTTCCTTTTTTTTTTGACAAAAAAAAAAGAAACTTAAATTCCCATTTCATAACCTCAACAATCCTAATAAATTTGGAAATGAAAACATAGATCTTAAGCTTCTCCAAGAGAATATTTCTGCGAGTAAAGAAGTTGTACACGTGACGAAGGTGTATTCATAGTAGAAAGACCAAGAGTTTCCTGGGAGTAATCTATAATTTGTATGACAAGCTTGTTGGAGTGAAAATCACGGCGAAGGAACACTTAAAGAAAGGGAAAATGAGTGTTATAAATGAGAAACATCAAGAATGGGGAAAAATACTATTGGAGTGTCCTGGATTGGCGGTTCTTGATAAAGGAGACACTCCCTGTAATGAGAGGAGTGTGATCAGAGTTTGATAGAGTATACCAAATACAACTCCTCTCATTATGGGGAGTGTGGCCTTCATCAAGCACCACCAATCCAGGACACTCCAATAGTATTTTTCCCCATTCTTGATATTTCTAATTTATAACACTCCTTTTCCCTTTCTTTGAGTGTTCCTTTGTCTCGATTTTCTCTCCAACAAGCTTCTCATACAAATTAGAGCTTACTCCCAGGACACTTTGCTTTTTCTGCCACGAATACACCTTCCTCACACGTACAACTTCTTTACTCCTACACCTTTTCTCTTAGAGTAGCATAAGATCTATAATTTCATTTCAAGTTTTCTCACGATTGTTGAGGTTATCAGTAGGGTATTTCCATAATTCCATGTTTTGACAAAAAATGGAAAATTAATTACCATTTCATAACCTCAACAATCATAACAAATCTTCAAATGAAAATATAGATCTTAAGCTTCTCCAATAGAATAGGTGTGCGAGTAAAAAAGTTGTTCACGTGATGAAGGTGTATTCATGGCATAAAGATCCAAGTGTCCTGGGAGTAAGCTATAATTTGTATGACAAGCTTGTTGGAGTGAAAATCGCAGCGAAGGAACACTCAAAGAAAGGGAAAAGGAGTGTTGTAAATGAGAAACATCAAGAATTGGGAAAAATACTATTGAAGTGTCTTGTATTGGCGCACTACTAGTAAAATACCTTTTTATGACGGTTTTAGAATACAATTTTATGACCATTTTCATAAAATCGTCACAATAAATACTATTATTTCACAATTATGACTCATTTTGCATTTAAACAAATAATTATGACACGCGAATACTTGTTGGGTCATATTAATATGATATTTTATGACCGTTGTATTTTAATTGTCATATAAAATATTTATATGTTATGACACTTTTGTATGCATGGTAATATTAACTTTAATTTATAAAATTAATAATTTATTTAATAAACTTATGTAATTATTTATGACAATTTGAATAGAAAATTTAGGTGCGTGGGAAACATTGATAATAATAGTCCTACACACATAAAACTACCATCCACTATACAAGAAAAATCGAGCCACAATCCCACAACGCATCTCATCATCAACCTAGTATACGAAATTCGGAGCAACAATACGAAAAACGTTTCGGAGGAATAACAAGAAAAAAGTCTCGGAGCAATAGAATCTCATCGTCAAGGATTAGAGGGGAGAGATAGGATTGAAGATTCAACCGTTTTAATTTCTCATTTTCAACCTAGGATAAGATAAAAACACACTACACCAAAACTGGCGATTGGTCACGGCCAAAATCCCTGACCAAAGCTGTGGGTCGCGGACTTGGGCCGTGACCATTTCAGGCGTGACCATTTTCGTGGGTCGCGGCCCAAGTCCGTGACCAAAAAATGGTCACGGCCGAGAGGGGTCACGGCAGATGGTCGCGGACTTAGGCCATGACCCATGTCGTGACGGGTCGTGGCCCTCATCCATGACCCACAACCGTGACAAATTGGTCGCGGCCAAATTCCGCGACCCACAACCGTGACAAAATTTTTTAAAAAAAAATGGTCACGGCCCTTATCCTTGACCCACAACCGTGACAAATTGGTCGCGGCCAAAGTCCGCGACTCACAACCGTGACAAAAAAATATTAAAAAAATTGGTCGCGGTCCTAATCCGTGACGCACAACCGTAACAAATTGGTCGCGGCCAAAGTCCGCGACCCACAACCTTGATAATAAAAATGGTCGCGGCCCAAGTCCGTGACCCACAACCGTGACGAAAAAAATGGTCGCAGACTTTGGCTGCGACCATTTTCATGCGTGACGAAAAAATAAAAATGGTCATGGACAAAGTCCATAACCATATTTAACTATAATTTAAAAAAATGTATTTTTTTGGTCCAATCCTAAAACTGGGGGTCCTGTGAGTGCACCATCAGTTGCTACGTGTAACATTTGACGCGTACGAGGTGTTACAAATATTTATTATTGTCAAAACAATAAAAAAAATCATAAATAGCAAATCGAGAAGGTTGTTAATAAACAAATATATATATAAACTTATAAATATTACACGTCTTAATAATTCACAGACCAAAAAAAAAATTGGGCAGAGTTTCCTCTATTTTCTTGACATTCCAAAACCTGTAAATGTAAAACCTACTTATTATAAAGCCTGCACGACCATAAAATTCAACAATCAAATTATAAAAGCCTGCACGGCCATAAAACTAAACAATAAAAGCCTGCATGGCTGACAAAATCCTGATTGTCCACAACCTATAAACAATCTTCATGCTGTAGACCATTGCCTCATTCGTTTGTTCCGCGTGCAAAAATCCTACAAATGATGGGATACATAAAAAAAATATCAGTAACCAAGTAGTTTTACAAAAAATTTAATCAAGCAGAAAAATTGCATATATGAGTTAAAATTATCAGTAACCAAGTAGAAATATGCAAATTACCGTCGTATTCTCAAACCGGGAGTCCCGCGGCTGCGAGGTCAGTTCCTACGAGTTACATTGGTCCTGTGGGAGGTGTTGGTGCCACCCACGGGGACGTTCGGGGGCTGTTTCGAGTTCTCACCCTCTAACGCCATGTTTTTAAGCCTAAATCTAGAAATACACAAATTACCGTCGTATTCTCAAACCGGGAGACCCGCGGCTGCGGGGTCAGTTCCTACGAGTTACGTTGGTCCCGTGGGAGGCGTTGGTGCCACCCACGGGGCCGTTCTGTGACTGTTTCGAGTTTTCACCTTCTAACGCCATGTTTTTAAGCCTAAGTTTAAAAATACGCAAATTAGCGTCGTATTCTCAAACCGGGAGACCCGCGGCTGCGAGGTCAGTTCCTACGAGTTACGTTGGTCCCGTGGGAGGTGTTGGTCCCACCCACGGGGCCGTTCTGGGGCTGTTTTGAGTTTTCACCTTCTAACGCCATGTTTTTAAGCCTAAGTCTAGAAATACGCAAATTACCATCGTATTCTCAAACCGGGAGACCAGCGGCTGTGGGGTCAGTTCCTACGAGTTACGTTGGTCCCTTGGGAGGTGTTGGTGCCACCCACGGGGCCGTTCGGGGGCTGTTTCGAGTTTTCACCCTCTAACGTCATGTTTTAAGCCTAAGTCTAAATATACGCAAATTACCGTAGTACTCTCAAACCGGGAGACCCGCGGCTGCGGGGTCAGTTACAACGAGTTACGTTGGTCCCGTTGGAGGTGTTGGTGCCACTAACGAGGACGTTCCGGGGCTGTCTCGAGTTCTCACCCTCTAACGCCATATTTTTAAGCCTAAGTCTAAAAATATGCAAATTATCGTCGTATTCTCAAACTAGGAGTCCCGCGGCTGTGGGCTCACTTCCTACGAGTTACATTTGTCCCGTGGGAGGTGTAGGTGCCACCCACAGGGCCGTTCGGGGGCTGTTTCGAGTTCTCACCCTCTAACGCCATGTTTTTAACCCTAAGTCTATAAATATGCAAATTACCGTCGTATTCTCAAACCGGGAGTCCCACGGCTGCGGGGTCAGTACCTACGAGTTACGTTGGTCCCGTGGGAGGCGTTGGTGCCACCCACGTGGCCGTTCTGCGACTGTTTCGAGTTTTCACCTTCTAACGCCATGTTTTAAAGCCTAAGTTTAGAAATACGCAAATTACCGTCGTATTCTCAAACCGGGAGACCCGCGGCTGCAGGGTCAGTTCCTATGAGTTACGTTAGTCCGGTGGGAGGTGTTGGTGCCACCCACGGGGCTGTTCTGGGGCTGTTTCGAGTTTTCACCTTCTAACGCCATGTTTTTAAGCCTAAGTCTAGAAATACATAAATTACCGTCGTATTCTCAAACCGGGAGATCTGTGGCTGTGGGGTTAGTTCCTACGAGTTATGTTGATCCCGTGGGAGGTGTTGGTGCCACCCACGGGGACGTTCGGGGGTTGTTTCAAGTTTTGACCTTCTAATGCCATGTTTTTAAGCCTAAGTCTAGAAATACGCAAATTACCGTTGTATTCTCAAACCGGGAGACCCGCCGCTGCGGGGTCAGTTCCTACCAGTTATGTTGGTGCTGTGGGAGGTGTTGGTGCCACCCACGGGGCCGTTTCGGAGTTTTTTCGAGTTTTCACCCTCTAACGTCATGTTTTTAAGCCTAAGTCTACAAATATGCAAGTTACCGTCGTTTTGTAAAACCGGGAGTCCCGTGGCTACGGGGTCAGTTGCTACGGGTTACATTGGTCCCGTGGGAGGTGTTGGTGACACCCACGGGGCCGTTCGGGGGCTTTTTCGAGTTCTCACCCTCTAACGCCATGTTTTTAAGCCTACGTCTATAAATATGCAAATTACCGTCGTATTCTCAAATCGGGAGTCCCGCGGCTACGAGGTCAGTTCCTACGAGTTACGTTGGTCCCATGGGAGGTGTTGGTGCCACCCACGGGGTCAGTTCCTACGAGTTACATTAGTCCCGTGGGAGGTGTCGGTGCCTCTCCAGGGGCGGTTCGGGGGTTATTTTGGGGTTTCGCCCTCTAATGCCATTTTTTAAGCTTAAGTGATGATATTTTCAAATTATCATCATATTCTCAAATCGGGAGTCCCGTGATTACGCGGTCAGTCCCTATGAGTTACATTGGTCCCATGCGAGGTGTGGGTGCCTCTCACGGGACCGTTCGGGGGTTGTTTCGGGGTTTCGCCCTCTAATGCCATTTTTTAAGCCTAAGTCCTCATATTTTCAAATTATCATCGTATTCTCGCACCAGGAGTCCTATGATCATGTGATCAGTTCCTACAAGTTACATTGGTCCTGTGCGAGGTGTTGGTATTTCTCACGAGACCGTTCGGGGGCTGTTTCATGGTTTCGCCCTCTAATACCGTGTTTTTAAATTTAAGTCTAAACATTTTAAAATTATCATCGTATTCTCAAACCGAGCGTCTAAAATATTTTCAACATATTTTCCAACAATCAAACCCATAATTATCCCGTACTCCTTCTAATTATCCTATACTCCTTCTAACATACTATCCAACAACTAATAATTATTCAACTGCCAAACTAAACAAAACCAATATTTATCCCGTACTCCTTATATCATCTAAAAAATTTAATAGATAATGCATATCAATTATATAACTAATTTAGTTAAAGTAAAGAGTACCTGGTATGTAATGAAGAACTGGTATGCAATTCTTAGATCTGCAATATGGAAACAATGTGTAATGAAGAACAGGTATGTAAAATTAAAGAATGTACCTCACAAAACCCCTGAAGAATTATTAGTTGCCTATAATATGTCTCAGATTTACACAAATACATACAAATTGAAAACTGAAAATGTTGGAATAAAGCATACTAGATTGAAAAGTTTTTGACAGGGGTAGGTATGGTGAAAAGTGAAAATGTTATTGAAACACACATAAATATAAGTTGAATAAAGCATACTAGATTGAAATGTTTTTCATAGTTTCTCTCAATTATCGGCAACCAAAAGGTAGAAAATTATTGGAACTGATCTATCTGAACTCATAATAGAAGCGAAAAGAAAGTTAAATTCACCATTAAGCACATTCTCATACAAGTTATCTAATGCAATTACCTGAAGAACCTTGTAGATACACGCTTTTCACTACACCAAATCCTACGATATTTGCTAATACCCTTTAACTTCATCTTCTTCCTAAAATCAATGAACAATATATTAAAGATAACAGCAAATTCGAAAGTGAAAACAGTGAAAAACATATTCAATATAACATGGCATAAATCAAATAAGTAACCAAAATCCCGTCTCAACATCCTTTATCAAAATCCCACAATCCGGAGACTCGGTAAGAATTGCTACAATGTCCATTAAACATAAACATTCAGCCCACTAAATTTCAATAATAATAACAAAATGTTGAGTTCAGACAATTACCCGAATAATAGCTCTTCCCATTGCTTTAAGAGCAATGTCGTCGGATCCTTTCTCCTACAAAAGAAAACATTATCCAATTGCATAAGCTTCAAAATAGAGAAATGTAAAAAGAACGGAATAACAATTAAAGTCAATTAACCAAAAGGCTTCATAACAGATTTGACATATGACGGTATACACAGCATAACACGTGTTTATTTTAACAAGACAATCTGCATCTCACGTGGCAAAGTGACACTCGTAGCATAATAACATTAACCATAAAAAACATGTTTTTTTCCAGCATTGGTTTGTTATTGAATTTAATGAAACACAACAAGGAAATAATACATAGCACAACTAGTGTAATTATTAGGATGTATCTGCCCTCGGCTTCTCTATCCTCTGACCACCATAAAACCACTCTTATTATAAAATTCGTGTATATTACAAAAATTCGTGTATATATTATAAAATTCCACGAACAAATTACAATTTTTCCAATAAAAAATCATGTATACTCTACAAATTTTATCATATACAGGACTGAAAATCGAGTATACATTACAGTTGGCAAATGTTTTTTGTTAAGTGAAATTTCTACATAACTCCTTGTTGTCGCAGGTATAGTAGAATGCATAAATACCTTATTGACAAAATGTAGTCAATGAATGATTGTACAAAAGTTCAGTTTATGAATGATAGCATAACTACATACAAAATATTAAGGGTGGCAATTTTAGAAACGACACGAAAAAATGACACGAAACGACACGAAATTGACCCGAAATTAACACGATGTTTCGTGTTCGTGTCGAGTTCGTGTCGTGTTTTTTTTACACGAAGTCGTGTCGTGTCGTGTTCGTGTCTTAATTATGAGTTGTGTCATGTTATCGTGTTTTTTAGGCCTAAAATTTTAAGAAATTTTGGTTGTCGTGCCGTGTTATTTTTTATTCGGGTCATGTTAGTGTCAACTAAAAAAAACACGAATTCATGTCGTGTCATGTTCGTGTCTAAAAAAATCTTGTCGTGTCGTGTCGTGTCGAAATACGACCCGTTAACCCGAATTGCCACCCCTAAAAAATATGAATACAATTTCAAATATTTGGCCCGTAATGTAAGAATAATTGTAAATAAATTTGGTAAAACAAAAAGGTTTCCAGATCGTAACCTCTGGGGATTTCACCCATCCTCTGAAAGTGATATGCAGGTCCAAAATGCGACTGTACAAAACTCATGAAAGAGTGAGAGAGAAGTAAACTCCTCAATGTAAAATCAAAAATTTCCCTTGGAGCTGAAGGTCGGCACCTCCTTATTTGTGTCACACTCCATTTGTGGGTTTTCTATCAGACTTGGAGCTGAAGGTCAGCCCTTGCTCAAACCTTCTTGCTGTCTCCGTCATTAAAGCCTCCTAGTGCTATTTCTGTCTCAAACCTTCTTGCTGTCTTCGTTATTGAAGCCTCCGGCCACCACCATCACAACAACCCGAACAACACTTGGTCCGGATGAAACCCTAACCGAAATTGTCGGTGCCACTTGGTCGATTGAATGAAAGAAAGGGAGGGGAAGGAATTGAATGAAATGAAGGGTATAACGAGAGTTATGTTTTTCAGATTTAACATGGTCACGGCTCTGGCCATGACCCACGAGTGAAACAAATTAATGAAATTAGTCAGCCCACCATTTTGGGTATGGTCACGGCCCATAGCCGTGACCCATACCAAGAAATGGTCACGGTCACAAGCCGTGACCCTTAATCTGTGGTACGCGACCCTTTTTCATCCATCCTAGTGCTTGAATGATGGATGGTCACGACCCATAGCCGTGACCCATACCCAGAAATGGTCACGGCCCCAGACCGTGACCCTCAATGTGTTAACTTTCTTCTTCGTCATGCCATGGGTCACGGACTAAGTCCGCGACCACTGTGGTCACGTCCTTGGGCCGTGACCACTTCCCGAGCATCGATAATTTAGTGTGATAATAAATATGGTCACTCCAAATATTGAGTGGGTCATGGCCCAAGTCCGCGACCAGCTGGTCGCGGACTTGGGCCGTGACCCACTAGGCATGACCATTCACAGGATTTGGTGTAGTGACATCAAGAAAAAAATTAGAAGGTCGAAGCAAAAGAATCGAAACAACCAGAAGATGGAGGGGAGAGATATGATTCAAGATTCAAGGTAAGAGTATAGTTTTGAACCAATGCCCTACCATGGTTATTTCCAACAAATACTTAATAAGATCACATCTAGTTACAATATGAATTGTAAAAGACATCATAAACTGTCTAAGTTTTTATGCTACAAAGACTAAGGCTAAACAATGCCTTTCAAAACTACTATATCTGACCTCTGACCCATGTATGATTTGGCTGAGGTAGTAGACCTATCGTTCTTCCTCATCAATCTATTGTGCCAACAAAGCTCCCACGGACCTCATGGTAGATGTGAGGTATAACTGCAAAGGTATTCCTTCCTGTGGGGGAACTATGATTTGTGGTGAAACGAGAAGCTTCTTCAGCCCCATGAGTGAATCCTGGTGAAACTCCTCCCACTTGAATTTCATGTTCCTTCATAACAGCTGCATCAACGAATGTGTCATCTCGACTAATCCAGGTTCAAATCTCCTAAGATAGGAGACTTTACCGAGGAAACTCTTCAGCTCCTTTGCCGTTCTTGGACTTGGCATCTCCAAGATCGCTTGCTGCTTGTCCTGTTCCTTCTACACCCCTTGCCGATCAACCACGAAGCCTAGAAATTTTCCACTTATTACTCTGAAGATGCACTTAAGTGGGTTCATTTTTAATTTATACTTCGTGCATCGGGAAAACACCTTCCTTAAATCGCTCAGATGGGACTCCCCTCTCCTCAATTTTATGACCAGATTATCCACGTAGAATTCTATAAATTTGTGAAAGAAATCATGAAAAAAGGCCATCATTGTTCTTTGGGAAGTAGCCCCAGCGTTCTTAAGCCCAAATGGCATTAGTCTGTATATAAATTACCCAACGGGGTTCTAAACGTCGTTTTCTCTGCATCCGCGGGGTCCATCTTGATCTGGTTATACTCTACGTACCCATCCATGAAGCTATACATGTCATTATCAGCCATTGCATCTATCAAGATGTCAATGGAGGGCAGAGGGAACTCATACTTGGGGTAAGCTCTATTCACATCTCTAAAATCCACACATATCCTTATTTAGTTTTTGTCTTTTTTTCCCACCTGGACAATTCTAGACAGCCAAAGCGGGTGATGTATCGGTTTGATGAACCCCGCTACCAATAAGCACTGGACCTCTTCCTTTATCTTTAAATCTATCTCGGACTTGTACGTTATTGTTGCTTGTTTCACCGGAATAGCTGAAGGCATCACGTTCAACTTGTGGCAGCTGACTCCCTCATCCAGCCCTTCCATCTCTGTGTATTTCCATGCGAAAATGTCTATGAACTCCCGAATCAACTCAACCAAATCCTATCGTTTATTATTATTGAGATCGTTCGAGATGAAAATAGGCCTTGGATCCTCCCCTTCTTTTGCCAGGTTCAACCGCTCCAACTATTGTGTCTGTGGCTTCGGTTGATCTGCCATGTAATCTGGTTCTTCAGTAACATCTTCCAAGAATTCTATATGTTGGAGTTGTCTATCACCATACATTGACCCTGTTGATCCACCAAAGAGCACTCATATATCGGGCCAGCCTCATTGTCAGCTTCTTCGGCCTCCCATTTACACCATTATAATCGATATGTCACCTTTCCTTCTTCGGTAATGACTTTCTTACACTACCTACTGGTAGTGGTGACTGCCTTCCTCTTCTTCTTTCTAGAAGCTTCGGCCACTCTTTTTCCTGAGAACCGGCTCAGTACGCTTTATCGTTAGACCTCATATTCCATTAGATCCACTCTGGGCCTCATCCTACCTTTGAGTTGCTTCGAGATGTTTTGGGGCCGAGGAACCACCTAGTGAGCTTCTTCGGTCATCACTCTTGTGCTTCTTGTAACCTTTTTATCTGCTCGTTCAAGGGCCCCATCCTTTCTCTGATCGAGGGAACCCATGCTCCCTCCATTATTGTCCTTAGGACCCGAGCATCCTCCTCCAATTCTATGTAAAATTCCATATCTACCAAGTGAGCTTCCTCAATAGCGAGGGGCCTCTTCATAGCCCTAATGGTCACCTTCGTTCCCTTGATATTCTCCTTAGCACATTTGTGGTACGTTGAAGGAACTAGCCCATGGTTGTGCATCCCCACTCTTCCTATCAGCAGATGGTAGGAAGTTGCACTCTCTATTATGTGGAACTTGATATGGGAACTCAGATTTCCCAGTACAATCCCAACATTCAGGTACCCAATGGACTTGGAAGATTGGTTATCATACCCCGAAATCACCAAAGGCATGGGGACCAACCTTTCTTCTGGAATATTGGCTACGTGGAAAGAGTTAATTGACATGATATTGATGGAAGCTCTGCCATCCATAAGAGTCCTTGCAAAACTAACTACATTGACACTGGTAGTCACATACAATGGCCTGTTATGAGGGAATCTCACAGCCCTACCTACGTCGCTGAATGTTACTTCTGACAGAAACTTCTTCACCAACCTGGCCATGGGTCCCCTCTATCTCACCGAGGGGACCACGTTCTTCCTCGCAATGTAAAGTATTACCTGGGTTACTTCCACCCTACTCTCCTTCGGTATCCCTACTTGGTCGAAGAACCAGGCAAACTTTAGTGATTTTGAAACTACACCATATTCTATTATTGGGTCTACTTCGTCCCCTTCAACACTGTATACATCCTCCACGTCTTTGGCACTTACCTCATCATGGGCTAATACTATGTTAGCCATTCCCTTCGTACAATATTCCAGAGCTTTTTTGAACTCTCCCTACTTCGTAGTTGGCTTTCTTTCTTCTCTCTCTGCTTCCTCGTCATAGGCCACCACCAACTTAGCCCCATGTGTTGGGAGTGGGTTGTTATTGACGTTTTGCGAAGGGATTTGCAATGTCCCTACCTTCACATACTTATCGATGATTCTCATTAACGCGAAATAACTCTCCGTCGGATGTGGGATCTTTCGATAAATCTGGCAATATTTCGGATATGCCCTTGTTGCCACATCGGGTTCCCCAACAGGAATGCCCTTTGGTTCATACATTGTTCCTCAATTGACCATTGTGTTGTAATAGCTGATAGACTCATCCACGGTATAAGGCAGTGGTGGTGGGTCTTCCCTATCTCTTCCAAACTTTCTCTTATTATTCTTCTTCGGCTCCTTGCCCCCATCTGTTCCCTCGATGTACCCTACCCGTGGGGGCTGAGACCTCCCCCCATAGGTTTCATAGGATGCCTAAACATCATGGGCACCACCAAGGAGATATTTCTTGTTGCTTTTAAAAATGCCGAAAAATTCCCCTCGTGCGTTTCATTAATAAGATGACAAATGTACTCAGGAAGCATCCCCTCCGCACAGATCTGTAATAACTTGGATTATTTGGCCTCCTCCTTCACATAAAGGGACCTTTCCCTGAACCTTCGAACGTACGCTACCACTTCTTCCCCAGGTCGTTGCTTTTCCCTCCCCAGTTGGGTCAAAGCAAACTCATCTTCCGCCATAAAGAACTTCTGGACGAACAAAACATGCATATCCTCCCATGTAGAAACGCTCTTAGGAGCCAAATGAGAATACCAAGTATATGCTTTATCGATTAAGGATTTAGAAAACTCCCTCAACCTGAGCTTTTTATTATTATAATGTGCCCCCAAGTGTTCAACAAAGCGCTTAATGTGCTCCTTCGGGTTTCCACCTTTCCCTGTGTATTTTTCAAAAATAGGAGGAATATAATCTTTTGGATAGGTCTCATCGTTGTATTCCTGGGGGTAAGGTGTTCTAAAGTCGTCATAAATCGAAGCTACCTCGCCAGCAGATCGCAAGGAGGCTTGCATTAACTTCAGCATCTCTTTCTGCATCTCCTTCCTTATTACCTCCGTAGGTGATGCCACTGGAGAAATAATCAACGAGACTATAGGCTGTGTGATCGTTGTGGCTGGAGCAATCATCATAGTTGGGGCCATTAATACTCCCGACGTTCCCACTGTTGGATTCACAATACCATTATGCCTGTACTTGGTGGGGCTGTTGGGTCTGCCCATAGTGTCACAAAAGAGTTGGATTTAAATCCTCCCAACACCGTTGAAGCTACCAGAGTTTGTAAGAACTCGTAAAACTTAGTCATGAGGAGTGCCACTTAATATCGTCCCAACGTAGTACTCGTGGAAGCTTGTGTCACCCCTGAAACACCTGTCGTTGCCTGAAATGAACGTACCTCTATTCGAGGGGCCCCGTCCCTTAGAACCTCCAATTCTCTCATCGCCTGTTCTTTATTGTGTTTAATGTCATCAAAGTTGAGCCTTCGATTAACGTTATCTTGCGCCATACTCCTTTCTTAGAATAATGCCTCCCCAGCAGAGTCACCAAATATAAGAGGGTAGTTTAGATAAGATGGAGGCGTAACCCCTTTTTGAATACAGTAATGATAAGTTAAATAGCAACACTATCGATTAACCATATGACATACAACTCAATGAAGATAGACTCAGTTTGAACTCACAAATCTCTCGTGTATGACTCAGAAGGTAGTAATGAACTTAGAAATAACTTAGCTAGAGGGAGACAGAAGTAAGAACCCTAGATACACCTTGGCAGGCAGACAAACACACCAATCACCCTCAAGAATCTCTGACAAGCATTAAAAGCTTCGTAATCTATGAAATGGTGAGTGAGTAAACTCTCTATTTTTGCAATAGCTCTCTCTGAAATATATTATCTCTAGTAATAACTTTTGAACTCTCAAAAAGATCATTCTCTCCTCAGAGGTGGTTGGGGCCCTTAAATATCCTCCCACACCATCCCCGAGGCAACTCCTCTATTAATGCATGTGAAAGACATCCCTCATAATTTATATCACAAACATTAAATACCTGATGCACTAGTTGTCTTCACGTCATAAACATTAAATTCCAAGACATGCCTTTTGCCTAACCACTGTGTCAGGGGGCTGTTGTCACAGAGGTGGCTCACCAATTGTCTGACAACCCCAAATACCACGATGGTTTACTCAAGTACAGGTCTGACATTGCCTAGCTAGTTAGTGACATCAGATAAAGTGGATATGACATTAAGTAGAGGGTTGTTTGGCTCACAACTTAATGACCAATGGAACTCAAGGCTGCTCCCCCTGAGGTCCCACGGTCAGGGTCCTTCGTTGTCTTACCAGGTGTATCTAAGATGGTCAGGACAAGCCCTAACAGTTCCTCAGTTATCAATCCTCCAAACCAAGTCCCTCCAAAGTTTCCACGGTGAGGTCGTTCGATAGAGTATGAAAGCTCTCCCAGGCCCTTCCAAGCCTGGTCTCTCGCGAGTACCGTTCGACCTCACACATAATCATTATTCTTGTTACATCGTTACAATCGTTATAGCTCATAGTCAGTACAAACAAAAGATACAATATGTCTAAGTAACATAATACTTTAAATATGAGTTGCCACGCTAAGCTGCCTCGCTGAGTTGCCTTGCTGAGTTGCCACGCTGCCTTAACCCCAGATACTGTTGTAAATATGGTAATTATCCCTAATCTCAAAATTACCTTCAAGCCCCCTCTACAAAAACATAAAATAAAAATTAATTGATCCATTGGTTTTGCACACTCTGTACCTGAACAAGTGCACTCGCAAAGAAGTTTGGAATCATAGCCAAGTTTAGAGGAATCCTCTCGTGCAAGTTGTACCCATCCTTGTGAATCCCCTATGCAAGGAGGGAATTTACTACAAACATCCTGAGCCAAAACCCCAACAAGCCACGGGAAAGAGCAATGGGAAAGGTAAAGAAAAGGTCCCCTTAAAGAGGAAGCACCCGAACGTTGATGTCTCAAACTTATCCTTGCACAAGTTGGGGAAGATACTTTCCCTCCCTCTCCAGTTAAGACCCGATTGGCCAATCAAAATAAGAAAGCCTCCAATACCACTAGCCCTTCTACCATTGAAGACCAAGGTTCAGGCACTAACACCTTTGGGGTTCAAGAAACTTTTCAGACCATTAGTTAGCATGGCTATGAGGCTCTTGAAACCACTATTTCTTAACTTTCTGCGCCACTCTCCACTCCCTCGGTGGAAGGTACTCTAGCAATTCCTCTTTTACTTAGTAAAAACATAAGTAACGAAATTATGATCACTCTTTGCATGTCATGTTCATTGGAAGATGAACTTGTTGATTATGGAAGTACTCTTTATTATGATTACCATAGTTCTTATTCAAGTAACATTGACTTATATGGCGTCAATAAAGATCACTCGTTTGACGCTTTTCCTTTTTAATCAGCCACGATGGGGTTGACTTTGGACCTAGAGCAACCTAGTAGTGACTAAGATAACACAATGATCTATTCACCCTCCTCAACTAGTACAACTATTGGGCCTTTGCCTTATGGGCAAGATCCTCGTGATGAGCTTGCAAGTTTTTAACATAACTGCCTATTTTTCTCTTTATTATATCCACATCTGAGTTATAATTTATCTTATTACTAACTCCTCCTTATTTTTAGCAGGCTTCTTCTGCAAGGACGAGTGAAACTTCCGGGGTGAGGGTAGCCATTTCAATGCGAGAGGAACTTTATGGTACTATCTTCTCTGGGTTTCTCACAAGAGTTTTGTACGCGTGTTAGTCTTATTTATCTTTTCCTTTTGTCACCTTGGATTTTGAATCTCCCAAATTTGGTATTTGTGGACTAAAAAAAAAAACTTTCATTCTTTCTCTTACATCTTTTTACTATATTTCCCACCACTATTAGTATCTCTTATGTGAGTGCTTGCTCGATTTAGGTATTCACTATTTTTAAAAGAGTTTTATCAAATCTTGTTTGTGTTCCCCGTTAACCTATATGTTTTTTCAGTCGGTGTCTATGGACCCTCTTGCACCAACTATTAGGACACTCGCTTTCTCTATACCGAGAAGCTCATCGGTCCAACCCCCAGCTAATGTTGTGGCTAGTTCTGTAGGGGTATTGTTCGAGCACCTAATTTTATTTTAAATACTCATCTTGTAAATAACCAAAAACATGAATTTACTTTGTTTTATGATCATTGTATCGCAAGGTTCCCTCTCGAGCGACCTTTTTACTAGTGGGGGCATAATTTTTCCCGAAAGAGTAGTTATCCTTGCTTTACCACCTTATGGGAGGATTTCCATCCGAAGGGTATGTCTCCCCTTGGACAAAAGGCCTCAAGTTCACCCCTGCCTACTCAACCTATCTTTAGTATGGCTTTGAGTGGGCCTGTTGCTCACATCACTAGATCAGTATGGGTACTCATTTATATAGATTTGATACTTTTAATAAGTTTTAATAATAACTTATTTATTGTCAGGTCAGTGTGTGTTATAGGCTTGAGCACTTTCTCTCTCATTGTGGGCCAGGTACTTGAACTAGCTTGCTTTTATGCTCATTTTTAGAGCTCATATTTTTCTTTTTATGTGTTTGAAAGACTACTCACTCTATCTTTTCAGTTTCATTTTAGGTGAACATGGTTAGTACCCCCTTGTCCATTGCTCCTTCAACATCCGTTACTATGAGTGGTTCATCACCAATGCCACCTTAGGTATTAATCTAGTATTTGTCAATTCCTACTTGAAAATCCATTTATACTTGTACTATTTTTATGGGGTTACTATAATGACAATATTCTCTCCTATTTTTTTAGGTTGGCATCATGAGTGTTCCCATCACTATGGAACCCAAATTTAGCATAGCTGTAAGGGCTCTGTTGACTGTGGAGACTACTGTGAGCGCTCAGGTATAGTTCTATCATACCTATCCCTCTCAACCTTGCTTTCACTGTGCAAGTATTCATATAATATTTTCTTTGCCCTTATTTTTAGGTTAGCACTATAGTTGTATCTTTAATTATGGAACCCTATGTGAGTATATCCATGAGCATACTAGAGCTATTACTCTGTCACACCCGATTACTCTATAAAATTTTTTTATTATGAAAGAATTTTGGTGACACTTTTCATGTTTCTTTGTTACAGATTAGTGATACCATAATTCCATTGTCTGCGGAACCTTTTGTGAGCATTGTTGCAGGTGCTCCTCAGGTATTATTTTGTCATACCTGATTCTTTTATAACTTGCCTTTCCTGTGAAAGTGCTCAAGTAAAACTTTTCTTTATTTTTAGGCTAGCGTCACGAGCATTCCTTTGTCTATAAAGTATTCTACATGCACGGTTGTGAGTGATCCTTATGTATTATACTGTCATACCTATCATTTTTCCAACTTACTTTTACTGTGCTAGTACCTAAGTGACTACTTCCCCTAACTTTTATTTTAGGTTAGTGTCACGAGCTCTTCTGTAATTGCGAAGCCTGGACTAAGGAAAAGGGAGCGACGTAGGCTTCCTGGTAGCATGTTGTTACGTATTGGAATGAAGGTAAGTCTTTTCCTAACTATTATATTATTTCTTTCTCCTAATTCATTGCCTATTTTATTCCTTCCCTCATTTTTGTAGGAGGAAACATATGAGATAGAGGAGGCTATTGAAGATAATGAGCCATGTTCTAAGGCCACTCATGTCGATGAAGTTGAGGGGGGTAATTAAGTGATAATTTCTACCCTCACTCTTGATATTGGAGAGGATGACATGGACATGGACGCTCCCAAGATTTTTATAAGGCATATGTGGTATAAGGATCAAGTTAAGAGATTTTGAGAGTCCGAGCATGAGGTATTGGACTTGATCTTAGAGCATCACCCTAAAATGTTCATGCCAAGAGTGTTTGCACAACTTTACTATTATCAACCTGAAAGAACTTCCCGCCATGTTTATAAGGCTAATAAGACTTCTCCCAATGATGTCACCGGTTCAAGTGTCCGCATATTTTTGGCATCTATCAAAGACTTGGAGAGCTGTTATAACTTTAACCTCGACTGGCTTGACGCTTCTGTTCATAAAATTCTTAATCCAGCTACTAGGAAATTATTAAAGGCTAAGTTTTTCGGGCAGACGGAAGTGAAGCTAGACAATGACATAACTAGTGAGGCAGGAGATACAGTTCGGATGGCTAGACTCAAAAGATATATTGTTTGCAAGATATGTCCCTCTTTCCAAGACATTTATTCCCAGGCGAATATTCTCTTTCTTTTAGCTAATTGAACATTTTGTAAACAATCTTCCTTTTCTATTTGTAATATCATGGCTTATTCTTCTTCGAGCAAGTCATTTCTATAAATGAGAAAGAAAGAATGATACTTGTTTTTATTTTGCATTT
The DNA here is from genome assembly GCA_949130495.1 of Sambucus nigra. Taxonomy (NCBI): domain Eukaryota; kingdom Viridiplantae; phylum Streptophyta; class Magnoliopsida; order Dipsacales; family Adoxaceae; genus Sambucus; species Sambucus nigra. The sequence goes on along the minus strand of OX422220.1, from coordinate 443,920,130 downwards.
CAATCTATTTACACTTTTTTATATGCTATGAGATTTCCTCTATTCTATGTGAGTATATACTCGCAATATTGAGAGTTAGTGTTAATAATTATCATTCCCTTTTTCTGTAGGAGTGCCTTCTCGTGCATTGGCGAGTAATATATGTAACTTTTTTGTATCCCGTGGGATATTTGTCTTATCTTAACATGACATAAGAATTGAGAGCCAATTCCTCTTAATGTTAGAAAAAAACATACAGTTTTTATAGTTTTATATCATTTTGAAACTGTGTACTTCCTCGCTATATTTTTTTGGACAATCCTTTTTGGGTGCATATCCTTAAAAACATTGCACGTAGAGGTGTTTCTCTCATCATATTTCGTCATCAAGAGGTATATATCCCCCCAAGTATGATGAGAAATTCTCGTTAAATTCGATCACTTATCTCTTATACTGTGAGAATCCCAAGCCGTTCTGCTCATAATATTATTGGAAATAGCAAAATTATGAGAAAAAAATTGATGTATCAGCTCGCACAATTTGGAGAGAGGATGCATGATAAACTGCTAGCTATATACAATGATAAACATTATAAACATCACCAAATAAACCCAAAATTTATGAAGAAACTGGTCATAATCGAACATTCACTATTGTATTCACTGTTCAAAAAGGTAATATTTAAAAAAAAAAATCTGATATTACAATGGAATGTTATCCATAATTTTCCTTTTTGCTTATGGATATTTCCTTTTTAGAATGAAGTATTAAAAAAAAAAGAGATAGGCTACCTTAGGCATAATACTTCTTGAGCCATTTGCATTTGATTAATTGAATGCACTAACTTTTTGGCTTAAAGATTTGGCAGTATACTGGTCTCCCTACTCCTCGTACCATGAATGGCACCTCCCAGTTGGGTTTGAACTTTGAGGTTGATGATGAGGCGCAAACTTTATATTTAAAACACATCATTGGGTATTTACGCCCAATACAAAACAAATACCACAACTTGGTACATTAATGGAAGTGTAGCGGCAAGTAGGGATCGAATCCACAGGGAGCGTTGGATAGACTTTAATCGATTTATTATTCCAAGAATAAAAATGTAAAAGGTTATAAGGTGAAATGGTGAAAAATAAAAATAAAAATTTAACACTATATAAGAACTAATTAAAATGAGAGTTGGAATCGCATCCCCATGATGGTCTAAACAACGCATAATTAGAATTTCGGTTTGATAATATTTAACCGAGCATTTTTAATTAATTATAAACATCATGCATGAAGGAATTTAATCAAAAAATGCGAGATAGAACATTTAATAAAAAATGGTCACACGCGTCTTAAATTCGGATTTTCACTATAAACACTAATGTTGCGTGACAAAGAAAGTTGAACGCATAATAATCTGACTTTAATACACGAGGTTTCAATTAACTGTAATTTTCCCCAAAAACTAACTTTCGAAGCTCGACGCCCAATAATGGCGGAGAAATGACCCCAACCCTTTATACTACTCACTAGACATGGATAAACTAATAAAACAATTAATTACTAAATAAACTAACTACAACTATTTAACAAATCATGAAAATGAATAACAAAGCAAGAAAATGAAGGAAAAAAACTAAATTAATGGAGAGGATGATGAATAGTACAACTTACAAACCCAAATGGATGTCACCCCAAGAAGAAATGAAGATGAGCTATCAAAACGAAACCCTAACCTAAAACTAACTACAAATGAATTATCCCTTAAAAAAAATGAAGAGGAAAGTATTTAAACTAAACCCTAGTGGCAAAATTGTAAAAAAGAAAAATAGGGGAAATAGGTCCGAATCGATTTGGGACCATTCCGAATTCGGAATGAAAATATGGTGTTGTGGTGCAAAACGAATCGATTCAGATTTTGGTTGAATCAATTTGTCCATACAGGTTTGCAATTCTGCAGCTTTGTTTAACTTTACGAAAAAGGCCGTCATTTCTTCGTTATAACTCGGAATTAGTCACGGTCGGAGGCTACACGAAGATAACTTAGAGGGATAAAACATCCAAGAATAAATAAGGACAAAAACCCAAAATATGAAATGATTAAAATGCCATTGAATGTGACCTTGAGTGTGAGTTTTAAGTCAAAACCATCCTAAAAATGCCATAACTCCATCGATACAACTCCGATTCATGCACCGTCTGCAGCCACGCGATGAGAAATCAAAGGGATTAAACTTCCTTGATGAGTTCAGGATTAAAATCCAAACGCTAAAATTACCCCAAAGCTGCAATCTTTAACGAAACTTTATCGGAAAGCGTTCGAACTTCATACTAAGCATCCAAATACCTAAAAAAGCTCAATTAACCCCTGAAAAGTATATATATAGAAATCCGAGGTTGTCTAGTTAACGACTATAAGTATAGGGATTAAGATACCCGAGGGATCTAATAACGTGTAGGTTAACGGGTGAAATACGCAATATTTGCATCGTATCACACCCCCTAAGTTACACATTGCTAGTCCCTGGCAATAAAATAGGAAACAACAAGAACTACAAGCAAATCACAAAAGAGGAGATATGTAAAAAAGAGATAAGAGCTACTTTCGCGGGCGAATGATTTCATTTAGCGTATGCAATAAGTCGTTAAACCTCTAGGTTACCCTAGTGGACGAGTGGTGTCTCGTGAGGGTTTTCATGGATGAAACCCACAAACATCAGATAGTTTCCTCAAAATATGCCCAACCCAACATGCGACAAACTTGACAACAATGAAAAAGATTTCAAACGTGTTATTAGCATATTGAACGAATTCAAGCTAAAGTTTGTTCTTATTAACAGGTTGAATGTACCTCATAGAATTGAAACTTTAAACGTGAGAGGGGGGAGAGCACATGCATAGTATGATTTGGCAAAACTAAAATAAATCGAATAAGCATAAAGAGTGCATATATGAATCCTCATGTGCATTGCACTCATCAAATGAATTCATTCGAAACAGGGAGGTAACACATGGGACATGGCATAAAGAGTAATTGTAAATGGAAACTAGGCCGCACACATATCACAAATGAAGAACTCTATATAGAAAATGAAAAATATGTAATCTCAATGAAAGATACCCTTCATTAAAGGAGGCAAAATGTATTTTCACAGATTACCAAACTATTTAAACCTTTTAAATCACCCTAAGATCACATAGGACTTAATAGGGTTGTAATGTAGGCTAGGCTCGGGTTATCAAATGAAGGAAATATGTACGGATTCAAAGTGTTCGGGGATGAAAAACTTAGGATAATGGAAGATTACGAGAAATTCCAAAATTGAAAATTATCTTCCATAACAAGCATTAAATATGAAATAGGAGAGTAATCAAAGCTTATTGAACACTATATACAACATAAAAAAACTTTCTCTTTCCTTCTTTTTCTCATATTTTTCTTTTGGTTTTCTACTTCTCTTTTTATCTTTTTCATTTCTTCCTTTTCTTTTATTTTCTCACTCTTTTCATGCTCAAATTGCAACCACAAAACATGAACATCATTCAATGCCAAGTATCATTCCGAACAAAGGTATGGAAGGTAATAAGTATCGTATATAACTCTATTGTGGAGTTGGTTATGGTATTTTGGGTTATGAAATGAAAGGTTATATTTAGGCTCAAAGGGGTTGACTAGGCAAACATATAAGGTGAGGTTAAGGCAAAAATGGGTGATATAACAAAGATTGCCTATGATCATTTCATAAAGTTTACGCAATTCTCGAGTCAAAACAATTTTGAAAATCATGATCAAGTAACACATTTCATGATATAAACTCAATTAATTAAGGATCAAATGAAAGAATAGAGAGATTACCAATGAATTCAACGTGTTCAAAGAGGAAAGAATAGTGTATACACTCACAAACGACGAAAGGTACAAATCTTACTTGGTATAAGTATACACAATGCAACAGAAGATTATTGAGTTATAAAAATCTTAAACCAAATCAATAGAATAAGAAAGCGCATGTGCTCATGGGATAAAGTTTAATTCATGATGTTATTCATAATATCAATAATTTGAAGACTAAAGTCTAATAATTTCTAAAATTGAGAACATGCATCGTTGAATGTCTAATGGATTGGGAAATTATTTAAATTTATCGTCGAAAGCAAGGCAAAATGCCCAACAAAAGAGAAAAAGGAAAAAAAATATTTTTGAAAAATTTTCAATTTTTAACAAAAAGCATGCTTTGTGACTAACATGTGATAAAATCCAATGACTAAATATGAAATGGATAGAATATCATACACCCCCTAACTTAAATGTTGCATTATCCTCAATGCGTATTAAAAACAAAACACAAAGATAGGAAAATAACGATATTACCCAAAATTGGAGCGATCTCCAAGAAGTACGAGTCCATAGAATCTACAAAACAAGTTAGTACCGAGCATAACGAAAATATTAATAAAAAGTTTAACTAAATACACTAGACTAAATTAAAAATAAAGAAAAATAAAGAAAGAAAGAAAGAATAAAAAGCTAACTATGTACAACCTACTATTTAGACTTCACACTAACTATACACTAGAAGTCTAAATAGTTGAGGGTCCACCCAAAATTGGATTTGACTTTGTAGGATCAACGGTGGACCCTCCATGGCATGCATGCCTCCCGAAAAATAGGAATTTCGTTTGAAAAACGGAAGGCATGTGTAAGGCGTAAGAAATGAACCATCATGAATTAAAATTTTTAGAAGGATGATGGGGGTTTGGGATTTTAAGGGAAACAAGACTATATTAATCTCGAAAAAATTAAAATCACATCCCCAAGGTTCTTCAATTTCAAGGGGAGGTGGGGCTAGTGCAAATGAATAGCCCATGAGATGAACCATCTCAAAATAACATTCCCGTTCAGGAATCGGGTCAAAGTACTCAAGACTTTCAACCAATTATTGTGATAAATTTAACGGTTCGAGAATAATAGAGAATAAAGTAAGTGAAGGACAATCGACAGTGCTTGGATTACTCTCAATTAATTCTTCCTCAAAAAGGGGTGCAGGTGAAACGTAAGTTTCAACCTCAACCGATCTTTTTGAAGAAGAAATGATCTCATTGAGTTGGACGTTTTTCTTTGTCCAAGCATCATAAATCGCAACCTCATCATTCAATTCCTTATTCCCACAATGCAAAGTTCCATCCCAAGACAACGAGGGACTATAACTTCTTGAAATTCACGTGCAAGACGCTCATGCTCAAGAAAGTGTAGGCATTCTCGCATTGTTTGGGAGTATAACTTTGAGAACTATTATCATAATAATTAAATTTATCTAAAGAGTTGTGGTGAGACATTTCAAAATAAGCTAATTCAACAAAAGCAACAAGCGCAAAAATTTCAATTTCTCGAAATAATCTAGTACAACTAAAAAAGAAAGGAGAAAATAAAGAATACAAATAAAAAAGGAAAAAATACTACTAAATAATAAAACAACTAAAATCTAAAACACACTCCCCGGCAACGGCGCCATTTTTGATCAGGTGCAAACTTTTTTTTTGAAACGCGTCGTTCGGTGTTTATGCCCGATACAAAACAAATACCACAACTTGGTACACTAATGGAAGTGTAGCGACAAGTAGGGATCGAATCCATAGGGAGAGTTGGATAGACTTTAATCGATTTATTATTTCAAGAATAAAAATATAAAAGGTGATAGGGTGAAAATGGTGAAAAGGAAAAAAAAAGTTAACACTAAATAAGAACTAATTAAAATGAGATTTGGAATCACATCCCCTCCATGGGCTAAACAACGCATAATTAGAATTTCGATTTGAAAATATTTAACCGAGCATTTTAAATTAATTATGAACATCACGCATGAAGGAATTTAATCAAAAAATGCGAGATAGAACATTTAATAAAAAATGGTCATGCGCGTCTTAAATTCGAATTATCGCTATAAACACTAACGTTGCGTGACAAAGAAATTTAAATGCATAATAATACGACTTTAATACATGAGGTTTCAATTAAATGCAATTTTCCCCAAAAACTAACTTTTGGAGCTCGACGCCCAATAATGGCGGAGAAATGACCCCAACCCTTTATACTACTCACGAGACATGGATAAACTAATAAAACAACTAATTACTAAATAAAACAACAAATAAACTAACTACAACTATTTAACAAATCATGAAAATGAATAACAAAGCAAGATAATGAAGGGAAAATAACTAAATTAATGGAGAGGATGATGAAATGTACAAATTACAAACCCAAATGGATGTCACCCAAGAAGAAATGAAGATAATCTCTCAAAATCAAACCCAACCTAAAACTAACTACAAACGAATTCTCCCTTCAAAACAATGAAGAGGAAAGTATTTAAACTAAACCCTTGTGGCAAAATTGTAAATAGAAAAATAGGGAAAACAGGTCTGAATCGATTCAGGGCCATTCCGAATTAATTCGGAATGAAAATCTGGTGTTGTGGTGAAAATGAATCGATTCGGATTTTGGCCGAATCGATTCGCCCCTACAGGTATGAAATTCTACATCTTTGCCCAAACCTACGAAAAATGCCGTCGTTTCATTGTTTTAACTCCAAATTAGTCACGGTCGGAGGCTACGCGAATATAACTTATAGGGATACAAAATCTAAGAAGACATTAGGCCAAAAAACCAAAATATGAAATGACTAAAATGCCATTGAATGTGACATTGAGTGTGTTTTTAAGTCAAAACCATCCTAAAAATGCCATAACTCCTTCGATACAACTCGGATTCATACACCGTCAACGGCCATGAGAAGAGAAATCTAAGGGATTCAAATTCCGTGAAGAGTTTGGGATTAAAATCCGAATGGTGAAATTACTAAAATGCCCCCGAAGTTGCAATCTTTAACGAAACTTTATCAGAAAGCGTCTGAACTTCATACTAAGCATTCAAATACATACAAAAGCTCAATTAACCCCTACAAAGCATGTACATATAGAAATATGAGGTTTTCTGGTTAACTAGCATAAGTATAGGGATTACGATACCCGAGGAGGCTAATAACGCGTCGGTTAACGGGTGAAATATGAAATATTTGCATCGTATCAGTTGACATGCTTCGCAGGGCATGGGTGGATGCTCATAAAACCAAGTCTCCCACTTGGAATTCTCTAGGCTTAACTAAATTCTCATAAGATATAGAGAGATGCTTGGTGTAAACTTTAAAGTTTTCTTTAGCTTTATCACGATGCTTATGTAAAGCCTCCAACTACACATGTCTTGGGTTTAGCATCCGATTATGGCTTAGGAACACTCATAATGAAGGCACAACCAACTCTAATGGTATGACAACCTCTGTGCCATTGATTAGAGAGAATGGTGTAAAACTAGTTGGCTTCCTCTTTGAGGTCCTATAAGTCCATAAAACCAATAAAAATTTATCATCCCAAGCTCTCGACAGATCCTCCAACATCTTTTTAAAAATATTGATCAACGCTTTGTTTATGGCCTCGACTTAACCATTCCCTTTAGGATAAGAGATAGTTAAACTATTATGAATGATTTTGTACTTGTCCATGAGCAGACCCATTTCTTTACACCACTTAAGCAGTAACCCTTCTCAAAGGAATCGCTTTGAACCCTATACACAAATCTACAACAACCTTGACTCCGCAACATCTTTATGAACATATAGTGCCTTTTCGTTGAAACGCTTGATGTATTGCATTAAATCTTCACCTGGATTCCACACTTCTTGGGCTAAGTGTGCCAGTGTGAACTCATCTTCAGTGAAGAAGAATTTTAGCAAAAAATTTATGTACATTTCCTCCCAAGTGGGGATGCTGTCTGGCGCTAAGTGAAAGTACCACATGGAGAACTTTCTAGTGAGAGTTTTTTAAAACTCCCTCAACTTCAACTCTTTATCATTGCCATGCACGTTAAGATACTCCATAAACCTCTTGACATGATACCTATGGTTTTCACCTCTTTCGTTAAAGGTCATGAATTTTGGAGGAAGTAACCCCGAGGGTATGGTTTTTCATTGTTACTATATGGACAGGGGTTTTGTAGCTCCTCATATATAAAAGGTACTATTTCTCGTAGGAGAGTAAATTTTTTACTTATTCCATTATGATTTCTATGGATTGTGATTCCCCCGTCTCTACGTTATTTGCAGTCGACGCGCTTAGTAGAGTCACAAACTACTCCGTCTCCACTCTTCTAGACGGCGCCATCTCCATTACAACTACTCCTTCAACAGGGGCCACCATTTGGTGTCTCACAAGCTTGGTCTAAACTGGCCATGACCACATTGTGTTTTCTTAAAAACTTAAAGAACATACTCATTAGGTTCATTCCATTCAGTGGCGCGACTGCTACTATGCTTTTCGGCCCCCTAAAAGAGTAGGAGCTCTTGTTACAGTAACCATAACTTCCTGATTAATCATCTAATCGCTCTAGACTCTATTACTAACTGGTGTGTCTTCAAAAATCGACTTTTTTGAAATTTTATAACTTTCTTTATCCATGGAAATGAGAATAGCTCCCCAGCGGAGTTGCCAAATATAGGAGGGTAGTAGTACTGGGGTCTATGAATAATCTAAAAGGGTGAGGCTTGACCCACTCCATTTGAAGCAACCTTGAAGGTGTTCAAAGTTTGAAGAGAAACAAATACATCAAAAAATAATTTTTGCAATATAATGAACACTTTTTGGTTACAATATGAGCAAGACAATGATTAAATACAAACTTTTCAGTAGTAAAAGAAACAATGGAACCACTTGAAAGTGATGATTTTTTTTAGAGAAAAGAGAAAAACACTTCAAATACCTAAGAGAGAGAGGGGATAGAATACTTTTTGCTTGAGTTTGTGCAGATTAAGTTATGGTATGATTTTATCTTACATGAGTGACCTATTCATTGCTAAACATTAGGGTTGACATGGCGTGTGCGTGCCGAAGGGATATTCCCTTGTGACAAAATTTGAGTACTTTTTGTCTTATTTTACTATTTATCATTATCCACTCCAATAGACGACATCTGGTGCAACCAAAGTCAAAAGGAAAATATATCGTTCATAATGCCAAAAATATGATTTTATGAATATTTCAAATATTTACTTGAAAAATAATTTTGAAAACTTGCGGGCAACCTTGAGGGCCACTCACCAACATTATAATTAAAAATTAATTTGCGAGTAGTACTTTGATTGCTCGCTGATTTTATTAAGTAGAGTTATGTATGTGTTTGTGAGTATATGAGTGACCTCTTGAGTCCCTCATCTTAGTATTTTTCTTTCCTAGGGTACTAAAGTGGTTGAGTCTCATCTTGCTCAACAAGACTTGCCTCCCAGCCTCCAAACCAAAACTATGAAGAGATCCCAATTGACCATCTACTCGATCCCTACTTGCTCGGCTATGGATTCTTACTAATCACTCTTTTGTAAATATAACAAAACTGTTAGTAAATATACTTTTATATAAACATCATTCTTGAAAAGACTCGGGGCTTCTCGCAGAGCACTTCCTTGTTGACTTAAATCTGCTCGTGTGGCATTCCCTTATTGGCTTGGCCTTATTTGCCATGCTGTAATTTTGTTCTTTCTCGTCTATCATTACTTTGTTATTATCTTGGGCTTGCTCACCCATTATTTGTCTTTCCATGCCAATTTTTAGGATTCCTTGTGATTTGAACTTGGTCGCTTTGGGCCTCCTCGCCCATCATTTATTTTTTCAGGCTTTGGGCATCCTCATGCCATACTTTGTCTTTTATGAGGCAGTTGAATGAACACCCCTCTATAAGAATGAATAGTTATTATCCTTATTGAGGATTTGAGGTCATAGGGTTGGGACACCCTATAATACCTACTCTACACGAGTTATCCTCAAAGGGAAAATGAATAGGACTTTATATTTTTATCTACAAGTGCGAGCGTCGCCCCTGAGATTCAATGTGGGTTGTGCATACTTACCGGTGTTCTGAATAATGTGATTATGTGTTGCGGTACCTGATTATGACTTATACTAGTAATGTATAATCATAGAATTATGAGTGGGGAATAATGTATTGAATGTACTAACGGTGTATATCCTAAATCAGTAGCATGTGACTATTTGAGACTATTAGACTCAAAATATTCTTTGAGAATCATAATTGGAGAACGTACGTGATACTTTGAGTAGTTAGCGAGTGCTTATAAGATAAGAGATACCGCAAAGTAAATTGATTCTTAATACAAGAGAATGGTTTAAAAAATGATAAAGTAAATAATATTGAATAAATATTTGGATGCTTAACTTATGGAATACTTTTGGGTTTGGGATTAGAATCGATTACTTATTTTATTTATTTGGGTGGGGTAACTTAAATAATTTTAAATCACCTTAATGCGAGAGGAAGATGCATTATTATTATCGCCTAACTTCAATTAAATTCTTATTCTTCTTAGACTTGCTATAACATTCATTGTTGAACTATTTTCTACAGGTTTTAGGTTGCTGTTGTTGCCGTAAACTTGGGTTGGTTTGTTAAAGGAATATCTCTAGCGGCCCTGTTCACCATTCATAGGGTGTAAGTGTTGATTAGTGTTGTTCATTACATTTCAGTTGTATTTATATTTCCTCACAGGCAGATTTATTTATTTTAATTTTTCCCGAGTCAGTGATTGTACATGTGGTACTTGTGTTAAGATATGGATTTTTTTATCATTGAGATTTTATTCCAGAGTAGAGTTTGTTTCTCATGGAAGTGATTGGTATGAACGATGTTGCATTTGATTTAGTAGTTATTATTTGTTGTACACTTCATTACTCCGTTTTATTTATTTCCATTATGCCGAGAATGTTACTAAATATTTTTTATTCTAGTGATTTTTATATTAGACCTGAGCAATCTATTTATGGATTTTTCAGGCCCTTAAAAATGTCTCGATCTCTAGAAACCTCGTTATTTTTTATCTCATTATCCATCACTTGATTCCAAATATCACTCTATGTCCAACACAGAAGAGAATAGTTTGTATGATACACAAGATATTGGATATGAATAACCCCTACCATAATAAATGAAATATTGTTTTTGCATTCATTCTCATTATAATACGGTCACTTCGATCTCCCATTGCCAAACCAAAGTGAACTATTCTAATTATGTGTATGGACAAGTCCAAACCATCTAGGTCTCTAATATTATCCTAGCTTATACGAACTCCAAGAGCATGACACAATTATTTAATAAAGGTAGAAAGATGGCCTTTTTTTCTTTAAGATGGAGTGAGAAATCCATCGTACTCCTAGTCCTTACGAGAGTAATTCTCACAACTGAGGAATGAGTATGCACCATTTCAATTAGAAGATATTGCGTAAAAATTACCATAACATATATCCTCCATGTGTGTAGGAAAAAGAGACAAAATATGTAGTTTTATCCCTAAGGAGCTACGAAAATGGGTAATAAGGGTTGGGTTCCATAACGGGAAAGAATTAACACCCAAAGCTTTGGCAAACAAGACAATATCTTTATTTATTCGAGGGATAGAAGAAGTTGACCCTTTAAATAAGTTTGCATCATCACAATTCAAGATATATAATGGGAAACCCAATCCCACAAATCATGATTTCTAATACTGTCAAACTATAACTCTCTACAACAATGATAAGATGCCTATGTGTCTCATATTATCCTCCATTTGGGGGGAAGTGACTCAAAAGAGGTTCAATAATCCCCACGCCACATTAGTAGAGAAATTTGATCAACTAAGAAAATACGTTACAATGAGATTCATCATGAGAAACTCCTAACCTTAGAAGATGGATTTCATGGTTATGTTTAAAAAGAAGTCCCAATATACACTGCGAGCGTATGTCGACTGTTTTGGGAAGTGTAGAACGAGGTGATATATATCTATAGATGCACTAAACCAAGAAAACTAAACTCGAATAGTTTTAAATTGTGTCTGATGTGATTTACCATGACAAAAAACTGTGACGATTTAACGCGTACCAAATAATTTGGCACAATTTAAAACCGTGACGAAATTGAGAGCCTAGTTTGCCTTCTTACTCAATTTAAAAAACTTATAACACATACTTAAACAATGCCAAATCAGTGACATGGATCACTATCTTTTCCATCCACTTGTTAATCTCTAAATGATCCACTTGTCCTAACAAGCGTTTCCCACATGTCCAATTGATATTATACCACATGTCCATTATTACTTGTTTCACATAAAAGATTAGTACATGTAAGGACATATTTTTATAAGTCCGTTATCAATTTATTATGTCTTATACCGCTACACCGTAGAAGGGCATTCAAGTATCAAAGATGGATCCAAATATCAAGCTCTTCATCAAAAAGACTCCGCGAAGTTTACTTTGGTAAGGTTGAGTTTTAATTTCTTAGCATTTCACTTAAAGTGTTGGGATATTTTTATCAAATGTTTTTCTACAGATTTTGTTCTCGGACGCCTTTCCGTAGAAAAATCGTAACTAATTCAAAAAAAATAAGAAAAATACGAAATTTGTGGCCACACGTTCATATTGAAATTATCTACAAGTACACATGGAATCTCATTTGATAGGTCGTTCAAATGACCTCCTTTTGTCGTACAAATAGCATAGACATCTCGTGATAAGTTGTTCAAGCGACACGTGTCCTTCGTTCGAGCGATAAGCTTATCTCGTCCGAACGAGCTCTAATACCGAGGCGGAACGATTTTCTATAAATACTCATTAAATGGTTTCATTTTCATTAAGAAGTCCCAGCATTGTGAAAGACAGAAAACTGTAAAAGTGCAGAATCCTTTTGACTTATTCTTTTAGGGTTTAATCCTTTTTTGTTTAAAATTCACAAAAATCCCATATGCTTTGGTGTTCAAGAACACAACTTTTGCTGTTGTTTGTTCTTTGTGGAGATAACTCTACAATCGGAGTGCTGTGTGCTATTGTGGAGGGAGTCTCTAAGGAGTGTTTTGGTCTCCAGTCCTTGTTGTATAGCTGCGTGTGAACCACTGCTGATTTTTAGCCGTTACTTTGGAGGTTTGACGAAGACACCGTGTGTTACTCTTGTGGGAGAAAGAAAGATGGTATGTAAGTCAATGGTCTTGTAAACCTTTCAAATTTCTAGAAATAAAAGGTTTTGCCCTACGGGGATTTTTCTTGAAATTTGTGTCGCATGATTTATTTATTTATGGGTTGACACACACACACACACACACGTAGTCGCATGTTTAGGGGATGAATTAATTTGGTTTAAAAATATACTGTAATTAAATAAGTGTGCCAAAGTAAAAATTTGCGAATTTAATCAATTATCACACATTCACGTTTTACAAATTGGCATCAAAGTGGGTTACACTAATTTATCGCTTGATCCCGATTTTTCAAGGATTTATTTTTTTGGATACAATTTGACTTCTCACATCGTCAAATTGGTATCAGAGCCGGTTGCGCTAATTTATTGCGTATTTCTATTTTCCATAAAATTCGCGTGATATTGATTTTTTTGAAAAATTAGTTTTGTGAAAAATAACAATTTTTCCAATAGAGCACTTATGTAATCGGATGCCCCCCATTGATGACATGAGTCATAGTTTTGATGATACAATTCATTTGAATTTGACGTTTGCTAAAAGAATTGATTTTTTGGAAAAAGAAAATTCTCGCTTTAAATCCGCGATGAATCTTTTGCAAACAGTTCTAAATCAAAGAGTTTTTTATAGTGAAAAACTTGTTTCTTTGGAACATGAATTTAATGCTTTAAAATTGTCCAAAAAGGAGAGTGATGATAGGGTCCTATTTTAAGAAAAAGAATTAGAGGACCGTAAAAATTCGATGGTTTGTGTTTGTGCCAAAGAGGACAAAAATATTTTAGTCAATGAATTTGTGGCACGTGAAGAGACTCTTAGGAAAAAGTTTACTTTAATTGAGGGAGAGAGAGATACCCTTTTAGGAATTGTTGAAAATTTGAAAAAGGCATGCCTTAAATTGGAAGAGTCTAATCCTTTGCTTGAGTAAAAAATTTTGAAGTTAAAAAATGATTTGATAGACTCGAGTAGGTTCGATAGTGATGGTAATTTCTCATCTTGTTCTCATTATTCTAATGCTAAAGCAAAACCATTATTTGTTTTATAGGGTCAACCAATTTCAAGGATGTTAGAAAAGGTCAACCCATAGGTGTCGTTCCACCCGTTTACACATGTTCATATTGTGGTAGGAAATGTCACCTTAGGTATTTTTGTTTTGATTTTGGAAAATGTCTGAGGAAGTTTATATCTAGTGTTCCCTTGGTTCCTAAATTCCTCACACGACGTTTCACATCTATTTGGGTTAAGAAATCACTTTTAGAGGCACTAGATTTTAGACAAGTTGATTCTCATTTTCTTGCACATGATTCTTCTCTTGCCATATCATATAGATGATTGTGTTTGCATGTTTGTCATACACTAGTTATGGTTTCATGATATATATTTTCTAGGGTAATGACATGTACTTTTTATATAAATTTTTGGTTTTGAAAAATTTTGAAAAATACAAAAAGATTTTATTTTGATAAAAATTTTGAAAATCCATTTTTTTGGGTATTTTTTTCAGCTTTTATGGATGGACATTTAGGATGATCTAGTCAAAATATCATTTCATTTTTAATGTGACTATTTGATAGTGTTTTGAGACAATAGTTCAATTCATCCGTGTGCTTTATAATGTTTGGAGTCATTAAGATGTAATTTAGTGTTACTTCCTACATGTTTGACTCATGATTTCCTTTATTGCACACGTGCACGGATTTATTTGATTATTATGCTTGTCTTATCACATGTTGGTTGAGTGTTTTCACTTCAATCTTGTCCTTAAAATGAACCAAGCGCGATATAACTTGATGAGAAAGTTGTGCATGTAAGAGCAGTTTGTGAGTTTGTATGCTTTATTTGAAAACGGTGAAGGGCTACGAAAGATGATCATTTATCCTTTGCGATTAAGACGCCATTTAAATTGGACCTAAAAAATTGAGGAATTTTATTATTCGGTGTCCAAAGAGGTTTAAAAGATCCCCGAAAAAAATTTAAAGGCAATAAAAAGATATTCATTCCAATTATGGGCCAATTAGATTTTTGCCCCAATTCTCCAAAGTTTGAGAATTTAGTTTAACACCTCTAAAAGAAAATATATATGAGGGAGTTTGGCTGGAGATTTTATAAAGGGCTTGCACGTCCTTGAAAGTCTTGAAA
The DNA here is from genome assembly GCA_949130495.1 of Sambucus nigra. Lineage (NCBI taxonomy): Eukaryota > Viridiplantae > Streptophyta > Magnoliopsida > Dipsacales > Adoxaceae > Sambucus > Sambucus nigra. The sequence continues at coordinate 443,904,948 of OX422220.1, read as the reverse complement.
AAGAGCTACATAGTTTTGGACGTTATTGGCGTGGAAATCACTTTGACTTTGATTTGTTGATTTTCATAAGACGATGTCGTCTAAATTCAACAATTTTTACACCTAAGGATATTTTTTATGTTCATTCATTAGGAGTACATAAATGCATCGTGCACATATGATTGATTGAGTTGATTTACCTATCGAATGTGTTCACACCCATTCATTTCGTTTCCATGACTTGGTTGTTTTAGTTTAAATCCATGATGTGATTTTTTTGGTATCTTATTTTCGTATGAAGAAAAAAAATTAAAAAATCAAAAATAGTTTGTGAAATTTTTGAGATACTCCTTTGCATGTGCATAGTTTAATCCTTGTTTTCTATGCATTTTTATCGTGACACTCCATGTTTTGATTATTTCTTCTTATCTGTCTATTTGGGAACATCATAAAAAAGGGGAGAAAGAATTATCATGTAATGGGGGAGTTTTAGCATTATGTGGGAGATTTGATTTATTAATGCTTTATTCTTATATCATTTAAAACTCGATGCATCACGAAGGTATTTTTTTTATCTCATATGTGCAGGTACAAAGACTGAAGATCATTATGTTGCACACCCTGGTGAGAAAAGCTTTGAGATTTGATGAAGACTTCTTGAAGAACAGTTTGAGGTCTTGCAAATTTATTCATGGGAGGGTATATTTGTATAGCCATTTAGGTTTTTGATAATTCGGATATTTTTATGTATGTACCAGCATAGACATAGGGGGAGATTTATAAGGACATATTTTTATAAATCCGTTATCAATTTATTATGTCTTATACTGCTACACCGTCAAAGAGCATTCAAGAACATTCAAGCATCAAAGACGGATCCGAATATCATATTCTTCATAAAAAAGACTCCGCGAAGTTTACTTTGGTAAGGTTGAGTTTTAATTCCTTAGCATTTCACTTAAAGTGTAGGGATATTTTTATCAAATATTTTTCTAAAGATTTTGTTCTCGGACAAGTTTCCGTAGAAAAATCATAACTAATTCATAAAAAATCAAAAAATACGAAACTGGCGGCCACGCGTTCGTATCGAAATTATCTACTAGCACGCTTGGAATTTCGTTTGATAGGTCGTTCGAACCACCTTCTTTTGTCGTGCAAACAATATAAACATCTCGTGATAAGTCGTTCGAGCGACATGCTTATCTCGTTCGAACGAGCTCTAATACCGAGGCGACACAATTTTCTATAAGTACTCATTAAATGGTTTCATTTTCATTAAGAAATCCCAGCATTTTGAAAGACATAAAACTACGAAAGTGTAGAATCTTTTTGACTTCTTCTTTTAGGGTTTAATCCTTTTTTTATTACAATTCACAAAAATCCCATATGCTTTGGTGAATTGTTTTGGTGTTCAAGAACACAACCGGAGAGCTGCGTGCTATTGTGGAGGGAGTCTCTACGGAGTGTTTTGGGCTACGGTCCTTGTGGTATAACTGTGTGTGAACCACTGCTGATTTCTAGCGGTTGCTTTGGAGGTTTGACGAAGACATCGTGCATTACTCTTGTGGGAGAAAGCAAGATTGTATGTAAGTCAATGTTCTTGTAAACTTTTCAAAGTTCTAGAAATAAAAGGTTTTGCCCTGTGGGAATTTTTCCTGAAATTTGTGCCGCATGCTTTATTTATTTATGGGTTGACACCCGCACATACGTAGTTGCATGTTTAGGGGCTCAATTAATTTGGTTTAAAAATAGACTCTAATTAAATAAGTGTGCCAAAGTAGAAATTTATGAATTTAATCAATTATCACACAGTCACGTTTTACAGTACACCATTAGCACAATTTCAAACCGTAAAAAGATATATATTTTTATTAAAAAATAATGTAATATTCACCCCAACCCCAATCGTACACAATAAAAAAAATCAAATCCCTAAGCACCCCCTCTTAACAAGCACACACAATCTCACCATCGGAACAAAATAGTTAAGAAAACTAATGTTATAATGTTTATCTGGAAGTATTGAAGTCTTAATATTTAAAAAAAAATGACATTTTCTCCTTTATTTTTCGAACATTCCCAAAAACCTGTTAATAAAGACTTTCTTAAACTTAAATTTGACTTATAAAAATAATATAGACTAGCCCACCCGAGCATAAACCTCATATATGGACAAAGTACTACATGCCTCAACTCAGGCCTAACTGGGGCATTTACAACAGTATCATATAATCCCATCCGGGAGTCTAAGTAAAAAACTAACATTAAAGCAAAATCTAAAATAAGTATTCGAGTAGCTACATACGTAGTTCTTACGTATCCATTGACTTTTCCATGTGTTGCATGCCAAAAAGTATATACATATGGATTTAGGCCTCCAAATTCTACGTATGCAAAATAGGCCATGGTTATAACTGCAAACATTTTAATGTAAAATTAAGAAGATATCACTAATAAAAACCCAACCCGTAATTTTAAATGCTAATACTTAGAAGTTTCAAATTTATATTGAAGTCTTAATCTGTGAGTCCCATAAGTTCACACACTGCTTATACAAGTGACATTGGTCCTATTTAAGGTGCCCAGTCCTCTTTACAGACCATTTGGTTATTTATTTTTACCCCAAAGCTAAATATTCAAGCTTAATACATAAAATTTTCAAATTTAGATGGAAATCTAAAATCGAGAGTTCCATAATTACACGAGTTATTTCTATAAGTTACACTTGTCTTGTGTACAGTGATCGGGCCCTTTTTTAGACCGTTTGGTTATTATTTCACCATTTCACCCCCAATGACCAATTTTCAACCTTAATACTAGGAATTTTCAAAAGTCTCAACCCGTGAGTCAAATAAATGCACAAGTTGTTTCGACAAGTTACTTTTGTCCCGTTTGAGGTTCTAGGGCATTTTCCCATGTCATTTGGTTGTTAGTTTACATTTTCATCCCTAAAATCTCGACTTTCAACCTTAATACTTTGAATTTTAAAATCTAGAACACAGTCCTAACTCGAGAGTTCGATGACTACACGTATATGGACATGTTTTACACCCTTTTATTTTTTAGATGTGTGATCTTAATTTCAAAACAAACCTTTGTGTCACACTATCTTTATATCAATTCTATTGAGTTATAATTCTACATCAATAGAAGACAAAGAGACAAAGCATCATGACTACGATTATCGAACCAAATCAGAAAAATTCATTACATATTGGGGACTTGGTAAAGGGGAATGTTTTTCAAATTATGGTATTTGGTAGTAGTGTCTTTTATTTCTTAGAAGTAATAGGGTGGGAATTTGGTGAAAATAATTTTGGAAAAGAGTTTTAAATGTTATTTGTTTAAAAAAAAAATCAAGTGTCAATCGTGACTGACCTCGTTCCAATGAGGTTACACTTGATCAAAGAAGTCTTTGAACGAGAACCTATTTTTTGAGTTAATGTGCCTCGATTGATAGGAAACTTTAAACAAGGGTCCCTAGATCAAAGTCTATTCAAATATGGGTAAACTATTTGTAAAAAATGACCCTCGGTTGCTAATTTTATTGATCGAGAACCCCTCGATCAAAAGCTCTCATACGAATGAGGGCTCCCTATTTTGAAGGAGGAAGTTTGCCTTGGAAAGTGTGTTTATTTGGACATCTTTCACTAAAAAATTATTAAACTCCTTTAAACACATATTGATGAGGGCCTTTTTTTTCAAAACCCTAAATTTTGTTTTGCTATAGTCCTTCTATTTGTGAGAGCATGTCAACTCCATTCAAGTAAGACAACATATTGGATTAGATGTGGATTGATCATTGTGAATAGAGATCGATGGATACCAAGGCCTTGGAGGTTGTGCACTAGTTTCCTAGACTTGAGCGACTATTTTTAGTACGAGAAGAGGTAGAAAAGTAGAAGGCAAGGGAGAGGCATTGTGGAAGTTATCATTTTCGTTTATATAAGTCATGTCTGAGTCCTTGTTAACTCATATAATCATAACATTCAATACTAGTGGAATTGTAAGTGTGTTGGGGCGATAGTGGATTTTCTCGCAAGGTTTCCTCTCTAAAATCCTTATGTCCTAGTGTGATTAGTTTTATTTTCTTCCATTATTAATCAATAACTACATGTAATTTGGAATAAATAATTTTATTTGGTAAAATTAAAACTTGGTTCAAATTAGAAAAAAAATTGAGATAGCCAAGGTATGCGCCTTAAGGGTCCAAAAATAAGTAATTGATTTCTCAATTAATTAGCAAGTTAAAGAAAATTAAAAATCCTTTTTAATTTAGGACGAATTTTAATTTACTGAATAAATTATTTGAAGTCCAAATTTCACGAAGTTAGTGATTAACAGTGGAAGGAAGTAAAAAGAGTAATCACACAAACACACATTGAATTTAAAATGAAAATGGTCGCGAGAAAAACCACTATCGCACATAACCCACACAAATTCCATGTAAGGAAAAAAATTTGAATCGAGTCAATTTTTATGTATTGGATTAATTCTGTTTAGACGAAACTCTTTGAGTTATAGTTTAGCTCTTATGTTGGTTGATCCTTCAATGTTCATGCTGTGTTTGATTGGAGAGCGTAATAACATAGTTAGAATGTCTACATCATCGTATTTTGTTTCTTGCCACGTTTAGTCTTCAATGATCAAGAATCTCATAAGGTATGAATGAGCTTGATTTTTTTATCCTTAGTATTTCATTAGGTGTTGTTTTAAAATAATTTTTGAGGATATTTTTCATTAAAAAAGTTTTACAAGTAAAAAATTTTTTTTGTAAGAAAAGTCATCGAACGAGCCATTATAATCAAATTATCATGATCATTTGAACGAGATGTTTTATTCATTCAAATGATAAAGTTGAAGTAATTTTAATGACATTCAAGAGAAGTTCAAACGAGTTGTCTCTATTTGTAACTAGATTCTCGTTCGAAGCTCGTTTGAAGTCTGTTCAAACGAGATTAATTATTTCGTTAAAACGAGGTGCTTACTATTTTGAACGAGAATATGAACTTCATTCAAAGGAACATAGTTTTGTCATTCAAACGAGTTTTTTCCACCTGAAAAATCGTGTTTTGTATAAATAAGCGTGCCGGGAACTTTTTTCTTTAAGAATTTTGGCAAAAACTAGCTTCCTATACATAACAAAAAGCCTTTAAACCTTTTTTTACACCCACACTTTGAGATCCAACATTCAATTAATATTCTTATTTAAGATCTCCTGTTTGAGAATAAATAATTTTTTCTCATCATTGAGAAATTGTTTCGTGCAATGGACTCCATACATTGTTTTCTTGTTTATATACGGTGGACTCTGTGTGTGTGGTGGTACGAAGTAGTTCACTTTGCATTCTTTTCATTAACGATTGGTGAGCCTAGATCAATGGATACCAATGCATGTGTGGACTTACACATCCTAAAAGTGCATAGGTGGACTTCTACATGCCGCTGTACAAAAGGTTTAAGGAGAGAAGACGCGTCAAAGCTCGAAGTAGTAGATTCAGTTGTTTATGTCTTTTGTCGTGTCCTTGTGTAATTACTGACATAGTAAATTTGCATTGATTGGTCCCTCCTAGGTTTTTCCCATTTGGGTCTCTCGTACATCGATTATTGTGATTGATTGTTTTATTTTATCCTGCTATCACCTAGATGCATGTTTTAGGATCATATAATATTGGTTAATTATTTAACACAGCATTAGCTTAATAGGTTTAAGTTTCAATTGTGTAAATTTGTTTAAGTTTAAAATAAATATGAAAATTTTATAAATAGTGGTGTGTGTGTTTTGGACCATATTCATATTAACACTTTCAATTGGTATCAAAGTTGGTGCTTATATGTTTTCGGCATGAATCTGAGCGATTTTTATATAGAGGGTCACTCATTTTCTATCCCACCATTTGATGAGTCTAACTATGTGTACAATAAAGAGCGTATAAAATCAGAATCGATGACCACTGTTGTCAAGGGATGGTACCCACCCACGCCTTTTATAGGTGAATAAAGAATCCCTAAACCCATTGAGACATGGAGTGAGGATGAGCATAAATTGTCTAACTATAACTCACGTGGCATGAATGATCTATTTTGTGAGGTTACACTTAAGGGTTCCACCATATTATGACATGTGAAATGTCTACTAAGGCTTGGTACATACTCCAACTCACTCATGATGGTACTAGTGTTATTAAGGCTCTTAAACTCTAGAAACTCACCACTCAGTTTGAAACCATTAAGATGGAGGAGAATGAAACCTTTGATAACTTTTATGCGAGACTGTCTGATATTTTTAACTCATCGCTTGACTTAGGATAAATAATATCCAAAACTAGAGTTGTTAAGAAAATCTTATAGTCCTTTCCTGAAATATTTAAACCTAAAGTTCATGTTTCGATCTCTCAGGGTACTTTAGACTCTGAGAAACATGGGGAGCTTGTAGGTGACCTTTAAATCTATAAGTTTGACATGTTTTCTTCCCGAAAGAAGAAAGATAAGGGAATTTCTTTGAAAGCCCAAAAGGAGGAAACACTTGTTTCGGATGATGAGTCTAACATCAATTCTGATGATATGGCCATGTTTGTGAAAAAAATTAGAAAATTTCTCAAGTTTGAAAAACAGACGAAAGGTGATGAAAAGAAGTTTAAAAAAAAATAAGGTTAACAAGGTTGTATAATTCTCTAAAAGTCGTAGTGTTGATTTTAAAAGGGATAAATTGAATAAATGTTTTGGGTGTGAGGGATGAATCATATAGATGTTTGATAAGAAGTCGAAGGCATATAATGCTACTCTTAAGAATAGTGAAATGGAAGAGGAACTTACCCATTGAGTGTATTTACATTGCTTTCGTGACTAATATTGTGAGCCTTAAAGAAAATTCTTCTGATGAAGATAATTCTATGCATGACGGTTATGAGGACAAAGTTTGTGAATCCCAAGACAATGATCAAGTGAGTGGTGACGATGATGATAATGAAGAAGCAGAAGAAGCGGAGGAGAGTGAGATTCAAGTTGCCTTTTGAGATTTATACGCTGAGTCTTTAAAGTTAAAAATGCGAACTTGAAGTTGTAATAAAAGTTGAAGAACATGCCTTTGGGAATGATGATCTGAAATTCATTGAGGATCCCAAGGCATGTGAGAGTACTCTTAGGGATTTATTGAGGGGGGTATGATAACCTTCGGGGTTTAATGGAGATTTCTAAGAAAGGATTCCCTAGTTTATGATGATTATCATCGTTTGCTCGAGTATAGGATAAAGGAGTTAGAAGATAAATTGAGATACCCGAGTCACATCATATTTGAATTTAGAGTGTAGGTAAAAAAAAGTTGGTTAAGATGTTAGGCACCATCCAAATCAAAATGGGAGATTTTGTAATTCGCTTCGATGATCCCATTGCTTCCACTGATAAATCCACGAACAACATTTGAAGGGGCTCAACCCCTGTCAAGGACATTAGAAAAGGTTAACACTTAGGTAATATTCCTCGTTATGTTCACACGTGCACACATTGTGGTAAGAAAGGTCACCTTAGCTGTTTTTTATTTGATCTTAAAAAAGACCATAGGAAGTCTGAGATTAGAGTCACCGAGGTCCCTAAAACCCAAGAGTGTCACATTACTCCTATTTGGGTGAGGAAATCAAATTTGGAGGCTTTACACATTAGACTTGTTGATTTTCAAATTCCCGCACAAGATACTTTTCGTGCTAAATCTAATGGTTGATTTTGTTAACATGTTTTCATCCACTAGCTTTTGTGCTTCATAATATAAGTCATTGTTAGGTGTATGATGTGTATATTTTGTATTTTGATTTTTCATTTATTTGAGTCTTATTATAAAAAATACAAAATGATTTTGTTTAATTTTTTTAGTTTAGTTTTCAAGTGGCGTCATTTAATAAAGAAATTAAAAACTCAAAAAAACAATTGTTTATGTGAAGTTTAGTTTTACACTCTTTGTGTGGCATATCAGTGTGTTGAATCCCAATACTTCCATATATCCATGTGACCAGGACATTTGATTATTATTTTCAATGATTAGATTGCTCATAATCATTCTTGCACGGTGTAGTTTGAAATTGATAAGCTTTGTTGGAATCAATTTGTATATGCCTCCGCACATACTTTACATATGTGGCATGACCTATGTGAGGTATTTTACTATCAATATTGTCATTTATATGTCTTGTTGACTATACAAGATTTGTGAATGTAAGAACCATTGTGTGAGTTTGATTTTACTTTATAAAAATATGAGTAAATAATGGAAAACGGCTACGAGGGCAGAAATCTTTCTCGCGTGAAAGGTCAACATTGATAGGAGCCTAAAAGAAAAGAGAGGAGAAATAAAAGAAATAATTTCCAGGGCCAATTTTTTTTTTATTGATGCTTCAAAATTAATATCTTCAACAGAATGGGAGGAAAAATTGATATATGTTTATTTTTTGAGGGTGTTACGTTAAAGATAAATGGTTTTTCACAATGAGTCCTAGTTGAGCTTAACTATTTGACTCTATTGATTTGAAAATCATCAATTTTTGTAAACTAGTGTGCATTGTGTATGTTTGTCCATTCATAAGTTCTTTATTTGGCACTATGAGGCTAAACCAAAATTGACAAGTTTTACGATCAAATAGAACTCTTTGGACATATTTTAAGTGATCGAGTCATATTTTCTTTGTTTCTAGTTAATGCTCCCACTCCTTGCCACTTTTGTTTAGACACATTCATACTATGATAGTGTGGAAAACTTACGTGTTTTGTGTCTTTTGTGGTGTTAATATATATATATATATATATATATATATATATATATATATATATATACAGAGAGAGAGAGAGAGAGAGAGAGAGAGAGGAAGGCTCACCTACATTATGATGTATACATCACACCATATTCTAGGCCCTAAGAAACGTTTTTTCCAAATTATTTATTTTTCTCTTGAAATTAACTTTCCAATCAACCCATATTCAAAAAATTAGGTCAAAATACATTTTGTAACCACATGGATTTATTGGAAGGTTAATTTCAAAAGAAAAATAAAAAATTTGAAAACAAAGTTTTTTAGGGCCTACAACTAGGTGTGATGTATGGATGATGTATTAAACATGATGTAAGCGAGCCTTATCATATATATATGTGGGTCGGGGGGGGTATGTTTGTTTCTAAGTATCTACATTTACATTTTATCCATTTCTATCCAATGCTTAATCTTCGATTCATAATAGAATATTTTATGACCACATTCGTATCTTTTGTTACTTGTTATCACTGGTATCTCATATATGCATCAAAATCGGTATATTTTGTTCATTGTTTGGATTATTTGGGCTTGTGTTGCCAAGTAGTTTGTCATTGCATGTTTCACTTCACATTAAGGCACAATATTACTTGTTTTAATTTATGTTTACATGTATTACAGTTAGGGGGTAAGTTTTTTATATTTTACACTTTATTCTTTGTCTATTCGTCAACAAAAGGGGGAGAAATGGTATCTAACTCTTTGACTCGTGGTGAGTTTTTTACCTTAGGGAAGATGCCCTATCTTAGGTGGATATTGTTTAGAAAATCTAGAAGGTTTTTTCAATTTCGGTTTATGATGTTCTATATTCAAGCTGCATTTGAAAGGTGCGTTTAAGTGTGCAGGATTGCAACGGTATGTCAAATATTACAGAAGAGCAAAGCTCGTCGGAGTTTGAATCAGGATAGTCTATACTTTTTCCTTTGGGGATTGTCGATTGAGTCTTTAGATAAGCTTGGCATCCCATATATTTTTTTGGGGTTTAATATTAGAATGGATAAAGGGGGAGATTTGTTATAACAAATTTTTGAATTGAGTCAATTTTTATGTGTTGGCTTAATTTCGTTTCGATAAAACCATTTAAGTCATATGTTAGGTCTTAAGTTGGTTTATCCTTAATTCCTATGATGTGTTTTATTGAGACTATAGTGGAAAATTTAAGACATCTACATCATTGTGCTGTGTTTTATTCCATGTTTAGCTTTCAACGATCGAGGATCTCATGAGGTAAGAATGCGTATATTTTGTGTCCTTGGTATTTCATTAGGTGCTGTTTTAAAATAATGTTTGAGGATATTTTTATAAAAAGGTTTTAAAAGCATTTTTTTAGAAAAGTCATATGAACGACCCGTTCTAAATGAGATTACCATGTTCATTCGAACGAGATGTTTTTACCATTGAAATGAGATAGTAAAGTCGTTCTAATGACATTCATATAGATTTCAAAAGAAATGCCTTTGTTTGTTAGTGGATTCTCGTTTGAATCTCGTATGAAGTCTGTTCGAACGAGATTAGTTGTTTCATTCAAACGAGGTTACTGTTGGTTCAAATGATTATGAACTTAGGTCAAATAAACCTAGTGTTCTCGGTCGAACAAGTTTTTGCCACCTAAAAAATAATTTTTTGTATAAATAGGCATGCTAGGAACTTTTTCACTTGAGAATTTTGGTGAAAATTGATTTCTTATACATAATAAGAAGCTTTCAAACCCTTGTTTACACCCAAACACTTGGAGGTCCAAGATTCAGTTAATATTTTTGTTTGAGATATCATGTTTAAGCACCAAGAATTTTTTTCTCTTCATTGAGAAATTATATCGTGCAGTGGACTCCGTACATCATTTTCTTGTTTATATGCAGTGGTCTCCGTGTGTGTGGCAGTTTGAATTAGGGGAATCTACGTTCTCTTCCTTGATAGTTGCTGAGCCTGGATAGATGGATACCAAGGTGTGTGTGGACTCACACGTTATGATAGTTCATATCTGGACTCTTACATGTCACTATATAGAAAGTCTAAGGAGCGAAGACGCATCAAGGCTTTAAGGAGTTGAGTCGTTTGTGTAAGTCTTCCATTGTGTCCTTGTGTAATTATAGACATAATGAATTTTCATCGGCTAGGGCATTCGAGGTTTTTCCCATTTGGGTTTCCTCATACATCGGGCATTGTGGTTCATTATTTAATTTTATCTTACAATCACTTATATGCATATTTTAAGATAATATAAATTTGGTTAACTGTTTAAGTCAACATTAGTTTAAGCGGTTCAAGTTTAATGGGTAATTTTTTTTAAGTTTAATTTAAATTTGAAAATTTTAAATATATTGTTGTGTATGTTTTGTGGTATATCCATATTAGCACTTTCAGCCCACAAGTAGAAAATTGTTTGAATATAGGACTAATAAAGGAATCTAACACAACTTATATATATGGCAAGGATGACCCCCACGATACCACTCCATTGTGCTATGCTCCTTCACTAGTGCTCATACTAGTGATGGTCACTCTAATCAAGTACAACCACTATATAACCTCCAAGGCCTCAGTATCCACTGCAATCAGTTGATGAATGGTGCCCAATTGTAACCCTAGGATTATATACATGATAACCTTACTTAGTATAAAAGATCACTAGGGATTTGTAAACTTATAATCTACTTTAATTGCACAGAGTTAACAAGCTCTTTGAAACGGAAGGACCCTTAACAAAACCTAATTAGGTTTTTTAGAATATTGGGCCTCATCAATAGAAATACGAATCTAAATGTGTTTAAATAGTTTCGTAGTAAAAGAGATGCATTCAAGCAAGATTTTTAAAATAATGTCTCTTATTAAAACCGGGGAGCCTTCATATACATGAGATCATTGGATTGAGGGGATCTCAATTGATAAAAACTTCGGTCGAGGGTTGATTTTGGGGGATAATAAGACCTCATTCAAAACATCCTTCAATCATTTGAAGGATGATATACATAGAGGCCTAACTGTCTAAAAAAATAGGCTCTCGATTGATACCACTTCAATCGAGGGAGACCTCATTTGAATGATCTCCCTAAATTAAGAACCGGGAAAAATATTTTAAGAAAAATGTTTGTAAACCTTTTCCAAAAGTGGTTTTTATAAAATCATGTCCTATCACTTCCAAGAAATTAAAATACACTACAAGTAACTACAAAACTTAGCTATGCGTTACCTTTACCAAATCTCTGTTGTGCAATATAATTGTCCGATTCGGCCAAGTAATCTCAGTGACGATGCATTTGTCTCTTATATTCATGTGATGTAGCATTACAACTCAATATAATTGATACAAATATATAATGACTCAACGGGTTTATTTGGAAATAAAGCCAACACGAAACTAAAACTAAAGGGAGTGTAGAAAAATGTCCTTACAGATTTTACTTTGGCCCACATGTTGATTAATTAAGAGATTAATTAATCATAATTCGACCCTTAGACACACACTTATGTCAAACTAGTTTATGAGATTGCTTTTAACATGAATCTGGGTTAAGTCTATTGAGGGTCAGTTGGTCATACATCCTCTTATTTTTCATGGTAGTAACTACGGGTACTAGAATATTTGTATAACTTTTTTTTCTTAAGTCTTAAGATAAGAGAGTTTTGTTAACTATAATTAAAGGCTAGAGATGTGCAACAAACTTTCTTGGAGATACGATTGTCTCTAAGCCCGAGGAGTCATGGTCTGAGAATGAACAAAGGGAATCAAAATACAAAATGACATTTTTTAGTAACCCTAAAAGATTTATGTCGGATATCTACATGTACTAGATCAAGGTGGTGTGGGAAATTCTCCAGCTCATCCATGAAGGTATCAATACCATTTGGGTCTCTAAGCTCCAATATCTTGCAACACAGTTTGAGTTATTGAATATGAACGAAAATGATACCTTTGATGATTTTTGTGCAAAAATATCTCACATTGCGAACTCTCACTTTTATTTAAGTGAGAAGATTTCTAACTCTAGAGTCGTTAAAAAAATTCTTAGGCCACCACAAAGGTTCTTTCACCATGTCTTCGCCTTAAATGTCGTAAGAGGTATAGATACCATGAAGGTAGAGGAGATCATAGGGTCTATCCAATCCTTTGAGTTAGAGAGTTGTCATCCACCCAAAAAGAGAAGGGCTTTTCCTACAAGGTATATAAGATCTCTCCGTCGATCTTGAATGACAATTATGTTAAGACTGAGGTTAATATTTCCTTATTGACCAAGCAATCCAAGAAGTTACTCAAATATAATCTATAGAGGTTTAGGCCTAATAGGAAAAGAGAAGAGAACTCTAAGAGTGATGGGGGTCATAAATCTCCTAGTAGAGGTATCATAAGGCTCGAGATGTTGAGGGAAAGGGGAAATGCATTGAATATCAAGTATTTTTACATCAAGCTTTGAGTAACCAACTCGACTAAATATGTGAGGTAAGGGAAAGAGGTGTTTAAATGACCCTCTTAGTGAAAGAGACTCCTACACTAACAATAGTGAGTATTTAGTTGAGAGCGTTAAAAATATTATCATTATTGTTGAGGATCTCTTTAGGTCCCCATTTTCCATTGCTGGAGGAAAAATTAGGGTTAGAAACTGAGAAGAGTGCGCGTGCGTTCAAATAGAGAGATTATTTAATTAAATTCAGTTTTCCCGATTAAACCCTAAACATGCATCTAGGTGTGATTGAAGATGATGAAATCATGTGTAAGCGGGTAGTTTAGATAAGATGGAGGCGTAACCCCTTTTGAATACGATAATGATAAGTTAATTAGCTAAAACCTTGTATTAGTGATAGAACACACAAACACAAACTCAATAAAGATAGACTCAGTTTGATCTCACCAATCTCTCGTGTATAACTCAGAAGATAGTAATGAACTTATAAGTAACTCAGATAGAAGGAGAGAGAAATAATCACCCTAGATACACCTTGGCAGACAGCCAAACACACCAACCACCCTTAAGAATCTCTATCAAGTATTAAAAGCTTCCTAATAAATGACAATGGTGGGTGACCAAACTCTCTGGTTTGTAATAACTCTCTTCGATGTATATTATCTCTAGCAATAACTTCTGAACTCTCAAAAAGACCATCCTCTCCTTAGGGGTGGTTGGGGTCCTTAAATAGCCCCCCACACCATCCCCAAGGCAACTCAGTCATTAAAGAGTATGAAATACATCCCTCATACTTTATGTCACAACATTAAATACCAGATGCACTAGTTGTCTCCACGTCATAAATATTAAATGCCAAGACATGCCTTTTGCCTAACCATTGTGTGTCAGGGGGCTGTTGTCGCAGAGGTTGATCACCAACTACTTGACAGCCCCAAATACCACAGTGGTTTACTCAAGTACAGGTCTGACATTGTTTAGTTGGATAGTAACATCACTTACAGTAGATGTGAAATTAAGTAGAGGTATATTTGGTTCACAACTCAACGCCCTATGGAACTCCAAGCTGCTCCGCCCGAGGTTCCACACTCAGGGTTCTTCGGTATTTTATCAGGTGTATCTAAGATGGTTGGGATGAGCCCCAACGGTGACTCACTTCTCAATCCTCCAAACCAAGTCCCACTAAAGTTCCCGCGGTGAGGTCATTCGATAGAGCATGAAAGCTTTCCTAGGCCCTGCCAAGGCTGGTCTCTCACGAGTACCGTTTAACCTTACACTAAAACTTTTTATTATTCTCATTACATAATTACAACTGTTATAGCTTACAATCAATATAAACAAAGATACAATATGACTAATTCAACAAGTTAAAATACAAGTTGTCACGCCGAGCTACCTCGCTTGAGCTACCATGCTGAGCTGCCACGGTGCCTTAATCCCCAAAACACTGTTGTTAATGTGGAATTACTTCTAATCTCAAAATTACCTTCAAGCCCCCTCTACATCTCGCAAGAACATTCAAACACACACATGTGAGGAAGAATCCCCTAAAGGGGAAAACCCTTTTATTTTCATTTTAATATTGTAATATACGGGTACAAGAATTAGAATGAAAATATAATGACACAGAAATACCCACATATATCGGTTCTGTAGTCGGGGGCTGGAATCTCCCTTGGGAACTCCAGGTGAGCAGCAATGAAGAAGAAATACGACTTCTCCACAAAGGTTGAACAAACACAAGGTTGCGTTATTGGGTTACAAAAGGATTCACAAAGGTTTGTCAAGGATGTGTGAATCAAGACATGAGTCTTAGGACTCAAAAAGGTGAAGACTTGAGCTAATAGAGCTCTCAAAAACGTCTCTCCAAGTCTTATAAAATAACTTCCCCAAAGTTGGATTTTATAAAGAAACCAAAAAGAGTTTCACGATTTTAAAACACTTTCCAGCGTCAAGTACCTCAAACCGGTTCGAGTGTACCACGAATCGGTTCGCCCCCCAAACTGGTTTGGCCTTCGGTTCGAGAAATTTCACTGGATCTAGCCATTTCCTGGATCATCCTATTCTTTCTTTCAATAATCCCATTTTACTGACGAGTCTTCACAGTAGAAAACTCATGTTTGATCCCGAGGATATCACAGTAACGATCTACCTTTGCTTCCTTAAATTCTGTGCCGTTGTCACTACGTATCCTATTAATAGTGACTCCGTGTTGGTTTTGCAGGACACGGCACGCGGTCGTTAAAAACTCTACAGCATCGAATTTCTCTCTCAGAAAACCTACAATCGAATATCTGGAGAAATCATCTACTATCATGAGGATGTACCTCTTACCACCCAGACACTCAGTACGAGTTGGACTCATAAGATCCATGTGAATCAACTCAAGTACATGGAGGTGGTAATGGAGTGAAAATTCATTAAGGACTACGGATTTTCTTTCCCAACTGACAGGGTCCACAAACCGTGGAAGTCATCTTTCCAAGTGATGGTAAGCCACGCACTAGGTGCTTTTTATCTAAGTGAGTCAAATCTCTAACATTCACATGACCTAGACGTTGGTGCCATAAATTCATAGGAGTGATCGTGGTGCTGTTGCAGACAGGTAAGGATGTGGGCACAGTCCCATAGCAATTATCCTCGGTCCTCACCCCTCGCACTAAAGGATTACCGGATTGATTATAGATATTACATGCATCCCGATCAAACTTTAAGGTGAAGTTAGCGTCTCACAGCTGGCTAATGATGAGAAGGTTTGCTTTCAAACCTTTGATGTACAAAACATTCTCTAGCTTAGGAAATCCTGGTAACTCTACTGTACCTCATCCTACAATGCTAGACTTGCTCCCGTCTTTAAGGGTGACTCTACCTTCCTTATACTCCTCTAGGTAGGTAAAAAATGAGACATCACCTGTCATATGTCTGGAGCACCCACTATTAAAATACCATTATGAGGTATTATGTGCTTTGAGAGCGACATGAACAACAAGAGCCTTTTTATCTTTCTTAGGCACCCAAGACGTGGTAACCTTTTGTTTACCCTTGTTGCTCTGTGATGTGGCGGCTAAAAACTCAACACGCTCTCTCAGACTGGAAAAATCATCAGTATGATGTGGTGGAGTAGTAGTACGTCATGTCCGACCCAAACTATCGTAAAACTCCCTGAGGTGGCTTTTTCTTTTGTAGTACGTACAGAAGAATGCAGTCTTAGGCGGGCCTAGGTTTTCTTTTCTTGGTTAAACTCTCCTACGTGGTTTTTTACGATGGCCATATGGAGTCGTAGTAAACTCAGGAATTGGTCCAGATGCAATTTGGGACGTGGAGGCACCATCGTAACCAATTCCCTGCCTATCACCAAAACCTAAAGAGGGGCCGAGGAGCATCTTTCCCATCTTCCCAGATCTGTCCTTGATTTGAACCTTGACTTTTCGTGATCTCTCAAGATCATGAGTAAGGTGGGCAACAAGGGATTCAAGTTTCTTCCGAGTCTCCAGGGAGGAATGGAGCTCACTCGTAAGACTAGCCACTTGTTTAGTCAAGTCCCCTCTCTCTTCCTCAAAATAACTCTCTTTCTCAACACAGGCATAATCTCTCTCTCTCTCTCTCTTCTTCTAAATCTTCTTCTAATGTGGTGATCCTAATAGCTAACGCTTTCTTATGCTTTTTAGTTTTAAATGAATCATTATATAACTCGGCATAGGCGCGTTGAAGATTACTCTTGCTCTCACTTGCATAATCCTCCCCCTCACTCACATCAATCTCACTGTCGAGGTGTCCCTGTGAAGCAACATCCTCATCGTCGTGAGGAGTACTAGAAGTGCTCACATGACTAGCGATGAATGCGGTGAAGTTACATTCATGCGATGACTCGTCTCCAGAGTCCACCGACTCGGCCTCACTATCGTCACTAAGGGTAGCATTAAGGACAACTTTGCCCTTTTCTCTGTTCAGCCTAGTAGCACACTCAAAAGCTCTATGACCCTTACCGTCGCACTCATAGCATCTCTCGCTGTCTTTCATAGGAGGGTCTTTAAAATTCTTTTCATTTTTCTCTTCAAACTTATTTTTCTCAAACTTCTTTTTATTATTGAAATTTCCATTTTCTTGAATTTGAGAATTTTCTTGAAATTTTAGCAAACAGGGGAAAATCATCTAAATCAAAGTCACACTCAGAATCTGACGTTTCTATCTCTCTTTTTCTATATGAATCTTCCCTCTTTCTTGCCGACCCCTCACTCTTTCTATCCTGGGCATTAAGTGCAATTACCTTATCTTTAGACTTGACAGATTTAGGAAACATATCTATTTCATACGTTTTCAAGTCTCCTACAAGTTCCTCCAATTTAAGCAAATTTAAATTACCCATAGAGTTTATCACGGTGACTTTAGGGATAAAACGCTTAGGCAGTGATCTAAGAATCTTTTTAGCAACTCTATCATTAAGAATGTGTTCACGAAGATTAAAGCTAGTGTTAACAATATCAGACAGTCTAGCATAAAATTCATCAAAACATTCAGATTCAAGCATGGTGATTGTTTCAAATTGAGTTGTTAAATTTTGCAGTTTAGACTTTTTCACATCATTAGTTCCTTCATGGGTAAGTTGCAAAACATCCCATGCCTCTTTTGATGTGGTGCATGTCATTATGCGTTTGAACTCATCAGGTGTGACAGATCCAAAAATAGCACTTAAACCCTTAGAATTAAAAGAAGGCCATTTAAATTCATCTTCAGTCCATGTAGTGTCAAATTTTAAACTAGTCACGTTATTAACAGTGACGGAGGGAGGAGTCCACCCTCTTTCAACCAAAATCCATACACGTTCATCAATGGCTTTTAATGCAGATCTCATGCGGGCTTTCCAGTATGTATAGTTGGTCCCGTCAAAAACTGGAATTTTATTATATAATTTCTCCATTATGAACACGCTCTTTTTCAAAAATCAATTTTTCAGAAAATTGATATCGTAGAAAATTTTTGGGGAAAAGTACATGGTAAGTTTGTGTAATTGGCTCTGATACCAATTTGCAAAAAAATTGACGTTGTGTGATAATTGGTTAAATTCGCAAATATTCAATTTGGCACACTTGTTTAATTAGAGTCTATTTTTTGAATTAAATTAATCTAGCCCCTAAACATGCAACTACATGTATTCGCGTGTCAAATTATTTCAATGTAATCCATGTAAGTTGTGATTTACAAAATTATAGTGAAATAAATGGTTTTGCCCTTAGGGAATTTTTCCTGAAATTTTGTGTCGCATGCTATATCTTATTTATGGTTTGACACACGCACACATATAGTTGCATGTTTAGGGGCTAGATTAATTTAATTCAAAAAATAGACTCTAATTAAATAAGCGTGCCGAATTGAATATTTGCGAATTTAATTAATTATCACACAACGTCAATTTTTTTTCAGAAACATAAAGTCGAAACTTGAGTGTTGTCAAGAGGATAATATTTCAAGGGATAGGAATATGATTATTCACACTCTCTTAAATGAAGAATGTACCTACATGTGGTACTATGACAATGGTTGCTCAAGACACATGACCAATGATAAATCTCATTTTGTCCACCTTAAGGACTACAAGGATGGCAAAGTTACTTTTGGCCATCAATCAAGCATTTTGGGTAAGGGAACCAATAACATTTTTGAGTTTCCTAAGCTATAGATTTTTTTTGTAGAGGGTATAAAAGATAATATTATTAGCATAAACCAATTATTTGATGAAAACCTTGCAGTTAATATCTCTCAAAAATGTTTTGAAGTTTTTGGTTAGGAAAGGAAAAATGGCACTGCACGGTGTAAGGGCACTCAATAACTGTTATGGGTTTACCCCTTTGTCCTCATTTATTTGCCACGATGAAAAAGTGACCACCTTTGATCTTTGGCATCGACGATTAGGTCCTATCGACCATGGGTAAATTAATCATCTTATCAATAAGGACCTAGTTCTTGGTTTACCATCACTTGAAAAGAATTCCTCTAGTGTGTGTGGAACATATTAGAATGGTAAACAGATTAGAATCAAACATAGGTAGCTTGGTAGTATTACTACCTCTCAAGTCCTCAATTTTATCTATGTGGATCTCATGGGGCTTGTGCGTAAGTAGAGTATATGTTGTGATAAATACATAATATTGATGGTGGATGACTTCTCAAGGTACGCAATCATTGGAATTTCTTAGAGAGAAGTAGGAGACTCCTTAATTTATCGTAAATGAGTGTTATTTTCTTCAATAAGATCATGGTTGCTTAATTTTTCGTTTGGGAAGTGATAATGGCACAAAATTTATATAACATGGAGTAGAAGAGTATTGTGATCACCACAACATTAAAAATGAGTTCTTCTCTGTTGTTACTCCTCAACAAAATGGAATCATGGATATGTAGACTATAATGATTGAAGAGATGGAACGTTCCATGATAGAATGAAGGAATGTACCTTTGAGATTTTAGGCGAAGGAAGTAAATACTGTATGCCACACAATGAATAGCTCATATTATCATCTAAGAACTAATGTGACAAGTTATGAGTTGTGGATTGGACGTCCTAACCTAAAGTATTTTTTTAGTTTTTGAGCATTTTTGCTACGTTTTGCAAGATGAATGCCATATAGGTAAGTTTGATTCCCGAAGTGATGGAGGAATATTGTTAGGATATTAATCAAATTAGAGAGCTTATAGGGTTTAAAACCTTAAAATTTATAAGGTCGTGGATCATACAACGCGGTGGTGAGGGATGAAACTCTTGCCTCGTTTGTCGATGAATATGAGCAGATTCATGATAGTAATGCACCTTTTAGCGATGATTCCATTACTCCTCAAATATATCAAAGATCCAATGATTCTAATTTGAGTAGGGAGAATACCCATCATCATGTGTTAAGAATAATCATGATGCCTCCAACATTATTGGAGAACCAAGGAAAGGTGTTATGAAACGTCTAAAATTTACGTGTGAGAATAATTAATTTTGCTATATCTCCCAAATTGAACCCAAGAGCGTGAAGGCACCACTCGAAGATGATCATTACATACTTACAATGCACGATAAGTAGATTCGATTTAAGAAATATATTATTTTTGAACTTTTCCCTATCCAAGAAACACCAATGTGATAGGAACCAAATGGGTTTATAAAAATAAGATGAATGAGCATGGTGTAATCACCAGAACTAAAGCCTAACTTGTAGCCCAATGGTACAGATAAGTAAAAGTTGTGTACTTTAACGGAACACTAGTTTCACATCTAGAACCTATTCTCCTTTTTTTATATGTGGCATGTTAGTTACACTTCATGCTTTGTCAAATGGATGTGAAAAGATCCTTCCTCGATGTATTAGAAGGAAGAAGTATAGGTTAAACTACCTCAGGGATTTGAAAACCCTAAATGTCATGAACGTATTGATCGATTGAAGAAAATCTTATATGGATTGAAGAAAGATCCTAGAGCTTGGTATTAAAGGCTCACTACCTATATTTAAGAGTGTGGCTTTAAGATATGGGGAGTGGATAAGACATTGGTTGTTCGAAGAAAGAATAATGAAATATTGGTTATCCAAGTCAATGTTAATGGCATAGTAATTGGTTCCACACGAAAAAGCCATACTCATACGTATGTCTTCAGACTCGTTAGTTGAAGGATGAGATATTTGTATCTTAATCCAATTGTGATAGAGAATTGGTTAAATATTTTCTGTTAGACTCCATTTGGCATGTGAGCACACCTATGTGTGTTACCATTAAGCTTAGCAAAGACACCGAAGGAATGTTGTTTAACAAACACATTATAGTAGTATTCTTGGAAGTATTTTGTACCTTATTGTGAGTTGTATCGACATTGCCTTTAGTGTTGGTGTTTGTGTGAGGTTCCATGATAGTCCCGAGGAGATTCACTTTTTGGTGGTAAAGAAAATAATAAAATAAGTGAATCTCACTCCTGCGTATGGGATTTGGTATTACCTTGATACTAACACATCGCTTTATGCATAGTATGGTCCGATGAACACCTATACTGGTTTTTTTTTATAGAGGGAGTTCAATTTTTTCGTGGCATAGCAAGAAGAAAAATTCAATCTCTTAACCATCCGAGGAGGTCAAGTACACAACGACAATGAGTTATTGCACTCAACTCATTTGGATGAAAAAAATTCTTCCAGCTTATTCACGATAATATACTGCAATAACACCAACGCTATTAACATCTCTCGTAACCATATTCAACACTCTTAAACCAAACACATAAACATTCGCCAAAACTTTATTCATGAGCTTGTTGAGGAGAGCATATTGTCTGTGAGTTATGTTCCTAAGTATTCTTAGTTTGCAGACATACTCACCAAAGCTCTTGATTCCATTAGATATGAGAACCTAAGGAATTCCATTGGGTTTGCACCATTTACTAAGTTCAGGGCATTTTTTCAAAGTTAAGGTATATCATTATTTATCTATGCGTCTATTGATATTATTCCTATATATGTATTTTATGTACATTTTTCCATTAGTTTTATAAAAGAAAAAAAAAATTCTTCGATTTATTTAAGAAAAACAAAAAATATTTTTGTTTTGAGAAATGTTTTAAGAAAATACAATTTTTTTTTTAATTTTTATGATCAACTAGTGTTGAGATGATGAATAATTAGTGGAACACACCAGGCTATCTATTTCCCTATTCTTGGATTAGAATCTTAGGAAGGTAATGCGAACCCATGCATGCTTTGCACAATCACACCTATGATGTTCTTTAAAAAAGGCTCATGCTGACTATGTTGTGTTCATTACCATACTGTCCACACATACATATAAGTGGACTAGGGTGTATTTTCAATTTCGATCAGATAAATACTTACATTTTTTTCCCTGAATCAAATCATATTTTCTGCACTAGATTTTTAAAATGTTCTTGTAAAAACCATTGCTTATGAGCTAAATAAAAACTAATGACAAAATCTTTTGTAAGTTCTATTGATAACGATGTTAGCAACCTCTGGTAAGAAAATTAATTTTATGTGTTAATTAAAGAAAAAAAATGAAACATCTATGAAAATTAAAAATCTCAATAAATATAAAGAAAAATATAAAAAGCCCATGTTTGAGGGAGTTATAAGTTCAACATCAATGGGTTTTCACATTTTCGTTTAGTATGTGATTTTCGTTTGGCCTTA
This sequence comes from Sambucus nigra, assembly GCA_949130495.1. NCBI lineage: Eukaryota > Viridiplantae > Streptophyta > Magnoliopsida > Dipsacales > Adoxaceae > Sambucus > Sambucus nigra. The sequence goes on along the minus strand of OX422220.1, from coordinate 443,882,601 downwards.
TTAATTTGTTAACATAAGCGATTTATTTAAGGTATTAATCAACATGAACCTATGGACACTCAATTCTTTTTAGTATGTTTGACTTGTATTTATTTTCATATATGGGTTGCATCAAAGGGTTAGTGTATAACATAAGTGTGGTCCATATATTTTTTAAATAAAATGAACAGGCTATAAGGAATTATTTATATCATAGATTATACACATAAAGATCCAAGTTTTAACGAATTTTTATATTCATTATAATTAGGTGTGCATGCACAATAAATTTGAAATGAATTATATCCAATCGCACAATCAAACCAAACAAACAAAACAACAATATAAGAAAAAATCCCTTTTGAGCAAATCCTATATTTCACGACTGTAAAAGAGTTTGACAGACACTAGATGTCTTATAGAATACTTAGAGATCCAGTAAGTAAAATGAGACAGGGTCTTCAAATCTTCAATAAAAATGATGCAGTCCAACACCACCCACAACAAGTAGCTCTTCCCTCGGTATCCACAAATCAACCTCAGGATTACGACATCCTTTTTTCTTCAGCACTAGAGCCTCGACTCGACAATTTAGTAGTAAAGTAAACTCTACAAGGGTTTGATGAGTGTATCTAAATGGAGTTTGACAATGCTAAATAAATCCTATTAAGGAATGAATGATTTGAAAAATAAAATTGTTTCTTTGAAACAAATAAAGAAAACTTTTGGTGCAAGTAGTGCAGTTGATTTTTGCTAAAAGAATTGAGTAAAAGAGTCCAAAAGAACTATTTTTATAGGAAAAAATGTTTTTCGAAGAGGTGAACTTGTTCGAATAAAAATAGGACTTCGTTCGAACACAAACCAAGTTTTGTTCTAATGAGGCCCAATCTCATTCGAGCGAAAGGCCAAGTTCGGTCGAATGACCTTCCAACAAGTTTGGTTCTGTCAAATAGAGACTGTTTCGTTAGATGGTCGTTAGAAATTCGTTCTAACGAATTCAACACTTCATTCAAACTAAATTGAAACTTCGTTCGAATGAACAAAGGAGTTCATACAAATGATATCCACATCTCATTCTGATGAGATCAAAAAATAAAAAATAATTATTTTCAAAATCCTTTAATGAAAAAATGACTCGTGTATAAGTCATCCTATAATATATTTGATTGAGAAATATCAAAACCAAAAAACCATATACCTCCATAAAGTGTTTGTGATGATTAAGTCAGCTTGAAATTCGCAAACGATGCTCGATCACTAACAATTCTTTAAACGATCGTGGAGGCCAGTGCAGATGTAGTGTCGGTTTGTAACTTCGTTTTGAAATGGGATATGCCAAAATAAATAAACTATGAGGAATTATAAAATATTTCTCTTACACTAGGCTTCGAGTTCTTTCCTCTTCCCATTAGATAACTTTAGTGGGATTTCATAGATATTATGTTTTGTCGAGAGAATTGAACAAGAAATACGTAAGGTGGAAAACGATAAGCTCCAACGAGAGCAAACATTAGGTGCGTTCTGGGAACATATGCCTGCTATCGATCCAATTCTCATACGAGATCATATGTTTTTTCTCCAGAACGCAATACGCGATCTCGAAAATAGGAAGAGGGCGTTGCTCAAAGAACAACAAGAGCTTATTATATGAGGGCTCCCACCCTCGAGGGAGACTAGAAGAGTGTGCTTGTTTATATATATATATATATATATATATATATATATATATATATATATATATATATATATATATATATTACCATACTCATATGTCCATGCATATTTATCACTTATCTTATTAATCACATGATTTATTAGATCAATTTGTGATAGTTATTTTTAAATTTCTTTTCTTGTGCACACGAGAAAAAGGGAAGAAATTTTGGGATTCAGAGGACTATATAAGTGCATGCATATCAGTTTATAATCTTTTCATTTTATATACATCTCTTGTATCTTTATTATTTCACAAGGTATGTGTTTAAGTGTGCAAGGCATATAAGGATTGAGATGTTGATAATGCATGGATTGAACAAGACGACATCTTTATCGAGTTTAGCGGGGATTGGTATTGGTATATTGATGTATATGTAGCTTTTATACGATGATTTTTTGGATCTTTTTCATTTTTAGTTTTTTCTCAGAATAACTGAAGGGGGAGATTTTTAAGGACATGTTTTACACTAATATTTTACTTATGTTGCATTAATTCCAGATCTAACGTTTTCATTAAAGTATCTTTTATTGAGTCTATTGAATTGTAATTATACATCAAGTCAAGACATAGAGACCAAGCATTGTGAATGATATTACTGAACCGAATCAAACAAATTCATTACATATAGAATATTTGGTAAAGGTAAAAGTTTTACAAACTTTTGCATTTTTATCTAGTGTGGTTTAATGCTTCGAAGTGATATAATAGAACTTTGATGAAAAGAAGTTCGTAAGAGAGTTTTCAATTTTTTTACCAACTTTTGTCAATGGTCAATCTTGAGTGACATCTTTCAAACAAGTCTCCATACAAGAACCTATATTTTGAGGCAGAGTACATGATCAAAAGCAAAATTCAAATAAGGATCACTCGATCAAAACCTGTTTTGAATGGGGACACAATGTTTGCCAAAAATGACTGTCGATTGGAAATTTTATTGATCAAAAACTCTCATTCGAATGAGGGCTCCATGGTTTGAAGGATGACCCTTGTCTTGAAAAGTGTGTTTGTTTGTGTCTCTTCCACTGATAAACTATTTAAACACATTTAAACATATGATCCAATTAAGGAAACCCAGTTTTTCGAAAACCTTAATTTGGTTTTAATATAGTCCTTCTATTTTTGAGAGCTTGTCAACGAAATGCAAGTAAAGTAAACTCTTAGTTCATAAATCCCCTGAGACCTTCTATATTGAAGAATATATCATGTTCGATTGCATATGGATTGATTGTCGCCAAGTAATATTAATGGATAACTAAGCATTATAGGTTGTGTAACAAATTTCTAGACTGGAGATGTGATCTATAGTACTAGGAAAAGGTAGAGGAGAAGAACGCATGTCAGAGACATCATATCTATCATCGTTGTCATATATGTAAGTCATGTTTGAGTCATTTTTTACTATTGAAATCATAGTATTTAGTTTTTATGGACTTGTAATTTGGTTGGGGTGACAGTGGTTTTTTCCCACAAGAGTTTCCACTCTAAAGTCCTTATGTGCTTATGTGATTGGATTTATTTAATTTTGTTGTCAATGACCAAAGACATGTAATTTAGGCAACATAATTTTATTCAGTAAAACTAAAATATGGTCCAAATTAAAAGGATTTTAATTTTGTTTACATGTTGATTAATTAAAAATTTAATTAACTAGAGTTGGACATTTAGCCACATACCTATTCCAACACGAGTTGTTTCTATAAGTTACATTGATCCTTTGTGAGGTGCTCAGACCTCTTCCCAGGCCGTTCAGTTCCTATTTTATATTTTTAGCCCCTAACACCCAATTTTCAAGCTTAATTTTTAGAATTTTCAAGTTTAGATCGAAGTTAAAGAGTGTCGCAGGCTCGAAACCTTGAATGAAATTAAAGTACCTAATTAAAATTATCGCAGAATAGAAAAAGTTTTTTCTTTTAACTCATTTTAAGTATAAAATAGAGAACCTAGTTTTATATGATGAATTGTTTACCAATGAGATAACATCAAAAACATTTCAATTTAGGTGAGTAAATCTAAATGCTAAAAAGAAGCAAACAAACACAAAACACCAAGTTATACTTGGAAAAGTCCGTAACAGGACCTCTGGCCGACGGAAGGAAATAGTACTATGGTAAAGTATTACAACAAGAAGACAAATACTTAAAACCACACAATGCTATGACCGTCTAGAAACTCTTTCTCTCCATATCCTCCAAGGAGAAAGCCAACAACTAGATAATGTTACACAACTATGATGAGTTTTGGACTCAACTAATATCTTCTGAAGCTACGCCCCACATCAAAACTATCTTGAAGTAGAAGATGAACTTTGTTAAGAATCCACTGATGCTTGGTTACCACTTTCTAAGATGTTATTTTTCGTAAAGGTTTTGAAAGTGTTTAAAATTATTCTGGTGAAAATTTAACAATTGCACAATAGAATAACGGAGAAAAATAGTCAATATACGTGGTTCGATCGTATCAACCTACGTCCATGAGGAAAAGGGGGAGATGGATTCTTATTAGTTCACGAGTTGTAGATGTTATATGCTAATTAATCTACTACTTGAGTTATGTGCTATAATGGCTTTATATACTTGCCTTACAACATGGTTTCTATCATTCCACCCCCGTTACTTAAGGGAATAGTTAGCGTAGTGGGACACGTGTTCAACTCTAATAGTATTACATGTTCTATGTTTCTTATTCACCAGAGGAGCATCCCATATTCATAGAGAACGTGAGATGTGTTTGAAATAATGACGAGTTGATTCAGTCATTAAGGCCTAATGCCCAATCGACCAATAGAGGGTAGGAGGGGTGTTCGGTGGGTTTAACTTACGAATTTCATTTGTAAGGTTCAACCAAAAATTTCCATCATCTGCTACCCCCTGGCACTTTGCATTTACGGAGATAAACCTAAGAGTGTTGATCGTGGCTTACCATCTTTTGTATCTTTTTTGTAATTGGTGTTGCTTGGAATTTAAGATGATATGGCTATCTCTGACATTCTTCGCCCTTTTTGATATGTATGATACCAGAAATTTGATTCGATATGATTTCATTTTGTGCTTAAGGTTTTGTAGTGAGGTTGTCCTCTATAGTGATGTGATAACCCTTTTACATCTTGTGTGTTTTCAAAGCAAGGCGTTGTTCGGGTGTCATGTCGTAATCATTACATGCCTGATGATGTACGTTCTCCCAATGTGCACGTGGGCACAAATATACATTATATGCACTCCTACCACACATGCGCTCCACCAAATGCTATGATCCATTAAATAAAGTAAAATCAGGACGTTGAATTTGAAAAGTGCCCTTCCTTCTCTTTATAAAATCCACGAAATTATCATTGGTAACTTTTGGATGTTTGAAACTCCAGAGCAACATTCACACTTGTCTTCTTCATCCCAAAATCCTTGTTTTTTCTCCATTTTTTCTATCTTCATGTGTGCTACGGTTTCACAAGATTCCATTTTCTTTGAAATGAAGTTATTCAAGTACAATCACCTTCATCAACATTCTTAATCTTCTGATATGCCTCTCTTCTCCATTTTCTGAAATTTCCAATTCTGGCATCACAAAGCCTTGATTTCATTTTTCGTTTTACTAGAATTAGTACAGTTGTGGCCCATTTCCGTGTTGGAAACCCCTTTATTTCTTACATCAATATATTACATAGCTTCAACCATTTGGTCATAACCTCAGTGTAGCCCACCAGGAGAGATGCCAACATCAAAACGTTTGGCAAATATAGTTAAAATTATTGATACTTTTAGTACCGAGCACAACGAATAGAGGGGTTCCACATGTGGGCTTCTTCATGTTCTATTTCCTGACCTGAACAACCGGCCAAGGGCTAAAACATCTTACAGGTTATAAGTCCTTCAAATCCTCCTCATGGCAGATCTGTTGATTTAAGAAATACTTCCCAAGCCCTCAAGAGTCTGTGAATCTTATATCTGAACAAAGAAAAACTGAATGGCGTGAGAACATTGCTCTCCCCAGTTCTCTTTTAATCCGTCCATGTGGTAAGATAAATTGGTCACCAAACCCTTGGGAAGGGGAAGTGTGTTTCTGCGAACGTTATTTCCAAAACCATCCGTAACATCCTTTCCTTTATCTATCTTGGACCTTCCCAACTCATACCAAAAGCCTGGCAAATAATGGTTGGTTCCATGGTGCATTTTTATAACCTATTCGAGACTGAACACCCAATGACTTTAGTAGAATTTATGATTGTCTATCATTCGCCATCTTTCGAAGGGGCGTGTTATACGATTGCCTATCAGAATACGAATGTGGGGTTCATTACCTCCCTTCAGGCTGAGATCTAACACAGTCAGATTCTTCTCTCTCAATGTTTATATTTCCCCAAGAAATTAGGTACTACCGTGTAACATCCCATGTTCTTAGTAGTGAATTAAATTAATTAATTGAAAATTTTGAAATTTTTTTTTTGAATTTAATTATTCTTAGTAATTAAATATGTTGGTTTTTATATATTAAAATAAGATTCTAAGTGGAATTTAAATCAGGATTAAAATTTGGAAATTATAACTTTTTGTATACAAATCGGGGGAGGATCCGAGCTAAGGAAGATAAAAAATATATTTTTAGAAATCCGACCATCCGATTGAGCTGAATTTTTGATAGCAGCTCCGTCTCGCCGTTCGCTACAACATGATTTTTTTTTAAAAGCATTTTAACGGTCCGATCGCCCGTAATAATTTTTCGAGTGTTTGTATTTAATTCGGACTCAAATTCTTTTTGGTATATAAATAAAGTGATGGGTTTAGGACTTCTAAAAATACTTTATTCTAAACCCTAAGAGAAGCAATCTCCTCTTTTACATCTTCTTCCTCCATCAAAACCTTAACTCCATTAAAGAGCTATTTTCAATCCAAGTTTTGAAGCTTTTTACCGGGTTTTCTCAAGATTGTTCAAGAACGTCTTTTTGCTAATTTTTCGAGACGAATCCAACTGTAAACTCAGATCTTCTTCCTCTAAATCACATGCATGAGTAATCTATTCCTTTCCTTTAGTATTATGTGTTTTTGAGTGTCGCATAAACCCTTAATCATGTGTTTTTGATTAAAATCAGTTAGTAAATTAATTAGAGAAACTGGACACTTAAATTGCGAGACTGTTTTTTTGAAAATTTTAAATATGATTTAATCTTTGAAACCCTTGGGTGCGTAGGGTAGATCTTTTGATTTTTATGGTTTTGAGTGTAGGTTCTCATGTAGAATTTTATGAGAGTTATTTTTATGGTTATTGGGACGCGCTCACACTTATAAAAAAAAAATAGATGACTTATAAAAGAGAACGACTATGACGCATTGAATATTGTCACATGTTAAATAATTTAACATTTTTTAACGGAAATAATTATGTTGAAAACGACGAGTATATTATTAATAGAATTAAATTGAATTGTGAAATTTGTGATTAAAGTGCCATGTTGTGATTATGATCTGTGATATTGTGTGAATTTTTTTATTCACTTTTTTCATCGCGGGGACGAGGGGCTTTTGAGTAATATTTTTTCTCACCTCTATTATAGGATGCCTGCTAGGTATGAGACTAGTGGGTAGGCATTGGTTATAATTTATGCTTGATAGATATGGCACTAGTTAGTGTAAATTCGTGGAGATTTTTATATTTCGGGGTGGGGAAGATTTTTACGTTATGTCGTATTTTCGTTAGCGTAGGCATGAGACTAGGACATGTTTTACATTAGTGATTCATCCTATATGTAGGATATGACGTATATGTACTTTGGGACCCTTAGGTGTGGGACTAAGGGGTATTTTGAGAATTTCACATAGATAAAAATGGTGGGGTAATTTGTTAATTGTGAAATTGAGAAAATAAGAATTAATGCCTAAGATAAAATAGGGTATTAAAATTTGTGGCGACAAAATGTGTCATGGACCGACAGTTTAAACGAGCCAGTGGGCGATTTATGTCATGTCGGGTGTGGAACCTTGTCATGGGGCAGGTTCGACAGTTTAAACGGATCAGAGGAGGACCGCTATAATTAAGATAAAAATTAAGGAAAGATTAATAGGGTTAATTTAATTTAATTAATATCGTGGGACTTGGAAATTTAAAATCATGTTGGTGTGTTTTTTGGAATGGTAATTTCTGAGGGTAGTTAGTGATTTATATTTATCGTGTTTGATTATCTCGTTTAATTAAAATATTCTATTGTGATATTTATTGTGTATAATGCTTCTGTCTAGATTCAAGGATCATATTTGAGGGGAGTAGTGTGTTTTCATATTTGGGGGTCTGACCTCGTCCGTTGACTAACCTTTTTAGGAATAAGTTTGGAGAAGATGCATAGGATTATTTGGCGACTTTCTTGGAGGTTCAGCTGGAGTTATTTACTTTATGCGTACTAGTTTAGTTTAGCTTCCTTTCCTTCGTATTTACACTGAGACTCAGTTTATGGATTTGGTGGGCCATTCGGTTCCACAGTTATAGAGTTTTATTCAGTTATTTCACTGGATTCGGTTGGAGATTATTCAGTTTCATGTTATTAAAGATTTGATTTACTTTGAGTTTAGAATTGAGATGGATCTTTTATCGCTTAGTTGGATGGTTTATCTTTTAGGATTGATTATCGTTCATCTTGTGGATTAATTTTTCTTATGTTTTATATTTGTCTCATGCTAAGAATGATATTTTATTTACTCACACCCGGCTTAGTTTTGGTAGCGGACGACGCTAGAATTACGCGGGGTGTGATAGATGGTATCAGAAATTGGTCTTAGGTCTCATAGGTTGTGAGTCCGTTTAGCTTCCGCGTTATTGATCTTTGATTCTCTTTATTAATTCGTACTCTTTACGGTAGAGGGTCTAGTATACGAGTCTGATGTGTTTCTTGGAGATATATAATTTTGTCTTAAGGAAATTGTAGGCATTAAGTTTAGAATCAGTAAGCTTGATGTGAGGATCCTTAGAATTGATTTTGGAGACGTTAATTATTTGAAAGATCATTAGTATAAATTTTGGGTATGTCTTATATCGATGCAGTGATGTGATTTGATTTAAGAATTTATGTGTTGTGAATATCATCGGAAATAGAATCGAGTGGTGATTTGCAAGAGCATGTATTACGCCGTCACTTTCATAGTTATATATATATATATATATATATATATATATATATATATATATTATTTTATTATTCATTGGGTAGGTGTGCGTAGGATTGAGTGTATAGCTGCCTAATTATGGCATTCAGTGAGTAGGCGTATGTGAGCCTTATTTTATATGTCGTCTTTTAAGTTTGATGTTTATGCTTCGTCTAATTTCGAGAATGAAATTCCTTTACTAGTGGTAAAGTATGTAACTCCCCGTGTTTTTAATAGTTAATTAAATTAATTAATTAGGAAATTGGAGAAAAAAATAAAATTTTGGATTTAATTATTCTTAGTAATTAAATATATTGGTTTTTATATTTAAATAAGGTTTTAAGTTGAATTTATATCGGGATTAAAATTTAGAAATTATAACTTTTTGTATAAAAATAGAGAGAGGATAAGAGCTAAGGAGGATAAAAATAATATTTTCAGAAATTCGACCGTCCAATCGAGTAGAATTTTTCACAGCAGCTCCGTCTCGCTGTTCGCTACATTGTATTAAAATTTTAAGCCATTTTGACGATATGATCGTCCGTAATAATGTTTCGAGTGTTTGTATTTGATTAGGACTTAAATTATTTTTGGTATATAAACAAAGTGACGTGTTTAGGACTTTTAAAAACACTTTCTCCTAACCCTAAGAGAAGCAATCTCCTATTTTACATCTTCTTCCTCCCTTAAAACCTTAACTCCATTGAAGAGCTATTTTCAATCCAAGTTTTGAAGCTTTAAATTAGGTTTCTCAAGATTGTTCAAGAACGTCTTTTTGCTAATTCTTCCAGAGGAATGCCACTGTCAACTCAGATATTCTTTATCTAAATCACAGGCATGAATACTCTATTCCTTTCCTTTAGTATTATATGTTTTAAGTATTGCCTAAACCCTTAATCATGTGTTTTTTATTAAAATCAATTAGTAACTTAATTAGAGAAAGTGGACACTTAAATTATGGGACTGTTTTTATGAATTTTTTTAAATATGATTCCATCTTTGAAACCCTTGGGTGCGTATCTTTGATTATTTATGGTTTTGGGTGTAGGTTCACATGTAGAATTTTATGGGGATTATTTTTATGGCGATTGGGACGCGCTCACACTCATAAAAAAATTAGATGACTTATAAAAGAGATCAACTATGACGTATTGAATATTGCCGCATGTTAATTAATTTAACATTTTTCAACGAAAATAATTATGTAGAAAACAACGACTATATTATTAATAGAATTAAATTGAATTGCGACATTTGCGATTAAAGTGTCATGTTGTGATTATGATCTGTGATATTGTATGAAATGTTTTATTCACTTTTGCCAAGGTGGGAACAAGGGGCTTTTGGATAATGTTTTTGTTCACTTATATTATAGGATGCTTACTACGTATGGGACTATTGGGTAGGCGTTGGTTATAATTTATGCTTGTTAGGTATGGGACTAGTTAGTGTAAATTCATGGGGATATTTTTATTTCGGGATGGGGTCGATGTTTACGTCATATCATCTTTTCGTTATTCTAGGTATGAGACTAGAACATGTTGTACATTGGTGATTCATCCTAAATGTAGGATAGGACGTATGTATACTTGTGGACCCTTAGGTATGAGACTAAGGGTTATATTAAGAATTTCACATCGATAAAAAGGGTGGTGTTATTTGTTAATTGTGAAATTGAGAAAATGAGAATTAATGCCTAAGATAAAAATGAGTATTAAAATTTATGGCGATAAATGTGTCAGGGACCGACAGTTTAAGCGGGTCAGCGGGCGATTTATGTCGTGTCGTATGTGGAACCTTGTCATGGGGCGAGGTCGATAGTTTAAACGGATTAGAGGCCATTTGACAAGGGAAAGTGTAAAACTTTGGTGGATTACCATCCATGGTGGAGGACCGCTATAATTATGATAAAAATTAAGGAATGATTAATTGGGTAAATTAAATTAAATTAACATCGTAGGACTTGGGAATTTAAATTCATATTGGTGTGCTTTTTTGAATGGGAGTTTCTAAGGGTAGTTAGTGATTTATATTTATCACGTTTAATTATCTCGTATAATTAAAATACTCTATTATGATATTTATTGAGTATAATTCTACTATCTAGATTCAAGGATCCTATTTGAGGGGAGTAGTGTGTATTCATTCTCGAGGCTCTAACCTCGTTGACTAGCCTTTTTAGGAATAAGTTTGGAGAAGATGCATAGGATTATTTGGAGACTTTCTTAGAGGTAGAGTTATTTACTTTATGCGTATTAGTTTAATTTAGTTTCTTTTCCTTCGTATTTACACTGAGACTCAATTTATGGATTTAGTGGGCCATTCGGTTCCACAGTTCTACAGTTTTATTCAGTTATTTCACTCGATTCGGTTGGAGATTATTCAGTTTCATATAATTAGATATTAGATTTACTTTGAGTTTGGCGTGGAGATGGATCTTTTATTGCTTCGTCAGATAGTTCATCTTTTGGGATTGATTATCATTCATCTTGTGGATTAATTTTTTTTATGTCTCGTATTTGTCTCATACTAAGAATGTTATTTTATTTACTCACGTCCGACTTAGTTTTGGTGGAGACCGACGCTAGAATTATGCGGGGGTGTGACATATGGTATCAGAGCTTGTTATTAGGTCTCATAGGTTGTGAGTCTATTTAGCTTCCGTGGTATCGATCTTTGATTACCTTTATTGATTCGTACTCCTTAAAGTGCAGGGTCTAGCATACGTGTTAGATGTGTTTCTTGGAGATATATAATTTTGAGTTAAGGACCTCGTAGGCATTGAGTTTAGAGTTAGTGAGGTTGATGTGAGGATCCTTATAGTTGATTTTGGAGTCGTTAATTATTTGGAAGATCATTAGTATAAATTTTGGTTATGTCTTATATCGATGCAACGATGTGATTTGATTTGAGGATTTATGTATTGCGAAGATTATCGGAAATGGAATCGAGTGGTTATTTGCGAGAGCGCGTGGTACGCCATCACTTTCATATATATATATATATATATATATATATATATATATATATATATATATATATATATATATATATATATTATTTTGTTATTCGTGGGGAAGGTGTGCATAGGATCGGGTGTATGGACTCCCAATTCTGGCATTCAACGAGTAGGCATATGTGAGCCTTATTTTATATTTCACGATTTGTGTTTAATGTTTATGCTTCGTTTAATTTCGAGGAAGAAATTCCTTTAATAGTGGAGAAGTATGTAACAAGTCGTGTTTTTAATAGTTAATTAATTAATTAATTGGGAAATTTGAGAAAAAATAAAATTTTGGATTTAATTATTCTTAGTAATTAAATATGCTGTTTTTTATATAATAAAATAAGGTTTTAAGTGAAATTTAAATCGAGATTAAAATTTGAAAATTATAACATCTTGTATAAAAATCGGGGGAGATCCGAGTTAAGGGGGATAAAAAAAATATTTTCAGAAATTCGACCGTTCGATCGAGCTGAATTTTCACAGCAGCTCCGTCTCGCTGTTGGCTACAAATACTAAAATTTCAAGACATTCTGACGGTTCGATTGTCCGTAATAATTTTTCGAGTGTTTATTTTTATTAGGACTCAAATTCTTTTTACTATATATAAACAAAGGGACGGGTTTAGAACTTTTAAAAACACTTTTTCTAAACCTTAAGAGCAGTAGTCTCCTCTTTTACATCTTCTTCCTCCCTTAAAAGCTTAACTCCATTAGAGAGCTATTTTCAATCCAAGTTTTGAAGCTATAAATAGGGTTTCTAAAGATTGTTCAAGAACGTCTTTTTGCTAATTTTTCGAAAAGAATCCAACTGTCAACTTAGATCTTATTCATCAAAATCACATGCATAAATACTATATTCCTTTCTTTTAGTATTATGTGTTTTAAGTGTCACCTAACCACTTAATCTTGTGTTTTTGATTAAAATCAATTAGTAACTTAATTGGAGAAAGTTGACACTTAAATTGTGGGACCGTTTTTATGAAAATTTTAAATATGATTCCATCTTTGAAACCCATGGGTGCGTAGTTTAGATCTTTGGGTTTTTATGGTTTTGAGTGTAAGTTCTAATGTAGAATTTTATGGGGATTAGTTTTTATGGTTATTGGGATGCGCTCACACTTATAAAAAAAATTAGATGACTTGTAAAAGAAATTAACTATGACGTATTGAATATTGTCGCATGTTAATTAATTTAACAATTTTTAACGGAAATAATTATGTTGAAAATGACGAGTATATTATTAATAGAATTAAATTGAATTGTGACATTTGTGATTAAAGTGCCATGTTGTGATTATGATTTGTGATATTGTGTGAATTGTTTTATTCACTTTTTCCATCATGGGGACAAGGGGATTTTGGATAATATTTTTGTTCACCTCTATTATAGGATTCTTACCAGGTATGGGACTAGTGGGTAGGCCTTGGTTTTAATTTATCCTTGCCAGGTATGGGACTAGTTAGTGTAAATTCGTGGGGATTTTTATATTTCGGGGTGGGGTAGATTTTAACGTCATATCGTCTTTTCGTTAGCCTAGGCATGAGACAATGACATTTTTTACATTGGTGATTCATCATATATGTAGGATAGGATGTATGTGTACTTGAGGACCCTTAGGTATGGGACTAAGGAGTATTTTGAGAATTTCACATCGATACAAGGGTGATGTAATTTGTTAATTGTGAAATTGAGAAAATGATAATTAATGCCTAAGATAAAAATAGGTATTAAATTAATGGGACAAAATATGTCAGGGACCGACAGTTTAAGAGGGTCAGTGGGCGATTTATGGCGTGTCGTATGTGGTACCTTGCCACCATGGGGTGGAGTCGACAGTTTAAATGTATCAGAGGCCATTTGACAAGGGGAAGTGTAAAACTTTGGTGGATTACCATCCGTGGCGGGAGGACCGCTATAATTAAGATAAAAAATTAAGGAATGATTAATTCGGTTAATTTAATTAAATTAACATCGTGGGACTTGAGAATTTAAATTCATATTGGTGTGGTTTTTAGAATGGAAATTTCTGAGGGTTTAGTAATTTATATTTATCGTGTTTAATTATCTCGTTTAATGAAAATACTCTATTGTGATATTTTTTGCGTATAATGCTACTGTCTGGATTCAAGGATCCTATTTGAGGGGAGCAGTGTGTATTCATGCTCGGGGCTCTGACCTCGATCGTTTGACTAACCTTTTTTGGAATAAGTTTAGAGAAACTGCATAGGATTATTTGGAAACTTTCTTGGAGGTGCAGCTGGAGTTATTTACTTTATGCGTATTAGTTTAGTTTAGTTTTCTTTCCTTCGTATTTACATTGAGACTCAGTTTATGGATTTGGTGGGCCATTCGGTTCCACAGTCGTAGGGTTTTATTCAGTTATTTCACTAGATTCGGTTGGAGATTATTAAGTTTCATATTATTAGAGATTAGAGTTACTTTGAATTTATCATGGAGATGGATCTTTTATCACTTAGTTAGATGGTTTATCTTTTGGGATTTATTATCATTCATCTTGTGGATTAATCTTTTTTATGTCTCATATTTGTCTCATAGTAAGAATGGTATTTTATTTACTCACGCTCGGCTTAATTTTGGTCGCGGCCGATGCTAGAATTACGCGGGGGGGGGGGGGGGGGGGTGACACATGGTTTTGGATCACGGCCTTAGGTCACATAGTTTGTGAGTCCATTTAGCTTCCGCGTAATCAATCTTTGATTCCCTTTATTGATTCGTACTCCTTAAGGTATATGGTCTAGCATATTTGTTAGATGTATTTCTTGGAGATATTTAATTTTATATTAAGGGTGTAGGTATTGAGTTTAGAATTGGTAAGCTTGATATTAGGATCCTTATAGTTGATTTTGGAGACATTAATTATTTGGAAGATCATTTGTGTAAATTTTGGCTATTTCTTATATCGATGCAGCTATGTAATTTGATTTGAAGATTTATGTGTTGCAAAGATTAATTGAAAATAGAATCGAGTGGTTATTTGCGAGAGCGTGTGGTACGCCATCACTTTCATAGTTATATATATATATATATAGGGAGAGGTTCACAAGTGGACCAAAAGAATGGACTTTTTAATGGACCTTAACAAAAAACACATAATAACACATTAATTTTAATTCCTATAGTGTAATTGGTCCGCGCTAGCGGCACCCGAGACCACACCTTCACCCCACTACCCCCCACCCCACCCCCACCCACCCCCACTGTCCCCCCAACCACCCTAACCACCACCATCACCAAAGCAGCCCTTATGGCAGCCTTTATGACAGCAGGGCTGCCATGGGGGTAAGGGTGGGAGGGTGGGGGTGGGGTGGGGTGGGTGGGGGCGTGTGGGGGGGGGGGGGGGGGGATTGATCGACATGCGTATTTGGTGCCGCTGGCGCGGACCAATTACACTATAGGAATTAAAATTAATGTGTTATTATGTGTTTTTATTTAAGGTCCATTAAAAAGTCCATTCTTTTGGTCCACTTGTGAACCTCTCCCTATATATATATATATATATATATATATATATATATATATATATATATATATATATATATATATATATATATATATATATTATTGTTCGTGGACTTGGTGCATGTAGGATTGGGTGTACGGGCTCCCAATTATGGCATTCATCGAGTAGGCGTATGTGAGCCTTATTTTATATTTCGCGATTTACTTTTGATGTTTATGCTTCGTCTAATTTCGAGGACAAAATTTCTTTGCTAGTGGGGAAGTATGTAACACGCCGTGTTTTTAATAGTTAATTAAATTAACTAATTTGGAAATCCTAGAAAAAATAAAATTTTGGATTTAATTATACTTAGTAATTAAATATGTTGCTTTTTATATATTAAAATTAGGTTTTAAGTGAAATTTAAATCGGGATTAAAATTTGGAAATTATAACTTTTTGTATAAAAGTCGAGGGAGGATCCGAGCTAAGGAGGATAAAAATATTATTTTTAGAAATTCGACCGTTCGATCGAGCTGAATGTTTCATAGCAGCTCCATCTCGCCGTTGGCTACAATTACAAAAGTTTCAAGCCATTCTGTTGGTGCGATTGTCCATAAAAAAATTTCGAGTGTTTATTTTTTATTAGGACTCAAACTATTTTTGTTATATAAATAAAGTGACGGGTTTAGGACTCTTTCTTCTAAACCCTAAGAGAAACAATCTCCTCTTTTACATCTTCTTCCTCCCTCAAAACCTTAACTCCATTGGAGAGCTATTTTCAATCCAAGTTTTGAAGCTTTAAACAGGGTTTCTCAAGATTGTTCAAGAACGTCTTTTTGCTAATTTTTCGAGAGGAATCCAACTTTCAACTCAGATCTTCTTCATCTAAATCACATGCATAAATACTCTATTCCTTTCCTTTAATATTATCTGTTTTAAGTGTCGCCTAAACCCTTAATCGTGTCTTTTTAATTAAAACCAATTAGTAACTTAATTTGATAAAGTGGACACTTAAATTGTGGGACTATTTTTATGAAAATTTTAAATATGATTTAATCTTGGAAACCCTTGGGTGCGTCGCGTAGATCTTTGGGCTTTTATGATTTTGGATGTAAGTTCTAATGTAGAATTTTATGGGGATTATTTTTTATGGTTATTGGGACGCGCTCACACTTATAAAAAAAATTGATGACTTATAAAAGATAACGACTATGACGTATTGAATCTCATCACATGTTAATTAATTTAACATTTTTAATGGAAATAATTATGTTGAAAATGACGATTGTATTATTAATAGAATTAAATTGAATTGTGGCATTTGTGATTAAATTGCCATGTTGTGATTATGATCTGTGATATTGTGTGAATTGCTTTATTCACTTTTGTCATCGTGGTGACGGGGGGCTTTTGGATAATATTTTTGCTCACCTCTGTTATAGGATTTGAGAAGGCCTTTTAGTGTGTACTTTAGGCAAAAACAACTTTATTTTAATTTTTAGTTAAAACGAATTTTTACTTCTTAAACCCTAAACATGCATCTAAGTGATTAAATCAATTTCATGAATAAAGCATGCGGTAAAAGAAATAATTTCAGGAAAAATCCCGAAGGGAAAAAACTTTTTATTTCACTATAATTTGTAAGACACAACTTACACGGATTACAATGAAATAGGATGACACACGAATACCCGCATGTGTCGGTCGGTGTTGTCAGCAAAGGAACAACCGCAGCTACTCCTCAAGAACACGCAGTTCTGTTTTCAGCAAGGAACACCCTCAAGCACTCCCAATGACCTCAGTCGATATAGTCAATGGATTGCTTTTCGGTAAACACGTTTCAAGATCACAAACTTTGGAATTGAATAATTTGATCTTTAATAAACTCCGAATGATGAAAAACTATGAGGGAATGTGTTTTTTAAAAGTGTTTTGCGTTTTAAAATTTTTGCAGAGTCGTTTTATTTATATCTGAGCAACACAAAGTCCAAAAAAACCAAAATAAGAAAATCGAGGCAGCAACTCGTTCGAGCGAGAAGTGGATCTCGTTCGCGCGACAAGGGATTGTCGTTTAAACGACCCACTGTCTCGTTCGAGCAACACTGTCTAAACAAAATATTTTCTTTAAATAATTCCTCGAATTTTTTTTAAACTATTTTAACTCAGAAATATTTTTAAAAACATTTTCGCAAAAAAGGTTTAATTCCCAAACATTTAAATCACCCAGCTTTTAATCAACATACTACATTACCCAAATGCTCACAAGTATTCATACCTGAATGATATTAAACATATGCAACACGTCTTGACTTGAAATCTTCTTCAAAGCTTTAAATTGTACATTCTTGAACTTGAACTTTGTCATAGGCTCCAATTAGACTCCATAATAAAACTATCATAGACTTAATTTATTTTGTCCGGAATTAAGCCAAATACAATAAATGGACATGATAAGAAATACGTTCTTACAAATCTCCCCCTTTTACTATTCCAGGACAAAACTAAATAGAAATTCTATATACCGTAAAAAGTACATGTCCTATCCCAAAATTCAAACTGATAAAAATACAGGACATAATGAAACTGAACAAAATGGCAAGTATTTGAATCTAATTCTGCTTTGAATGTGATGTATCAATTAATATTTGAATCTCTGAAAAAATATACCTACACACGCGAGACACAAAAAGATACCCAAGTGAAGTATGGAGGAACAAAACAAGTATAATATCATAATAAATACTCTACCTACATCACATATCTCTCCCCCTTTTTGACTGGAATATACATAAGGTGGGACAAACACACGGAATCTAGCATGAATATATGGGAATAAACAGCATGGCTAAATAAAAAAATATCAGTATGACTATGGATAGCAAAAGATAGCAATAACTGAATCATAATGAGAGAATCACTAAAACTGCAAAAGAAACTATACATCCATGCCATAAACTAAAACCAAGGGTGATACAACTGACCATAAGAGTACATCATATCATAGAATAAATAAATACATCAGGAATATCAATGTCTAATATACAATGACAAAACAAATATAGCTAGACATCGGTAGGAGTATCATCATCAGAAGCAGTAGTACCATCAGTGTATGTAGATGAAATATGGATGAGTCCAGAGGATCCTGCACCTCTCAACTGATCTCGCTGTCGCATCTCTTCAAAGAACGCTATCATCCTGGATTCAGCACGAACACGGGCTTCTACCTCAGCATCAAATCTGGCAATGATAGTGTCGTACATCCGAGTTTGGGCAGCTACATGTGCATGTAACGCAGAGACATCCTACCCATTAGGACATGTGGGTGCAGGTGTGGAGGGTGGTGGTTGAGAATAATCAGAGGTTCTCGGAACAGTGTAACCAGCAGGCTAACATGTATCAGCATCGAAAAAGTCTCCCTCAGTGGGTGGAGCATTAGCTCTTGCCTCTTGTGGCAAATAGCTCTCTGAACGTGTGACAGTATTATGATCAATAATAGCAGGCGTAGGGAGACACTCATCACCCTCTAAAACAGGAACCCCAGCAGCAGTGAAAATGAGGGAAATGACAATCCCATAAGGAAGAGCGGGGAGGACGGGAGTGGTACCACTGACGGTGACATAAGATATAACACGAAGCATGATAACCGATAAATTAGTATCCCTCCTCTGAGAGACATGGCACATAAAATAGACAATGTCAGACCCAATCTGAGTATGATTTATCCGAGGATAAATGGATACTAACACAAACCTATTAAGAACATGAAAGGCAGGGAAAAGCTGACGGTGATACATAGTAGTACCTACCTGGGGAATCTCCCAGAATCAATAACGCAAAATATCCTCATATGTAGGACCATCGTCAGAATAACGAGGAAACACAACGTCATGGACACGGGGAAGGTGTAGAAATGTTGCTATAAGATCTGCTATGATGAGAACAGGAATGCCACGAACAGTAGAAAAAATCCCCTAAGAATTGGGGAGAGTGCGAAAAAAGAACTCGTAGATAATGTCCGGATAGACAACCCCACGAGCCTCGAATAGGTGATCCTAACCCTACCAGATAACCAACGCTGAATACCTAACTCATGAAACTCAGAATAACAAAACACATGCTCTTGAACAACAAACCTAATATGGAGACCCAAAAAGCAATAGTGATCATTCTCAATACATGTGACCCATCTCACTGGGGAGTACAAAGGTCTACTGTCCTGAGCTCTCTGAGCTCGATCAGAGGGTGGCAGCTCATCGAGTCAGCCTGAAAGGGAACCACGACGTCTAGGCGGCATGATAGAAGAGTGTAATGTGAGAAAGGGTACCGTCACCGAGGAACAGACACTTAAGAACCTATCTCCATACAAAACATCCACCCGAACCCCTGTGAACATCAACCAAAACAACATCATAAATCAGATATAGTATTCTAAAACATCAACCAATCCTTACTCAATCAAATGATTTCTGATCCCAAACAAAAAGAACACAAAAGAGACACTGTAAAAGAGGTAAAATTGGCCTAGGCAGTGTTCTTTTGTGTGAATACATCCTGGAATCAGATATCATTAAACCCAACAAAGAGTTAAACATAGACAAGAGCAGAAAATAGTAAGTACCTCAAGGAAATGAGAAAAGAGAGTTGAAGGAGTTGGAGACACACAACCACTGATCGAAGCAGGATAATGGCAGGAACACAGCGGCTAGAGACCACTCGAAATCCAAGATGGATAAGAGCTGGAGCTACCACGTGAATCAGCGAAGCACAAATCGAAGCTTCAAGATTTTTTTAATTTAAAAATGGTAGTTTTTTGAAGAGAAAATGAAAACTGATGTCGTCGCTTGAAAACATAGGGAAGGGTTATGAGAGAACGAAAAGGGGAGAAGAGAAAAATGACGGACTTTAAATGAAACCATAATGTCGCTCGAACGAATTTGTTATGTCGCTTGAAGTCGCTCGAATGACTTTGTTAGGCTGCTCGAACGAAAAATGAAAATTTCCATAAATACCCCAAAATCAGTAAGGATTTGCTTAGTGAAAAAAAATTATTCCAAAATAGTACCTCAAAATCAGAAGCAGACATCAAACAGACTCAAATTGGGAAAAAACAGAAAACAAAGTAAAACAACCAACGAGAATTACATGTTAACATAGTACCAATGTGCTCAAACATGAATGTGGACTGTATAGGCGTGAACTATAACAAATGAGTCACCATTTCAATATGTTGAACCGATCAAAAAGTTCTAATTGATAGCAAGAAATCATCAGACTTCATCAAAGCCATTTGTGACAAAATAAGTGTGAGTTTAATGAAATAAGCTACCAACATGCACACAAGTCCGGATTATTGACGTTTCTATGAAAAATAGTGCCATGATACAATGTTTCAACGTAGGATTCGTTGTGCAAACTCGTTTAAATTTATCCCCAACCAAACTCCCTTATATATATGAATTTTTCAAGATCTTTAGAAATATCTATCAATCTCAACATAGAGAAAGTCCTATTGGCCCCAATTATTGGCATATGAATTTTTTATTTCCTTGATTTTCTTTTGGGCTCTTTCAAACGGTGGCTTTCACGTCAAGTCAATTTTATACTCTCGCAGCCCTTTCCCGTGAACACTCATCATTTTTTTAAATATTAATTCTCACGGAAAACGGTTCTTACAATCACACCTCCTCCTTAAGTTTACTTATGCATAGATGAAAAAATTGAGATAAGAACGTCTCACCAAGTTAAAATATGCAAGAGAAGTCAATAATTCATATAAAGTCGTGCATGTGTACAAGACTGACATATACACAAAGTCGAATCAAACTACATATCAATTTCGAATCAACCCCATAGTGCAATGGTTAAGATCATTCTAAGCATCAATAATAATGACCAAAAGTCCTAGCCACATGGATAATGAAAGGAATGGGCAGGAGGGGGTTCAAGCACACCAATATGCCACATCATACATGCATCCTCACGACTCAACAACCAAAAATATTTTTATATTTTCAAAAGTTTTATAAAAAGCAAAATCCTTTTGTATTTTTCGATAAGACTCAAATAAATAACAAAAACTAGACACGCGTCATAACACTCGCAAAATATGACACATGAAGCAAATACTAGAGTATGACAAACCGACGAACAAACTCAATCGAAAGATGAAACATGAGGAGAACCACGGTCAATGATGCAAGAATCTTCAAGCCTAATACCTAACGCCTCTAAATCTGACTTCTTAACCCATGTAGGTGTGAACTGATGAGTAGGGGTATTGGGAAACGGAATGACTTTAGACTTTCTAGGAGCGTTCTTAAGATTGTAGAAAAATCGTCTAACATGACCTCTCCTACCGCAGTTAGTGCAAGTGTAGATACGGTGATGAATGTGTGCTATAGGCCGATTATACCTCACGTTCCTAGGTGGCTCTTTCCTAAAGCTCCCAGGAGGCTCTCTTGTTTGCATGGTTTTGGAATTTGGTGCAGGTGAGACATGATTATCAAAGCCAATACCTCTTCTATTATCTTTGATTTCGACTGTGCCTAAGATTTTGTCAAGCTTTTCAGACCTAGCCTCCAAATCAAACTTAACTTTACTCGAATCTCTCAGTTTCTACTCAAGCTCACCTATCCTTGACTCAAGTAAACGCATAGAATTCTCAAACTCAAGAAGTTAATTTTTCATAGCCTCCAACAACCATTGAAGACTATCTCACCCTCAACATATTCTAGATTCTCTCAGTTTCTTTTCACGTGCCCTAAGATCATCAATTAAAGCATTGGAATTATTTTTTCTATGGCACGTTCTTTCAACATAGATGCTCATTTCAAGTTTTCTTTCTTTGCTTTTAATGTTCTTCATACAATTCTTTGAAAGTAATTTACAAATCTCTCTCGTCTTCGCTCTCATCCTCACTCACCTCACCCTCACTCTTAGGTGTATCTACTTCTGTGGCTGCGGAAGAATCATGCAAAGGTAAGTCCTTATCACTTACATGACTAGCCATAAAGGTGGAAAGTTCACGCTTACTAGTATAAAAGTTTTCTTCTTCTGGGTCACTATCACTAAGGGTAGAACAACAATTCATGGGTTTATTCAAAATATCCCTAAGTTTAGTGGGACACTCATCTATCCTATGACCATACCCTCCGCAGAAAAGACACTTTTCACACTCACCCTTATTAACCAATTTATTAAGAGCAGTTTTCATGTGAGATTTCCAATGATACGATTCAAACAAGTGAGTTCTAAAATCATTAAAACCACCAAAAGGCATACCTAAAGACACGGGATCACAAACATAATAAGATAGTGCAACAGGCTCTGATACCAATTTGATAAGGCCCTTTAGTGTGTACTTAAGGCAAAAACAACTTTGTTCCAATTTTTATTTAAAACCAATTTTAACTTCTTAAACCCTAAACATGCATCTAGGTGATTCAATCCATTTCATGAATAAAGCATGTGGTAAAAGAAGTAATTTCAGGAAAAATCCCCAAAGGGAAAAACCTTTTTATTTCACTATAATTTGTAAGACACAACTTACACGGATTACAATGAAATAGGGTGACACACGAATACTCGCAGGTGTCGGTCGGTGTCGTCAGCAAAGGAACAACCGCAGATACTCCTCAAGAACACATAGTTCTGTCTTCAGCAAGGAACACCCTCAAGCACTCCAAATGACCTCAGTCGATGTAGTCAATGGATTGCTTTCCAGTAAACACGTTTCAAGATCACAAACCTTGGAATTGAATAATTTGATCTTGAATAAACTCCGGATGATGAAAAACTATGAGGGAATGTGTTTTTCAAAATTCTTCTGCCTTTAAAAACTTTTGCAAAGACATTTTATTTATATCTGAGCAACACAGAGTCTAAGAAAACCAAAACAAGAAAATCGAGGCGGCAGCTCGTTCGAGCGAGAAGTGGATCTCGTTTGAGGCGGCAGTTCATTTGAACGACCCACTGTATCGTTCGAGCGACAGTGTGTAAAGAAAATATTTTTCTTGGAATAATTCCTCGAATTTTTTTTAAACTATTTTAACTCTGAAATATTTTTACAAACGTTTTCGCAAAAAAATGTTTAATTCCCAAGTATTTAAATCACCCATCTTTTAATCGACATACTAAATTACCCAAATGCTCACAAGTATTCATACATGAGTGATCTTTAACACATGCAACACGTCTTAACTTGAAATCTTCTTTAAAGCTTTAAATTGCACATTCTTGGACTTGAACTTTGTCGTATGCTCCAATTAAAATCCATAATAAAACTAGCTTAGACTTAATTTATTTTGTCTGGAATTAAGCCAAATACACTAAATGGACATAATGAGAAATATGTTCTTATAGGATGCTTACTAGGTATGGGACTAGTGGGTAAGCCTTGGTTATAATTTATGCTTGCTAGGTATGGGACTAGTTGGTGTAAATTCCTGGGGATTTTAATATTTCGGTGTGGGGTTGATTTTTACATCATATCGTCTTTTTGTTAACATAGGCATGAGACGAGGATATGTTTTACATTGGTGATTCATCCTATATGTAGGATAGGACGTATGTGTACTTGGGGACTCTTAGGTATGGGACTAAGGGGTGTTTTAAGAATTTCACACCGGTAAAAAGGTTGGGGTAATTACTAATTGTTAAATTGAGAAAATAAGAATTAATGCTAAGATAAAAATGAGAATTAATGCCTAAGAAAATGAAAATTAATGCCTAAGGTTCGATCGTTTGTAATTATTTTTCGAGTGTTTGTATTTGATTAGGACTGAAATTATTTTTGGTATATAAACAAAGTGACAGGTTTAGGACTTCTAAAAATACTTTCTTCTCAACCCCAAGAGCAACAATCTCCTCGTTTACATCTTCTTCCTCCCTCAAAACCTTAACTCCATTGGAGAGTTATTTTCAATCCATGTTTTGAACCTTTAAACTGAGTTTTCTCAAGATTATTCAAGAACGTCTTTTTGCTAATTTTTTGAGAGGAATCCAACTGTTAGCTCAGATCTTCTTCATCTAAATCACAAGAATGAATACCCTATTCCTTTCCTTTTAGTATTATGTGTTTTAAGTGTCGCCTAAATCCTTAATCATATATTTTTTATTAAAATTAATAAGTAACTTAATTAGAGAAAGTGGACACTTAACTTGTGGGACTGTTTTTGTGAAAATTTTAAATATGATTTAATCTTTGAAACCCTTGGGTGCATAGGTTAGATCTTTGAATTTTTATGGTTTTGGGTGTAGGTTCCCATGTAGGATTTTATGGGGGTCATTTTTATAGTTATTGGGACGCGCTCACACTTATAAAAAAAATTAGATGACTTATAAAAGAGAAAGACTATGACGTATTGAATATGGTTGCATGTTAATTAATTTAAAATTTTTGAACGGAAATAATTACGTTGAAAACGACGACTATAAATGGAATTGTGACATTTATGATTAAAGTACCATCTTGTGATTTTGATCTGTGATATTGTGTGAATTTTTTTATTCACTTTTTCCATCGCGAGGACAAGGGGATTTTGGGTAATATTTTGCTCACCTCTATTATAAGATGCCTATTAGGTATTGGACTAGTGGGTAGGCATTGGTTATAATTTATGCTTGCTAGGTATGTGACTAGTTAGTGTAAATTCGTGGGGATTTTTATATTTCGGTATGGGGTAGATTTTTACATCATATCGTCTTTTTGTTAGCCTAGGCATGAGACTAGGAGATGTTTTACATTGTTGATTCATCCTATATGTAGGATAGGACGTATTTGTACTTGGGGACCCTTAAGTATGGGACTATGGGATATTTTGAGGATTTCACATCGATAAAAAGGGTGGGGTAATTTATTAATTGTGAAATTGAGAAAGTGAGAATTAATGCCTAAGATAAAAATGGGTATTAAAATTTGTGGCGACATAATGTGTCAAGGACCGACAGTAAAAACAGGTTAGCAAGCGATTTATGTCGTGTCGCGTGTGGAACCTTGTCATGGGGTGGGGTCGACAGTTTAAACGGATCAGAGGCTATTTGACAAGGAGAAGTGTAAAACTTTGGTGGATTACCAGTCGTGGTGGGAGGACCGCTATAATTAATATAAAAATTAAGGAATGATTAATTGGGTTAATGTAATTAAATGAACATCGGGGACTTGGGAATTGAAAATCGTATTGGTGTGCTTTTTGTAATCGAAATTTCTGAGGGTAGTTAGTGATTTATATTTATCTCGTTTAATTAAAACACTCAATTGTGATATTTATTGCGTATAATGCTTCTGTCTGGATTTAATGATCCTATTTGAGGGGAGTAGTGTGTATTCATGCTCGGGCTCTGACCTCGTGCATCGACTAACCTTTTTAGGAATAAGTTTGGAGAAGCAGTAGAAGATTATTTGGAGACTTTCTTGGAGGTGCAACTGGAGTTATTTACTTTATGCATATTAGTTTAGTTCAATTTCCTTTCCTTCGTATTTACCTAAAGACTCAGTTTATGGATTTAGTGGGCCATTCAGCTCCACAGTTGTAGGGTTTTATTTAGTTATTTCAGTGGATTCGGTTGGAGATTATTCTGTTTCATATTATTAGAGATTGGATTTACTTTGAGTTTAGCATGGAGATGGATATTTTATCGTTTAGTTAGATAGTTTATCTTTTGGGATTTCTTATCATTCATCTTGTGGATTCTTTTTTTATATGTCTCATATTTGTCTCATTCTAAGAATGGTATTTTATTTACTCACGCCCGACTTAGTTTTGGTGGCGGCCGACGCTAGAATTACACGGGGTGTGATAGACCAGCCATTTTGAGATTTTAATTTTTAACTTCTAGTTTACGAGTTAGTGCAAGAATATTTTTTAGTTGTTGGTTCCATGTCTCTTGCTACCTACCAAGGGTCTCTCCGTATGGGCAATCATATTTCGAATGCCCCGACCCCCAACCCCTATCATTACTCTGCCTCGCTGCTGAACCAACTACCTAGAATCCAAATACCCTATGTGAGGCCATTAAGACTGAACGCCAAGTGGTTGACGTTCATAGGAAATCCTCCCTTGGACTTATGGAAGACCAACCTTTATTGATAAGGGAAGAGAAGAGGCCTATGGAAGGGGATACCACACCGACCTCTGTTTGATGAAGTAAAATTATTAACGCGCACCCTATTAAAATTAAGGAGGAGAATAGGAATGTCCGTCTTTGTTATCAAGAATTGGACAATAACTATGTGGCATTTATGCAAGCCCCTCGGTAAGGGTATATGAATGATCTAGATAGTAGTCTGCTCATTTGTGCTTAGGAGATCATCCATTTGGGCATTAAGGTAAAATGTTTTTCGTCTTCACGCAATTTAAATTGTCTCAATTTTAAATTATATATATTTTTTGCTCTTATAAATGGTCATCATATTTGCTAACATGGATAAAAAGTGGAGAACTAAAATCAAAATTACACGAAGTCCATTTCGTAACTAAACACAGACATGATCGCTTAGAGTGATCATCAGGAGAAGGCCAAAAAAGATCTTTTGATTATAAAAATTGAGCTAAAGACTGAGAAAAGACTAATGATACTACTGTGGGCAAGAAGAACACAATCTCTAAAGAGAACACCCATTATTGATCTAAAGAAATAACCTGTCGAGAAGTACAAGGTAATGAAAGAGGTTGTCCAAGCTAAGAGGGTATTTACCCCATTCATCCGGTTTAGGTATATGAAACCCTTCTTAACCTCTTTATATCTGGGGCTAATAAAGTTATAATCCTTTTTGAATGGGTACAAGAAGTTACAAAAATGAGTGAAGATCATTCATCCATATTTAGATGATCCCAGTGGAGGGGCAGTTTCAAAATCTTCTTAGACTCAATCGTATTCGATCTGACGTATCCTTCTTAACCCATTCATGACTCACATGAGGAGATTTCAGTATATATGGGGCATTAGGAACTTTTTTGTTCACCTTGCCTCTATTTGTATGGTCTTTTTTTTAATCAAAAATTTTTTCGACTCTTTTAACCCAAATTTGTCTTTCAACGGATTTAGGTGCAATTTTCGTAGAATTAAAAACTTTTTTACCTTTGCTGTTCCTCACAAGATTCTTACCATTCCTACCATGATGCAAAGGTAAGTTTGGTTTTAGTTAAAAGAAAAATTACTCAAAATGATTAAATTGGTGACAATAATCACATTTAAAAGTTTTAGGCCCAATCATTTCGATTTCGGGCTTAGAAAAAAAAATTCAAAATGTTGAACATTATTCACCTTGTAGCAAAAATCTATAAGGTTATCTTTCGTATGACAATAAAAACAAACGAATTCCTTATTAGATCTATTATGATTAACCACATGATTTTTTAATCAAACTTGGAATGAAAAAGTTTATCTTCCTTTTCAAAATTATTTATAACATTTCCCTTTTTATCTAGAACTTTCAAAGGAGCAGTTTCATTGTTTATTGTCTCATTTTGAAAAGAATCTTTTACAAAATTTGTTTCTCTTATAAGACGAAACATCAAACTTGTTAAAACCCATCCTCTTTTTATCATTTTTACTTTAGGTTGATATCAAAAGCATGCCTGCCAATATTTGTGATCTTTCCTTTATATGTAGTTTCACTTCTTTGGCAAAATATCAAATCAATTTGAAGACCTTCAACTTTCTTTTTTCGAAATAATTTTTTACTCTTCACACAAATGAAGATGCATTTTCAATTTTTTAAGAGATGTGGAAAAATGCTTTATTTCATCTTCAAAATTAATTAAATTTTCATCCTCTTCTTTTAAAATAATGTTTTTATCTTTTAACTAATAGAAAAAGTTTAAAATATATATAAAATAAATGTCAATACATTTAAGTTTTTAAAAGAGTATAGGTTATTGAGCTTCCAAAGCAGACAAAAATTCATTTTCATCCTTTACAAGTGCACGCTCATTTAAAAAATCTAAATTCTCTTTTTCAAGAGTTTTTTGTTTTCTAAAAATAAGTTAATTTTCTTCTTTTAAATTTGTTTGTTGAACTACAATAAATAATTGGATCCCATTCCATTAACAACTTTATTCACTCATAAGTTTGAACACAATCAACATGAAGTTGATCAACTATAGATGTCTTAAGTTATAAGTCAATGTTCTTCTTTTCATATTCTTTTAATTTGGAGAACATTAAAGCATTCCCTTTAAAAAGTTTTAAAAACTCTTTATAAAGTTTATCATATTCAAACTCAAGAGTTAAGAGACCAATATTATTACAATCATCCTCACTAGATTCATATTCTTTTTTAGGAGAAGGATGACATATAAAATTGGACTCAGAATGAATTCTGGTATAAGAATAATTAGAAGTACTACTAGGAACATCATAAAAAATCTCATACCCCAACGCCATTTTCACACACAAAAGATCAACCTCTAGGTGATTGAACAAATAAAAAAAGTGAGGTCTATATGTGATAGGAGGTAAGAAAGAGAGTGTAGAGAGAAACTACCCAAATTAAAAATTATTATTAAGTTGAGGTAACATTTATCTTCGATCCAAATTCAATTAAAAGTTAATCCTAATGTCTAAGTGATAAATATATGATTTAGAATTTTTAAAACTTATGAACATACGTTCATAAAGAATATAAAGGGAATCACAACGAGAAAAAGTAAATCATTCACTTGAGAGAGGGACTTAAGTGAGGGACAAACCCTTTTTGAGAAAAAATCTTGGGCCAAACTGACACCTTCTACTATATAGGTAAAGATTTGAACAAAGGGAGAAATGACTTATGAAATTGAACCACTCCCAGACTTAATAATTCACAACCTCCACAATCTAATTATTCCTCCTTCTAGTAGGAAGATTAAGCATGGATCGCTCCCTGTCCACTTCCCACTTCCTAAGTGCCAAATTATGTTGATAATGCAGCGTTTGAAAAAATCTTCAAATTTTCTTTTTCTTGAAGAAAACTATGTTGTTCCAATGGAAGAAGCGAGAAGCCATAAGTGTATTTCTACTTCCTAGTATGTGAGATTCCTACAGATTAATGGAAGTTTTAAAAGTGTTCATTTTATCAAAATAAACTCACATCAAAATAAACTCACAAGCATTTTTGAGATATATAAAATATGAAAAGTCTCTCAAAAACTAATTTTGCAAAAGCTTGTTCAAGTCTTGAGAAGAAGTAATCAAACTCCAACTAACTTTAAAACAGTAATAACAACAATGGATATCTAAAAATACAATGAAGTTTTTTCTCTTAAGATTTCTTGAGGTTGATGAAATACTGAAAACCATAAAATCAAATTTTTTATTTTATTTTGTGAAGAAGATTAATTAAATAGGCTTCAAACTTGTGTCCACAAGCTCTCAAAGTCTCTAAGACATTCTTATTCATAAAAAAATAGGTTGCTTCCACAACATGACAAAAGACATGGCATCAAAATAGAATCTACACATTTGACGATGCAATCTGATGGAAATATTTTCTTTTTGTGCCAGATCCGATACATTCACTGGATCTTCACAGTAACAAATAAATCATCCATGGAGAGAAACTATGGCGAAGATAGGTCATGAAAAAATGAAAGAAACCTCGGGTCAAGTGCATGTTCAGCGAATGAAGGATCGTTGTAGCAAGGAATATTTTTGCTGTAACGATGGTTCAGCGAAGCAAGTCGCAAAAATGTCCCAGGAATTTATGTCTAGTTTTTGTTTACTAGATTTAAAAAATCCTATTGGCAAAAACTGAAAGTTTGTTTGCTCTCAACCTAGAACACTCATACTTAAGATACACATATAAAGATGCAATTTATAAGAAAATAGTTTTTTATATGAAAAGTATATTGCATAGTATATTTGGAAAAATGATCTAAAGACTTACACACAAGTTTAACACATTTTCAAAAGTAAGAAAACTATAATTGTTAGTTATGTAAAACCAAGTGTATACTAAATCCTCTATGTCCTTTATCTTTATCCTAAATCATAATTATCATTGGTAATGGCATGAGGTACCTCTTTAATGAAGATGAAGAAGTCTATTCTTGTAATTAAGAACATTTCTGGATCAACTTAAACTACGAATCAATTTTTTTTTTTTGGAAAAAAATAAGACAATCTACTCGTATGGAGATTTTTTGGCGTACTTGTACTCTTACACTCTTCCTAATATCTTTTCATTTAAAACTATATGTTTATATTTAAATTAAATCTCTCTGTTCTTCTCTTTCCCAGAATTTCTCCCCCTATTTTTTCATAGAAATTGATAAAAGAACGTAATTTTACTGAAAAACGAACATTAGCTCAAGAAATAGGTTTGGTTTAAGTGAGAAAATAAAATTTTGACATTGAAAGGGAATATACGACCAAAAGATTTTGTTCAATTTGTTAATCAAATAATAATGATAGATACACTCATACACATATGATATACATACAATTATGATAAACAAGGGATACACATGATAATAAATTAAAGCAAACCTACATTTTCAATATCATATTAGCATCAAAATTGTAGTCGATGTAGAATACCATAAAATATCATTACAAAAGAAACAACGAACCAAAAAATTAGTTTAGGATTACATAAATGTGATCAATACAAAACAATGATCGAAACTAAAATACCAACAAGTTTTAATAAAGGTAACCGAAAAAATAAAGCTGCCATCACAAGCATCACCAACACAAATTGAACTAATCCTCATCATTCGATATAGAATCATAGGTAATGCAAAGGACTCTAATTTTACTATTGATATCTGTGATGATCCTTCTAATTCTATTGAAATCTCGTTCACTAGAGGAACACAATTCTTTATCTGCTAACACACGAGATCGATTGGACTCAATCAATTCAGCTATGTCTGGGTGTAGAAGATTAATAATCCATCCACATATGTAAACCATTTACTCATTGAACAAGTGAAATTTAGAACAAATGGATGATGGTCAAACTCTAGGTAAGCTACCTCCCATCTTAGCTCTCAGGCGACAAGGTGAGGGGCTTGCACCTTAAAATCCTGTACCCCTTGGGTTTCCATCTTCTCTATTTTTTTATTTTTCTTTTTCTTTCTCATCATAAGCCTCCATTAAATCATCATCATGTTTTGTTCTACGGGATTACCATTTTTTCTCCTTCCGTCAAGGAAATAGTTATAAGTGATGTTTGGAGATATCATTTAGGATACTACACCTATCATTGACTTCACATATCTAGCTCTCAAGAGCTTGTAAATAAACCTCCTGAAGGTGAGAGAGGGCCTCTAATTTCCTCTACTCAACGAAGAACTTATCATGGTGTAATACATCTCATTTGACAAGCATTTTTGAAATCCTATTATAATTTTGCAAAGAAAGGAGTAATATGGGTCTAGGAGAGTCGTATAATGGGTTTTAAAAATGATGTACCTGAAATAATCATATCAGTGAGGTAGTAATGATCAGTGAGATTCTCCTATCCCAATGGCCTCATCAGATAACGAGTCAATAGATCATAAGTGATTTCATTCCAAGCCTATTTAGTGGTCAGTTGCTCATAACCTTCATTCGAGTACCCTGAGCATTCAACCCTTGGAAAATGGTAGTATCGAGATATAATGCTTGGTGACATTGTAACATGTACACCCCTAACATTACAATGATAAAGGTTTTACGATCATCATCAAATCATGTTGGCATAGAGTTCTCTTTCCAAATTAGGAAATACACTCTCTTGTTCATGTCCATAAGAGCATACTTGAAGCCAAGCTTAGTTTTTGAATTCATTCTATACCCCCAGAATTGTTTCATATATTGTAGCCCGATCGATCGATATTTTAAACATAAAATTTCTAGCACCAAAGTAGATCTTAAAGGGCTGTTGTTGTTTTGCTTTCACACATCTGATTGGCTCAGGTTCGGGATACTTAGAGGAATGAGACTTACTAGAAGAAGTGCTCTCCATTTTCTGGAACACAATCAAACCAAAAAAGACATAGATATTCCAAGATACATTTAAATTATATTTAAACCAAAAATGAAAGAGGAATCAAGTCCTAAATGTGTGTAGAGTTTCAAACCAATTTTTAACATTTGAGAGGTTACTATAAACTTAAAAAGACCAATGTTAAATAGAGATATTTGATATTCAATCACTTTTGGTGATGAAATCCATCAAATTTTCATGAAACTATCTCTATATATAACTACATACATCTCAAGAATCAAAATAAATTCTATTATTGACAGTTTTTTACGCAAAACAACAAAATTCCCTCAAAATCTAGAAAACTTTGCTTTAAAAGATGAAATAAGCATCCCTAATGAAGAACGAGGGGAATGGATCTTTAATATCTTGAGAATTAACTTTAAACAACAGTAGCATCACAACATAATACTATAGAATAATTTGTGGGTTAGACAAATGAGGAGTAGTTACTGCGAAGAGATTGAAATAAAAAGGGTTTCTTGTTTCCATTACGCGATTCACTTATGTGAAAGTCTCTCACAGGTCGTGAGTACCTTCATTGATGCGAAAGAAAATTATCGTGGGTCACGACTTGGACTTGAACTTTTCAGTTCATTCTTTTCATTACATCAATCTTCATGTTTTCCACCCAAGTTTGGTTATTCTATAAGTACATCTTTTGTCGTGGTTCACACTATGAAATATAAATTTTGATTTTCCAAAAGAACAGAAAATTTTCCAAGTATAAATTAATTATGTACAATAAGGTCCATTTATTAATAAACATGATTAATGATTAAAATATAATCGTTATTAACTTTAAAATTAAGGTATGCGGTTATATTAAATACATTGAATAGAGATGAGTAATCACTTAAACACTTAAAACATATGTAAGTTCAATTAATCATTGTATGTAATGCATATGACTCGTGGGAAGAAAAAAATTCAACAGGATTGATCCTTGACCGATAAAACCAAACCTAAAGTTCAATGAAGTGTACCTTAGGAAAATCTACTTTCATTTTATCATGAAAAAGTCTCATTTTCATTAAAACTATCAAATGTTCAACTTATTTTTCATATTATAGATGTTTAAGAAATGACACTTATTTTTCACATCATCTCTCATTATATCTCATATTTTTCATTTTCATTAATTATGTATACGGCATAAAAATGACACTTCTTTTTCATATTACAAATGTTTTGGAAACTATGAAGCACAAATTAAGGTGCTTTATTTTAATCTTTCGATCGAAAAATAATCAAGGATGTTGTGCGGTGTCAATTGCATCGAGATTATGTCATATAACCATATTGATCAATCATAAGAGTTTTAACACTTTAAAGCATCATATTTCCATTTTGAGAGTATGTATGCATAAAAAAATTGAGATACAAATATCATATGCAAGAGTTCATGCATTAATGTAGAATTATGAGCCAATCAACCTACTAGAACATAATCAACATTTGTACCTAATTTCTTTTTTCAAGGTTGATAAATAAGTTTTCAAGGAATCGAATGAGCCGAGGAACGAGATAAACGTTCTTAGAGTTTTAGGCGCATCAAGAAACAACTTTATCTAGTAGTGATAGAAGGAACCAAGTTGGGATCCCATGAGGTCTCTAAATCTATCTTATTCATACTATCCTTCCTAATAAATACATGGTTTACAAGAGAAAACTTGGGCTTAGGTCGAACGATAGACAAATTGTGGATTCATTTATCCTTCTGATTGTGAAATGATCATGTTTTCCTTGAAAATCTCCCAATTATTTCCCACAAAACTCATATTCTTCTTAGAATTACTTGAATATAAGGTCGTATTGAGTAAATAGCAAACATTTCTAATATGACCTACTTTTTGACAATGAGTACAAGGTCTAGAAACACGTAATTTACCATCATAAACAATGTTCACAAATTTTAGAGTAAATATAGACTTCTCTTACAAATGATTCACATTACCCTTTTTGGGGTTAGAAAACATTTAGAAATAAGTTTAGAAAAATGTAATTCATTTGATGGTGAAGCATTGCCATGAAATCCAACTCCATTAGAATTTCCTAATTTGCAGAGTCCAAGCCAATAATCGTTGTTCCAATCTTTTTCAAAAGCTTGACATTGGATTCTTCACAACTTTGAAATTTCTCTATCAAAGTGTCCATAAAAATAATCACATCATCCCTTTACTTTTTCAAAGTGGACACGCATTCAACTTCAAGCAAAGGTAACTTCCTATTTACAACAAGTTCATCTAAAAATTCTAAGAAGTCATTAAAGTCCAAACTGAGAGCTTTAATCATACGGTAAAGAGAATTTCCATGAGCTTCTATAAGTTAAAAAAATTCATTTTCTTCTTGTTCATTTAAGAGCCCCTTAAAAAGGTGGGTTTCTCGATCTCAAGGGTTTTGATTTTTTCTAAAGTAAATAATCCCTTTAGATAGAAAATGAAAAAGATGTATGATCTTTGTTCTTCTTCAAAGCCTTTTATTTTACCAAAAATTTTACCTTTATATTAAGTTTTCAATTTGATTTTAATACAACTTTTGATTTCAAAACAAGCTTTTCATAAGAAGTATGTAAATAATCTCCTTCATCATCACTAACATTATTAACATAAACCTTTTTAATGTCAATAGACTGATTCAAAAAATCATACGGTGTTACAAGTCCATTGAAAGCATGTGTATTACGTTCACCAATTAGTTCGCAAATACTCTCACACAAACCTAAATCCATTAAAATAAACATGGGATCAAGACAACAGTGACTAAACATATTGAATGAGGAAACTCTCTCATATTAGTTGAGAGTGTCATGGTCTCAAAACCTTTAATGGAATGATATTACCCAATTAAAATTATCATTGAATGAAGAGATATTTTTTTTAATTCCTTCTAGAAATAATATACAACCTATTTCAATGTGATAAATATTTACCAATTAGATGACATCAATTTTTATCTTAAATTTATGTGAGTGAATCTAAATGCAAAAAATAGGTAAAGAATCACACAACACCAAGTCGTATGAGGAAAAACCTAGAATAAAAAAACCTTGGGCCAACGAAATGACAAATGTAATATGGTAGAGTATCACAACTAGAAGACATAATTAGAATCACATATTGCTATGACTGACTAGAAACTCTAGCCCACTATATCCATTGAGGAGAGCGTCAATAGCTGGAGAAAACTACACAATCATGAATGGCTTTGGAATCGTCCAATCTCTTTTGAGACTACGCAATGATTAAAAATCCTCTTGAAGTAGAATACCAAGTTTGTTCAGAAGATGTGGATGTTTGGTTAAAACTTTCTAGGATGTGAGTTTTTGTAAATATTTTGAAAGTGTTTAAAATAATTTTGGCTTGCTCAAACCTACAATGTGTTTTTGAAGTTATCACACAATTCTTTAACACAACAAGAAGTCGAAACAAGTCTGGAATAAATATATCAAAGTTGTGCTCTACCGGAACGACCTCATGGATTAATAAAAAACACAAAATGTATTTTTGTATAGGGAATATGACAATATAGTTATGTGTGGGGCACGTGACTATACAAATACTATTACAAAGTCTCAATCCGTGAGTCCGAAGAATGTACACATATATACTAGTTAATTTGGTCCAGTGTTGGGTGATTCGGCCACTTTTTTTGCCAACGCCTAATTTTCAAGATTAATATTTAGGATTTTAAAATGTATATCAAAGTCTCAACTAAACAATATTATAACTGCACAGTTTTTTTCTAAAAATTATGTTGGTCCCCTTTGAGGTGATTGGACCTATTTATGGGATGTTATATTGTTATTTTTACTTTTAACCACCAAACTCACAATTTAAATCTTAATATTTAAGATCAAATTCTTAACCCATGAGTCTCATGTCTGCATGGGTTGTTTCCACAAATTACTTTGGTCGCGTGCGAGGTGCTCGAGCCTATTTTTGGTCCATTTGGTTGTTACCACAATAGTAAATTTTTATGATGAATACTTTAAATTAACAAATTTAGATTGAAGTCTCAACTCCTAAGTCCTATGACAACACATGTGATTTCCACAAGTTACATCGGTCCCCTGTGATGTGTTTATGCATATTTTCGGGCCATTTGGTTGTTATTTTATGTTTTCACCCCCATAATGCCCAATTTCAAGCTTAATGTAAACCATTAGAATTTGTTTACAAATATTAAGTCGCGATCCGATTATTGCACTGGTTGTTTTTACATGTTATATTGGTCATGTGTGAGGTTCTTGGGCATCTTTTCAAATTATTTGGCTGTTTTCCTACATTTTCACCCCAATACCCAACTACAAAGATTAATACTAACATTTTCAAACCTAGATCGAAGTCCCAAATTGTGAGTCTCATGATTGCAAGGTCATTTCTATAGGTTACTTTAATACTTTGAATTTTAACATTTAGATCTAAGTATCAACACACGAGTCCCATGAATGCATGGGTTATTTTCATAAGTTACATTGATTCTAAGTGAGGTCCATAGGACTTTTTTCGGTTGTTTGGTTGCTATTTTATTTTTTCCAATCCCACAAAGCCTAATTTTCAAGCTTAATACTGAGAAATTTTTAATTGAGAACGAAGTTTCAACCCATGAGTCCCTTGACTACATAGGTTATTTCTACAACTTACAATAATCTCGTGCAAGTTGCTCGTCCCTTCTTGTTATTATTTTATATTTTCACCCCCAGCACCTAATTTTCATGCTTAATACTTAGATAATCATATTTGGATTGAAGTATTTACTCATGAGTCCCATGACTGCTTGAGTCTTTTCTACAGGTTACTAAGGTCCTATGTGAGGTTTCAAGGTTCTTTCCAGGGGCCGTTTGGTTATTATTTTACATTTCCATCCCCTAACGACCAACTTTCATGCATTATACTTAGAATTTTCAAATTTAGATTGAAGTCTCAATCAGTGAGTCTGATGACTACAAGGGTTATTTTTAGAAGTTATAATGGTCCCACCTGAGTTGCCCATGCCTCTTTTTGGGTTGTTGGTTTTTATTTTATGTTTTCACCCCCAATGATCAATTTTCAAGATTAATATTTAGTATTTTTAAATTTATATCGAAGTCTCAACCTGTGAGTTCCATGAATGCATGAGTTATTTCTATAAGCTACTTTGGTCCTATGTGAGGTGCTTGGGCCACTTTTCCTGTCGTTTGGTTGTTATTATATATATTCACCCCTAATCACCCAATTTTTAAACTTAATACGTAGAAATTTCAATTTCAGATCAAAGTCTTAAATAATGAGTTCCATGACTATATAGGTTATTTATAAAAGTTACTTAGCTCCCGTATGAGCTTCTTGAGACTTTTTTTTGGTCCATTTGGTTGTTATTTTATATTTTCACCCCCAACACCAAAAATTCAAGCTTAATATTTAGAAATTGAAAATTTAGATTGAAGTCTAAATGCATAAGTCCTATAACTTCACAATCTAGTTCCATAAGTAACATTATCCCCATGTGAGGTGTTCGAGCCTCTTTCCGGGCAATTTGGTCGTTATTTATGTTTTTATTTCCCAATGCCCAAATTTATATCTTGATACTAAGAATTTTTCAAATTAGATTGAAGTTTCAACCCTGAGGCCTATGACTAGATGGGTTGTTTCTACAACTTACATTGGTTCCTTTTGAGGTGCTTGATTTGTTTGGTTATTACTTTACATTTTTGCCCCCAATGACCAAGTTTCAAGTTTTATACTCAAAATTTTCACATTTAGATTGAAGTCTCGACTCGTGAGTCCCATGACTTCACATGTTGTATCTAGATGTTACATTAGTCACGTGTGAGGTACTCGAGACTCTTTTGGGCCATTTTCTTATTATCTTACATTTTAACCCCCAACGATTAATTTTCAAGCTGAATATTTAAAATTTTCAAATTTAGATCGAAGTTTCATCCTTTGATTCTTATTACTTCGCATTTTTTTTAACAAGTTACATTGGTCCCGTGTGAGGTGCTTGGGCCTCTTTATAGGATGTTTGGTTGTTATCTTATGATTTTACCTCTCAACAGTCATGTTTCAATTTTAATATTTTAAATAATCAAATTTAGATCAAAGTCTCAACCCGTGTGCACAGTGATTGCACGCGTCGCTTCTACAACTTACATTAGAGTGTAGGATTGTACGAACCTGCAAATAACCAAGTTTATGAGTATCACACACATGTTTAATGGGAGAAAAAATCTAGATAAAGAATGTGTGTTCAATTGTGACTTCTTCATGAAGAGGTTTTCTTGCTCAATAATATTTCTCCTTTCCATGTAATTTTCCATTGATCCTTGTGATTATTTGTCATGAATACTTCAAATCTATGCATTTTGATCCGATTCTTTGGGGCAATAGTAATATTCCTATGCAATGAAAAAATTCCATGCCAAACCCTATTAGTATCACTCATGATGCTAATAAAATGATAACCAGATTCCAAAACCCTATTCCAACCCCTTTAAATATTATGGATATGGTGAAAAATAATACTCAACCCTCTTTCTCAAAACCATTACAAGATACATAGCTTAGACAAGATACGTTTGTGATAAAAATATTAGAGGAAATCTGTGAGAAATGTGTCAAACAATGTGAATCTAGACTTTTTAGAAGATTTATGCTTACAAAACATGAAAAGCCATGTAACTCTCAAGATATTAAAATAAAGTTTAATGTCATATGGAAGATAAATGTGCCGTGGAGATCACTCCATCGGGAAATTGATATATTAATATGAACTTTGGCCTAGTTGATGTGAAGAATAGCGTTTGGTCGATGGTGGCTTTATCATTGAAGCCATGTATGTTTAAGCTTTTGCCTTGGGTTTAAGATTTCAGACGTTAAAATTAGGTTGAAACAAAAGCCCAAATGTGGTCTCGATTTCATGGGATTAGTCAGGAATATTGGCACGTAAGAAGATTATTTGAAATTGCTCATAGAGTGGGTATCCCAATCAAAATAGACATTGCTTCTACTAATAGAACATTTGGTCGTTATGCTAGAATATTAATTGATGTTGAATTTAATCACAAGCTTATTCAGAAGCTGTTGGTGAAGAGAAAGGAATTCATTTTTATAACCCAAATATCATATAAAAGACTCCCCAAGAGATGTTCTCATTTTTTATGTTATTGTCCATCTCTTATCAGCATGTAGAATTGTGCATAATGTGCAGAAAATCAAAAGAAAAAATAAGGATAATATAGGAGGAAATGAAAAGGTTAAAGAAAATTAGTATGACACAAGATAAATCTAGAGGAATTGGGGAATGATCAATGTAATGTTGTTATAGGTGGTGCTGCAAATTGTTCAGTGAACATAGTTGGCATGAATGACCAGACTCAAAATACGGAGCTTGCTAATTTTCATTTCGAAGGAAATTTTAATGAAGAAATGAATGAAGATCATATTATGATGGAGAAAACTAATCAATTTGGAAGAGGATAGTTGGATTATTCCAATGATAAAAAATATTAGGCTAACATGATTGAAGAGTATAAATTAGATAACAAGCAACCTAATGTCATTAATTGGATAAATGAGAAGGAAAAGAATCTTACTCATGTTATCACAAAATCTAAAAATAAGAAGTTCAAATAGAAAGAAAAAAAGGATCAGGGAAGAGAAGTCGATAAAGAAAGCGTGAAAGCATGGGCTAATATTCATGGTACAAGTTCCAAATGAAATTCTTCTCCAAATATAGGGAATTACAATATTAAGAGCCAAGTTTTGGGTTCCAAATGAAGCTCCTCTATTGGATTGTTAGAGATATTCCCAAATTTCATGCTAAATGAGCCTCAAATAAAATTTTATTTAACAATAAGACAAATTTTCTCTCTTTAGCTGAGGTTGTGATCAATATTGAAGACATTCCCTTCTCTTATTAAAATTGTCTTAGGACAAAGGATGATTTTTACAATTCCAATCAAAATAGTTTCTCTAAAATTTGGTTTCTTTATTCTATGTACATCCGCCTACCTCTATTATTATGAATATTTCGTAACAAATTTATATGTCAATACACCAAATCTGTCGGATTGTCACTATCATTGGCCTTGACAAGTTGGACTTGTCTATGTCAATGACCGTGACAATTCTAGGGGTGACAACGTTTGTTGTCACTGACTTGTCACGATCAATGACCGTGAAAATTTCATTAGACTTGTCACGGTCCTTAACCTTGACAAGTTTTGTCATGGTTAAGGACCGTGACAAACCCATGACATTTAATAAAAAAATTGTCACGATCAATGATCGTGACAATTCTGGGCAGAATTAAAAAAATCTGCTGGGCAGTATGGCCACTGCCACTGGCCAGAAGTATATTTGTACCTGTTATAGCAACGTTGTACCTATTCAAACATCATATTTCCAAATAAAATAGAGATAATGCAAATATACATTCAAAACAATATGCATCACGATATAATCTAAATATAATTCAAATGTAACAATTTAAAAAAATTCAATTCAAATAATAATGTCACTACATGTTTGAGGTAGGGGTAGCTCTGAGGAGGTGAGTATGACACACGATATACGAATTGATACACCCAACAATATACATCGTGTCTCATTATTCGTGCAACCACAATGGAGAATTCTCCTTCCCGGGTATCACATGCGTGACGAGCACATTGGACTCGATATCTTGAAGCAAACGTCCATGAACTGGCATACCCTGGACGGTATTCGAGTCCCTCAATCCCCGTACTATCCGTTGACCATCAAATATGTTCAGTATAAACACGCTCGACCAACCAAATGTCGACATCGATCAGTCGATGGGAGCCAAATAGGGGACTGGATCATCAAAGTCCGCGTGTGTCGACGATGAAACAGCGAGGTCCACATCCTCATCCTCAGCCTACTGCTCCTCATCCTCCACCACCTCCTCCTCCACAACCTTCTCCTTACCTTCCCCCTTACGGTTTTCACCCAACGAATGCTTCATGAATGAGAACATATCTTTGACCGTCGCCTCCAAATGGAACAGCTTCACGTCATGCGAGTCCACTGTTCGTGCTAACCCGGTGTCACTCATCTCCAATCCGATGATCCTAGATTTGGCCACTCGTGAGCTCACCCCCTTGTCCTCTGATAAACACCCAGAAATGTACAATTTATACCCCGAATAGACGTACTTTAGTTGCTAATTCTCGACAATATGGGTCTTATGCACTTAATTGTTCATTATGCAGGCTTAATTGCAGTTGCGGTGTGAAAAGCTATATTTCCAGGCAATTTGCAGTTAAAATGGAGCTAAATTACCACCCGTAACCTTACCCGAGCCTAAGCCTAACCTAAACCTACCCTAAACCATGTGTGTGTTTTGTTTGTGTCTTTTCATTATTTTTTAGATTTTTAGTTTGAGTCGTTTTTTTTTTAGGATTTATTTAAGATTTAGTTAGAATTTCTAGGATTTATTTATTATTTCTTTTTATTGTGTATAATCTTATTTTGATTTTGATTTTAGTTTTTAGTTTAGTTTAGTTTTTATTTTATTTTATTAGGATTAATTTTAGGAGTTTATTTTTAGTTTATTAGATTTTATATGTTAGGATTTTTGTTTTCAATTTTTATTAGATTTTCCATTTTTTATTTCTTTTGTTTTGTTATTTTAGTTTTAATAGCATAGAATTTTATTTTCTTAAGTTTTAATATTTTATTTTTTTATTTTGTTAGTTAGATTTTTATTTTTATTTTATTTCTTAAGTTTTATTTTCTTAGTTAGTTTGAGTCATTTTATTTTATTTTATTTGAGTCTTTATTATTTTAGTTAGGTGTCCAAATTAAAAACACACACACCCTATTTCCATACACACTCACACACCTAAACTAACTCACTCACACACACCCAAATACCATACACCCTACCCCACCACTTCATCTTCTCCTCCTACATACCATCTCTCTCTCCTCCATTAACCCATATCTCCACCTCCATTAAAACTCAAGACCACATCCACAAAACCCAAAACCGGACCCCCATTTCGACCAGGCAAATCGTCGCTTGAATCCGGTTGGCGACTTCACCTCAAACTCTCTCTCCGGCGCTGTCCATACCACTGCTACATCATGTCCGAACCTACAACCACCAAACCTGTCGGTGGTCAGCACCTGCTACCCCCCTCCGGCTCCGGCGTTCCCATGCCGTGACCCACCAACTCGCCAGAGATAAACCCGCAATGCCCCTCACCTCCTCTCTCTCCCTACTGATCTCCATCTGTCAATCCGACGAAACCCCCTTGCCCGTCCGACGACCTCATTCCCCTGCGCAACCCGCTCCTGACCCGAGTCCATTCGGCGGACAGCTCCCTGACCCGTAATCCTCCGGCGACCCTATTTCCATGTCCGGCCAAACCCGAACCTGATCGTGTCCATCCAAATACACTTCCAAACCCATTTCAATTCCAACCCCAAAGCCTTTCATGCCCAAACCAAATCGTGACCTGCAAAAACAAATGCCAACAAAACCCAAACCAAATCCCACATGTCAAAAACCCATTTAACCTTTTAAATTAACTTATACCCCTTATACCCATTTTACCCCCAACTACCTACTTATCGCTTTTTTCCCAAAATACCCCATAAACCATATCAGATTTTTATCCCCCAATTCCCTCACCCATATACCTTCCTTACCTCACACCTTTGGCATGCACATGTGCACTTCCATTACCCAATTTACCCCCATGTGCACACTCCCCATGATCTTGCACCATAATTCTTCCAACTATACCCCTTAGCCCCATGTGTGCCATGCATCTACTATAAAAGAAGACTCAAGACCCCATTTGAGGGGGGAATAAAAAAAGAGAGAAACTCTAGAGTTAACTTAGAGAGAAAGTTAGAAATAATATTTTTATTTTTTTGTTTAGAAATTTATTTTATTTTATTTTTTTAGATTTAAATTAGTGAAATAATTGTGTGAGATTCAAGTTGAGTAAATTTTTCATTTATATCTTTGTTGATCACTCACTTTGAGGGTTGTATGCTTCAATTTCAAGGATAGAGTTCAAT
Source organism: Sambucus nigra (assembly GCA_949130495.1). Classification (NCBI taxonomy): domain Eukaryota; kingdom Viridiplantae; phylum Streptophyta; class Magnoliopsida; order Dipsacales; family Adoxaceae; genus Sambucus; species Sambucus nigra. The sequence continues at coordinate 443,839,319 of OX422220.1, read as the reverse complement.
TGCCAATTTCAAGGTGACTTGTGAAGATTTGTTCTCTTTCTCTACTCTTTTATTATATTAATGCCTATTGAATATTTGTTTATTATGTTTGATACCATGTTAGGCTAATTCCCCTTTCAAGGGGTGGGGTAAAGCCCTTATTTGATGTTATTTTATTTTAATTAGTTTAATTACTTGAAAAGTCCCTTTGAATGTTAATTTTGATCCCTCACCCTTAGATTTACGCCTCAAGAGAGGGTAAATGATTTTCGAGAGAAAATCGAAATTCTAGTGATAATACCCATTTTAGATTCGAATAAGAGATAGGGGTTTCTTAAGTGGGGTATTATAACTTTAATTTCAACTCAAAATTTATTTTCTAAGATTGACATAAATTTTAATTGATCGATCCTAGCGGGTGATTAATTAAAAGGAGTGTAGATCTAATTTTCTAGAGTTATGAGGTGTTAAACTTGATATTCTAAAATGTTATTATTAAAATTACATTTTGTAGTTTTGATATTAATTTTGGAGAATTCATATAATTAAATTAATTAATTAACATAACTAAAATTTGTGGTGTAATCCCACTCCTTGATTGTTCTCACAATTATTTGCGTCACTTTATCTTTTAATGTAGTTTAGACTTTATTTTTCATTTTAGTCTTTTTCTAGTTAGTTGTTTTCATTTTAGTTTAGTGTTACTTCACCTCACCTCACCTCACCTCACCTAATTGTTTTAATATTTGAAAAGGCTAAAAAAAAGTAGAAAAGTGAAAAAGCACAAAAAGAAAATAAAAAGTGAATTACAATTTTGTTCCATTTGCTTTACAACCTTAAAAGTGGATTGATACCCTTACTTACCTCTACACTTTAGATTGTTTTATTTTGTAGGTATGTGAGGTTTTGAGTAGAATTACTTTTCAAGCAACGACGAAATTATACACGCAAAAGTCATTTTTATCATCCTCCCCTTGAGATCAGTGCCAAGCACTTGGCTGAGTGCTTCTGTGGACAAAGATGCCTTGTCGGCATCAGACTGCAACTCATGCACTTCCTTAAGCTTTGCTTGAAACGACAAAAAGCTCATGATTAGTAAAATAAGTAAATAAAAAAATTATAACGTAATTAACAAAAAGTAAAGTATCGGATTACTTACAATCATGGCCGCGATGCTCGGGGACACCTCCTTATCCTTCCCCTTCTTCGTCCGAATAGCCACATAAGTATCGAGCCTATGTGACCTACCCCCGGGGCCACTCCCTGTCCCATGAAATAAAATCATGAAAATTAGTATCGGCCCCACAAAGTAAAATAATTCAGAATAATTTATTTCTGTAGTTATAGAAAAATTAAATCTTTCCATCATCCTATGCTCCACCTCGATATAAGACGTTCGGCCGGAGTAGTGCACGTCCATCTTTTTTGCCCGATTTTCCCTCCTCGATTGGCGAGATGCCATTTGTCGCTCCCCGATCTCTTTGTCAATGAACTTTTTCCATTGTGCTAATGAGATCGGCTCCTTCGGTGGGACGGATTCACGCATTCGGATAACGAACTCTCGGGTCTTCCCAAAGTACCAAGCCCACATATTTTTCTTCCACGTCTTGTGTTTCTCCCTCAAGTGCTCCAAGACGGAATTGCGTAGCTTTGGATCTAGGTATCAACAAAGACATCATCAAAAATTCAGGTCTCATACACTGTGAAGGAGGGAGGTTTAGTGGGGCTAGGATCACTGGCCATACACTCTGATTGGTGCTTAGATTGCCAAATTGATTGAAACCATCTGTTGATATAGCCAAAAGAATGTTGCGCTGTTCTCGAGCGAAATCGGGATACTCATAATTCATCCCCCTCCAAGCTGTAGAATAAATAGGATGACGCATGAGATTACCCCTACTTCTGCCCTAGCATGCCAAGTCATTACCTCCGCTATCCATGGTACTGTGAAAAATCTCTTTAATCTAGGCCCAACGGGAAAATATTTCAACACTTTTTGAGGAACTTTTCAGCTTGTGCCTTCCTTACCAATAGATTGGACATATCTAGGATCATCGCATACTGGACAACGATCGAGATTTTCATAGTCCTTTCGGTATAGTATGCCGTCATACACACAAGCATGAATCGATTTATACTTCATTTCCAATCCTTTCAAACTGTTCTTCATAATAGGATAGCTATTTGGAAGCGTATTCTCCTTAGGTAGTAAGCCCTTCACTAATTTCAGAATTCCTGTCACGCTATTGCCAGACAAACCGTACTGCGTATTCAAACTGTGCAAACCAACCATGGCATGTAAAGTTGTTTGATCTTTCTCACAACGAGAGTATAACGCTTGGGTTGCCTTAAATTTTAAACTTTGGTAGTCATCGTCAAGGTTTATCGTGATATCTTTATGAGCACTTGAACCTTGTACATCATCAGTAACCTCATTCTCCTCTACTTTATAAACTCTGTACGCATCATCAACTAAATCCTCTAACATATTATGATCTACGTCGTCCCATTCTACATCTATACTACTTGTTGAAGTTTGTTGTGAAGGTTGTTCGGGGAGAAAAGGAACTTTCAATTCACCGTGAAAACTCCAAAATCGATAAATATCTTGCATACCCGATCTTAACAAATGTAATTCAATTATTTTCCACTCAAACACCTTGCCATTCTTAGACTTACCACACGGACACGAAAACTCTTCATCATTATGACATCTCATTGCGTATTTGACAAATTCATTAGCACCTCTGCGAAACACATTGCCCACTCTATTTGTCTCACCCATCCACTCTTTGTATTTCAGATATCCCATCACAGCTACCACAACTAATCACCTATTAAAGGTAAGAAGCGTATATTCATGGATTAGTATAAACAAAACTTAGATTTATAGTATGTTTCATTTTATTATGTCTTATTTATATTCAATTTTTAAATTTCAAATTCGAATTCAATTTATAATACAAATTTATATTTCCTACATCTCCTCTAGTGGGTGAGTGGTCCTATCCCATTCAAGACCGCATATTTATGTAATATACTTAACAACTCATGCACATTGTTACGATTTGAAAAAAACTCGACAGCATATCCCCGTAGTTCTCCAAGTACACCACGTAGATTGGCATGTGTGAGTTTTATTTAAATTGATCAATTGAAATAAGAGTCACACTTGTCAATCTAGTATGTACCCAGAGAACATTAGGATATGACTGCAGAATTTTCTACAAAAGTAACAACATTAAGCCACTAAGAATATTATTATACAGAAAGTATGCAGTCCCAAACTATCCAAACGGGACAATTTGAGAGATCTCATTACAGGGGTAATGACTCTCGAACGGGTCTAAGGGCTATTGAATGCATACACATAAGAACTATAAATCTAGTATCTATGTGCACTATATGTAACACCAATCCAACACCGATCCACTATAATCCAACCGCAATAGCAACAAAAAATGTGTAACCCATACTCCTTCTAATTCATCTACTCAATTAATTCTTTTCATCAATTAAACTAACAATTAAAGTATACAATTATTAATTTACAATGAGAGGCAATCCTACTTGCATATGAAAGGGGCACTAATTATTGATTTACAAAAAAAATTAACAACCAATCAATATTAAATCAATCAATTCTTTTACAAGGGGCACCACAATATGAGGGGCAATATCTAATAAACCAATAAAAATTTAATTAAAAAAAATACACACACGCACATATACATACACACACCCCCTTCCCCCACCCCCAGCCCTACCCCCTCCACCCCACTGTCGTTGCCCACCACATGCACACACACACACACATACATATACACACGCACATACACACACATGCACATATACACACACACACACGCATATATACACACACACAAACAAACACACATATATACACACATGTGCGCACATACACCCCCTCCCCTCCCCCCAGCCCTGTCCCCCCCCCCCCCCCAACACACACACACACATATATACACCATACACACACACACGCACATGCACATTTACACACACATATATACACACATGCACATATACATACACATATACATAATTGGAAGAGAAATAGAGAGAAAACGTAACAAAGTTGTAGAGAGAGAGAGTGTGCAGTCCAAGAGAGAGAGAGAGAGAAATGGAGGGAATTAGAATCGATGGGAAAAAAGAAGAGGGAGGGTTGTTTTACTGATAGAATTGTCACCGACATGTCATGGTTGTAATACCCTGTATTTCTGAGTATTTCTATTTAATTAAATTGGAGAATTAAATGAGAAAATACGATTTGATTTAAATTACGGCAGAAAAGTAATTTAGTGAGAGAAAATACGATTTGATTTAAATTATGCCAGAAAAGTAATTTAGTGAGATTTATTAATAATTGTGAATATGGAGTATTAATCGAGATATAAATACTCATTACTATTGCCTCTTTCTATTTACTTAGCGCGAGTAGTAAATAGTTATATAAAACGTGTAGACCATTTTGGTGTGAGAACGAGCAATATATTTTTTAAGTGACTCAAATGATAATTTAGAGGTCACACATGAGTCCGGAAGGGTCGAATTAGTCAGAAGAGTATACCCGGGGGTACTAGTTGAATCCTGGGGTAATTTTGGACTAAACCGAGATCGTTCGGGGGAGTTTTGGTCTTTTAACATGTGAGGGTATTGAGATCTACGAATTTGAGAGTCTCCTATCAGTCATATGAAAGAGGGGTTAGGGTTAGAACACCCATGTAAACACCAAGACCATTAGAGAGAAGGATAAAATCATTCACAAGGCTTAGAAGATGCTTTTGAAGAGGTTGGGTTTGGATCTTGCATCCTTGGAGCCAAAGGAGGAAGGATTAAAGAAGAGAAGCATCAATCCACCCTCAACTCCACAAAATCAGAACCCCTATGTCAAGGAAAGTTGTTTATTACAAAGTTATAAAGTTATAATACCCATGTGTAGGGTTTTTAAATAGTTTTGTTAAATCACTATCTTGATAAGAAAGGAATGATATTTATGCATGTTGGGATAGGAATCGCGTGTAGAATGATTTAACATATATAGAAGAAAAATATTTAGAGATGATTTGATAATTATTTCGGAATAAAATATGGGTTTTGAATGAATACATGGAAAGAACACCATAACTAGGGTTTTAAGAAATTCGGAGTTTAATCCACTATTTCTTTAAATGAATTGAGGTGTTGAAGTATTTGAAACGTTAGAAATTGTCATAGTATATGTGGAAACATGTTAGGATAATTGGCTCAACGTTTGGTGAACTATAATGAAGTTTAGAGGTTTGTTAATGGAAGAAGAAATTAACGAAGAAGACGAACTGCTGCTGCCCCAGATCGATCGACTAGGTAGATCGATCGAACGCATGAGTCAATTAATCGACTTAAGGTGTTTTTCTCGAATTTTTCCTTAGTTAAGGGTTCTTCGATTTTTGGGAATGAATGAGAATCCTAGGATTTATATTATACATATATGGGAGTGAGAATAAGACCAGTAGATAAATTGTTGAAGGCCGGTAAGGACATTAGTTATAGGACATAGATCATGGACCGACGAGAATAAACCGGTTGAGTAGAGCATCGGGGAATTTGGAATTGAGCTATGAGGCGAGGTAAACTCAATTCAAGTGATAGACCAGTAGGGAAAGTAATAACTACTGAAATTATATGTGAGGGGTAACTAGGGCCCTTAGAGTTGAGTGAATACTCAAATAAATGCTTTAGTGAGAAATCGCAAATTGACGAATATGGTTAATATAAGAGAATACTATATTACGTAAAAGTATGATTGATAGGTTGGGTGTGTACCTACTAAATTGTATGAACTATTAGGTTGAGAGATATATACCTAAATTAACTACGTTAGGGTTGATGAAGTATTCCGAACTAACATAGGGTTATTATAAGTTAAGGTCGATGAAGTATTCCGAACTAACATTGGATTATCATATGTTTGGGGTCAATCTAAAATGCCGAACCAAACCTTCGAACTGGTGTCGTGATAAAAGAGTCCGATCCAGAATATGTGTATATAAATAATTGGGGTCGATGTATCATTCCGAACCAAGAGTCATTTAAGTGTGTCAAAAGGACATAATAGTAATGACTGATATTTAGTATATATTGTGTGTGAAATATATACTTAATGATATTCTACTTCTGTGTATTAGTAGATTGATACATGACGTGTTTAACGATACATATCAAACTGGTAAGTTAAGTAGTGAAACTTAATTACGAAACGTAATGTTAGATAGAGCATATCTAATTAGTAATTTAAGTAGTGAATCTTAATTACAAAAGTGGAAAGATATTAATTGTGAGAATTATAGAAATTTTGTAGTGAAACTAAATGAGAAGTTTTGAAATATAACATAGGTGAAATGTTACTTGAGAATTAATTAACCTTCGCGAGATGTTAATGAAATGGATGTACTGTATGGGCGGTACGAGAACTTAGGTATAGATAAGTTCAGATGATGACTTTAGTCCTGGTTAGCTTGGGAGATATGTCTAGGTAGGCTAAGTGTAGAACGTTAGGTGTGCACAATAGATGAGGAGTGAGCAAACTCAAGAGGGTGTACGAGAAACTAACATATGTAATCAATAATCGCATTTTATATTGTGATAAACGCTTGCTAAATATTTTTAAAATGTTTTGAGTATTAACTCTTGCTATAAAATATTTCCAAAATCTTTTCGGTGTCCGACCATAGGGACACTATGTATGCTGATTTCATTCTAGGGACTCGAAGCTGTAGCACAGTGGATGCTTACAGGATTTTGATTAGATGATATCTCTCTTTCATATCTAGTGCAAGATCTCATACTATTATATGTATGGACTTGTGGTCCGGTATCTGTCTCAAATGTTTAGTTTCAAACTAGTGGTTGTTCTATTGTTGTTTTGGGATTTTTAGCCGATGATTATTCGGTAATACTCTTGTTATCTTGTACTTATATTTTACTGATTGGGTTGTAGTTAATGGTGATTGTTATACTTTGTTCCACATGGTTGATTTATCTATTTTAAGAAAGATAAAATTTGGCACCGGTCTAATTTTCACGTTGGTGATTAGTAATTAAAAGGTTTTCGATAGTGATGGTAAGAATGAACCATTTGAGAAACCTGTTTTAATTTAATAAAAGCTTGATCACCCGATGTTTAATTAGGCGGGGTGTCAGATATGGTATTAGAGCATTAGGTTCTAGTGTCCATAGGATCTGTACGGCTTACTATGTTGCAGCGTATTGTTTGATTAACATAGAGCCCTATCTTAGGATTATTGTACTCCTGTACGTACATGGTTTATGATCTCATGTTATTCAGTAGATGGAGTTATATTTATGCGAGTTTGATTGAGTATGATAAGTCGAACATGGCGGTAGGACCGGCGTAGGCGTTGGAAGCATTGCAGGAGGAAGGTGATTGATATGAAGCATGGAGTGTTCAAGGATGGTAATCGTGGAAGAGATGACCATTGTCGAGGTCACTCCTAGTGTGTAAGGGAAGTAGATGTTGCAAGAACTGTTGGGGAATCGCAGGCATTTTCCAAGCACCGCGACGATAAAGGGTGATACTAATCTGAAACGCCCAACGAAGTGACAATGGGAGGAGGTCTGAAGGACCTTTGAAGAAAACAAACCGTGAAAGATTTGATAAAATGTCGACTGTGCATGTTAACCAATGGATGTAGAATGTCCAGAGGTCTTGGCATTAAGGATAGAGTAGAAGTACTCATAAGTGAAAATTTGGGTAAATTTTTTTTATAGAGGCAACGTGGTGGGGATACCAGTCACCACATCCGGATCGAGGGTCAGTCTACAAATAGAGGGGTCTTAGGTATAATTTAATCACAAATTCCTCCAATGATGGTTCAGAAGCGAAGTAAATGGAAATTTCTAAACCCATCACGTGAAAGCTTGGTAGAGGCCAATTATGAGAAAGAAATTTATCTGTTGAAGTGAACTTGTACTCGATGAGATAGGTACAAGGGAAAAAGAGACCTTGAGAGAATGGACTCACGAGTTTTTGTCGCCCACAATTTTGGGAAAATGTTGCTTGGACAACTTATGTGTGTGATGGCAGTACGATGCTTCTTACAATGTTGATGAAAATGCTCCTAGGTGAGCGGAGCTAGAAGAGTTTAAGGAATTCGTCAAAGAGTAAGACTGAGTGTAAAGGGGCTAGTGCAAGCCATAAGTGGAAAGCCAGTAGGGGAATTTATTGAATTGATTCTAAGTCGTGATTGTTAAGTCCAATAGTGTGTTCCTCTTGGTCAGCGGAACTAAAGGAACCATGATGATAGTGATCAGAATCGAGGCTCCCAAGTCCGAGAGGAGGAATACCCTAGACCGGCCGTTGTGGCCTGGAATAAACGGATTTATGAAAAGATGTCTTATGTGGGATGTGAGACTATGCATTTTGATCTTTCCCAAAGTTATTTAAGGGAATAATAACTCCGATAAGTTTTGCATTTCGAGAAGGACAAGCGTGTTATGTTCGGGAACCATTTGAACCACCAGTGCGGTGGGTAAAAAGGTATATGAGTTTTAGCCTCGAGTGAATGAATTATATGACGATGCCTCAGCTGAAAGAGGACCGAGCTCGCATTATTCATCAGTTTGTTGGAGACTTCATAGATTATGGATGTCTTATAGTGATTGATCCCGGTATGTAGGGACATTAATGATGTGATTCAAGGTATGTCATATGATCGCTGAACGGAGAGATCGAGCTCGTTGTTGGGATTAGTGATAAGGACTTAGTGATAGTATAAGAGCAGTTCCACTTGACTCCTTTCGAGATGTTGGAATATGTTTGTACCTATTTTCGGGGGATAGAAGTTGAGTATCCCGACTATGTGTCATTTCGACAATGCTCAGTAAGAATGCATTGGGAGAAGTCCCTTGTTTAAGTTCGGTTTCGAAAGGGGATACGATTAAATTTTTATGCACGTCAGGAGAGGAGACGTTATTAGATTCTAGGGAATCAGTGGAGCCGGTAGTGTTGTGGGAAAACACCGAAAAGCTTATCTCACCACGAAGGGATAAGTGGGACTTTATGGGAAAGAATTTGATTTTTAGTCTATAGAAGATCGAGAATTCCTCGAGTTTGTAGTCACGCCGTGAAAACAAGGCGAGAGTTGAGGAAAAGCTGGTCACGAGTGCGACGGTTGCAATATTTTTGCAAATGGGCACGGAGAAGAGGGTGTATGGGTGCTCTTGTCAGTTGGCCTTCTTAGTCATCCGAGATGGAGAGATGCGGAAGATTATATTTGATAAGTACGACGGTGGGGAAGTTATGAGGCAATTCGTATTGATGAAATGGATTGAACGTCGTGGGAGAAAGATGATAATCCAAGCTGATATGTGCTGAGAGAGCCAACACACACTATGGGATAAGAGTCCGTGGGAAGCCGTTTAAAAGTTATCTCTTGATATGGGATACCTAACTGTTATGAAGAAGTAACGAAAGTTGCTACTTGACTAAGTGTTGAGAGTGACTTACGCGTTACTAAAATGTTGATTCTTATAAGGTAACCAACCCTAAAAGTACGCCAATTACGAAGAGCACACGAATTGTAAAGTATAACATACCCAGAGAGAAAGGGGAATAGAGTACCACTTGAGGAAATATGACGTAAGTGGGAAGTGGAGTTGAGGAAGAGACATAGTGAGATTGTCTCTAGATGAATAGTGAACCTACTTTTCCACTGATGAAATGAGTAGGCAGACTTATAATTTATGGATGGGTTGTGAACATGGTAACTAATTCAATATTCCGTTGGGATAGCGGAATGGGTTGACCGGAATGGACTAGTATGTCATTGAAAAGGAAAAGTGCACAAGTGCAAGGTGCCACTCTATATTGTTGTGAATCGGGATGAAATCCTAACATCCGACCCTGTGAGAGATGGTCATAGAATAATGGAGATGAAGTTTTATTTTGGGTAAGTTGTGTCACCTATGACTCCATGGTTGTGAGAAGGGAAGATACTACGCTCTAACGATAGTGGAATTTTGGTAGAACCCACTGATCAATTTATAGGTTAAATGTATACTTATATGCGCATATTTATAGGTAGTGTGAGCGTGCCTATATGGACTGTAAATAAGGATTAGGTTCATGGGTACCTATTATGAACTTTTATGTACTTTGAGGTGTGGTTCGAGGAGACATTCCGAACTCTTAGTCCTTAATGCGTGATATGAGGACATTCTATTGTAGTATGAAATTTTAGAATATATGAAGTGTGAAATATATAGCTCCTAAACTATCTACTCATGTGCGATGAAATATATATACATATATTGGTGCTCGAGGTGTGGTTTCGAGATAATGTAAAAAATCACTATTGGTGATCGAGGTGGGATTCCGAGCCAAAAACCCCAAAAGTGTTATAGAAGGGGGGGGGAGTGATTATAAAATAAGTGTTGATAATATATGTTATGTGTAATAAATATATACCTTATGATTTTCCTACTTATGTGTGATAATAATTATGCTTAATTATGTATTGGGGTCGATGATTTCCCGAACCAAATCGATGATGAATAATAAATATTGGTATCGGCGGAAGGTTTGAGCCAGCATATGCATTACATTTACCTTGGGGTCGAGGGATTTTTGGACCAACGTAAATCATATGACGATTGGGGTCGATGATTTTGTCGGACCAATTTTCCTTATAGTATATATTGTGTGTGAAATATATACCTTAAAATATTCTACTTATGAGTAATAGTAGATACATAGATGCTATATACAGAGATATACATCAAAAGGGTAAATTAAGTACAGAGAAACTTAATTTCAAGAGTTAACGTTAGAGTGGGAAAAATCTATTGAGATATTAAGTAGTGAGACTAACTTATAATATATGAGGCATGGATAACATGCGATAAGGGTTAATAATGCAGCAAGACATGTACGTGGGGCGACCCTTAGGATGATATGATTCGATTTTTGGGTATTAGAGGAGGCAATGATGTTTAAGGTCCTTAGTCTTAATACCAGTCTTATCCTAATTTTGAGGACAAAATTTCTTTATAAGGGGGGAAGTATGTAATACTCCATATTTCTATTTACTAAATTGAAAAATTAAATGAGAAAATACTATTTGATTTAAATTACGCCAGAAAAGTAATTTAGTAAGAGAAAATACGATTTGATTTAAATTATGCCAGAAAAGTAATTTAGTGAGATTTATTAATAATTGTGAATATGGAGTATTAATCGAGAGATAGATACTGATTAATATTGCCTCTTTCTATTTACTTAGCGCGAGTAGTAAATAGTTACTTAGCACGTGTAGACCATTTTGGGGTGATAACCAGTAATATATTTTTTAAGTGACTCAAATGATAATTTAGAGGTCACAGATGAGTCCGTAAGGGTCGAATTAGTCAAAAGAGTATACCCAAGGGTACTAGTTGAGTCCCGATTTAATTTTGGACTAAACCGAGACCGTTCGGGGGCGTTTTGGTCTTTTAACATGTGAGGGTATTGAGATCTGCGAATTTGAGAGTCTCTTATCAGTCGTATGAAAGAGGATCTAGGGTTAGAATACCCATATAAACACCAAGACCATTAGAGAGAAGGAGAAAAACATTCTCAAGACTTAGAAGATGCTTTTGAAGAGGTTGGGTTTGGATCTTGCATCCTAGAAGCCAAAGGATGAAGGATTGAAGAAGAGAAGCATCAATCCACCATCAACTCCATAAAATTAGAACCCCTCTATCAAGGCAAGTTGTTTATTACAAAGTTATAAAGTTATAATACCCATGTGTAGGGTTTTTGAATAGTTTTGTTAAATCACTATCTTGATAAGAAAGGAATGATATTTATGCATGTTCGGATAGGAATCGCATGTAGAATGATTTAACATATATAGAGGAATAATATTCAGATCTAATTTGATAGTTATTTCAGAATAAAATCTGGCTTTTGAATGAATATATGGGAAGAACACCATAACAAGGGTTTTAAGAAATTTTGAGTTTAATCCACTATTTCTTTAAATGAATTGAGGTTTTGATGTATTTGAAATGTTAGAAATTGTCCTAGTATATCTAGGAATACGTTAGGATAATTGGGTCGACGTTTGGTGTACTATAATGAAGTTTGGAGGTTTGTTAATGGAAGAAGAAATTAACGAAGAAGACGAACTGCTGCTGCCCCAGATCGATCGACTAGGTAGATCGATCGAACACAGGAGTCAATCAATCGACTTAAGGTGTTTTTCTCGAATTTTTCCTTAGTTAAGGGTTCTTTGATTTTTGGGAATGAATGAGAATCCTAGGATTTATCTTATACATATATGGGAGTGAGAATAAGACCAGTAGATAAATTGTTGAAGGCCGGTAAGGAAATTAGTTGTAGGACATAGATCATGGACTGACGAGAATAAACCGGTTGAGTAGAGCATCGGGGAATTTGGAATTCAGCTACAAGGCGAGGTAAAATCAATTCAAGTGATAGACCAATAAAGAAAGTAATAACTACTGAAATTATATGTGAGGGGTAACTAGGGCCCTTAGAGTTGAGTGAATACTCAAATAAATGCTTTAGTGAGAAATCGCAAATTGACGAATACGGTTAATATAAGAGAACACTATATTACGTAAAAGTATGATTGATAGGTTGGGTGTGTACCTACTAAATTGTATGAACTATTAGGTTGAGAGATATATACCTAAATTAACTACGTTAGGGTTGATGAAGTATTCCGAACTAACGTAGGGTTATTATATGTTAGGGTCTATGAAGTATTCCGAACTAATATTGGGTTATCATATGTTTGGGGTCGATCTAAAATGCCGAACCAAACCTTCGAACTGGTGTCATGGTGAAAGAGTCCGAGTCAGAATATGTGTATATAAATAATTGGGGTCGATGTATCATTCTGAACCAATTCTTACTTGGGGCCGATGAATCATTCCAAACCAAGAGTCCTTTACGTGTGTCAAAAGGACATAATAGTAATGACTGATATTTAGTATATATTGTGTGTGAAATATATACTTAATGATATTCTACTTCTGTGTATTAGTGGATTGATACATGACGTGTTTAACGATACATATCAAACTAGTAAGTTAAGTAGTGAAACTTAATTACGAAATGTAACGTTAGATAGAGCATATCTAATTAGTAATTTAAGTAGTGAAACTTAATTACAAAAGTGGGAAGATATTAATTGTGAGAATTGTAGAAATTTACTAGTGAAACTAAATGATAAGTTTTGAAACATATCATAGGTGAAATGTTACTTGTGAATTAATTAACCTTCGCGAGATGTTAATGAAATGGATGTACTGTATGGGTGGTACGAGAACTTAGGTATAGATAAGTTCATATGATGAATTTAGTCCTAGTTAGCTTGGGAGATATGGTTAGGCAGGCTAAGTGTAGAACATTAGGTGTGCACAATAGATAAGAAGTGAGTAAACTCAAGAGAGTGTACGAGAACCTAACATGTGTAATCAATAACCGTATTTTATATTGTGGTAAACGCTTGCTAAATATTTTTAAAATGTTTTGAGTACTAACTCTTGCTATAAAATATTTTTAAAACCTTTTAGGTGTCCAGCCACAGGGACGCTATGTATGCTGATTTCATTCCAGGGACTCGAAGCTATAGCACAGTGGATGCTTACAGGATTTTGATTAGATGATATCTCTCTTTCAGATCTAGTTCAAGATCGCATACTATTCTATGTATGGACTTTTGGTCCGATATGAGTCTCGGATGTTTAGTTGCAGACTAGTGGTTGTTTTGGGATTTTTAGCCGATGGATATTCGGTAATACTCTTGTTCTCTTATACTTATATTTTTGCTGATTGGGTTATAGTACATGGTGATTGTTAGACATTGTTCCACATGGTTGATTTATCTGTTTTAAAATAGATAAAATTTGGCACCGGTCTAATTTTTAGGTAGGTGATTAGTAATTAAAATGTTTTCGATAGTGATGCTAAGAATGAACCATTTGAGAAACATGCTTTAATTTAATAAAGGCTCGATCACCCGATGTATAATTAGGCGGGGTGTCACAACAGTCCTTAACCGTGACAACTTTATATCCTTGTCCCGGTCATTAACCGTGACAAGACCTTGTCATGACCTTTTGACGATCAATGATCGTGACAAAAACTACGTGTTTTTGTGTCACGGTCAATGACCGTGACAAGGGTGGTCGGTTGAAGGGTGCCAATTTGACCATTTTGGTGTGGTGTGTCCTCTTCTTATAATGGCAAGGTTAATGGTTTTCTGTCATATATGCTCGTACTAATTGTATTAATTGAGGAGTTTGTGGTCTGAATTGCTTATGTTTTAGAATTTAATTAATGCTCTTAGTTATGTATTGGAAGCTTCAACTATGTTTTGGGAGTTCATGAAAGGAGAAGTATGAGATACCCTAGTGATTCTGCTTTTAGTGACTTCTAAAATTTTATTTATGAGGGGAATCTTACTCATCTTGATACTGTTGAGGGGCTTTTTACTTGGAAAAAAGGTTCTCAATTTTCTAGATGAGATATATTTGTTTGTAATGACAAATTTCATGGTTACCACTTTACATAGGTCTGATAATGCTCCTCTTTTGATAAAGTCCTATGTGTCTACAGTGATGGGATTTAAACATTGTAGATTCATTTATTCTTGGATCACACATGATATTTTCAAACCTATGATTGTAGACTCTTGGAACAATTGTATTGTCAAGGGAACCCAGTGTTTATTTTTTTAATCTAAGATTAAAACGGTGAAGAATGATATTAAAGTTTGGAACTTTAATGTTTATGGCAACATTCGTGAAAGAGTAGAGAAATCTTCTATGAACCTTGAAGTTGTGCAACATAAGATAGGCACTTTTAGGAATTCTATTGATATAGATAATAGAGATATCAAAGCTCAAAATGAAATGTTTAAAGCTCTAAAAGAGGAAGAGTCTTTTTGGAAAGGTAATTCCAAGCTTAAATGGTTAGTGGATGGGGATAGAAGATCCACTTTATTTAATAAAAGCTTTGCTAAAAGGAAAGTAAAATGCTCTATTTCTTACCTCAAACTAATAACACTCTTACTGAAGAACCTCGTTTGTTACAAGAGCATATCACTAATTTTTATACTTCCTTGTATTATGTCCATCCAATAATGAATATATGTATCTGTTTGACAAAGTTATTACCCAATTGGTCACTAAAGAGGATAATATTATGCTAACTTCTATCCCATCCTTTTTGGAGATTAAAAATGCTATTATAGATATGAATGCCTCTCCAGTCCCTAGTCCTAATGGTCTCGATGTCCATTTCTATAAACACTGTTGGGATATAGTTGGTGATGATTTGTGTAAATCCATTCAACATTTTTTCACTCAAAGTTGGATCCTTTAAGGTATTAATGCTAATTATATTTATTTGATGCCTAAAATCCTAATGGAGATAAAATTTATAATCTTAGTTCTATTGCCTAGGGTAATTTTGTTTTCAAAATCATCCCTAAAATTTTAGCTGATAGGTTGCCTCCATTGTGCAAAGAATTATCTCCCCTAATCAAACTGCTTTTGTTTTAAACAAAAGAATTTTTTACTCCATTGATTTAGTTTTTGAAACTTTAATATGATGGATTATAAATGTTTTGGGGGAAATGTTGGAATTAAATTTGACATCTCTAAAAAGTTTGACACATTAGATTGGTCTTTGCTCGTGAAGGTTCTTTCATCTTTTGGCTTTAATGAGAAGTTTGTGAATTGGATTAATGTCCTTCTTCATTCTACTCATATATATATCCTCATAAATGGTAATCCTTGTGGGTATTCCATATATATTCTAGAGGAGTGAGGTAGGGGGTCTTTATCCCTTTTACTTTTTTTCTTATTGATGAAGTTTTAAGTAAAGGCATCTACCACTTAGTGGATAACAAAAAAATATTCCTATATCTTCTCCTAGAGGTATGCAAACCCCAACTCACCACTTGTATGTTGATGATATTGTGGTCTTTTACAAGGGCACTTCCTCTTTTATTACATATCTTATCCATTTTTTTTTATGGATATGCCCTTAATTCTTGTCATTGTGTTCACAAGAACAAATGTAAAGTGTTTATTGGTCAAGGGGTTACGCATCAAAAAAAGAAGTGTTCTCCACTTTCTTGTTAGGACAATATATTATATGCTCTCATGCCAATTTGAAATGGATTTCTTAAATTCTAAGCTTTGATACCAATTTGAAAAACACTAAATGAAGTTTCCCAGTATTTTTAAATTTTCGTTTTCTTATAATTAAATTTTCTTTTCTTAAACAAAACCTCAAATCAAATTCAAATTTACACAAACGAAACTAAACATGAATTTTTTCAAATTAAACTGCATCTAAACTAACACAACCCATATTAATTAAGCACCAGTTACAACAATTTTATGATTTCACCAATTTTATCTTTTTATCCTAAGCATGCATCTAGGTGTAAATTTTCAAGATAAAATAAAAAACCACAATGCCGCAATGTACGAGAAAAATCCACAATGGGAAAAACCTCAAACGACCCAACCATAAGTCCATTAAGTACGGATTTACTACAAGGATACGATATAAGACTTACTTAGCGATTTAATGACCTCAAAAACCTTGACGCTCTTCGTTCCTTCAACTTCTTCCTAGTGACAACGTAGGAGTCCACCGATGGGGCATAACTACCGTCACACATACAGAGTCCACCTTATATACACCAATGAACACAAAATCCTCCTCAAGCAATAATCTCAATGGTGTAGAGATTGATAAACCCAATGCCAAAACTTGATCTCAAACATATATCATGAAGAAACTTGGATCAAAATTCTTCGGTGTAAATTTGGGTTGGAGTCTTATAGAAAATAATCACCAACGATTAATAAACATGGATGAACTTCTTAAGGAGAATTGTTTTATCTCTAAAGGCTTCAAAAGTTCATCCGAAAACTGCACTCCCGCACTACATAAACGGTTTGGAAAAATTAGTGGGAAGTTATGGACAAAACTTCTTGAAAAACTGGCCAATTTCAAAAACTACTATAGTTGTTCGAAGAAAACACCATCTGGTTAGAACAATATAGCCATATGATTTTAATGAGACTTATAATAATAAGTCAACACCAACCAAAACGATACTTTGTTAGATGGCCATTCGAACGAACAAGGAATCTCGTTCGAATGACCTGGGAAAGTCATTGTAACGACCTGAGAAAAATCAAGATATTTTTCTGGAAAAAAATATAAAATCATTTTAAAATAGCTTAACAATAATTTTAACACCCAATAAAAAAAATTCAAGTTTCAACATAAAATATGCATTCATACCTGAGAGATCCTTGGACCTTTGATGACAAAAATGAGCCTCGAAACACAACATAAGATGTGATCTCTTCGACTTGGCCAATGCATATTAAACAAAAATGTCATATGTTTAAAAGGTCACAAATACAACTTTACAGCATGACTCAAAGAGTTTTGTCCAGAATTAAGCCAACACATAAAAATTGACTCAATTGGAAATTTGTCCGTACAAATCTCTCTATTTGGCTATTCTAGTACACAACCAAAAATAAAAACCCTATAAGCCATCAAGCTCATCTAAATAGACTCAATCCCAACCAAAAAAAATATAGACTCTTGACCGACACATATTTAGAAAAGCTTTGCTTGCATTAAACTTTAACAAATGATTACAAACCTTCACAATTAAAGACACCATTAAATTCATAGAGAATATGACAATATAAATTGCATAATTAAATCTTCCCCCTTTATCAAATAAAGTTTACCTAATAAATATGTCCCCCCTGAGTTAGATCTCCCAAAATGAAAAGAGTTAGATACCATTTCTCCCACCACCACTCCCCATTTTTTATCCAGAATAGACAAAGATTGAGGTGCATAAAATAATTAATTTCTCCCGCGATCAAAACAATTCTCCCCCTAAATGAAACAAGGGTTAGTCATAAAGGAAAAACACAAAATGTTACATAGTGGTGTATAGTGATACAATAACAACAAAGCAACTCTGTAACACAAGAACAACTAATCCACATAAGGAACAATATATACCCACTATGATGCGATAGAAAATTGATATCACCTAGAATTAACTAAAATGAACATGGGATACTAATGAAAAATCGCAATAAGATAGATATTGATATGAACAAATAGCATACAAGGACTAGATGCGAAAGAAAAGACTCAAAACAAACAATACCATATATATATTAATTTACAAAAGACATCAATGAACATAATCACACATATATAGGTATAAACACCACACAAGACACTAAACACGATGAGTTTTGCACACTTATATAGCATAAATATGTCTAAATAAAATGTGGTAAATGGAGTGAATTGATGTGAACTAGATACTAAAGAATTATGATCCAGTTACTTAAATATGTTAAAGGAGTTCTATTTGATCACAAAACTTTATCAACCTTGAAAAGATAAAGTGAACTCCAAGAACCAAAGAAGCACAATGTAAACAAGTCTAACATTTTGGTGATTCTACAAATCAATATCTTCATGATAAAATAGGCATAACTAGGATTCATTGTTCAAACCCATTCATCTTCAACTAAACACCCTCAAAAGATAAACATATTCTTTTCTTTTTCCCAATTCTTTTGAAGTAATTTCTTTTGAATGATCAAACTAAACTGTCTTAGCCTTCGATAATTTTTCTGTTTTTATGGACTTTAATCTTTTCAATAGGCTCTTACCAACGGTGCCTTTTCTGCAAAGGATATTTCCTCCGTTCATAGCCCTTTACCATGAACCCTCATCTATTTTCAATACAATTCAAATAAATCTCATAGGCAATGGTTCTTACATGAACAAATCCCCTATAGTCATAAAATACGTAAGTGATAAAATTGATGGGAAAATATCTCACAAAGCTCAAATATACATGTCAAGTTAATGGTCAAAAGAGTTCGTGCATATATGTGTGAAGGCATATACAAAGAGAATCCATTAAGAAAATCAAATTCAATCTACTATATGTAAGCTTGATACAGAAAAATTTAAGCATTGAAATTTATAAGCAAAAGTTCTAGCCACATTGATACGGGGAGTGATATAGGATTCAAACACAAGGATATGCCACCCAAAATATGTAAAACTAAAATGCACCACAATAAAAAAATCTTTTTGAGTTTTCAAGTTTTTGAACAAATTTGAAAAAAAAAGACAACTCAAAGGATAAACAAAATATTTTTGAATTTTTAATTAAACCTAACAAATGTAAAATCAAAATTCACAAGAAACATTTGTCATAATTCTAGCAAAATATATGATGAAGCAAATACTAGAAAATGATTAACAAACATACAACTAGCGAGAATATATCATGAAGCACAACTATTGTATGTAAACAAAACTAACACAATCCACCTATATATCTGGAATGGGAAGTATCATGTGTAAGAAAATGAGAATCATAAAATCTATCATAAAGCCTCCAAATCGAATCTCCTAACCCACATAGGTGTAACGTGATGCCCTCGATTTTTTGTGACCTTGGTGACTCTACCTTTGGACTACCTAGAACAATTTTTAAGTTCGAAACAAAACCTCATAAGGTGACCTTTCCTACCACAATGTGTGCAAGTGAAGGCACGATGAGAAGTATTACCAAAGGGTTGACCTTTTCTAGCATTCCTTATGATTTTCTCAAAATCATAGTTTTGGTTTTATTAGAAGTTGCCTAACATCTTATTTAATGTTTCGTATCTAGAATACAAATCAAACATGACTCGACTTAAGTCTTGCAATCTATCTTCAAGCTCCACTATCCTAGACTAAAGTAAACTCCTAGTCTCTTCAAACTCAAGAAGCTATTTCTTCATAGACTCCATCAAACCTCGATGACTATTTTTCTCACCTTTAATATACTCGAGTTTATGTTGTAGATCCCTCTCACACGCCCTACAATCTTCAATTAAACACTCTCATCAATACCTATAACACGTTCTCTCCACCTAGCTTCCAACGTCAAGTTTTTCTTTTTCAATGTAAACGATTATACATTTAATTACGGAAGGCAACTTGGAGTTCACTCTCCTCCTCTTATTCATTCTCACCCTCTTCTCCACTTTCTTTACCATCAAACACTTGGGATTCACAAATAATGGTCACAGAAGTGTCATGTAAAGAAATATCTTGATGGGATGATTCGTCATCAATGCTCACAAGACTATCCATAAACATGGTAAAATTTCACTCAGTGGGGAAATTCAGTTCCTCTTTCGGTTCACTATCACTGTGGGTGGCATTATAAGCAATTGGTTTCTTTCCCTCTTTCCTAAGTTTAGTGGGACACTTGGCTGCCCTTTGGCCATAACCCTCACAACTAAAAAAATATATATCGATAAGTCCCTCTTAAGATCATCATTACAATTGTTAAGGAGTTTCTTAGCTTTTTTATACTTAAACTTCTTAAATTTCTTATAATCATTCTTAAATTTCTGTTTATTAAACTTAAAAAAATTCTAATCTTCTTAGCAAACAAAGCCATGGCATTGGAGACGCTGTCAGACTCATCATCTGAGATCATTATTTCCTCCTTATGGGCTTTTAAAGCTATACCCTTATCCTTATTCTTGACATTCGTGGAGGTAAACATGTCAATTTCATTGGTTTGCAAGTCGCCTACAAACTCTTCAAGTTTCGTATAGTTTAAAGTGCCTAAAGAATTAAAAATGGTCACTTTTGGATTAAATCTATCGTGTAATGACCTCAAAATTTTCTTTATGATACGGTTGTCAGGTATCGTTTCTCCCAAAATAATAGATGTGTTAATGATATCGAAGATTCTAACATAGAACTCATCAAAAGATTCACTCCTACCCATTTTAACTGTTTTAACTTGAGTGGTATCGTTTTAGAGTTTAGAAGCTTTAACAACACTAGTACCTTCGTGGGAGAGTTAGAGTGTATACCAAGCCTCCTTAGAGATTTCACACGTCATAATCCGGTGGAACTCCTCTGATGTGACTGCACTAAAAAGAGCACTTAAATCACAAGAATTAAATTTTTGTAGCTTAAGCTCATCCTCACTCCATCTTTCTATGGGTTTAGGAACACGAACTTCTCCTACTGAACATGTTGGTGAGGACCACCCTCTAACAACTGATTGCCAAAACCGCTCATCTAAAAACTCAAGTGTTGACCTCATACGCATATTCCAGTACGCGTATTTAGAACCATAAAAAAAGACTTCAAAAATGATAAATTTTCCATATTCAAACCTAAAAGGATCTAACCCGACAATTTAGTGACCCTTCTCTGATACCACTTGTTAGGATTATATATTATATGCTTTGATACCAATTTGAAAGGGATTTCTTAAATTCTAAGGTCTTATATCAATTTGAAAAACACAAAATGAAGGTTCTTGATATTTCAAAATTTTAATTTTCTTCGAATTAAATTTTCTCTTCTTAAGCAAAACTTCAATTCAAGTTCAAATATACACAAACCAAACTAAACATGAATTTTACCAAATTAAACTTTATCTTAAACTAACACAATCCAAATTAGTTAAGCACCAGTTACAACAATTTTGTGATTACCCCAATTTTATCTTTTTATCCTAAGCATGCATCTACGTGTGGATTTGCGAGATAAAATAATCAAGCACAATGCAGCGATGTATGAGGAAAACTCACAATGAGGAAAACCTCATACGGCCCAGCCACAAGTCCACTAAGTACTGATTTACTACAAGGACATGACAGAAGACTAACCCAATGACTCGACGCCCCGCAAACCTTGACGCTCTTCGTTTCTTAAACCTCTTCCCAGTGACAACGTAGGAATCCACCTATGTCTCAAAGTCCACCGATGGGGCACAATTACCATCACACATACGGATTCGACTATATGTACACCAATAAACATGGAATACTCTACAAGAAACAATCTCAATGCTATAGAAAATGATAAACCAGTTGCCAAAACTTGATCTCAAACATATATCATATAGAAACTTAGATCAAAATACTTGGGGGAAAACTTGGGTTGGAGTTTTATAAAAATTAATCACAAATGATTAGTAAACATGGATGAACTTATTAGGGATAATTTTTTACTCTAAAGGCTTGAAAATTCCATCCTGAAAACTACACTCCCGCACTACATAAATGGTTCGAAAAAAGTAGTGGGAAGTTATGGGGAAAACTTCTTGAAAAAACTTACCATTTCGAAAACTTCTCCGGTCATTTGAATGAAAACCAATCTTATTCGAACATAATATCCATCTCGTTCGAATGAGACTTCTAATGAGAAGTTAGCACAAACTAAAACGAGACCTCGTTAAATGGTTATTCGAACGAATAAGTAATCTCGTTCGAACGACTTGGGAAAGTCATTCTAATGACCTGGAAAAAATCAAACTTTTTTTCTGGAAAAAAAATATAAAGTCAATTTAAAATAGCTTAATAAAATTTTAACACCTAGTAAAAAAAATTTAAGTCTCAACATAAAATATGCATTCATACCTAAGAGATCCTTAGATTGTTGATGACGAAAATAAGCCACAAAACTCAGCATAAGGTGTGATCTCTTCGACTTGGCCACTATGCCTTCAACAAAAATGGCATAGACTTGAAATGTCACATATACAATTTCTACCGCATGACTCAAATATTTTGGCCTGGAATTAACCCAACGCATAAAAATTGACTCAATTGGAAATTTGTCCTTTAGGATTAAATGTTATGTGCTCTGGTACCAATTTGAAAGGAATTTTTTAAATTCTAAGCTCGGATACCAATTTGAAAAATGCTAAAAGAAGGTTCGCAATATTTTCAAATTTTAATTTTCTTCGAATTAAATTTTCTCTTGTTAAACAAAGCATCTATTCAAGTTCAAATTTATACAAACCAAACTAAACATGAATTTTTTCAAATTAAACTTTATCTTAAACTAACACAACCCAAATTAATTAAGCATCAATTTCAAGAATTTTGTGATTACGCCAATATTATCCTTTTATCCTAATCATGCATCCAGGTGTGAATTTGCAAGATAAAATAAACAATGACAATGCCTAATGTACGAGAAAACCCTCAGATACACCAGCCAGAAGTCCACTAAGTACGGATTTACTATAAGGACATGGCAGAAGACTTACTCAGCGGCTCACGCCCTCGCAAGCCTTAACTATTTTCGTTCCTTCAACCTCTTCCTAGTGACAACTTAGGGGTCCACCTACCTCTCGAAGTCCACTGATAAGGCACAGCTACCCTCAAGTATATTGAGTCCACCGTATGTACACCAATGAAAATAGAATCCTCCACAAGAAACAATCTCAATGTTCTAGAAAATAATAAACCCAGTTCCAAAACTTGAACTCAAACATATATCATGTAGAAACTTGGATCAAATTACTTGGTGATAAACTTGGGTTGGACTTTATAAAAATTAATCACAAATGATTAGTAAACATGGATAAACTTCTTAAGGATATTTCTTTTCTCTAAAGGCTTTAAAAGTTCATCCTAAAACCTACATTCCTGCACTATATAAATAGTTTGAAAAATGTAGTGGGAAGTTATGGAGAAAATTGCTTGAAAAAACTGACCAATTTCAAAAATTGCTCCGGTCATTTGAACGGAAACCAATATCATTCAAACGATATATCCATCTGGTTCGAACGAGACTTCTAATGAGAAGTCAGCATAAACCAAAACGAGACTTCGTTGGATGGTCGTTCGAACGAATAAGGAATCTTATTCGAATGACATAAGAAAGTTTTTCTAACGACCTGCGAGAAATTAAACCATTTTTCTTGAAAAATAATAAAGTCATTTTAAAATAGCTTAATAAAAATTTTAACACCCAATAAAAAAATTCCAAGCCTTAACATAAAATATGCATTCATACCTGAGAGATCCTTAGATTATTGATGACAAAAATGAGGCGCAAAACACGACATAAGATGTGATCTCTTCGACATGGTTGCTACGTCTTCAACAAAAGACATCGACTTGAAATGTCACAAATACAACTGTTAACTTACAACTCAAAGAGTTTTGTCCGGATTTAAGCCAACACATAAAAAAGAAGTCATTTGGAAATTTGTACTTACAAATATCCCCCTTTGGCTATTTCGGGGCATAACTATAAATATAAACCCTATAGGTCATCAAGATCATCTAAACAGACTCAATCCTAACCTAAAAAAGAAAAAAATACAGACGCTTGACCGACACATATTCTGAGAAGCTTTGCTTACATTAAAAATTTTCTGAATGATTGAAAACCTGCACACTTAAACACACCATCAAAGGCATATATAATCTGATAATATAAACTTTATAATTAATTCATCCCCCTTTATGAAACAATGTCTACTTAAGAAAGATGTCTTCCCTTAAGTTAGATCTCCCCAAATGAAATTCATTAGATACCATTTTAAGGAATGTATTAACTCTTTCTCCTATCTTTGAGTCCCATTTAAAAGGCACTCCATCATCCACTCATATGTATCCTTTGTGAGATAAGGCTAAGACAAAGCCCATTGAAGATTGGCAAGGTCATCTCCTCTCTATTACTGACATAGCTCGCTTCATTAAGTCTAAAATTCATTCCCTTATTCTATATAGCTTCCACATTTATAATTGGCTTTCTAATATTTTGAAGAAGCTTCAATCTTAGGTGAAAATTTTATTCTAGACTGGCAAAATTTCTAACTCTAAATTAGTCATAGAGGCTTGTGCTAAAATATGTGCTACTATTGAAGAAGGAGGTTTCAAATTTATTAACGTTTCTTATCGTAATCAAGCTTCTTTAATAATGAAAAATATTTGGGTCATTATGCACTCCAATTCTTTGTGTGCTATTTTTATCAAGGCTAAATTCAATCTGAATGGCCCCTATTCTTACAAAAGTCTTCTCTTTTGGATAGAATTCAAAAATCTCTTCACCATATTCATCTTTAATGTTAATTGATTGTTGGTAATGGTAGATCTATTTTTTTCAGAATAATAACTAATTGGGCACTCCATTATCTAATTTTCTTTGGGTTGAAACTAATGATCATGAAATCAAACCTATAGTGGAGATAAATCTATTAACAAGATTGAGAGACTTACCCCAATTTTTAAATACTCTTTTCATAAGATAACAGATAAAATTTATGGCAATTACCTTCCTAGCGCACCTGTCTAAGACAAGTTAATATGGCCTAAGAATCCCAAAGGGAATTCGTGACTTAAAGATGATTTATCTTATCTCTCCCCATCACACCCCAAAGTTTCATGGGCCTCTCATGTTTCGAACTCTTTTTTCCCACCCAAAATCTTTGTTATGGTATAGAAAGGAATGTTGAATAGACTTCCCACTTTTGATGATCTTCATAAAAAAAAAGCATTGTCATGGCTTCTATGTGCCCTACTTTTTTAATGTTTGTGATAGTGCTAACCATATATTTATGTCTTGAAGATTTTCTATACAAGGTTGAGAATGGATTTTTGCTTCTTTTTAGAGACATTGTCCTCATTTTATCTCTTTGTTTAAACTTTGGGGTGTGATGCATAGATTAAAAAATGAGTAAGTGACTGTGGAATCTATAGATTACTTCAGTTCTAAAGACTATTGATCTCTTGTGATGGAATAGGAATAAAGCTCTTTATGCAGGAAACTATCTAACCCTTGCTTCATTCATCAACAAAATCAAAGCTTGGATCAAGAGTGTAGGTCTTATAGGAGGTGGTAGTATGCATAATTATTTTAAAGACCTTTTAGTTCTTAAAAATCTCAATTTTAAGGGGATTATATGAGATTATACTTATTTCACTTCACCCTTTCTTACTTTGAATGGACAAAACTAAATACATATGGCATATCAAAGGGTTCTCTAGGAATAGATACATTTGTTGGTTTCTTTATAAAACTTATAGGATTTCTTAAAGGTGCTTTTGGCTTAAAATTAGCATTCACACAAAACTTTTTACATAGGTTCTTTTTGTTATTATTGGTGTTGATATGGTTTGGGATAAAGGTTGACATAAGTTATGTAGTGAAGTGGCCTCTATGTAAGTTTTATGTTGCATTCGTGGTGATGATTACCATCCTCATTTCGAATTAGTTTTCATATGGTTAATTTGAAAACCTTAATGGGGTAGCATGTCGTTTTATTTTCCTCACATCTTTAGAGAAGGAAATGAATTTGCTAGAAAACTTTTCCATTTGGGTCTCAATCACTCTTCTTTGCATTGGTGAAATTCTTCTCCTCCAAAATTTATTCCTCTCATCACTAATGATATGGTTGGATTGCCTAAGTATAGAATCAAATAAGTGCTTGTTTTGGGGGGTTTATCATATGATTATTAGCCTTTAGATGATCAAGCTAGTTGGGAATATTTTTCCTATAGTGATGCTTTTTCTCTCCCATTCTTTTTGTGTATTTTGATTCTTACCTGATTCTTTTTCTTAGGGTTCCCAGTACTCTCTTTATTTTTTACTAATAAAATGGTCTTGAGTATGTTTAGATAAATAAAAGTTTTGGAGTGTTCGAAGTCCGAACTATTCTTGACTTTCTAAGTCTTACAATTTGAGTGTATGAGTGTCTCAACTCCAATTAATGTTTTTTTACCAAAGTGGCATATACAACTTAGCAAACGTTAAAAAATTGAGTTTCGCTAACCTTAATAGTACTTTCGCTACTAGGCATGCAATATTCAAAAACTTTAGTTTTCAAAATAAATGAGATTAATAATGTACATATATATACCACTATAGATAACATAATGTTACAAACCTTCAACAAATATATCACAATTCATTTGTAGCTTGAATATAGTTATAGTTATCTTGTCGCTGCATTTGCAAAGATAAGTGGAGATAAAAGAACTGAAAATATGACAGATAATTTTAAGAGAATAAGTAAGTCAAAATTAAAACTACATTTTCAATAAATAATTAACTCCATATTTCCAACCATAAATAACACATCTTTAACACCCCGTATTTTCTCTGCATTTATATAAATTATGTAATTAATCATTTATTTTCTTGTCATGATATGTGTAAGGACCCTGGAATCCTAGTAGGTCATGGTCCTTTAGGAGTCCATGACGAGAAATGTACTATTAATAAGGCCATGACCATGTAGCGATTAGCCACAGAAGGTAAAGGAATCCATGACCTAAGGAGAAAGTCCACGGAGTTTGGTGACATGGACCTTTGAGGGATCAACACATGAGATGATGGTGTGGCCTAATTAGATCATTACTTGAGAACCAAGTCTTAAATTTTATCGGACTAAAGAGGAAACCATAGGTTCCCTAATACTTCCTATAAATAATAACTCTTGGCACACTTTTCAAAGCTGTTAAAACCCTTATTTCACATTATAAAGAGAGAAAGTGATATTTTGAGGGAGGGTGAGGTACTTTTAGATTTCAGGCCAAGTACTTTTACTGTTTATAGCAAAATAGGTGGTCTAATGGCGGCGATTATACACTGTTCATCGGACCAAAGTCCAATAAGGTATGGGATATGTACTCACCCTTTTCTTTCTTTTTAAAAACATAATTTCTATGTTTTCTATTGAATGAGATGAAACCTTGAATTATATTATGAGTTTCTAGGTTTAGGCCATGGAGTTTATCTATTCATTGAGGTTTTAGAGGTTTTTGGGCTAGTAGTACATGGAAAATTACTTTTCACCTTGAATCCTTATTTTAGAAGTTTTTAATTAGGGATCTTATTTTGAGGTTGTGGTTAAGATTATGAGGCTTTGTCAATGTTCTTATTTATCTTATGAGGTTTTATTTTAGGTTTTACCTTTGATCTTTGAGGATTTGAGTCATGAGATATTTAGTGTCAGAACCTTGATTTTATAAAAATGCCTTTTTTGTTTGATGATCATCAGTTCTAACTCCTTTTTTGAGGCAGTGGATGTTTGGGCAGCATTATATTGTGCCTGGGATTTTTGAGATGGGATTAGATGCTGAGACCATGTTATTAATTAGTCAAGTCAAGGTAGCATTGTCTGATGAGGGCCTCATACTTAATGCTTGAGGTCAAAATGGTTAGCCGTAGGGAGATTGATCCCAGGTCAAATGTGGGTCTTACACCTTTGTAGAGCTCGACTAAGATTGCAGAGTTAATAGCAGACCGCGAATCCTCCATCATGGAATTGGGCAAGAGTTGGTGTCGTAGCCCATGGCCAGACTAGGTCAAAGATACATAAGATAAGGCCAATGATAATGAGATTTCCAAGTTTATAAATTAAGTTATGCAAACTATGAGGGTGAACCATGGGTGATAGAGCCATGGGGAAAACCGAGGTGAACTAGGGAAGATAGATCCTTGGGGGGAAACTGAGGAGTGGTGATCTAATGGAGACTGAGTCTCAGATGATCAGAGAAATTTGAGGGGAAGAGATATTATATTCTCTCCTTCCTATTTACCTTCATTGCATGTTTCTTTTCAATCGTTGCACTATTTTGCATAGCTATGTTAGTATATCCATTGTTTCTGTAAATACTTATATGGGTATGTGGATGAGGACTTTTAATTTAACCCTTGGATAGCTATTTGATCTCATCCCTTCTATATTCTTTGTTTCCTCAGGATGAGTGGTTGCTGAGTATATTAGAGGCAGCGTAGTGTAGTTAAGGACCACGAAGGCATAATTCAATATTAAGAGTTCTTTATATATATTTATATAAAGCATTTTAGACCTTATAGATTTCACTCTTAGTTGTTATTATTCAACTTTATATTATGTCGTAAAAAAAACTTGTATGAGGAGAACGTCTAATTATGTTTTGAGAGTTGTGTAAATATGGCGTGATACTGATTAAACCAAATTCGCAAATTGCTAAGTTAACCTTATTTAAACGGTGTCAATTTTCAAACCAAATAAATTCAGCCCCTTACCATGCAATTAAGTGTGTGTATGTCAAACCATCACAAACAAAATTGCTAACTCACAGATTTCAGGAAAAAAGTCCTTTCGGGTAAAACCTTTTATTTCACTATGTAAAATAAATCGCAACTGACCTACACAATGAAATCTGCAATGATTACTCCTCAGAACAGTCACATAGACACGCAGCCTAGAGTCCATAATGGAACAACCACAGCAGCCCACATGAACACGCAATCCAATTCAGACGTAGAAATAACACTCCACAAAGAAATAACTTCACCAAAGTTATATCTTGGGCTCCAAAACAATTCACTAAAGCATATGGGATTTTTGTGAATTGAAAACAAAACGGATTAAACCCTTATATGAAGAAGATAAAGAATTTTGTTGGTCTGCAGTTTGTGCATAATGAAAAAACATCGGTCTTCTTAACAAAAACGGAGTGGTTTAACACGCTTTATACTGAAAACTTAAGTCGTCAAATTGCTTGAACGAAATCATCATGTCGCTTGAACGAGGACATGTGTCGCTTGAATGAGCTTCGAGCGAGAAAGCAATGTTGCTTGAACGACACACTACTGTCGCTCGAATGATAGTAAAAAATAAAAATAAAATATTTCGTCAAAAACTCCCTCTCAACACTTCGAAAAAATTTATTGACCAAAAACTCTGCTTTAACACTTAGAAAATATTTTAGAAAAATTATCTCAACACTCTAAGGGAACCATAAAGTTACCAAAACATAACCTTACCAAAATTAATCTTTGCGAGGCGTATTTGTTAAGAACATTGATATTCGGATCCGTCTTGACGAATGATTGAACTTGAAAAAGTCTTCGACGGTTATAGCTGTATACGACATACTCAAATGTAAATCGGACAATAAAATAATGTCCTTACAAATATCCCCTATGTCTATGTCGGTCCAAAATAAGAGCATTCGAATTATCAAATCAAAATGCCAATACAAATCTAATACCCTCCCATGAACCAGAAAATGGAAAGGTACTAAACATATAAGTCTAAAACTTTCTTCAAAAATCTTCAACATCAAATCTTCAAATCTTTAAGCTTTTCTCATCAGGGTGTGCAAAAATAATGATCTTTAATTTTATACTTACACATATGAGACAAAGAAAATACCTTTGTAACGCTTGGAGTTTAAAATGATATAAGAATAAATCGATCATCAATAATCAAATCTCCTCCATAATGCAAACTCCCCTATAATTCGTCCCCCCCCCCCCCCCCTATTTGTCCGAAATAGATAAGGAAAAGAATAAATAAAACATGGAGTGTCACGACAAATATGCATAGCAAACATGAATCAAACTAGCTAATGCAAAGGAGTAACTCAAAATCTTTCCACAAACTATCTTTAATTTTTCAATTTTTCATACAAAAATGCAAAAATAATTTTACAAAATTCACACACCATGAATTTCCACTAAGACAACCAAATCATGGAAACGTAATGAATCGGTGTGAACAAATTGATAGGCAAATCAATGCAATCACGCATAACAAATGCGCACAATGAATTTGTATACTCCTAACGAATGAATCTCAAAATCATCCTTAGGTGTCAAAAAATGTGAATTTCGATGACATCGTCTTAATCTAATCGAAAAATCAAAGTCAAACTTGATTTTCACATCAATGATGTCTAAAACTATGTAATGCTTTTTCATGACTTTGTTAGGACGTGCAAATCCATTTTTATTCCATCCAAACTCCCTCATTAATAATAATGGTTTTTCTTTTTTCTTTTGAGGTGATGAAACAAAATAAATTGGCCCATTTTTGGAATATTTTTCTTTTAATTGCCTTTAAATTTGTTTGGTCTCCTTTCAAACTCTTTGGACCTTGGCTTCTGTTTTTGTGCAATACATTTTCTAGGTCTGATTTATACGGTGACTTAATCGCAAAGGATAAATGAGTACCTTTCGTAGACCATCCCCCTTTTTTAAAAATAAATTACACAAACTCACATCAACGATTCTTACATTCACTACTTTCATTGTAACGTTTTATCGCATTTGAGTCATTTTAAAGACAAAATTGAGATGAAAACACATCGATCAACATGTGATAGACAAGAACAATAGTCAAACAAATCTATGCAAGCGTGCATTAAAGGAAGTCATGAGTCAAACTTGTAGGTAGTAACAACAAATCACATCTCAATGACTCCAAATATTATAAAACACAAAAATAAAATGATCGTGCATATCAAAACACTATCAAACAGTCACATGGATATGGAATGAAATTGTGACTCGATCACCCTAAATGTCCATTCATATACGGTGCAAAACAAAATAAAAAAATCTTTGTCTTTTTCCAAAGATTTATCAAAATAAAATCTTTTTATATTTTTCAAAAGCTTTATCATAAACAAAAATCTAATACAAAAAGTACACGTGTCATAACATTAGCCAACATATATCATGAATAACAACTAGTGTATGACAAATAAACCATGCAAACACAATCATCTATAAGATATAGGAAGAAAAGAATCATATACAAGCAATCGAGAATCAACAAGTCTAACATCTAGTTCCTCTAAAAGTGATCTCCTAACCCAAATAGGTGTGCAACGACGCATGGGGGTTTTGGGAACCAAGGGAACACTCGACTTCAACTTTTTATAACTTCTTCCAAGATCAAAACAAAATTGCTTAAGATGCCCTTTCCTACCACAATGTGAACATGTGTAAACGGGTGGAACGACACCTATGGGATGAAGTTTTCTAACATTATTGGGAATGATTGACCCTCTAAAATAAATAATGGTATTGGCTTTAACACTCGAAACATGAGAACCAGATGAGCCACTACCATTGCTACCAACACTACTCGAGTCTGTCAAATTATTTTTAAACTCCAAATTTTTACTCAAGCAAAGAATTATACTCTTCCAATTTTAGGAACTCCTTCTCTGAATTTTTAATTATTTCTAGAAGGTTCCCTTAAAATATGCACACTTATTCCTAAGAGTCTCTTTACGTTCCATAAACTCATCGATTAAAATATTTTTATCCTCTTTAGAACAAACATAAATCCTAGAATTTTTAAAGTCCTCCAATTATTTTTCTAAAAATAGGACTCTATCACCATCTCCTTTTTGGACAATTCTAAATCTTTAAAGTCATGTTCTAAAAAAAAAAATTTCTCACGATAAAAATCTCTTAGATTTTGAACCGTTTGCAAAAGATCCATAGCAAATTTAAAACGATAATTCTATTTTTCCAAATAATCAATTCTTTTTGCAAACGTCAAATTCCAACTATTCAAATCATCCAAAATCTGACTCGTGCCATCAAAGGGGGCACCCGATTACATAAGTGCTCCATCGAAAAATTGCGATCTTTCAAAAAACATATTTTTCAAAAAAAATCATTATCACACAATTTTGCTGAAAATAAGGATCACTCGATAAATTAGTGAACCCGCTCTCATACCAAAATTAATCTCACGGAGGCATCTTTGTTGAAGAACGTAGATATTCAGATCCGCCTTGATGCATGATTGAACTTGAAAAAGTCTTCGACAGTTGTAGTTGTATACGACATACTTAAATTTAAATTCGAAAATAAAATAATGTCCTTATAGATTGTATTAGAAACTTTTACATTGTTATCAGTGGAATCTAGTTTTGTTTGGATATGCAAATTTATGAGGCCCCTTGCCACGCCCTATACTTCTTTGTAATTCTTATTTATTAGGTGCAAGAGATCATAATTTTTGGATCCCTTTTCTTTAATTTAGGCTTCTTTACTAGATGCCACATCCCTGGAGATACCTGTTGAGGCTTTACCTTTTGCCTCCTAAGCATCTCATTGAATTATTGGGAAACCTTAGGATCTTGATACACGAACAAATCTGGCACCCCCTTCGCTAAAGGAAGCGAATTGGCAACCCTTATAGGCCATATGACTCCCATCTAATGGCGATATTAAGCTTCATGAAACTTGGTTTGATATATTTAAAGTTACTAGATGTTTTTGTCGCACTTTGAGGATGATAATGGCCAGTGAATGGCCTCATTCCCCCTCAAAAAGTCCCTTGGAGATTCCCATGATTTTGCAATCCCTAAGTCTTGGTAGCATAGTTAACATTTCCATTTTTCTTAAATTATGGTGTTGCTTTCCCTTTGAAGAAATGAATTTACACATCTCAGTGCATTTTTTCCCCACACTTAACAAACAGGTGTTTCAAGATCTTCTGATCTGGCTCAAAAATTTCCTCAGGCTTCAAAGCCTAAAGTTTGCCTCTATTTTCATCTTGAATTCAACATGACCCTTATTTTATAATAACCATATGGATTGGATGCCCATTTTTTCACATTGGGTAATAGGTCTTCATCAACCCCCATATTATTTCCTTATTATTCTGGAAATTTAATGTTTTATTTACTAATTAACTCTTTAACCCTATCCCAAACAATAGAACACGCATTAGTTGAGTGAGAAAAGGCATTATGCCATTTGCGATAATTTTTCCCATTCATTTCATTTACACTTTCATTTTTAGATCGCCAGTCAGTTTTATCATTTTGACTACTAGAAGATAATCAAATATTTCTTACGCCTTAGAGATGTCAAAGGAGTATTTCTTAATTATCCCATTTGGCTTTTGTGCAATGACTTTACTATTGTATTCTTTTGAACTAAAGGTTCACAAACTATAGATTCAGTTACAATTATTTCAGTAACTTCTATGTCTAGAATTGGATCCTTATTATATGTTTTGAAACATGAAGTTTTTCTTTTATGATCCTCTTCTATTAGAGGTTCATATCTAGACATTTTGGTGATCATTTCCACCAAATCTTTGAACTATGTTGCATCAGACTTCTTTCAAATTTAAATTCAATCCCTTTTCAAGGCTAATTTGATGAATTCGGATTCACATAAAACTATCTTACTATTATTACTAGCTCATATATATCTATTGAAGAAGACAGTGATTTTTTCATCTGGCCTTTGGCTTAGTCTATCCAAGTCATCTATAGAAACAAATTGGGTGTGGAACATATCCTCTATTTGTTGCCAACTTTGAAAAGAATTGGGTGGGAGACTTATGAACCAAGAAAAGGTTGTATTGATAAGGGAACTAGAAAATAAACATAGTTTCAGTTATTCATTTGTTCCTACATGAGTTCATTGAATAGTAAACCTTGATACATGTTCCACTGTCCGTTGACTCCCATCTCTTAAAAAAAGGGATAAAGTTAGGAACTTAAAACCCTTTGGACGACCAATCATATCAACCCAACCAAGATATGGTTTCATATATATTGGAGTGTAAACTCTCCTAGCCATTGGGCCACATATTTCATCTATGAGATCCACAATCTCATTTCTCCTAACTCCACTGAGGAAATTGCCTATTTTTTAATAACTCCTTAGTTTAGATTAGGTTGTGGTTGTACCAGTGGAGGTGGGACCTATGAAGCTGCTTGTTACGGTATTTATAAGGCATTAGTTGGGATCCTAAGGAATTTAGTTTCCTGTTCTTCATTTGGGTTCATTACCAAGCCATATATTATTTCCTAACCCCTCGGGTTCATATTCGAACATATGATTAGTAATTACTCAATAATTTGAAGTCCCTAGAAAACCTAACTTAAGTTCATTGAAGTATGGTCTAGATTTCCCCATATTCGGGATAGGCATCCTTATCATTGAATTATTATTTTTTATATCTTGGTAAGTGTCAGGATCCTTATACCCTCTAATGAGTTTTTCGTATCTAAACCAATAGTTTTGTGTGGTTTCCAATTCTTATGTTTTATCCAAAGTTAGTTTCACCATTATTGGGTCCATAGTAGACATGGTGGAAACTAGTGGGTTGTGTGGTCTCATTTATACTAGTCTCTGGTGTGAAGCGTTGACCATTAGACGTCGTAATCGTAGGAGTAGAAAACCTACATGTTATTATTGTAATCATCGTACTAATATTTTTCATGATATTACCAAGATGGTTAAATACTGGGTTTAACAGATGAATTAATTGATCTTAGGTGTTTGAGGACGCACCTGCATTATGCGTTACACTTGGATTCTTAGACCTTAAATCCATTGTTACATTCAATTATTGATTTTGAGTATTTAGTCTTAGTTCTTGACCAGTTTCAATAATTGTTTGACCTATAGTGGCAGGTTGGCTCGTTGAACAAATTTCACTAGTCTTGTATGTTCCATCATTGCTTATTCTTGTCCTATCCATGATAAACACCTATATAGTACTATTGTCCCATTGATCATACCAAAAATATTTTTTATTGGCTTGGTTGATGTGGGTGTGTTTTAAAGTGTTTGAGCGTGTTGGCCATAGTTGTGGCCTTGCTAACAAGTTGATTATCTTAGCTTGGGATAATCAGATGACTATGCACCGTTTGATGCTTCAATTAAAAAGACTGTCCAATGAGGGTCAAATACATTTTTAAACTAAATAAACTAGGACTTAAGAAGATGTTAAACAAAATAGGAAGTAAATGGTTATTGTGTTTCTCAGCTATAATTATCGATTTCCACGTAGCGATACTTTATTGGTTCGTAATAATATGTTGTATATAATCACCAAATCCCTCAGTTCAGACTAAACCAAGAGAATACCTACTTTGTCACCACAATTAGCATATATTATTACATCATATTGATTTTGGACTAAAGAATGCATGGTATATTGACCAACGACTAGTTACCAATATGTTCAAGGATAAGTTTTCCAATACCATGGAGATTTACAATAACAATATGTTGGTGAAAAGGATGAAATAGGATGATCACGTATGCAACCTTTATGAAATCTTTGAGATCTTGTGTCACTCTCTAGTGAAGCGCAATGTCACCAAATGTTCTTTTGTGGTACATTATGGAAATTCCTTGGGTATCTGGTCATCTAAAGGAACTAGAGCCAATCTGACTAGATAGAAGCCTTGCGAATAATTCGGCTCCTAATCATGATTTAATAAGTGTAGATTTTAACAAGTATGCTTGTGATCCTCAAACAATTCATCGCAAATTACTCTATGCGATGTTCAAAATTCTTCCCACTACTGAGTATAGAAAATAAAGATATTTAGAACAACTAATGTATGCCAATTCTAGATTAAATTAATATTTACTTAGGAGCCCTTCCTATCATCGTAGTCCCTAAACAAGGAGAAGATTTGTACCTAATTTTTTTTATTTTTGAACATGTCGTTAACTTGACATTAGTTCACGAAAAATACAAGTGGAATATCGTGATATACTATATCAGTAAAACATTCATGAAGTTGGAGCAGCATACCTCATATTGAAGAAGTTAGAATATTCATTATTGATGGCATTACAGAAGTCGGACATTACTTTCAAGATCACTCCATTTTAGTAGTAACCTAGTCCCCACAAAAATACATCCTCCAAAAGTCCTACTTGTTAAGATATAGGTCCAATTAGTTAGTGGTATTAGGAAGGTTCGACATCCATTACCATCCTAGGATGACAATCAAGGGGAAAGCTTTACCTGACTTCATAGTTGAGTTCCCACCGAATGAATTATGATAAATTTGCAGCACAGAAGGATATGACAGAACTACCAATGAGAATGGAACTAAAAATGTACCAAATGATTAAAATAATGGACATTATTTATTAATGATGCATCCAATTCCAAAGGTTCATGGGTTGGCATCGTGTTAATATCTTCTAATAATGTAGTCATCGATTATGCTATCCAATTTGGTTTTGAAGCATTCTATAAAAAAGTACGAGGCACTTCTTTGAGGAGTAAAAAAGGATGAAATATTAATAGTCGAACACCTTAAGGTGTTATGTGACTTAAGCCTTGTTTCTAACTAAATATTAGGGGATTATTGTATAAGGTACAAAGTTCATTAAATAACGCACGCTTAGGTTCTTGGGACTTGACATCTTCTAATTTTCTAGGGGCATAGAACATCCCCTTGTTATACCCATCTTGCTAGACATGGTGAGTACATATGTGAAATTTCCACCTTAATATGTGGTATCTCTCATTCGAAACATTATTAATATATATGGTTTCATTTATGTTAGAGCAAAAAATTTCCAGCATCTTGTCAAAGATTCGAGTTCTCAAACTTAAGTAAAAACCCCACTCAAAGGGTGTGTCATCAAGCTCGGATC
Source organism: Sambucus nigra (assembly GCA_949130495.1). Lineage (NCBI taxonomy): Eukaryota > Viridiplantae > Streptophyta > Magnoliopsida > Dipsacales > Adoxaceae > Sambucus > Sambucus nigra. The sequence goes on along the minus strand of OX422220.1, from coordinate 443,802,235 downwards.
GGTACTTGTCAATTTTTTTAAAGTGGTAGGTATTCACTGAGAAAAGGCCTTGCAAGATTAATAAAGGATTATAAACACAAACCAAGCTTGTTTGGAGGCATCTACCCAGAATAAAATTCAGATCATCACCATCAAATTGATCGACTAAGATAAAGGCCGAGAAAGTCACTGAGGAAAAAGATTAGAAAAGGTCAAGTTAAATATGTCATTCAAGCAATTAACCATAAGGAAATAAATTAATACAATAGTAAATGAGAGTCTAATTTTTCCAAAATATAAAGAAAATGGGTACTTCTCATTTATTTGTTCAAAATCGAAACTAACACTACATTCAATTAAAAAAAGTTATAAATAGTTAAAGAAAATAAATTGGACCGATGAACTAACTACAATGTCCTTGTTGGTGGAATGTACAATAAGCAACAAGAGGTTTCCTAAATGGCGCTCGGTAAATAACTTAAGGGTTGAAGGAACATTCATCGATTGGAGGGAAGCATCAAAACCCATTTTATAGAAGAAACTATGTTTATCGTTCAACTTCTAGTGGGAAAGCACAATGATAGAATACCATTACTTATTCTTAGACTTAATGTTAGCCTTTAAGTCAACCATTAAATTTCAGTCGATGACTTCAGCTCAACGTGCAGCTTCTTTTTCTTATTTAGATCATCCTTGTTCATCCTTTGTTTACCATGTTTGCTAATGACCTTAATATTCACTTGGTCGCATGGAGGTACCTCATAGGCTTATCAAACTCATATGTATTCATATTTTTATTTATCCCCATGTCCAACATTATAGTAAAATCCAAGTTGAACTATAATATCACAAATAAACACAAGTTCGCAAAGACAAGCATAATTAAGAATTAACAAAACTAATAAGAATCTCTCTTGCTTAGACTTTCTCTCACTAAAATTTCTCTCTCGCTACTCTCTAGATCTCGACCTAGGGTTTCCATCTTTGTTATTTCTTTCTCCCCTTCCTTGATTATTATGTGATCAATGGATGCTTTTGCAAACAATTTCATTGGAAAAGAGTGGAATCTAATGAGAAAATAGTTAAATATAATTGAAGAGAAAGACAAATTCAATCTCCTAATAGTGGCAAATAATTTAATGGATCTGAAGAAGGCTAGAAGCACGATTAGCAGAGACAAGGCGACAAAATTATCTTATGATGAAGTCAAAATCCTGGATATGACAATCGTACCATTAGTTGTTAAATAAAGGGAAATGGAAGAGAGTAACAAGGTGAGTAATGAAAATCTTATGAGATCTGAAATGAATATGGAGAATGTAAGCCCTAATTCTGGTGAGGAAGAAAAGTTACCTATTCATGGTGGCCATCGCGAAGGTAAAGAACCAATGAATGATGAAATTGATAGTATGAGGGAGTAATTACCATATCTGAATATTGGAAGTAATAAGATCATACATTGTGGAGAATTTTAGAATCAGATATACAAAGTAGGAGTAAAAAATAACAATATTACATGGGAAAAGATAGTCACAACTAATAGAGATAGGAATTCTAGAAATATTATGCAATATGTGGCGGGGTGAAAAGATAAGGATAGTGAAATGTGTGTTAAAATTGATCAAAATGAAGTTGAAATTGAAATCAAAAGAAGGAAACATGTAATTTTGGTTCATGTGTTTGTAATTAAAATCACTTAAAATGCCATGAAAGGATATGTCATAAAGAAATAGAGAAAATTCGAGAATGCTGATATATTCATGTTAAAATCTGGTGTATTTTTTTTATTACTTTTGATGATGTGGAGGCTCAACTAAAAGTAATGGAGGAAGGTCTATGGTCTTTTTATAATAGACTAATTATTGTCAAGCCTTGGAATACAAAAGTTAGTCTTGAAAAATAAGGTATGGAGAAACTACCAATCTCGGTAAGATTTCTTAACATGTAACTAGATCTATGGTTTGATTATATGTTAAGTAAAATGACCAGTTTGGTGGGTAGTCCCCTGTTTACTGATAGAATGACAACAAAGAGAGAGATAGAGGTTTACCTATGCTAGGATATGTGTTGAAATAGACTTGTGTAGTGCCCTACCAGAAAATATAAGTGTCTATGATCATGAAGGGGTTAAGTTTTTACAAAAAGTGGAATATGAGTGGATTACTAATAGTTGTACTAATTGTAAAGTGTTTGGACATAAGGAGGAGAATTTCATAATGACTAAGAAGAATACACAAATATGGAGGAAATTTGAAGACCAACCAATAATAGATGAAACTTACAAATCTCAAATCAATGTGGAATGTAAAAAAGTCAATGTGGATGGTGAAAAGGCAAATACAACAAATGGGATTCAAATTCAGAATTAAGATGTGTCAAATAATATGGATTACGGTTTGGTAGAAAAGTAGAAGTATGAGAAGAAAACAATGGGAAACAGGTGGAGACCGAAACTATAATAGAAAGTTGAAGGGGGAAAGATATAGTGAATGAAGACTTATTACCTAGGAATTCTGTAATTATAGTAATCAACCAAGAAGTGACATGTATTATCCTAATAAGTAAAGAAGTGGATATGACAAATAATTTTCAAGTCCTACAATAAGAAGAACACTGCAACACAATAAGTGAAATTAAAGAAGATAGAAAGTTAGAAGAAACTAGTTCAAAGGGGCAATTGTCAGTTATGTAGAAAAGTACTGTCTCAGGCAACAAGAAGAATTACAATACAAATAGTAAGGCCAATAATAAAGGAGGGAATAATATACATAAATTCAAATAATGAACAAACTTGTCATATGGAACATTAGGGGCTACAATGCCCCTCATAAATAAAGAGAGGACGGTAAATACATCTATGATAATAATATTAGTATTATATGCTTAATGTCAATAAAGTCAAAGAAGATTGTTTTCAACAATGGAACCTGATTCATAATACTCCTAATAGGGTAATTAGGAGGATTTGGATTGCTTGGTATCCTAACAACATTGAGGTGGAAGAGGTGAGCAGCATGAGTCAAGCAATTGCTATCAAAGTTGCTTTTAAAAACTATAGTTATTCATTCTATTTTACTGGTGTTTATGGTGATAATAAGAGAGAGCCTAGATATGAATTATGGATATATTTGGAGTCAATTTCTCATTATTTTGTAATAGATGCTTGGTATATAGGTGGGGATTTTAATGTGGTTAGATGAAGAAATGAAAGTCTTAGAGGTAATGGGATTGACTGGGATGAAACTGGTCATTTCAAAGACTGTATTGAGAAGATTCGGGTTGATGATCTACCTATCATAGGGAACTAGTTTACATGGAAGAATGTTAGAGAAGGGGTGGCCAACATTCAAAGAAGAATTTATAGAGTCCTTAGGGATCCAACCAAGTTCGGTGTTATGAAATGCAATGTGATCCACGGATAGTTGTATTGAAGATCATGTGATGATCTAAGGATATTGATTTAGAGGAGTCGAATAGTGTAGTCTTTGGTAATGTTGTTCGAATTGATATGGAAAGGTGGTGTAACCTTTTAAGGGAAATTGGATATTTGTGCCATGATTGGACGTAATATTCATTTTCCATAAGATGACTAATGAGGAAGGAGTATACTTGAATTTAACGAGTACTAGGAAATGCATTAGAGACTTGGATTAATGATGACACGATTAAGGTCTTTTAAATATCAGTCCAGATGTATATCGAGGTACGATTAGGGTATCGTCCTATGTCACTGGTATAAGTTAGGATAACCTTAATAGGGAATGGACTATTTCTTGGAACGTCTTGCCAAAATTTTATGTATTAGGAGGGGTAGACATGCATAGTAATTAATATCCTTATATGTTAATGGTGATCGGTGTGGGAATGAAGAAGATTCAGTTTGGGTAGAATTTAGAGATAGGCGCGATGACAACCTTATACCAATGGTAGTTATTACGAGGTGAGTGTTGTTCCTAGTTGAGCATTATCGAAGGAGATGTTGGCATACAATCACCATACGATAAAGTAGACAGTAACCTAGGTGTGTTAGGTTGGTCAAGAAGTGTCGTTGATTAGAGAAATAGACAAGGTTGGCGTTGACAAAGGTGTTTGACATTGACCGAATGGAGAGGTTCGTGTTTGTGGAGAATTAACGGTGGAATCATTACTTATAAGGAGGTAAGTCCAGAATTAACTTCCCAAAGGATAATAGTCTGGGATTTACATTAGTCTCGCGAAGGTGGATGGTTCATGATCAGATTCTTCACGGTTAGTGACTCAAGCTAGGGCGTATGGCTAGATTAGGATCTAATGAGAAGGCCTTGGAGGAGTCATAGATTTCAAGAGTATAGCATAGGTTCTCCTTTTATAAACCATAGCCCATGTGAATGGTATTTTCTCGGAATAGTTGTTCGTTCATTCTGATTTGTTGTGTTCTTTTAGTCCCGGTAGTCTTTGTGTTCCTACAGTTTTGATAATCGAGTATTGTGTTCCCTCGATGGTGGTAGCTTGGAATTATATGATGTTATTATTTTGGTTACGATGTAGTTTGACTAAGTGATGTGCAGTTGGATCTGGCATGGTTAATACAGCATGACAACTGAGTGCACCCTTGTTTGAACTCATTTTTTATTTTGCACAAGTTTCATGTACATGTGGCTATGTGTTCTGCTGCATGGTTTGCTCGTAGTATCCATTTTCCCAAGGATTAGCGATCTTATGGATTGGTCGGAATGGCAATGAGTGGCACGATTTATAAAGAGTAATATTATGATTTGAGGATAAATTCAAGTGTTAGAACTCAAGGAAACATATCAAGTAGTGTTATCTTGCCACAGTGAGTGTATTGATGTAATACTCGGGTGAATATTCTATAGTTGGATGCTTGGAGTGGTCTTATATTCATAGAAGGACCTTTTCAAAGTACTGAATGGATGTACGGTTGGTGACTTAGTATGTATATCACTTCTCGGAGTAAGTAACTAGTTATAAGATCTTGGTGCAATTGTGTGTGGTCAGGATAAGAGGTCAGTATCAAGTTTAAATGAATGTGTGTGGTCAGGATGACCCGAGAATTTAAGGAGACTTGAAATGTGTAGTCCTAAGATTAGAAATGCCTCTTGATGATGAATCGTATGTTAGTTTTATTTTTATTTGTACTTGGGTGAGTGTCGATCACTTGGGAGTGTTACTCAGGTAGATGTGTTGGGTATGCTGTAGGTGATAATAAGAAAACCTTATAACTTAACTAAGGATGATTGTCGATAAGTGGAGACTCGAGGATTTTCAGGTGATGTTGATGGCTAGCATAATCATGAGTGTAGGACTTGTTCCAGGTTGAGTTCAATGGTGAAGGTCCCTTTTGAAAGGATGTATGATGACTTCCTAGTGATTTGAGGATTTCTATGACCTAGCCTTGAAGGACCTATGCCATAGAGTAAAAATTGATAACCTTCAGGAACTTGTGGAGTTTATGGATTGAGAATTTTAGGGACAAAAGTCCCTCAAGAGGGAAGAATGTAACACATGCCTTCGTGGTTTTGACCTTACCCATGTAAATTGATGACTTTATGTGACCCAATTAGGTTTTAGACCTTATGAGGATAGTGGGTTAAATTTTGGTAATATTATGACCTTGGTGAAATTAATTGAATTTAGAATGGCCTTATATTTAATTTGAAGAAAATTAGGGTCTTTCGAAAGAGAGCCTTGGTCGTTCGAATGAGAAACCTCCATAGTTTGAATTGTTGCTTCAAATGACCATCGAATGATCATGCTCTGTCAAAGGTTGACCACCCTCGTTAAAATGTCCTTCCAACCCCGTTCGAACGAGATGTGTTTTGTCATTCGAACGAGGTCCATTCTCATTCAAATTAATTTTTTCTAATTCAAAAAATATTATCACGATCTTGACTATTGGATCAAAACACGTGTCACACTCCCATTGAAACAGATCAACTCAGTGTTGGAGTCTTAGGCCTTTTGGAATTTAAACCTTAAGGATTTGGGGGTAAAGTGGGGTATTGTCCCATTCTAGGTCATTTTAATTGAATGTTCTCTCTCTTTCTCTAGCTCTTGAAGCCTCATCACCACCCAACCACCTTCCACCACCCTAGCACCACCACATGTCCACCCTAAAACACCATACTCTAATGCTTTTCCAAAATATTTAAGACCATAAAACCGATATACACCACATGTTAGGAAAGATGTCAATTTATGCAAATATTGTTGGGGATTTTTGGAGAAGAAAAGAAGAAGAAAGGATCTTAAACATGGTTTTTCTTGGAGATTCCATAGAGTTTACTAGTGGAGCTAGAAAACCTCCTTGAGGTCACCTTGGGACGCGGGAGGTTTCCATTACCATATTATTCATCCTACCATCTTCAGAGCTTCTTTGAGGTGGCAAACCACATTCTTTAAATTTAAAAACTCTATTTTCCTAGTATTTTGTCTTGTATATAAAGTTTTAAGAGTAGAATGTACGCATGTTTTAAGATAGCTATTTTTTCATGTTCTTTGTAAAATGATTTACAAGTAATCTTCAAAGGTTTTGAGAAAATGATATATTTTCAAGAAAACTCGGTGTTAACATTTTATTAAATAAAATATTTTAAAATAATATTTATCTTATTGAGACATTTTATGGACAAAGTCTTGAAGTTTTCTTATAAAAAACTGGGATTTCATGAAGTGAGACAATCATTCAAGCTTTTAAGACCAAAAATATCTTTTAGTCTGGGAAAGTATGCTTTTCAAAGTATTATGAAATTTCTTGAATAAATCATGTGTTAAAATCATTTTCTTGAATTTTTGGACTTAAAGTTCCTCTTCATGTGTATATAAACTTGTAGAAATTTGGCAATAGGAACAAGTTTAGTAAAGGTTTTAAAGCGTTTTATTATGAAATACATAAAATAGAATTTTCTTCCCTAAAAGTTTGTTATTAAGTGTGGAAAATGTGATGATAAGGGAAAATGGAGTTTTTCTTGTAAACTAGTATCTGAAATGTCAAAAGATTTCTTTGATAAAGAACGTAATGAAATAAAGATATTTTCAACTTGAAAGGTGTGTTAACTCCTAGGTTTACAATGAGTGTTAATGAGCAAAAACATTCAAGAAGTTGGTACGTATAACTTAATAATGATTCTGGGAAATAACATTTGGGAAAATGGAGGAATAGACAAGTTCGAAAAAAAATGTGTAAAATGGCAATTTTGTGTAAACTAAAATATTTTTAAGAAACAAAAATGTTAAAAAAGGTGTTATACAAAATAGTCCTAAGTGGAAGTTATTTTTGTAACTAAATCAACTATAAAGTGAAAAAGGCAAGAAATGGTGATTTTCTAAAGTGTAACATAAATATGAAAAAGTAGTCCCAGGGTTTTTGATTGGCCAGTAAAAGTGGAATAACATGTGCATGGAAATGTGCTAAACACATGATAAAAGAAACTTGGAAGAATCAGAAAAAATTAAGAAGGGATCGGATCCCTAGGGTGAAAGATCCAAATCACTGGCATGAATATATGGTAGCGTAGATGGCGGTGTGGAACCCGTTAAAGTATGTGATTATGTGATAAATTTTGAGAAAAAGTGGAACTTGATAAGGAAATTGGTTCTGCTAAAAAAAATGAGAAAATACAAACTTTGTGAAATGAAATTGATAAATGTTCATGTTTTGGAAAGGTAATTTGAACAAGAAATATGAAAATGACTAAGTCCAAGTAAAGCGTGAGTTAATGACACAAGTGGAATGGTTATTGGGTAATCAGGCAACCTAAGATGGTTTTAACAAATAATTAACCCAAGTGTGTGTTGTGTATGACTTTTAAAAGGAAAAAAAAGTAATTTCTAATGCATAGTATGCGTGTTGAAATGTGGTTTTCAAGGAAAGTATTAAAGTGGATTTGATGTGAGAAAATGGGAAATATTGAAAAATGGAGTGTTCTTTCCTAAACAAGCATTGTCTTGTTTAAGTATTTAACTAGGTGCATTATCGAGAAATCAATATTAAGTCAACTAAAAAGTGGCAAAAAGGGGTCTTTTGTAAGTTTAGTGTGATTTAATTAACTCAAGTAACATTTTTTAATAAACAGATTCTCTCATTAGGACATGTATATGTACATATATGCGGTAATTTCATGTGCACATAGGTGGTACGTTATAAAGTCTCTTTTCTGCCTTTCGATTCTATGTTGCATTGTTGCATTTTTCAATGGGCATTCGGCTCATTCCCATTCCCTTGTTACAGAAGGTTGTATGTGATTTCGTACTATGAGAGTTTTATACAAATAAGTATCCTTTTATTTTACATTAGTATCTCTGTATATTTAGATTCCGGGGATGCTTCCCACGAGTCCCACATATTTCTTCATATAAATAGGAATCACATGTTAAACAAATGTAATTTTTATTATATAAAATAGGACTAGCGAAATTATTTCAGTTGTCTTATTGCACTTCACACCTAACGTACGGGACAGACCGAGTTGACCCATAGGTAACCCATAAATCCGGGTCGGGGCATTACATTGCACGCTTGTAAACTTTTCTGTATATTACAAACCTTCACACTTAAACACACCTTCAAATGCGAAGAGAATATATAAATAATATAAATATTCGTATGAATAAACTCCTCCTCCTATATCTAGCAATCCCCACCAAGGTAAGACGTGTCCTCCTAAGATAAAGATCTCCTCCTAAAATTAAAGTGAAAGATACCATTTCTCCCCCTTTTTATTCAGGAATAGACAAAGAAAGAATGCATAATAAACCATTTCTCCCCTATAAACCACTTCTTCCCCAAAATGTGAGAACATGTGATACCAATTGGAAATATAAAGGAAGATTTAATATCATGCAATGGTGTAAAGTGCAACAAACACAACATCGCAACACAAGCACAAATAATCGAAACAATGATCAATTAATACCAATATTGATGTGATAAATGATACCAACTTGAATACAAAGTGAATCATGAGATACTAATGTAAACAAGCAACAATAGCTACCAATATAATCATATAGCTTGCCAATTTGATTGAAAGATAAAGCACGTGGAAAACATGGATTGGATGCAAATGCAAAGACTAAAAACAAAATGATACCATATATAAATATGCAAAAAAAATACCAATAAAACACACACACACACACACACACACACACACACACACACACACACACACACACAGATATATATATATATATATATATATATATATATATATATATATATATATATATATATATATATATACCATTAAATGACAAAAAAACACAAAAATAATACACACTAGCATAGCATCGATGTGTCTAAACATGTGGAATAAAGTGAAGGGGTGTAAAATAGAAATAAATGAATTATCATCCAATCACTCAAAAATGTTTAAGGAGTTCTATATGACTGCATTAATTTTATCAAACAAAGATTTAGCTTGATAATAACAGATAAAGTAAACTCATAATGGACAACCAAACACAATGCACACTAGCCTATAACTATTGATGATTCTCAAATCAATAGCGTCAAGAATGAAATAACTAGGATTCATTGTGCAAACCCAATGATCTTCAACTAATAACACCCTCAAAATTATAGAAATATCATTTTCTACACTCTCATTTTTTGAAGATACCAACTTAATTGAAGAATCAATGAAACAAAATTTTGGCCTTGAAAATATTTTCTTTTCTTTTGACTCTCAAATTTTTAAGCTCTTGCCAATGATGGCCTTTTACGTAAGGAAGATTTCTCCCTTTATAGCTCTTTCGTGTACACACTCATATTTTCAATAAATTAGCAAACTCAGGGTCTATGGTTGTTACATGCACAACCCCCCATCATATATATATATATATATATATATATATATATATTCACATAGATCATGTAACATATGAAGTTAAAATCCCAAAGTACTCGTGCATGTGTGTGAGGAGGCATATGAAAAGTGAGTCCATTAAGCAAGTTATTTTCAAACTACTCTATGCAAGCATGGTTAAGAACAATCTAAGCATTAAAAATCATAATCAAATGTCCAAGCCACATGAAAATATAGAATGAGGTGGATTCTAACACATCAATATGCCACACAAAATGTGTCAAACTAAACTATACGCACACTAAAATCTTATCGAGTTTTTTAACATTTTTTTCCAGTAAATGAAAAAAAACACAAAAGGTAATTTTTTTTCATAAGACCTAAAAAGAAAAATCAAATTACAAAAGGATAAACATCATAGAACTAGAAAGGAGATATAATATAAAGTACAAAGCTAGAGTATTAAATATTATGTAAGAAATCACCCATAAGATATCGCATGTGAGGAGTCATGTACAAGCATGAAAGAATTAACCAGTCTAACATTTAGAGGCTCCAAAATGGATTTCCCAACCCAAATAGATGAATACCTAATGCATCGGGTTTGGGGAACCATGGTGACACTACATCTAGACTTCCTACTACCTTTTCTAAGATCAAAATAAAACATCCTAAGGTGACCTTTCCTACCACAATGCAAACATGTCTAAACATGAGGAATGTTAACATGGATGGACCTTGTCTAACATCCTTAGTAGAGGTTGCAACTATAAAACAAACATTAGTATTGACATTATCAATGAAAGATTTTGGATTATCAAAGCCAGTACCAACACTACTTGAGTCTCTTAGATCATTTTTCAACCTCAAACTCCCAAACTCAAGCAAACATTTAGACTCTTCAAATGTTAGGGACTCAATTTCCATTCTTTCAATCATTACTAGAAGGTTATCTTTCTCTCCCTCAATGTTAGCAAAAATATCCCTAAGATTATTTTCACATACCCTCAAATCTTTAATTGATTTATCATTATCAACTCCAGTACGTTCTTTCACTCTAGTTTTCCACTTCTTAGGGTCCTTTTATATGTTCTCTAAAACCTAAACTCTATCATCACTCTCTTTCTTGGACACTTATAAATTTTTAAAATCACACTTCATGTCCTTGAGCTTGTCATGAAGGACATCTCTTTGAGTTTGAACAGTTCTCAAAAAATCAATTTCAGCTTTAAAAAAAAATATTTTTAAGGAAATTTAATTCTTTTTGCAAACTTCAAATTGAAAAGCAGTTAATTTTTCCATATAGTTGTGAATATAATTAAGCTCATCTCGAATATAAAAACCATCCTCATCGATAAATTCTTTGACGAACTTATCACTATGATGACCCATCGAGAGAAATAAACAAATACAAGTGAGAGATGGGGAGAGAAACGAACATACCACCATAAAATAACACAAAATCGGGATCTCACAATAACATAATGTTCCCAATCTTATACCAATTTTGAAAAATGCATGTTATAGGTAATAGGTTCTAATATTGAAAAGGTTGCAAAACAATCCAACCAACTATTTAAAAAAAATCATGCATCTAGGTGAGTGAAAGATAAAATAAGTAAATCAACCACAACGCTCGATGTACAAGGAAAACCCAAATGGGAAACATCTCGGATGACCCAGCCATGCAAATGCACTATATGTGGAATTATAAAATCCACAACATTATAGTTGAGGCACATGATCGATGCCCTCACAAGATTTGATGATCTTCATTCCTTCAACCTCCGCACAACGACTTTCAAGAGTCCACTCGCACACTTCCATAATGTGTTAGCCCACACATACCTCGATATTCATTGATCAATTCAGCATCCATCAGACACGAAGTCCATCGTATGTAAACAAATCAACATATACAAAGTCCACTACAATGAAACATTTCTCAAAAAGATGTGGAGAATGAACTTTGGTGCCCATAAACTAGATCTCAAAGCATAATAAGATGATTCTTGGATATAAAACTGTTTGGGTCCAAACTAGGATTTAGATAAACACAGAGAAATTTTTAGTTTTTGGGAAATCAAAAGAAATGAAAAAGTCTCTCGAAAAATTGATGTTATGCAATTCTGTTCATATGAGGTATTCCAAAATCGAGATACGGATGAAAATCAAGTTGGAAAATATTGAATTTAACAAAAAATCGTAGGCTCCTTCGAACGACTTTGAACCTCGTTCGAATAAAGTATAGCATCTCATTCGAACACATATCCAATGAACTATCCAACGAGATTATAGAACACACCCAGTGTCGGTCTAACGACCTCGTAAAAAAAATTCTTCCAAAAAATATCAAAAGAGATTTAATAATATTAAAACATTTTAAAAATAATTTTATAAAATCCTAACACCCAGATATAAAATATCCAAGGATCAAAATATTTACGCATGCATACATGAGAGATCTTCAAAACATGAATATAGAAATGATCACGGAACACGACATAATGGTGTAGATCTTCTAACTTAGCCACTACGTATTCAAGAAACCACATCCTAGGCTTGAAAGGTCAACACACTAAAGTCCTAACTTATGACTCAAATAGTTTTGTCCAAACACAGCACAAAGCCAAAATACATACAAATTTGTAAGAGAGCAGAGTGTGAACTTAATGGATTGGTTTATATAATTAAATATCCCAAACATACAAATTTATTTTTTACTAAATTTTAATCTTTAATTAAATTAGGTTTGGATACAAGGAATGTTCCAAGTTAGCAAATTAAGTACGTGTGCAATCAACACAGTAAATGAGGAAAAATCCATTTTCAGGGAAAAAATTATATTCAGCACTTTAGAATGTTTTACAGATAATCAACTTACAGACTAGTTAGACTGACTAAGTATAATGCGTAAGGTCTTCAAAACCTTCTAAAAAATGACTCAGTCCAAAATCATCCACACGTAGCGATTTACCCTCGATATACATTGATCTGCCTTCTTCTGTCTTTAGTAGTGATCCCTGAGTTCATAAATTCAGCCGTAGAGAATACTCTCCACAAGGTGTATTCAAGATACAGAAACTTCTAAGATCTCAAAAGGATTAACAAAATATTTGGGGATATAAAGTTTGTGAATCAAAAGTGTTTGGAAACTCAAAAGATGGAAAAACTTTGGCTCAGATTTTTTGTTCACATTTTTTCTAAATCCCTAATGAAAAAGGAGTTCAAAACAGATATTGATAAGTCTGACATGATTTTTTAGGCGGCACCTCATTCGAACGAAAATAATGGGTCGTTCGAACGAGGATGAATATTGTTCTAATGAAAATCCCATTTCGTTCAAAGCTTGTATCTAACGAGCTTCTGACGAGAATTATCCATCAAGCAGTCCCAATCCCGTTAAATGTTCATTAGAAGCAAGATCAAACGATAAGGCTTTTTCATTCGAACAAGGTTTTAATCTCATTTGAAGGAGGCTAAAAACAATTAATTTTTTAAAAATCCTTTTCAAAATGGCAGCCTCGATTTTATAAAAATATATCCCAAATACAAATATGAATAATTATGAAGACCCAAGGGTTTTATACCTTCTTGAGATGTAGAGGTGTCTTCATTCTTGGAGATGTCGAAGTTCGGTTTATCGTGACGGTTTGTAAAGGGATACGCCAATATACAAATTAAAGCCTAAGATAAAATATTTGCCCTCACAAATCTCCCCCTTTGGCTATTTCTCTATGAAACAAAACCGAAGACCAAATTACAATAAAAAATCCTCCATGACAAAAAGTTCTATTACCCTCCCAAACCCTATAAACATAACAACATAAAAGAAATTTTATCTTCATCTCAACTTGTTCTTACTTTAGGAAGCTTTGTCTTCATCCAGTGTAATTTGTTATTCCCTTTAGATACCTACACATATAAGACAAAAAAATACCGTAAAGGAGAGAGTTTTAAATAGAAAAAAACTCCCCCTTAATTTGTTTTTCCTCTTTTTGTTCGAAATAGATAAAGGAGTAGAAACTAAACATGAAGTGTAAAGAATCACATATAAGAAGCAAGATATCATCACAAAGATATATAAATAATGCGCCTGTAATGATAATCTCAAAGGGCAACCAAATCAATTATTTTTGAAAATTTTCAATTTTTGAAATAAAAGTATAAAATGCATAGAGTACAACACACCATGGGCTAACACTAAATTAACCAAATCATGAAAGTGTAATGTAAGGGTGTGAACATATTCCATAGGTTAATCAACATTGGCAATCATAATCACATGTGCATGAAGTTTTGAGATACTACTAACGGAAGATCTCAAAGTCTACCTTAAGTGTAAAATTGGTGAACTCGTGTGAAATTGACTTAACCTAATCAAAATATCAAGAACAAAAGTGATTCTAACACCAATGATGCCAAAACTATTTAATTCTTTTCAAGAATATTATAGTATGTGCAAACCCATTGATCTTCAACTTTAACTCCCTCAATATCTCCCATAACTAAGAATACTCTCAATTATTTTTGAAGAAATTAATTCTCATGTGTAGTGAAGCATCAATGTATCAAAAATTGGACTGACAATTTTATTTTTTTGTGCCTTTACTCTTTGTAGGCTCCTTTATTGCAAATGGTGGATTTTAATGCAAAGACACTTTATCTTTCGTTGCCCCTTTCCATTGCTTAACATATAACAATATTTTTCAAAAAAATGATGTAAATTCGGACAATAGTTCTTACATGCACAACTTTTTACCTAATTTTTACATTTGGTTAGTTGTAAAGTAAAATTGAGATGAGAACGCGATGTTCGACAAGAGACGGGTAAGTGCAATGTTCAAACAAGTTCGTGCACATGTGAATTAAAGGTTACTAGGCGTCAAACATGTAGCAAGTAATCATCAAAGATCAACGTAATGACTCCACTCATTATTAAGCATATAAATAGAATGATGTCATGTAGAAAAACACTATGAAAAAGTCACATGGAAACATGGAATGAATGGGTGATCCTGACATTTTGAATGTTCATCCACATACGGTGACGAAAAAATACAAAACTCTTTTTGTCTTTTCCTAAAATTTTATCAAAATAATTTTTTTTGCCTTTTTCACCTTTTTCTTAAAAATAAAAAAAAATTGTATTTTGAAAAAATTACAAAAAAAACAAAACTCTTTTTTGGATTTTTTAAAAATATTTAAAAAAATGCAACGATAGTACACACTGGCAATAGAGATATAAGATATGAGCATGAAAATCACCATATTCTATAAATAAGTCTCAACCTCAATCATTAGGCCATGAGGATTTATCAAAAGGAGAAGTAATCCTATGAAATTCCTCCATCAAACTTTGTGAAGTCTTAACTAAATACTCTACTTGCTCTCGAAACCTCTCAAAATCTCTTTGGTGATGTGTGAGAGAATATGGAGTGCCACGTGTGGGAATGTGTGCGGGAACATATGTAGGGACTCGTGTGGGAGTATACCAGGGAACACGCATATAAGACAATCTCCCTAGATTAAAATAGAATTCTCTAAGGTGACCTCTTTGTTTGTAATGGGTACAAATATAAATAGGCTTAGGCCCACCTTTCTCAAAACGTCTAGGACGAGCTCCCCTACATAGGTTAGGTCACCTAGTAAGGTTAGGTTGATGACTATAAGGATCCAATAAAAACTCGTTAATCGACTCGAGTGGGGCTTTGGAAGTGGATGAACCATCATAACCTATTCCTTACCCCTTAATGTTATCTAACGTGGGACCGAGGAGCATCTATCTAACCTTTTTAGGTGTGTCTTCTAATGTGACCTTGACCTACTGGGCACGTTCAAGGTCACTATCAAGTTGGAAAATACGGGCTTCAAGTTTCTCATAAGTCTCCAATGAAGATTTAAGATCTCTCGTAAGACTAGCCATGGTGTTGGTCAAATCTATATTTTCCCTATCTAAAATGATCAATTTTCACATAAAGAAATCTTCACCCTCTCGAGTTGACTCACCGACGTCTCGTACTCTCTTAAAACCTTCACCTCTTTATCCAAATCTAATATCCTAAGAGACAAATATTTATTAAGCCTTTCATTTTCGAGGTCTCGGTGTAAAGATCATGCAACGCATTTTGAAGATCACCTTCTCCCTCGCTTAAAATCTAATCGTCACTCTCTTCAGAATGGCTCGAAACATCATCGAGGCTTTCACGTTTAGATATGTCCTCATCAACATGCGACAAACTCGAAGTGCTAACATAACTAGCCATGAATGCAAAGCATGGTTCAAGTGGTGATTCTCTCCCTGAATCAACCGACTCAATGTCACGCTAAGAGTGGCTTTATTCGTAACTTTCTTTCCCTTTCTCTTAATCCTAGTGGGACACTCATTTGCCTTATGACCTTTACCCTCACACTCATAACACCTTACCTCTTCCTCTTTCTCTTCCCTACTCATGCCCTCATTCTTATTTTTATTTTTCTCAAAAATCTATTCTTTGGAAGAATTTTGTTTTGGAAATTTGAGGAAAAATTTAAAATATTTCTCAAATAGGTCCAAGTCATCAAAATTAAAATCAACTTCAGATTCAAACTCACAAACTTTATCTTTCCTCTTTTTCTTAGTTTGAGTCTTTAAACAATCCATATTTCCTTCAGTTCAACAGCTTTAAGAAACATATCAATCTCATATGTTTAAAGATCTCCTACAAGTTATTCTAACTTAAGAGTATCTAGGATTCCTAACGAATTTAGCATGGTGACCTTAGGAATAAAGTGGGCAGAGAGCGACCTCAAAATTTCTTAACAACTCTTTTATCAGAAATCATCTCACCCAAATTAAAACTAGAATTAACTATGTTCGTCAAAAGTGCAAAAACTCATCAAAAGACTCGGATTCTAGCATAGTAATGGTCTCAAATTGGGTGGTAAAATTTCTTAGCTTGGATGCTTTTACTACGCTGGTACCCTCATGTGTGAGATAGAGGGTGTCCCAAGATTCTTTAGATGTAGGTCAAAATACATTTTGTAGCTATTTTTAAAAAATCCATAAAAAACTGCACAAAATACCTTATTTATAAGGGTGTGCACCACCAGTTTTTTGTGGATTTTTTAAAAATAGCTAAAAAATATTTTTACCTAAGTTTTTGAATATGAGTTTATTAGAAGGTTAATTTCAAGAGAAAAATAAAAATTTGGGAGAAAAAGGTTTCTTAGGATCTAGAACTAGGTGTGATATATGGTGTGATTTATACATCATGATGTAGGTGAGCCTTTATATATATATATATATATATATTGTAAGAGGGTACTTTAGGTAAGATGGAGGCGTAACCCCTTTGAAGTATGGTAATGCTAAGTTAATTAGCCAAAAGCTTGAATTAGTGATAGAACATGCAAACACAAACTCAGTTTAAACTCACAAATCTCTCGTGTATAGCTCAGAAGGTAGTGATGAACTTAGAAATAACTTAGCTAGAGGGAGAAAGAAGTAAGCACCCTAGATACACCCTGGTAGGCAGGCAAACACACCAAAAACTCTCAAGAATCTCTATCAAATATTAAAAGCTTCGTAATAAATGACAATGGTGGGTGAGCCGACTCTCTGGTTTGTAATAACTCTCTCTAATGTATATTTTTCTCTAGCAATAACTTCTGAACTCTAAAAAGGATCCTCCTCTCCTCAAGGGTGGTTGGGGTCCTTAAATATCCCCCACACCATCCCCGAGGCAACTCAGTCATTAAAGACTATGAAAGATATCCCTCATACTTTATGTCACAGCATTAAACACCTGATGCACTAGTTGTCTCCACGTCATAAACATTAAATGCCAATACATGCCTTTT
This sequence comes from Sambucus nigra, assembly GCA_949130495.1. NCBI lineage: Eukaryota > Viridiplantae > Streptophyta > Magnoliopsida > Dipsacales > Adoxaceae > Sambucus > Sambucus nigra. The sequence goes on along the minus strand of OX422220.1, from coordinate 443,784,605 downwards.
GCCTAACCACTGTGTGCCAGGGCGCTCTTATTACAGAGGTGGCTCACCAACATCCTGACAGCCCCAAATACCACGGTGGTTTACTCAAGTGTAGGTTTGATATTTTTTAGTTGGCTAGTGACATCACCTACAGTAGATGTGACATTAAGTAGAGGGCTGTTTGGTTCACAACTCCACGCCCGATGGAACTCCGAGCTGCTCCGCCCGAGGTTCCATGGTCAGGGTCCTTCGGTGTTTTACCAGGTGTATCTAAGATGGTCAGGACAAGCCCCAATGGTGCCTCACTTCTCAATCCTCCAAACTAAGTCCCTCTAAAGTTCCCACGGCGAGGTCATTCGGTAGAGCATGAAAGCTCTCCCAGGCCCTGACAAGCCTGGTCTCTCGTGAGTACCCTTTGACCTCACACTAAAACTCATTATTATTCTCGTTACATCACTACAACTGTTATAGCTTACAGTCAATATAAACAAAGATACAATATGACTAATACAACAAGCTAAAATACAAGTTGTCACGCTGAGCTGCCTCGCTTGATCTACCATAGTGCCTTAATCCCCAAAACACTGTTACTAATGTGGAATTTCTTTTAATTCTCGAACTTACCTTCAAGCCCGCTCTATATTTACCCCTTAGTGGAGAGGTTTGTTGGAGCAAGAAATGTCTGCACGAAACTTCTCAAACCGATGAACCTCCTCTGCGTGAACGAGTAAAATTCTCCTTTCCTTCGTCAGAATCGTAGTCTCCAGGAAAAAGTAAAATTCTCCCCGATGTACTTGAGCCGAAGCGCCACAACTTATTGGGGTTTGGACGAAGGGACATCGCCACTTTTTCCTTATACTGAGTTGCGATCGTTCTAGCTTACCTTCTTAAACACTCGTTTTGATTATGAGTAAGTGAAATTCTCTCTTGTAATGCTTCACTATGTAAAAGCATAAATTATCCCCGATGCAGCCGAGTTCACCCTTTAAACAGCGTTTGGACTTGTGACGAAGGGATATCGTAGCTTTTTGAACCGTTGGGACATCTTTTTCGTTAGGAGTTATTGGATATGTTTGGCAAAAATTATGGCGCCAAAACTAAAACTTGCTGAAGAAGGCAACCCAAACTATTCCCCATGCGTTACTTCGTAAATGATGTGGCGCTGTATTTTCAGTTGTCAAAACACTTCGTAACAACAAAAACACTTGTTAAGGTTTTTTATAAACTCCACCTATATCGGTGACTTAACAACGAAAACACTTGTTAAGTTTTTTTCCATAAACTCCACCTATATCGGTGACTTAATACGGAAAACACTTGTTAAGATTTTTCATAATCTCCACCTGTATCAGTGACTTAACAACGAAAACACTTGTTAAGGTTTCTTTCATAAACTCCGCCTATATCGGTGACTTAACAACGAAAACACTTGTTATGATTTTCATAAATTCCACCTATATCGATGACTTAACAACGAAAATACTTGTTAAGATTTTCATAAACTCCACCTCTATCGGTGACTTAACAACGAAAACACTTGTTAAGTTTTTTTTTCATAAACTCCACCTATATAGGTGACTTAACAACAAAAACACTTGTTAAGATTTTCATAAAATCCACCTATATCGGTGACTTAACAACGAAAACACTTGTTAAGATTTTTCATAAACTCCACCTGTATCGGTGACTTAACAAGGAAAACACTTGTTAAGGTTTTTTTTTTCATAAACTCCACTTATATCGGTGACTTAACAACGAAAACACTTGTTTAGATTTTCATAAACTCCCCCTATATCGGTGACTTAACAACGAAAACACTTGTTAAGATTTTCATAAACTTCGCCTATATCGGTGACTTAACAATGAAAATACTTGTTAAGGTTTTTTTCATAAACTCCACCTATATCGGTGACTTAACAACGAAAACACTTGTTAAGATTTTCATAAGCTCCACCTATATCGGTGACTTAACAACGAAAACACTTGTTAAGATTTTTCATAAACTCCACCTATATTGGTGACTTAACAACGAAAACACTTGTTAAGGTTTTTTTTCATAAATTCCATATATATCGTTGACTTAACAACGAAAACACTTGTTAATATTTTCATAAACTCATTATTTCCTCTAACTGTCCTTCTTCGACGCCTTGCCCCCATCTGCTCCCTCGATGTACCCTACCTGTGGGGGCTGAGACCTCCCTCCCATAGGTTGTATCGATTGCCTAAACATCATGGGCACCACCGTCGGATTTGGTCGTACCACCAAGGAGATATTTCTTATCGCTTTTAAGAATGCCGAAAAGGTCCCCTCGCGCGTCTCATTGATAAGATGGCAGATGTACTCAGGAAGCAGTCCTTTAGTGAAGATCTGTAATACCTTGGACTCTTTGTCCTCTTCCCTCACGTTGACGGATATTTTCTTGAACCTTCGGACATAGGCCACCACTTCTTCCCCAGGTCGTTACTTCTCCCTTCCCAGTTGGGTCAAAGTAAATTCGTCTTCCGCTAGAAAGAACTTCTGGACGAATAAAATATGCATCTCCTCCTATGTAGAAACGCTCTTGGGATCCAAATGGGAATACCAGGTATATGCTTTATCGGTTAAGGATTTAGAGAACTCCCTCAACCTGAGATTCTTATTGTTGTAATGCACCCCCAAGTGTTCAATAAAGAGCTTAATGTGCTCCTTAGGGTTCCCACCCTTCCCTGTATATTTTTCAAAAATATGAGGAATATAGTCCTTCGGGTAAGGCTCATCGTTGTATTCCTAGGGATAAGGTGTTCGAAAGTCATCATAAACCGAAGCTACCTCGCCAGCAGATTGCGAGGAGGCTTGAATGAACTTCAACATCTCTTTCTGCATCTCCTTTCTCATTTCCTCTATGGGTGATGCCACTGGGGCAAAAATCAACTGGACCGTGGACTGAGCGTTACAGCTGGCACAAACGTCACAGTCGGGGCCGTTGATACTCTTGAGGTTCCCACTAGGATTCACAACAGAGGGTATATTTGCTGGGACCGTTCCCGCTACACCTGCACCTGGTGGGGCCGTTGGGGCTGCCCCTGGTGTTACAAAGGAGTTGGTTTCAAATCCTCCCAATATCGTTGAAGCCACCGAAGTTCGCAAAAACTCATAAAACTTACTCATGAGGAGTGCCACCTGAGTGGGCCCCAACCCTGCACTCGTGGAAGCCTGTGTCACCCATGGAATGCCTGTCGTCGCCTGAATTGGAGGTATCTCTATCCGAGGAGCTCCATCCCTTAGAGCCTCCACTTCTCTCGCAGCTTGTTCTTCATTGTGTTGGATGTCATCAAAGTTGAGCCTTCGATTAGCATTATCTTACGCCATACTCCTTACTTAGAATAATGCCTCCCCAACGGAGTCGCCAAATGTAAGAAGGTACTTTAGGTAAGATGGAGGCATAACCCCTTTGAAGTATTGTAATGATAAGTTAATTAGCTAAAATCTTGAATTAGTGATTAACATGCAAACACAAACTCAGTTTAGACTCGTAAATCTCTCATGTATAGCTCAGAAGGTAGTGATGAACTTAGAAGTAACTTAGTTAGAGGGATAAATAAGTAAGCACCCTAGATATACCCTGGTAGGCAGGCAAACACACTAAAAACTCTCAAGAATCTCTATTAAATATTAAAAGCTTCGTAATAAATGACAATGGTGGGTGAGCAGACTCTTTGGTTTGTAATAACTCTCTCTAATGTATATTTTTCTCTAGCAATAACTTCTGAACTCTCAAAAGGATCCTCCTCTCCTCAAGGTTGGTTGGGGTCCTTAAATAGACCCCACACCATCCCCGAGGAAACTCAATCATTAAAGACTATGAAAGTCATCCCTTATACTTTATGTCACAGTATTAAATGCCTGGTGCACTAGTTGTCTCCACGTCATAAATATTAAATGCCAAGACATGCCTTTTGCCTAACCACTGTGTGTCAGGGGGGCTGTTATCGCAGAGGTGGCTCACTAACTACCTGACAACCCCAAATACCACGGTGGTTTACTCAAGTGTAGGTCTGACATTGTTCAGCTGGCTAGTGACATCACCTATAGTAGATGTGACATTAAGTAGAGGGCTGTTTAGTTCACAATTCAACGCCCGATGGAACTCCGAGCTGCTCCGCCCGAGGTTCCACGGTCAGGGTCCTTCGGTGTTTTACTAGGTGTATCTAAGATGGTCAGGACAAGCCCCAACGGTGCCTCACTTCTCAATCCTCCAAACCAAGTCTCTCTAAAGTTCCCACGGTGAGGTCATTCGGTAGAGCATGAAGCTCTCCCAGGCCTGCCAAGCCTGGTCTCTCGCGAGTACCGTTTGACCTCACACTAAAACTCATTATTATTCTCGTTACATCATTACAACCATTATAGCTTACATTCAATATAAACAAAGATACAATATGACTAATACAACAAGCTAAAATACAAGTTATCACGTTGAGCTGTCACGGTGCCTTAATCCCCAAAACACTGTTACTAATGTGGAATTTCTTCTAATTCTCGAAATTACCTTTAAACCCTCACTCTCTCTCTCTCTCTCTATATATATATATATATATATATATATATATATATATATGTAGTACCTTTCTACTAATTCATAATATGTCTCAACAAGTAATTTTAGGCACTCCTTTCTTATCTTTGCCTATGCATTTTGATAAGATTGATTCCAATGGAATTCAAAGTACTTTAAAAGGATAGCAAATTGTTTTTGAGTTCATAACTCAACCGCTTATAAGAAAAACTAACTCTTTGAAAGGTGGTATTTTCTTTATAGAAAATCAATTGAAATTCTTACAAAAAGAGATATCTTATCTGACTATATTTAAAAATAAATAGTATAAATATGAGGTGCATCCCCTTAGGTGGAAAACGTGAAAAATAAAGTGGAAATCCTTTATAGTATTGTATCCTCGTCATATTAATAAATGCTCTCTCTCCCTTTTTGTGGGCGTAGGCAATTTATTGAACAACGTACATCATGTGTTTGTGTGTTTGGCTATACCATTTTCATTCTTATTTGTTATTTTGACTTGTGTTATTAATTATTTATAGCTTATGAGTTTGTGCACTCGTACTACCGAGCCACCTCATTTGCTAACAAAAATCATGTCAACAATCACAGTGAGTCGTTAAGACATCCATCTAAAAATTAATAAAATCTCATCATTAGTCTTTGAAATCTAGTTAGAAGCTCCTGAGGCTCCCAAAGGTCACTAAAGTATCGATGGAAAAATGTTTTTGCGGTTGTTAAAGGACTGACATTAATATATATAAAAGGTTTTAGTAGGTGTGGTTAGGCCATTTCCAATGAGAGAGCTAAAAGTGCACATTTACATTTTTTGAACCCACAATGGGTATAAAAAAATACACATTTAGCTGAGAGAAAGGCTAGAGACAATGTAAACTTATATGGCCCATACACATTGTGTAGCGCGGGGGACCCACAGCTGGGCGGTAGACTGTTAGCCGCCCAGACTGTGGGCGGTTCTCTTTTGTCCGTCCAATGCTCTTTACAAATTAAAAAAAATAAAAATCAAATCCCAAGTTACATTCTGTCAGTTTACCCATTTCCCAAGCAGTGGGCGGGTGAAAGCTTACCGTTCAAAGCTTCACCCATTGTCCTTTTACACATTTTCTACACAATCCCACTACAATTTCTGTACAAACAATGTAGAAGAAAATGTCTAGTTTTACACTTTTTTAGACTATCCCATTGGAGATGGTCATATGGTACTGTTTTTTACCTTACCATTTTGGTGCGAAAAGTTATGGTGTTTGTTCACTACTTTTTTATTACCAATACTGAAAATCATTGAAGCCACAATTACTGGAAACTTTGTGGTTGTTTTTTTTATACGATTGACAAATCAATTTATTGAAATTACTCTTTCAAAGTCATTTTTCGATTTAATATGTTATAAATACCAAATTTATACTATATTTGTTAATTTATGTCATTAATTGAACTCAATTATCACAACCATCAATATTAAAAGTGATGTGAACCATTAATTCTCTCATCCATATAATCTCTCCATTAATTTTATATTCCTCTGGATAAGTGTTGTTTTGAACAAAGTTCATGTAGTATTTTTACAAAATTGGTAGAACTCATGCTTATACATTTGAATAATATTTAAAACTGCAAATGCGAAATGTAATTGAGAACCAAGTGGGGCCACTCACTTTCCCAGCACGTTTGACAAACCTATCATTAATTTTGATTAAGTAAATCCTTTGCTACAGTACAAAATAGATTATTTGAAGAACATCTTTGCATTCACACTTATTGTATACTGTTGGCTATAACTTGTAAAAACAACGTCCTCATCAGTCACTACAAACAAACCACAGGAAATATGTCTTTGTATGTTAGGCGGGTTGCAACAGCTTACTAAATACAAAATTCATTTTGCCCATATGCATGAACCAGTTTAACTTCCGTGTTCCATGTTTTACAAACCTAAGGCTGCATGTAATACCATGTTCTAAATTACTACAGGAGTTTTCTTCCATCATTAGAACCGTCAAAATGAGTATGGGTGATGTAACACTTAATTCAATAATTTAGAGCATCAACTTGTTAAATATACCAATTACACAATACCAACTTTACAAGACTCTTAACAAAAAAGGTATGGGTGATGTAACCTCCGATCCAGTTAAAAAATAGGTTGACGCACGAAAACCTCCGATCCAGTTAAAAAAATGATAACCCTCAAGATGCAATAGCCTTAATACTCGTGTTTTTTTTTTATATATTTTTAAATCTCGAATTGTTTCTGCGCACAATAATTGTAGAGAAGTTAAAGAAGAATACGTCCACTTATATGTACTGGGTCAGATCCAGTTTGAAAAATTGTGCATAAATAAACGATGTAGATATTGGAACGGTTGGAGAACGTCTGATAAAAAAAATCTTTTTCATTTTGGAGAATATTTCAACGAGGATATTGTTCAATAATAACAATTTAATTATCATTTGAATTATATTAAATATTTAAATTAAAAAATTCTCTTAAAAAATACATTACATTATAATTTACAACCCGGACCTGCACCCTCACGCAAGCTAGGGCCGGACGGGTAGACCTCAAGTCGTCATGCCATCTAAATACTTGGAGGACTCCTTGTGGGGCACCTAACCCAAGTGTGGTCCTTATCATCATTATTTTTTGTACATATTTTCAATGTGGGCGGAGAAAAATCAAAAGCTAACGCATGTGCAAATGCCTTTGCCGTTTGGTATCCAAAATTCTTAGCATCTATTTTTTTTCTCGCGAACCCGATATGACATAGACATGATACGACATGACCATTGTTAGTCTATCTAGCACTAATAATAAGATCCTCTAATTATTATATATAACTTCGTTACTTTGCACCCAAACTCTCAATCGATAGCTATGATGGGTTGTACTTAAGGAGAGGCTCCCAAAAGACGGGGATGTGTATGTTGTAGATTTGGAATTTGGATATGTGTATAGAAGAGAAAGAGAGAGAGTAGTGTAGCGAGGTACCTTTTCGAAAGAGAGAGAGGGTTTTAGGACATTAGCTCTTCGTATTTTTGCATTAGGATTCACTAATTTTCATATTTATCATTGAAATTTAAAACGGATGAAAATCGTCAGTTCACTAGTTAAACCTATTTTTTAAATATTCAAATTGAGCATTTATATATGTCCAATTCACCCTTTACTTTGTTTATTGACATATAATTAAAAATAATGCATTAGTTAGATAAGTAATTTTTATCATTTTGTGCATTTACGCATTTATTTTTCTGTATAAATAGGCAAGTTTATATGTTGTGTCATTTTGTGCTTTTTACTATCAATTTATTACGCAACATTGTCCTTGTATTAAATCTATATTGAAAATATTAAAATCTTTGTAAGTGAAATAGTGGATAGAGGATAACAAAATAAAACTATATAAATGATCAAAATATTTAACTCAGGTCATAAATGCAACTAAAAATAGAATCAAACCAAAAAAATGACCATTTAAAAAAAATATCCTAACATTTTTTATTTAGAAGTACGGAATGTTTAAAAATATTCATTAATTCTTTTTGGAGGATAGATGTACTTGTTATGAAATCATTAAAAGAACCTTTGGTAATTTATTGCAATAAATATATCACAGGGGTTAATATAATTTTTTAACGGTTGGGATAAATTCACCAGAATGCAAAATTAATGTTACCTAAACTTAGAAAAATATTTTAATAACAGCCTTTATACCATAAACGTTAGAAAATGAATTTTTTGTTATTTACTTGACAAAAAACAATTGTTATTATCAATGATTAGATAATTTTTAATTTAAATAAGCATAAATCTCATGTATTAAAATAAAGATGTTACAAATTTAAGTGTGTAAATTATGACATGATTGATTATGCAATTAAGAATTAATATTTAAATTTAATATTTACGTTGGTAATCCTATTTAATTGATATATTATATTAATTAAGTTTCATTTAGGTAAATAATGAATTGGACATTTAACAATGCACAATTAGGACAATTTGAATGTTTAACAAGTTAAGCAGCTAGCGGTTGTTCTTTGTTTTGGAAAAAAATGAAAAAATATTAAAATGTGCAAATACGAAAAATTAATCTACGTCAAAACACCAAATCAGAAAAAAAAAAAAAAAAAAAAAAAAAAGATAAGGGTTACATATTAGCTAAAAATTATTGTGAGACATTTTAAAAATGCCCCGTTTTACCAAACAAAAAATATATGCTCACTTTCTAGTAATTTGACACATTTTCCAAACAAAAAATGTATGTACACGTTAAATTGTATTTGAAGTGGTAGTGCTTTAGAAAAGCCGTTAAAAAACAAATGAAACAAAAAACATTATATCCACAAGTGTAGTGAGAAATAGATAGTTATAATCCTTCCAAGCACTTAAGATGCATAGGTGATATTTTTGAATAATAATTTTCTTTACCAAAAGTTAAAAAATTGAATATTTTTAAATCGAGACACAAAATAAATATATTTTGTGCAACATATTAACGTATTGTAGAGGCATTAATTCGTGTTCGATTTTATACTGTTGAGTCGATTCAAAAGCAAAACATTATTGTGTTTTTTAAAGATGCCTACGACAATAAAATAGAGTGTAACACCTGCAAGTATAGAAACAACACAAGAAGATAGAATAAATGACTACTTTTGGACTTTTCTTGGTGCTCTATTTTAGGCATAACTGTTTATGAGACTATAAATGTTAATGACGAAAGCTGAGAAACCGAGTTGTGAGGGAGCCATCACTTACATCTTGATAAGACCTACCGCCACCACAACTCACCTCCACTGCTCATGTGCGAAATCTTATTTCAGTTTTATAATTTTGAGTTTATGTCGCGTATTTATTCATCTTTATTTGATTTGTTTACCTAATGTGTCAAATAAGTTGACACAAAATTGAAGTATTCAACAAATCATTTTTTTGTGCTAAATAATCGTGTTTCGATTAGGTTTTAACATGTTTATTATTGTATCGAATTCATGATAACATGCATAATATATAAATCTAAATATAGACTTAACATTCGCATCTAATTTAAACCAAGCGTAATATTTTTTGGCCCTTCATAAATTAAAACTCAAAGTTTGTAGATTGTAAATTCTAGTATCAAATAAGTAAAATATCATTTAGCTTTTGAAGAATTTACACAATGGTGGAGCAAGATATAAAAATATATTCAATGCCTTTTTCGAATCTATTCTTTTAATGGACTTAATTGCCAGGGATGAAAACTTTGGGTCATCTTGAGAAAGCCTTGATAATAATTGAATTGCATGGTGGTTGGTATTGGGTGGCAACGACTGGGAACGGTTCCAGTGACAGGGGATGCAGGATCATATGCTGGGAGTCTCTTTGGAGTTCAGGCAGGTTGACTCGGTTAAGTTTGGGGAACTTGTCACTAATCTTATACTTGACTATAAAGACGGGACTTGGCCATCCCTGTACAAACTGGTCGGGAGCTGGAGTCATTCCCCTATAGAGGCCAAGACAGGTTGAAATCAGTCAATGTGTATGCGTTGAAGGCAGTCCATGTTAGTCTAAGCCCAGTGACTGAGTGTCCTTGGCTACCGCACGGGCAATATGCTACGCCAAAACTTTAAGCCTGTGACAAATGGTATCAGAGCATGACGTTCGTTATAAAATCCCGGGATGCACCATTCATCGATCGTGGGGTATTGGAGAGTTGTTTATGTCAAATTAGGACCCTTTTGCTGGAAGTGCTTAGGGAGTATCATGTAGACACTCGTCCGCGTCATTGAAAAATTATGGGTAAGACAAGACTCGGAGGAGCCGTCCGAAATATCAAAAGTAATTTGGTTGATATCTATGATGATTCAAACCATTATGCTCAGCTGAAGTGCTTAGAATGAGAATTGAAAGGGAGCCTTCAGAAACCCATCTTGAAAGCAAACAACATGTGTTTTATGGAGCAGCGTGTCGGAGGGTGTAGTCAGATTCGCCGAGAGGGAGGCATGCTACAATGTGGCCAGATTCACCGAGAGGGAGGCAGGCCATGTCGCGCACCAATTATCAAAGCCCGTTGAGAATAGTTGTGGAGGAGTCCAACCGATGGGCATGAGGGGATGTTGGTAAATTATTTTACTTGATGTTGTGTTGTTGTTGTGGCTGTAATAAGGATGTCACAGAATTCATGTGTGGGAGAGTGTCACGAATGAGAACCGTGGGTCATCTTAAGGAAGCCTTGATAATAATTGAATTGCGTGTTGGTTAAAATTGGGTGGAAACGAATGGGAATTGTTCCAGGGAAAAGACGTTCAGGATCATATGTTGGGAGTTTCTTTGGAGTTCAGGCAGGTTGACACAATTAAGTTCGGGGAACTTGTCATTAGTCTTAGACTTGATTGTGAAGATGGGACTTGGCCATCCTTGCACAAATTGGTCGGGAGATGGAGTTGTGCCCCTTAAGAGGCCAAGGCAGGCTGAAACCAGTCAATGTGTATGCTTTGAAGGTAGTTCGTATTAAGCTGAGTCCTGTGACTGAGTGTCCTTGACTGCCACACGGGAAATATGTTGCGCCGAAAGTCTAAGCCCGTGACATAATGGTATATTTTTGGGTTATTTGTGTTTGTCCATAACAACCTATTTTCAATTAGTGTTTATGAGACATGTCATTTTATATTTTATGACAAATAACCAATGTCAACCCACAACTTTGTAACATGCTCGATAAAATACTCCAACCAATAACAGTGGTTTTATGTGTCATGTTTGCTTTAAAACATAAAATAATAATAATAAAGTGAGAAACTTCAAATTTAGATCCACAAATAAAACACATTAGATATTCTTTTCTTAGTCATTGTTTATTTTGTTTTGAACTATAATTCATGGCTTTATTAGGAATGACACTAGGTACGATTTTTGGGTTATCTATGAAGCTCAAATTTACTCAGTTGAGAAAAGTACAATATATGCACCCACAAACTCAAAACAAGTTCACTTTCGAAATCTAAACCATATCAAAATAATGTTATGAAAATTTCATCGCTCTATCCTAACCGGTCGATGAAGGTTGGTAACCCAGGCCATAGGGTTAAAAGCCTCCTTCAATAATATGGGCTTAATAATTCCTTACTAGCGTCGCCCTAGCCCCAATCTAAGCATGAAGTGCATGTTCTTGAATATCTGGATCACATTGACATTGTCATGAGGGTTGTGTTTTGGACAAACTCGATCTTTAAAGTTGTCCCCTGCTAGGAGCGGAAGAGGATCAATTCTTAAAGCCAGAGAGGAGCATGTCATTGGTCCCATGATGAATCTCCAATACTAGGTTGCTAGTGCTGGCATTTTTTGTACTATCGCCATCGCCAAAATAGTGATAATCTGACCTTTGGTAAAGAACTTCAGTTTTTCTAATGGAGAGAAAATGATACTTCTTTGTTGTTATGAAGCCAAGGGAAACTAAGGAGTAGGTTGACTCAAGTAGGTACGTCGATGACATGGAATTATGTCAAAGGATTGATAAGGCCAGCCCCTAATGTGAATTTTAGGGAACCCATTACTTCTCAGCGAGTGTTGTCATAAGCACGCACGACGGCAGAGGTAGGAGTGAGATCACTGACTTTAAGTCCCAAGTAGTTGAAGGTCCTCTGTGGGAAGATATTGACAACAGTTCCATTGTCGACAAGTGATAATAGGATTATTTTTCCTAAGACTTCGATGGATATGTTGAGGACATAATTGTGATCAGGGTCGAACTCCGGTATTTCTTCTTTTGAAAAGGAGAGGAGTCTAGAAGAGGTCAGGGATCTAACCATACTTACATTTTTTTCAGGAATAGTAGAGGGACACTACAAAAAAAAAGTACTTTTTAAGACAAAGTCTTTTGAGACGGCAAAAAATTGGGTCTCTAAAACTGACTTTTTAAGGCAGATAAAATTAGCCGTCTTAAAAACTATTCATTTTTAAAACGGCTAATTTTACCCATCTCAAAAGAGGATACTTAAGAGACAGCATATTAGAAGTTGTCTCAAAAAGTATACTTTATGAGACAGCTAAAACTAATTTGTATTCCCTACTCATCAATTTTCATTCCCCCTTCTTTCTATTAGCCTAAACCTAAGAAAACAAAAAAAAAGGAAAAGAAAAACCCACCCCTGTCATTTCTCTTCTTCACTGTGCAAGCCTTCGCCCTCGGCCACATGCTGGACACGTCGCTCAAGACCTAGCTCTCGCCGCCCTAGTCTTAGACATCTCCTCCCTAGCCCTCACCATAGTTAAAGTCGATGGCTAAGCATATAAGATTGTGTAAGTAGTATTTCTTTTTTGTTGACTATTAGTTTCAACAATTTTATTTCAGATTTGTGTTTCATAGTTCGGATTTAGCTTATTCTATTTGTGTTTCAATCGCTGCAATCATTGATACATGGATTGTGTATACTTTCGTGACACAATTCCTACAGTTTGTACATTTTTTCGTGTTTGTTCATTGAATGATTTCAATATGTGAAAAAAAATCATTAGTTTTTTAATTATTGAGTTACCATAACTGAAATATAAGGCAGTGATAAATTTTCACTCTTAATGGATAATTATATATATATATATATATATATATAGTTATATGTTAAAAATAAATATCATAGTTATGGGAATCATATGTTTTTCATTGATGGATATTTGACAGGGTTCATTAGCATTTAAATATATAATCTAGCTCCGGACATTCAAGTTATAGTATCATCGACTTGATACGTATAAAAGGTAATTTTAATTATTGATTATTGATTAATATCATTAGTTTTTGTATTTGATTGATTTCTGGTGGTGATAGGAGGTTGAGGGTGAGCCAATTGAAAACTCGGATTGTCAATTGGTTGTTGTACTTTAGTTTTAAGATTAATTATGAGAATATTCACATACTTGTTTGTGTGAATTTTAGTTAGAATTATTGATATTTTTCTCTCAGTTAATTAATTCATGCCCTTTGCAAGTAGTTTATGCCAATAATTTGATTTACTATTCCATTATGATTTTATTTTGTGATATATGTGATGGACCCAATTAATTCAAACACGCGTCATCATTGAAAATATCAACAATCAGTATGGAATCAAATGAGAGAACTTTGTGTAGAAATGGACATAAATAGGTTCATTTCCTTACCTACTTTTTTGTCATTAGTTTTTTTAGTTTTTATTGTTAGTTTCTTTTTTGTATTTGAATTATATTATTTTTGTTGAGTGAAGTTTGCGTATACTTTGGACCCTGTTAAATTTGTGTTTGGACCACATATATGTATCTACGAACTTCACTATTAGCGTGTTGAATTTATGTGATGTAGTTTGGAATGGACTTTACTTTTGCGACACTTTAAGATAGGGTTTGTGTAAGTCAAAAAATAAAAAAGTTAGGGTTTGGGTGAAAAGTTTTTATTATATTATATAAAGTGAAATGAAAAATTAATCTTAAAGTTTGGGTCATTTTCAATTTTAGATTCGATGTTTCAAAGGTTGCAGGATGTCAGTCATGGTTCAAAGTCAAGGCTCGTACCACGGCCATACGACCGAGTTAACTAGATATTTTTACCCACCGATTCGATTCCGAGTTACAAGTTCAGTTTTTGATTATTGTTGTGAATCGACCTTTTACTAGTATCCTTAAAGTGTATGATTACTTGCATTATATATATCCTTAACTAGTAATAGGTATTATTATAACATTCACGAAAAGAAAATTCCTGAAAGGTTGAGACAGATTGTGTGCTCTATAGTTTTTATTGTGGTAGCATGCTGAATAGCATAATGAGTATTGTAGCAACCAAGGATCTAAGGTTGCTAGTGTACTATCAATGTGAGAAAAAAGAAAAGGTCATGCTAGATTTCTATTAACAAGGCAAAGACAGCGTTAGTCACCATCACTTAATGTGCTATTATTGATGTATTGGTCAATTGGAACACGATCTTGTAAATCTACATGAGCTTGCCTATTGGGAGAATCGTTAAGAGGGATATATCATAGTTTCTAGAAATCAGTGTTGCAATGTGAATTAATAATACTTAGGTTTATAGCTTGAGGTATTTATTTGTATTGGATCTTTTTATTTGAGCAAGATCTGTATTGGAAATCAGTATTGCAATGCGAATTGTATTAGGCTTGCATTAGGTTTATAACTTGACGTATTTATTTGTATTGGAAATCAATGTTACAATGTGAATTAACAATGCCCGTTGATGTAAAAAGTGTTGCTGGTGGAACTGAATCTAGTAAAATAACTATTTGTAAGATGATCATATTACAACTTAATTATCAACGAGTTAAATAACTATGGTTTCTCGCATAAATGTGTCATGTTCAAGTCTTTTCTACTGATCTTTGAAAGATTATTATTACACACTCACTTTGTCTTTTATGATTGTTATTTGTTGAATTTTCGGCAAGAACTTTGTTCCAACATCATTGCCATTGACATTTTCAAACTATGTGCACCAATTGTTTATCATAATGCATGAAGATTTTTTTCAACCCATTCTGAGTAATTTACACCCTAACTTCCTTTTTAAGTGAACCATATTTCTCCCGTGGCCATTACTAGGGCTGTTGATTCTAAACATAACCTCGTTTATTCGGCCAGGGGGGCTGATTCTAAACATAACCTCGTTTATTCTAAACATTAATTCTAAAATTAAAGTGTGGAATAGAAATGCTTTTGGTAATATTTTCCAAAATAAAAAAATAATTATGCGACGTCGACGTCACATAATCTAGCATGGGCGCTTCATCGAAAGTGATGTACTTATGTCGGATACTAAGTGGGGACCCTTATGGAGTAAGAAGGGCACAAGAATCGTGTGTCTATACTCTCTAATCCAAAATTTTCAACATAACAATTAGAATACCATTATTGGTAACATTCCTACGATTTTTCTTGTTATCCCATATTCGTCGCGCATTTGATATCTTCTTTCAAACCAAATCATATATCCATGAGAGAAACTATGTCATAAAGGACCCCTAGTGTACACATCATTATTGTCAATAGATGCATGTGGGACATACATCTCTATGTCAAGAGGGTCGTTTGACATATACTTGGGACGACTCATGTCATTGGGTCATAGGATCATATCATGGGGCCGTGATGTACTTATTCCATTTGATCAAGGGGAAACGTGCAACTTATGACCTTGTACAGGTGCTTGTGTCAGTGGGAGTAAGTTGGGATATGGGGATTAGCAAGTGTACTTTAACTGTTAAGAGTGTCCTATTTTTCCCCTAGGGATAAGGTGACCACAAAAGGCATTTACCAACTAATGATTCAACCTCAGTTTACTAATGTATAAATATTTAATATTAACACTAACATATAATCGCTAATGCATAAATATCTATATCAATGCATTTACACTTTGTGAACATGATTTTCACATACTTTGAACCGAATTGTATTTGTTGGTATTTATGAGAGTGTGAATCGTAGGTTTTCGGAATGAAAAGTCCATAGTTACCACCTCTAACAGATAAAGGCAAGGCCGTAGCCTTATCTACATGAAACTTTTGAACCAATTTTGATTGAGAAGTTACATAGGATAAGACTGAGTTAAACATCGCACTTGATGTGATATTAGTGATAATGTACTCTTTCTCACTACCCTACATTTGTTTATAAAGATTGTTGTTTCCCAAAAACAACTCTGATGTATTTATAGAAACTTAAGGTGTGTATTTATGGTTTTGTGAGATCACTTTTACATATATTCTTTTAAAATTCTTTGTTTCAAAAGGTCAAAAGCTAAATTAGTCTACTTTCTGGAAGCAACATCATCTTTGGAATGCCCGGTTATCCAGTCTCTGAATTTGAGCTTGTCCGATTATCCAGCCTCTGCATTTGAGCATCGTCTTTGGGATGTCCGGTTATCCAGATCATCATCCCCAACCATTTCTCCACCGACCACTTCTCTATCTGAATATAGATTTTTATTTTTTAGATTTTTATCCAGATTTTTATTTTTGTTAGTTTTAATTTTTTATGTTAATTTTAGGTGTCCAAATAAAACATACACACAAACAAACCTTCACCCATCCTAACCTA
This sequence comes from Sambucus nigra, assembly GCA_949130495.1. Lineage (NCBI taxonomy): Eukaryota > Viridiplantae > Streptophyta > Magnoliopsida > Dipsacales > Adoxaceae > Sambucus > Sambucus nigra. The sequence continues at coordinate 443,768,002 of OX422220.1, read as the reverse complement.
CACCCACACACACCATAACCCACACCTCTTCATCTTCAACCTCCCACCAAACCTTCTTCTCTTTCCTCCATTAAACCTAACATCCACTCCATACTCTCTCTCTCTTCCTCCATTAAAATAGCCACACACAAATATCTAACCCATAACCCCCCTTATACCACCTCTCGTCACCCATACACAAACCCATCTCGGCTAGACCCTCGCCCACCTCCAAACCGTCCTAGCGACCTACCATACCCATTTCCCATTGGCGAAACCCCTCGTCGGCGCCGCCCTCCTAAATAAAAACTCCGGCCTCTCTCTCTCTCTTCGCGACCCCCAGTATTCACCCACCTGCCTCACCCCGATCTAACTCGCGCCCGATCCATACCCGGCCTCCGATCTTCTCAATCTAGCCAACTAAACGTCGCTTGCCCTGGCGCCGGCAAGTTTCGGTGGCTGTTCACCTCCGCTCAACCCAGAATCATCTCAACCCCTGCCTCCGGCAAACTCGCATGCCAAAAACCCGAAACCCAGCAAATCCATCTTCAAACCCAATTCCTTTTTTTACACAAAATTCATTTGAACTCCCATTGTCTTACCCAATTTTTATCACCTACCAACAAACCAAAAAAACTTCCTCTTCTAAAGCCACTAACCCATTTCACCCATTTTAACCATCAAGCCAAACTCCCAACTTAACCCAAATCGTGTTTCTATCAGTTAACAAAACACAAGCCAAATAACAAACAAACATGCCTTTTCCCACATGCCATTTAAACCAATTTAAAACTATTTTACCCAAATACCCCCAACCACCACTTCTACCCCAATTTCCAAAACTACCCCTTTAACTAAATCAGATTTGTTCCAATCCCCTCACCGACATGACTTCACACCTCTCTTACCTCATGTGTACACACCCCATTTCCATGAACATTAAACCTTCCCAAAAATACCCTTTAGACCCATGTGTGCCATGCATCTACTATAAACGAAGACTCAAGACCCCATTTGGGGGGAGATATCATCAATTTGTACAGAAGAGAATTCTAGAGAGAGTTAAAGATAGTTTAGTGTAGACAATAAATTAGGATAGACACCATTTTGCAAATAGTTTTATTATTTTTATTTTTGTTAGATATTTTTGAGGTTAAATTTTGTAAGAGATTTAATTGAGGGATATTTAATGGCAAATCACTTGGATGTGCAATTAGAGGGATTGTATGCTTCAAATTGGAAGATTAGAGTTCAACTTTCTCAAAGAAATTTGGTTTGCTTGTTCTATTCCCTTCTATTTTATTTTACTAGCCTTGATTATTTGTTCATCATGTTTAATATGATGTTAGGCTAAACCTCTTTCAAGGGGTGGGGAAAAACTCTTATTTGATGTTATTTTAGTTCAATTAGGTTAATTACTTGAAAATTCCCTTTGAATGTTATTTTTTATCCTTCACCCTTAAATTTACGCCTCGGGCGAGGGTAAATGATTTTCGAGAGAAAATCGAAATTCTAAGTTATAATACCCATTTTAGATTCGAACTAGAGATAGGGGTTTCTTAAGTGGGGTATTATAACTTGAATTTCAACTCTAAATTTATTTTCAAAGATTTACATAAATTTTAATTGATCGATCCTAGCGGGGTGATTAATTAAAAGGAGTATAGATCTATTTTCTAGAGTTGTAGGGTGTTAAACTTAATTTTCTAAAAGGTTACTATTAAAATTACATTTGCAACGAGACTTGATTTGTAAGTTTGATATTAATTTGGAAGAATTAAATTAATTAGTTAGAATAGCTAAAATTTGTGGTGTAATCCCACTCCTTGATTGTTCTCACAATTATTTACCTCACTTTATCTCTTATTTTAGTGTTAGACCTTATTTTTCACTTTGAGTCACTTTCTAGTTAGTTTTTTTCATCTCACATTTTAGTTTAGTGTTATTTAACCGCACCTCACCTAATTGTTTTAATATTTGAAAAAGCTAAAAAAAATAGAAAAAGAAAAAGCCCAAAAAAAGAAAATAAAATTGAATTACAATTGAGTTTGTCTCTAGCTTACCCCCTTGATGTGGATTGATACCCTTACTAACCTCTACACTTTATATTGTTATTATTTTGTAGGTATTTGAGGTTTTGATTAGAGCAGCTTTTCAAGCAACGACGAAAAAAATATACCGAAAATTTTTTCTATCACATAATACTAAAGGAAAATAATAGAGTATTCATATTTGAGATTAAGTTGAAGAAAAACTGGTAGCAAGGTTGGATTCCTCTAGAAAAATTAGCAAAAAGTGTTCTTGAACAAACTTGATTAAAACCCCAATTAAGCCTCCCAAAACTTGTGACAAATAATTGATTATGTTGGAAGTTGATGATTATGGTGGAGAGGAAAAACTTTTGAAACAGGTTTCTGGTGAAAAACTTGGGAAAAAATGATTATAAGAAGTCCCCCTACGGATTAATAGTCTTATATATTAATTAGGAATTCTAATACCACTCTAACACTACAAATAAAATCACTGAACCACTTCAAATCTGGCATAGTTGATCGATCGATCAGGTACGTGACCACTGCCATTCCCCTTCGTTTAATACCATTTAACTAAAAATCAAATTTTTCATTAGTCACGGCCTAAATCTGTGACAAATATTTTTCCTTTTTTTTTCAAAGGCTAAACTTAAAACTCTCATAAAAACTTCATTTTAAATCCGATTTCAATTCAACTTGAAGTTTTATTCTTCTAAAATCATAACCAACATATTTATTTAATAAAAATCATTAAATTCAAAATTTTATTTTTCTCGAATATTCCAATTAATTAATTAATAAAAATATGAGGTGTTACAAGGCCATTGTAAAGAGTGATAAATCTTGATACATGTAGGGTGGAAGAGAAAGGACGGGCAAACCCTGAGAGGTTTAGGTGAGATTATGGGGATAATGGGTGCTTTGTTGGGCACTATTTGAGTACATAGGTCAAACTCTGGATCATTTTCTAGAAATATGGCATTCTTATGTGCTGAAAATGGGTTGTAGGTGGTATTAGGTTTACAATTAACTAGTGGGGAAATGATACCCCAATCAATCAAGCTATGGATCACATTTCTAAAGTGGAAGCACTGGTTGATGGTATAACCAGCAAGTTGGTGAAAGTCACAGTGGGCATTAGGTTTGAAGTTTGTAGGGAGTGGATTTGGTAATGTTTAGGTTCTAATGGTTTGAAGATATTTCGGCTTAATAGGTCCTGGTAAACTTTGACAAGAGAGCATGGAGCTCGGTGTACTCTTTTTTGGCAGAACTCGGGTGAATTTTGGGTGCTCAAGAAGTAGTGGGTTGGGAAGTATTATTGATGGTTGAGATTGTAGCACTAGAAATATTCTCATACTTTTGGGGAGTAAACTGTCAAGTCACTTTCTTTGATTCATATTTCACTTTGGTGTTACCTTCTTCGATTTCCACACCAGCCTCGCAGATGGCTCAAAAATGTGGGTCGCACGTTACTCCTATAGATGCTCGAATATGAGGAAAGAAATTATTCTTCACTATGCTGACTTATTCCTCATCGGATGGCCTATTGGTCATAGTGGCAGCTTTCTCTCTCCACCTTATAATAAAGCTACTGACTGATTCCCTAGGGTTTGTTTTAGTTGCTCTAGGTCTCAGTGAGTGATCTCTAACTCTTGATTTTACTAAGATATGAATTCTCAGGCCACATCTTCCCAACTATAGATTTTGGCTTCTTCAAGAGAAAAGAACATCATAGGGCACTTTTTTTCAAGGTCTGCTGAAACATTTAGGCCATTATCTCTTCAGAGGCACCAAAAAAGATCATGGATTGGTGATATATTTATAGGTGCATAATTGGGGTCCCACTACCCCTAAACTTCTCGATGTCTAGCATCGTGAACTTCTATGGCAGTCTAACTTTGGGATAAGGAGACATATGGGTGTAATCCATGTAGTTCCCGAATATTTTGACTTGGTTGAACTTCTTTGATTGTAGTTTGAGATATTTTTTGACCTTGTTAAGTTCATCCTCTTTGGGATCCACAGGCACTAACAGATTAGACCCTGGCTAGGCAAGTGTCAAAATCAAGATTTAAGCTTGTGGTGGACCATTAGTAGGCGGGGTGTGCGGGACAAGTTGGTACTCTTTTGGGACTCAAACAGGCTCGAGAGTGGGTGAAAGGAAAGAGGACCTCGGGTTCTTAGGTAATTTGGTCCCGGGGTCTCTACATTTCTTGGACCTCGATTTAAAGGTCGTCAATCTTCGCATTGAGGTAGGGTAGGATGGCCATCATATCTGGCTGAACATTCGGTGCTTGGTCAGTGTTTTCCATGAAGAAATCATGGAGGTAGATCCCAAACTCGAACGAAGTAGTAGAAGAAGCGACAGATCTTCGGGGTGGTTTGACGAAAGACCAAGGCCAATAGGGATCTAGGACAAAATCGGGTATGCGATCGACCTAAGAGGGAAAACGGTTCAATTTATTTTTGAAAGAAGGAGGGAAAATTTCTTGGGTATTTTGGAAGGGGGAGAAAAATGTTTTTGGTACTTTTGATTTTTTAAAATGGAGGGAAAAAGGATAGGAATCTCAATATTATTATTATTATTATTATTATTATTATTATTATTATTATTATTATTATTATTATTATTATTATTATTATTATTATTATTATTAGTTTGCCTAAATGCAAGAAAAATGTCGGATAGGACCCGAGCCTGGGAAATTAGAGTTTAAAAATATAAGATACGGTTTAACTTATTTCCAAGATCACGAATAGCATTTTTTTTTTTAAAAAGGCGAAATAGTGCAAAAATTCGGGTCGTACACTGACTCAGAATTTCATGGTAACCAGTAAACTAAATATGAGTACCCTAGTTTTGGCGCATATATGATGTTTATCCAATTGTTGGGTTAGTGGATTATTCTCATCTTTGGCATGACTTCCATGATATACCTCTTGCTCATACGGCCAATCATTCATCGGTACATGTGGACAAGCCATTTAATATATCTGACTTTACGTGAATTGCCTCATGATATACCTCATGGAGACGGTACATGTGAAAGAGAATTCAATATACTCGATGTACGTGAACGAGTTTCATGCTATATACCTTCCGTTATGAGTTCGGTCAAGCGGTATAAGGGGGGGAACGTTCGATATACGTCGAAGGTAAGAGGACAATGGAAGCTGAGAGTCATATTTCTTAAGTGAATTATGCCCCGAAGGACCAACACCCATCACAAAGTAACCCCCAATATGGGAATTTTTTTTGTCAATATTTCCATGCTCTTGGTGATGTAGTGTACAAAAATACATGATTCTTAATTAAGATATTATGGAGAGAGAGAGAGAGAGAGAGAGAGAGAGAGAGAGAGAGAGAGGGGGTTTATTTTTTATTTCATGATGGGTAAAGGGAGCACTACACTAATGACGGAGTATATACAAGTTTTGTGAAAAGTAAATTTAGCATGCAGCATGGAGACTATACTATGCATGGTGATGGGGATATATACATGTGAGTGGGTGACGTGTGAATATTTTTAAGTAAGTGTGTGTGGTCGTGAGCCTATACATGGATTAACTACAAGTGGTGTGTGAGATATGTAAGTGAGAATGGAGATATATAAAAGTGTGAGAAGTGTGGGTGTGTGATAGTGAAGCCTAATCATGGATAATCTAAGTGATGTGTGAAACATATGAGTAGAAGTGAAGCTAAGTTTAATTATGTGAAGTGAACATGGAGAGTATATACAACTGTGTCAAGTGTATAAGTGAGTGAAACGTGATATATACACGACGAGGGAGCATGATAGATGTAAGCATGAGGTAAATATACACAAAAAGTAAATAGAGGAGTATAGGGAACATACAAGTAGGATCATATGCACATGTGTATAAAAGAATAACACCCATGTAAAAATATATTCTAGTCCCCTTAAAATCCGTCCCCAATAGAGTTACCACAATGGCCATCTCGAGGCCTCCCTTTTCGAATTCCCACCTGTGCGCACGGGGGTTTCACCCTTTCTCGGGGCGCTCGACCGTCTTCAATGTGGGGGAAATATAAAGACATTGAGTCGCCAACCTATTTTGCACAAAATAGGTAAAAGAGATGTCGCTGCCTCGAGAGAACGGAATCAAGAACAATACTGATGGTTGAGAAACCAAGTAGTTCAAAGGTCTGTGGATTATGTTACAGAATGGGAAGGTATTAGGCACCCATCTCGCCCTTTCGGTCTCTCATGGTCATGTGTTAATCTTATCCTCTTAGACTTGGTGAAGTGTATTTTTATGTGCATAATATATGTGAAGAATGGAAGATTCAACTCACATCATGGAAAAGGATGGAGTGAATTCATCCTCAGGAGTGTTCCCAAAAATAATAATTCAAAATATAATATGAGTGTTTGCCAGATCATAAGTCACTATGGAAGAGCAAATAGTTATATCGAACGAAACACAAACATGTAAGAACATAAACTCATAACGAATATATATATATATGTGTGTGTGTGTGTGTGGGTGTGTGTGTGTGTGTGTGTGTGTGTGTGTGAGAGAGAGAGAGAGAGAGAGAGAGAATAAGAGGAGGAAAACACATAAACATGCATAAAAGAGGACACAAATCTCGGGATTGGCCCAACACGCCTATGTAGCCCATTAGGCATCAAAGTCCACGTAGTTCGAAGATAACATAGGGTGGGGTTTAACCCATAATTACAAACAGGAGACTTATCTTATGTGTGTGTGTAGAGAGAGAAGTGTGCTTTTAAGAGCGAGATTGTGAGATGAGAATCCCGCTTATGGAATTTATAGATAAACCCTTTTTTCTTATTTTCAGAAAAATGGGCGTAAAATGCAAACCATAAGTCATAATCGCACAAGGGACGAACTGTCTAAAAGTGAATTAAGAGCCTTTCAAGATTTCATTGAGATACTCCTAGGATTGGGGGTTTACCAAGGTTAAATGGGGCCCCAAAGTGTCCATTGGTCACTAGATATAAATTTTTTAGAGTATAACGAATCGTTCGTCCGAATCATAAGGCTGATTCGCACATGGGATAGCCCTTTGAAAATGGTATTTTGTGCCCTTCAAGATTCCATCCAGCTTCATTCAGTTCGAAGAGTTGACCATGGTCAAATAAAAACCAAAAGTTCTCGATAACCCTTCAAAGTAAAATGGGTCATTCACTCATACCATAAGGTTGATTCGTGCCTGAGATAGACCGTTGGAAAGGGGATTTAGATCCCTTCAAAGATTCACTGAGCTTCACTCAAGATGTAGAGTTTATCGGAGTCAAACGAGGCCCGAGAGTATCTGGTGGCCTTTAGATTAGTTTTTGGTGTAGAATGAACCGTTTGTCCGCATCAAAAGATTGATTCATGCACGGGACGGACCATTGGAAAGGATATTAAGAGAACTTTGAATATTAATTGATCTTTCTCTTATGCGGGAAAGTTGATTGGAGTCAAAACGAGGCCTGGGAGTGCTCAATGGCCTCTAGATTAGTTTTTTATAGTGAAACGGCCCATTCATTCGAACTGCAAAGTCAATATACGAATGGGGTGAACCGTTAAAATGGGGACTCAGATCCCTTAAAATATTTATTTAGATTCCACTCAAGATAGAGAGAGTTAACCGAATTCAAACGAGGCTCAGGAGCGGACAATGGCCACTAGATCAGTACTCGGAGAATGACCTAGGGTTTACGATGAACGAGTGGGTGCTAGGGACTTAATGAGGGGATTAAGGGGGTTTTAAGATGGAGTGTCTACAAGGAGATTATATCTTGACCTAGTAAATGAATTTAGAAAAAATTCAGCGCTCAGATTAGACGCGCACCCGCAAGGAATCGCTCGATTCTATAATAGAAGGTTGAAGTCGAAGAGTTTAAAAGAGGGCGGATATGTCCTAAAAAAGTTCATTCAGAAGGGAAATAAACTGGTACTCAACTAGAATGACCCTTATCGAATCTCATGCATCGTCAGGCCAGGAATATATCGGATTGAGTTCTTCAAAGGGGAACTATTCAAGAATCTATGGAACATCATGAACCTAAGAAAATATTATCATTATTGTAGTGAAAACATTTTCTACAGCATGTAATTTCTGTCTAATATAAATAAAAGTTCCATTACACTTGCATTTATATTTTCTTTATTTGGGGATATGTACATATCAGCACTAATGCGATCATCAACCTCATGTACAGTCTTTTCATAGGATAAATTGTAAAAAAGAGACATCAATATGATATCAAAAAACTCCATGTATGGCTTCATTTATGGACAAGTCATGAACAAGAACTTCAACTTCATGTACGATCTAGTCTGAGAAAATTTCATGAACAAGAAGTCCTACCAAGTAAGAAAAATCCATGCCCCTTATGGATGACCAGATCCGACCATAAACCAATGCAAGGATAAATCATAAACTTGGTCAACTCGGGTAACATGTGTTGACACATAGTCAAAATGACAAGTTCCATTCATACGACAAGTAGCTGGCACAAAAATTGGTAGAACCTAAGTTAGGATAAATCAATATTATCTAAAAATTGGCAGCTAGTAAGGCAGATCAAGTTGGTGGAATACCGACCACATGATCGTAAGACTAAACTATTAGCAAGCCTATCTTAAATACTAAATCAGTTAGTAAGTTGATATGGAAAACAAGCATTATGCTACAATAAGACACAAAAACTAGAACTGGATCAATTGAAGAGAATGTATCCACATTTACTTGCGAGAAATAGCTTGAATATATTATGATCTAAACGCATCAATATTTTCCAGTGCAACATAATAAGAATAAACATGCAAAGAAATTTGATAATTTAGAAAGGAGTACAAATATGTTCATAACAAATTACAAAATTGTACAAGTTGAAGCAAAAATACACGAAATTTAATCTTCAGGAACATGGTTAAACCATCTTAACGTCTTCAATGGTCACAGGAGGAGGATTAAAGGCACTAGCATGGTTGGCAGCATTCTCATCCTTCTCATCCCTAACGTCTTTAGCATCTACATCTAGTGCCATTGCATCACATTCAATAACCATTCTTTGGCTTAACATCATCACCTTCCCAGGCTTGAATTATCTCTGTAATATAAGGAAAGTTCTTGATGACCCTCTTTTTGAGCTCGCCATAGCCCTCCATAAAGATGGTCACCATGTCGATGTTATACTCGCCTAAGTTCTTGAACTTCCTCACTATTTGCTCCTCAATGGTAGCAAGGGAAAAGGTGTCTTTCTCTAAAACTTTAGTCTTTTCAAGTCTTATAACCCCTTTGACATCGTTTCCTTATAGGGCTGGAGCGTCGTTACATCATTCTGCACCTCTTCATTCAGGTTCTTTATTTCGTCCTTCGTCTGGCTCAGAAGACTCACATTTGCCACTAGTTATTCATCTTCTCTTTCATCTCTACGAAGACCTTATCATGATTGTCTTTAGCAACCATCAATTCACCTTAAAAGGTCTCTTAGTGACCAAGGATATCGTTGTGCTCATCCTTTAGTTGATCGTAGGCATTTTGATATGAGGCCACTTGCTCCGTTAAAATGGTGGCACTCATAGCACCCTGAAATAAAGAAGTCAACATATTATAAGGTACTATTGGTATAAAATAAAAGTACAAGAATTTGATCGCTAAACTTACCACCTACATGATGTGATGAGTCATAGTCTAGAGCTCATCAGTGTTGAACTGACAGGGATGTTAGAAATCACTAGCACAACCTTGATATCCTGGCATGTCAGTGGAGTTATCCTTTTGACAAAGTATGGAGTGTTTATCACTCTTTAATTGTTCTAATGTCACTCAATGCTCAGGATCTCAGTTAAATGGATCCACTTATCCGTAGGGGTCTAAAGACCCAACACCCCATATTAATGGACGAGTAGGTGCCCCAAGAATTTGGACTTTTCCCCCTAGCTTTGGTGCTCTATTGCTTGGGGCTTAATGGGGGAAGGGAATCCTCAGCGGTTCTCTTCTGATGATAAATCGACCCATCCTCATGATCAATGGACTTGCCTTTACCCTTGGCTTTGGCAGCAGCTTTAGCATCAACTCGACTCTTAGCTGCCTGCTCAGCATCTTTCCTAGCCTCTACGTTGGCCCTCTTTTCATCTTCAATCCTCTTTTTCTCTTGGGCCTCAGTAGTGGTAGCGGACCTCTTTTTCTTCACCTCAACATCTAATTTCCTCATTCTAGCAATCTCTATTACTACATGATCAAGTATCGGAGATGACATTGAATTCGTTGGTTCAGGTGAAGTGGAAGAAAAAGATACATAGAAAAAGAAGTGATCGTCATTTTGGGAATTGTAATCAACTAAAATTAAAGTGCTCGGCCTAGATAACCACAAGTTAAATGTTGTACCTAATGCGATCTCCTCCTAAACAAAGCCTTCATGGACCTCATGATCAGTATCCAAGTCAATCGAATCGTCTATTAGAGGGACACCACCTAAAGTAACATAATACCCCAATTCGATGAACTTACAAATGGAGAATAAATTTTCAAGCTCTATGGGATTGTGGGTACATTTGGATATAACCAACTCCTTCAAGGCACAAGGAAGTTTTCGAGCCTTCTTGACTGCAGAAAGATAATTATGAAATGAGGTTAGTATGCATAAATAAATGCTAGTATAAGCAAAACAAAATAGTAGATGTGTACTAATATGGTGGGGGAACACTAATCACGAGAAATACTGCATGACCTATCGAGGAATAGTACATAACATATCCCTCTAATCAGATCGAAACTCCTACTAGCCTTTTATGAAGACGAAATAGTTTTATAACATGATTGCTCGTCTACATGACCAGTACCATCTTTTGGTTATACTTTTGAGGAAAAAAAGAATACTAGCTACGAGATTTGGCATTGTCGTTTATGCCATATACTCATTAAAAAATATCATCAGTCAGATCAAATCCCATGTGAAGCTTCCAATACACCATGGACCCAAGGATGGACCTATAAGCGTTTGGTGGGAGCTAAGTAGGAGAAACACCATGACCCCTTAGAATTGATCTTAAAATGGGGTAGAGGGGAATTCGAAATCCTACCTATAATGCCCCAATAGGGAAACATATATCGTCGACGTTAAGCCGATCATATACCATTTCATCACAGGCTGGTAGCTGCATTGATTTACACATTATGATGTCATACATATCCCTACAGCCCTATAGTTCATCCTCTAAGATGTCACAGCCATGATTTAAAGCATCAGTGGTGGATGGATCTTAGGCGTCATAGGCCCTTAAAGCACCCTCATCATTAAGGGGTACCACAACGAGATATGTAGAAGTCATTTAATCATTAGGAGTGGTAATAGGAAGGGAGGGATATAAATACACTACATATATACAGTATTGACTAGTTTCTCTCCACTGAGAAGATAATCCTCTACTGCAGTATCTACAACAGGGGAAAACACATGTCTCACTAACGGGGGTTGTATAGAAGATGCTATGGATGAAGGAACTATAGGGGTATACCTAGGATGTCCAGGCTCATATTATGGACAAATGACCTTGACCAGGGTTAGGAACCTCCTAGTAGTGATACCAGGACAGGTTGTCTCTAATTTAATTAAGATTTCAAATAATCGCTAGATATGAGGTTGTAAGCTCATCAAGAAGGAAAAATACGGGGAGTGTATACTGTTTACCCAAACCTGGGAGCTACCAAGATGTAGAAATCAAACGTAAATCTTAGAAAAAACCTAACCAAATGGGGTACCCTAGGCAAATTGGGTACCCTAGGCCAACGAATGCAATGACAATCTAAATACCACCAGCCAAAAATTCATCGACAAACAAATCGAATTGGTAGAAATTTTAGTGTAAGAGTATTCCCTCCAAAAAGAAAAACTCTAAAATCGCAAAGGAAGAGATGAAGATGTACCTGGAAAACCCTACAAAACTTTTGAAGTTGACTAAACGATGTCTCGAACTCCGAAAGAAAGCAAGAATGATATGCATAGAATGCAATTGGCTATGTTAGAAATTAAAGGTTGAAGGAGAAGAGTATGTAGAAGGAATAAATTCTCTCTCTAAAACACACGCAAAAAGGTGATTGGTTGGTAAAAAGGAGAATAAATTCTAAATGGGTATTTACAATTAAAAAATGGCGGCATTTTTTAATCATGATGCATGATGTCACGACCAAGAAGACACTGTCAATTTAAACGAGTGTGCATCACCCCATGCGCGTGTGATGAGTACTCCAAGCATGAGAACCAGTTATCGACAGATGTCAAATTCAATTTCACAATGGAAATTTTCTTAACGTCATACTTCTCAGTGCAAGCCAAGAAGATTCAAAGACGACCAGATCCCTAAAATTTGATCAAATCCTACTAAATAACACTCCATCCATTCTTTTGACCTAGCAACTCCTCAGAAGATTCACAAGTCCAGAGTACCTACAATCTGTTCTAGTCAGGATTTAAGACTTAGGGGATTTTGTTATACCATAAATATAGGACACCTCATGGGCCTCTCAGAAGGTGACATGTGTCCTCATTAAGGACAAAAAGATAGGTCAAATTGATATAAAATTTGCTCGACCATGAGTAATTAGATCAGCTCAGGTATAAACGAGTTTTGATTAGAAGTGTAGTAGAATGTCTCATTATTGATAACGGTGTTAGTCAACAATGTTGCTAAATCCTATCAATGCTAACCTTGATAAAACTACATCACGTGAGGGAATGACACCAATCACGTGTATCATACTTCCACACATGATGAAGTTACACAATATCCCACCTTTATCATGTTGTAACAAACTCGTCATTATCTGTCCCGTGGAATGTAAAAGGTATAACCGCCTCACATATAAAGCACTCCGCCTGCCCTACTATATTCTCTCTCTAATAACTACCTATAAAGCACTCAATCCCACAAAATAAGGGATGGGAAATTATTCCAGTTAACATCTATAGATAAACCCTAGGGAGAGAATTTATAGAGCTTGTATACACAACTTTCTTGGCTATTTCCTAGTGAAATACAGAGAATCACCATTGCACATGTGGACGTAGGCACTGTATTGGGCCTAACCGTATAAGTCTTTGATTTCCTTCTTTGTTTATCATCTCACTCTATTCCTCCCAAATTAGCAAGTTTGTAGTTATAATTTTCTTATTTGTAATTGTTTATTATTGGAATTTCCTATTTAAGACCATAAATCCATATATCTATTTTAGACGATAACATAGTTCATATTAAAGGTTAGTAATCCTTTATTAATCTTGTGAAATAAACTTAAATTAGGTTGAATTGAGATGGAATCATGAGTAGAGCCCTTGAGATGATAATGAAGGATTATTATCTAAATCTTGTATTAAAAGAACTTAAAATTATTGTACATTGGTTAGTATTGGCATTGGGACTAATATATAAAAAAAAATTAAAGTTTGTGGCTATTTAGGGACCTGGAAATGGGAAATTAGGTTCAACAATGGTGGATTTCATTAGGAAGAAGAAGGGTTATGTGTCGATTTCGTTCAATCGACAATTTGTAGTCATTCAAACGAATATAGTACTTTTGTTAGAACGACAGTGGGAATTTGTTCAAACGAACAGTGTATTCTCATTTGAATGAGGAGATCAAATAACATTAAGGAAGAATTATATTTTCTTAACTAAAAGAAGTTAATTAAGGTTATTAAATTGAGATTTTGACTTGTAACCCATATTTGTGTAGGATTTACTTGTTTGGTGATTTATATGAAAAGATACTAGGTGTGTGTACTTGTAGGATACATACTAGAGGGGATATTCAAATGGGTCATGAATATGAGATACCGATACCCAGACACAATGATGACGGGAAGGGACTAGTTATCATTACCTTAGACACTATGTGTTGAACGCTCGTGATCTCTAGAGTGATATGCTTGGTCTAAACCTTTTATATAGTTTTGGCTATGGGACTATATGACTCTTGTGAGGGTTTAGTGAGTATTCATGTAGATATGATTTAATAATAATTGGCGTGGAACAACCTATAACTATGCCGAGCATGATCGAGCGCCCGAAGGTGATAAGTTAGACCTTCGTTATATGTAGGCTTGTCAGGGGGCCTTTTATGCCATACGTATTTCGAATTGTAAAGGCTTATGATGATATTGATATAAATACTTTCCTGTGATATTATATAATGGTGAAGTTAAAAGGAATAAATGTGGAATTGTACCTAAAATTCGGTAATAGTGTAAAAGACTTAATTATGGGGAACACCTGGGCTCGGGAGTAGACACGTGTGATGTGTAGGGTTATTGAGGTTGGGTCAATTTAAAAGAAACTAAAAGACTGGATAAAGATGCATAGTCATGTTGTAATCCAAAGTCAATTATATTTCTATACAATTTAAACTTACGGTTAACGTCTCCTATTAACATTTCTCAAGACGTAGGACTCAAATGCAACCTCACCCCTAATCCAGACTTGATATTCTCTTCACTAATGATCTAATAGGATTGGGTGTCGGTATGCGTGTTCATACTCTATAGTCATTTTTTTTTTACATCGATTTTACTTTTGAAACAGTTGATACTTTATGTTTGTTTGGTATCAGAGGTTTTATGGTTAATCTCTTTTATGTGGAATTACTTATGTATGATTTAAGTTTTTATTTACAGTCATGCTTACAATGATGCTCGATTGTTTAGACTAATGTATTACTGATTATAGACTTGAAGGACCTATTATTAAATTTTACGGGGTGTCACGGGCACCCACGGATTATGTATTTTTACATACGAATATGAACACCAACTCATTATTGAAATGCTACATAAGGACTAGGATCCATAAATGCCATAATGTTATATAAGTATATCCAGTATCTGGTTTTTCTAATGACATAATCATGTCTTTCGAAGAGTCGATCGCGCGACAGTAAAAGAGAATTTTTTAAAAGTGTTAGGTATGGTCATTAGAAGGGTCGTTTTTAGGGTCGTTAGATAGTTCCATCCTGTGATGACCTAAGGTGACTAGAGTTGAGTTTTTAAGTCATTCATTCAGATTTAGTACCTCCTTCATATATATGATGATATTACACTATTTTGGTACATTTGGTTAGTTTTCATGCAGTCGATAGTGTTTCCTCATGATTAATTCTTCCACTGCATAAATTTGTTTAGTCACATCATTACTAATATTGATGATTCTTTTGTGTGATTGTTTGCTAGATACGATTTGGTATATAATGATTCATATTAGCAAGATATCCATATTTATCTAGATATGCTTCATTCATTATTCTCATTCTTGAAATATGTTTGTTTATCTTTTTCTCTAATTGTCTATTCGAGAAAAAAATAGGGGAAAGATGGTATATTATTTAGGGGGAGTGTTTTATTAGATAAGCACATATTTCATGTTTTGATCATAGTGTTTACATATTGACTTGAGCTATATTGTTTATGTATAAAAATTAATATCATATGTTTTGCTCACATGTTTAACAAATGTTTTTTTACATATTGATATTTCATAAGGTTTTATATCATTTGTACCTCCATACTTCACTTGGTATATGTTGATTCATGTGTAGTGATTATTCAGAGATTGGAAATCTTGCGACTACATCACATGAAGACAAGTTTGTTGTCGGTCTGACATTTGTTTACTAGATCGTGTCCTGTATTTTCTTTTTGGGTTTATGGGATGGGATTTAGGTCATTCGGCTTGACGGCACGGCTTAGGCCTTTCACTTTTTGTTTTTTGTCATGAAATAGCCAAAGGGGGATATTTATAAGGACAAATTTCCATGTAGAGTCAATATATATGTATTGGCATTATTTCGAAAAAAATCCAACTCGATTCACAGATAGATTTTTACTTGTCACGATTCCCACATAGTCTATGACGTGTTATTTTGAATACGTAGTAGCCAAGCTTCAAGATAGATCATGCCGTATTTATTGGTGCACGTTTCACGTCTTCATATCATATTTCATTCCAAGATACTCTCGGGTATGAATGCATAATATTTATGGGACTCATAAAATGTTTTAAGGATATTATTTTGTTTAAAAATTATTTTAAAAGGTTAAAAACGTTTTTAAAAGGTTTGAACTTCGTTTTATTTGAGATAAATATGTTTTAGAGTCGTGTAGATCTTTCCCTTGTGTTTATAAGGATTAAACGACTTTAACAGTCGTTCAAATGATATGTGACTGTCGTGCAAACGAAATGGACATCTCGTTATAACGAGATGGCTATATCGTTCGAATGATATACACATCTTGTCGACTTATGATTTAATATTTAAGGCAGATTTCTCTTAGAATTTTGGGAGTGCAGAACCAAATATTACATGATAAATAATTACCTTTTTCTTCACTGGTTTACAGAGGTTTTTCAAGTCTAAAAACATCATTTGTGCTTCAAGATCCAATCTTTCATATGCATATGCTATAGAGATCTTGTGTTTAGTACCACCTGGAGTTTATTCATACTTTCAACATTTGTTTCGTCGAGTTTTGTGGGAAGAAGTGGGGGATTCTGTGTTCCAAATCAAAGACGATTGACAAAGCTGCATCGGTGGTTACTGAGGCGCACGTGGACTCATATATTGTGGACCTGGTGTAGAAGAACTTTTGTGTTGGACTATGGAGGGGAGGTTAAAGCATAAAAGATCATCAAGGCTTGTGGGGTATCGAGTCGTTGAGTAAGTCTAATGTTTGTACTTTGTAATACCATACCATAGTGATTGTCTGGCTTGGAACGTTCGAGGTTTTTACCCTTAGTGGTTTCCTCGTACATCATCATTGTGAACTTTACTTTATTTTACTTGCTTAATCACCAAGATGCATGTTTAAGATTAAAAAGATAAAATTGGGTTAATTGAAATTGGTTCCCAGAATTGGGGGTAATTAGAATATGAAAAAGTTTGGTTTTTTTTGGAAAAATTATTTTCACCTGAAGCACAGATAAGAAAAAGGGGGCTATGTGCATTTGGCCTAGGATACAAGTAATACGTATTACCCTTCTTTCTCAAATTGGTATCAGAGAAGGTTACACTAATTTATTGTGTGATCTTTTAAATTTAGGATTATATGGATAATTTGTATAATAGGCCACATATTTTTATGGGTCTAATTGTACTTAGTGGAATGCTCGAATAAGGTCATGTTTGAATATGACTGATGAATGTCTCTATCTTGTTTGTGAAAGAGTGTGGAAACCACCCATTATGACTAATAGAGATGTCATAAGTCCTAAAACTATCATAACTTGGACGTAAGATTACCTGAAATGGGGTAATTTTAACTCATGCGATTTAAGTGCCATTTCTGGGTTTCGTCACAACTAACGAGTTATGTCGCATCATGACGTGCACCACATCTAAGGAAGCATGGGGTACCCTCCAGCTCACTCACGAAGGTACTAACGCTGTGAAGGCTTATAAGCTTCAAAATCTCGCCACACAGTTTAAGACTATTACTAAACTAGAGACTGAGTCGTTTGAAGAATTTTACACACGATTCTCTAATATCTTTAACACAAGTTATAATTTGGGTGAGAGAATTTCTGAGATGCGTTTGGTGAAAAATATTTTAAGATATCTTTCGTCCCTATTTATCCCTAAGGTTACTATCCTTAATTCATTGGGAATTTTAGATACACGCAGTGATAGCGCGCGAGAAGTGTGCACGTGTAAGTGCACAGTTGTTGTTTTTTATCTCTCCGCGACTATACAAACAAACCTAAATTACTACTACACTTGCGAGGCAAGCACAGCGGTAATTCGGGTATCGAAAATCCACAAGGATGAGTTGCTAGAATTCAATTGATTTAATACTCTGAAATAAAAGTGTAAAAGGTGTGTTACAAACTAAAAGGTAAAAGATGCATGAAAGAGAAATGTTTATCTAGGAAACGGTATTGAAACTAGATTATGAAAGCGAGTAAAACTAGAGATTGCGTCGAATATCCCTCACCCGAGTTAATTTGTATAAAATGGATACATGGGTCTATGAGTTATTACAAATGCGTCTCGTTTCGATAGTTAATTGAATCAAGAGTTGTCACGCCCCTAAATCTGCATAAAAGTCTAATATGATTTTGGTGTCAACAAATATCCCGAAATTTACGCACGAAAGGTCATTAAGCACGTGACATACATGATATGCCCCTTCAAATCTCCTAGGCATAATAACTAGGACAACGCACCCGAAATAAACCCGTAAACACCATCACCAAAGTAAAGCAACGCGTTAACCCGAGTGAGTTCCATTCAAACACAACCTAATTTAAATTAACAAGAAAACATCGTAAAAACGCAATAAATAAAGTGAGTAAATAAGCGCGGTAAAACCACACTAGAAAGCGATAAATCAAGGCATGTAAACCTAAATTAGAAAGCATGAAAATTACACTACAAAGCAAGAAAATAAGAAAATACTACTATATTAATTGGTAGGGAAGATGAATAGTGCCACTTACAAACCCTAAAGGGTGTCAATCCAAGAGAGGAAGAAGAAGAACTCTTCAAAAACCCAAACCCTAACCTACAACTCTCTACAACCTAAAATATATAAGTATATCTGAAAATAGAAACAAAATTCCTTTATAAAGTAAGTTACAAAAGAAATAAAAGAAAAAGAAAGAAGAGAAAAATATCTGGCAACCGCGGTCGACCGGTCGCAGAGGGGTGGTCGACCGGTACT
Organism: Sambucus nigra; assembly: GCA_949130495.1. Taxonomy (NCBI): domain Eukaryota; kingdom Viridiplantae; phylum Streptophyta; class Magnoliopsida; order Dipsacales; family Adoxaceae; genus Sambucus; species Sambucus nigra. The sequence continues at coordinate 443,749,299 of OX422220.1, read as the reverse complement.
CTGTTTCAGGCTGCATTTGTTCATGAAAAGGGGGAAAAGTCCAATAACGGAAATGGCCCTAACTTCTTTGTTCGAACTCTAAACAACGCACCGTTTGCGTCCACGCGAAGCTTGTTCAACGAACTACACATCCGTGGAATTTCCCAGAGCTGGAGAAGAAATGTGAATTGACTAAAATGCCCTTGAAGTAGCGTTCGGCAACGGAACTTCTCCGAAATGCAACGGATCCTCACTTTTAGTGTTACAATACCTACAAAAGCACAATTAACCCCTGCAAAACATGTATATATCCAAATCCAAGGTTGTCTGGTTAATGAGCATAAATATAGGCATTTAGGGCCATAAAAGCGCTAGAATGCATAAAGAAATAGGGGAGAAATATGCAATATTTGGTACGAATCACACCCCCTAACTTAAATATTGCTAGTCCCTAGTAATGAAACAAACAAAACCAGACCACAGAGGGCGGTACAAGATGTATATATGCATCAAAATATAAATGTCACTTTCATAGGGAGCGCGATTGCATTTAGCATATGCAATAACTCATTAAACCCGTGGGTCACCCTAGTGGACTAGTGTCGTCTCGTGAGGGTTTTCAGGGATGATACCCACAAACATCACATAGTTTCCACAAAATATGCCCAACCCAACATGCGACAAGCCCAATAATAGAGAAAAGGATTTCATACGCATCATTAGCACATTGAATGGATTCAAACAAAATTCCAAATCATTAACATTATCGAATGCACCTCATAGAATTGAAACCTTAAAATATGGGAGGGGAGCGAGCACATGCAAAGTGTGATTTGGCAAAAACTTAAATAAATTGGATAAATGTTAAAGCAAGCATATATTCAATCCTCACGGGCATTACACTCATCAAGCTAATTTACTCAAAACAGGGAGGTAACATACGGAACATGCGGGAATAAAGAGTAAATGTAAATGAAAACTAGGCTGCACACATGTCACAAATGAAGAATGCTAAATATAAAATGAAAAACTGTAATCTCAATGAAAGGATACTGCTCATTAAAGGAGGTGAAATGCATTTTCACAGATTATCAAAACTATTATGACTTTTAAATTAAATCAACCTGAGATCACATAGGACTTTACTAGGGTTGTAATGTAGGTTAGGCTAGGGTACGAAATGACGAAATGTATGTACGGATCAAAGTGTTCGGGATGAAAACTCGGGATAATGGGAGAATGCGGGCAATATCAAAATTGGAAAACAAGTTCCAAAACGACATTAGATATATCATCGGGGAGAGTAATCAAAGCTTATTGAACTATATAAACAACATTTACAACTTTCTCTTTCTTTTCTTTTCGTCTTTTTCTCATTTTTCTCTTTTATTTTCTTAACTTTTCAAACTCTCATATGCCTAAATTGCAACCGACACCACAACAACAACATTCAATACCAAGTAACATTCCAAACAAAGGTATGGAAAGTGTATGTATAGTTTAAAAATCCAATTTAGAGTTGGTTATGGGAATGGGGTTATGAAATGAAAGGCTAATATTTAGGCTCAAAGGGGTCGACGAGGGTAAACGTATAAGGTAAGGTCAAGGTCAATATGGGTGATATAACAAGGATGGCCTATGATCATTTCCAAAAGATTACGCAATTCTTGAGTCAAAACAAAGTTTGAAAATCATGCTCAAGTAACACACTTCATATATGAACTCAATTAATGAACGATCAAATGAAAGAGTAGAGAGATTACCAACGAATTCAACGTTTTCAAAGAGGAAAGAATAGTGTATACACTCACAAACGACGAAAGGTACAAAGCTTACTCGATGTAAGTATATGCAATGCAACAAAAGATTACCGAGTTATAAAAATCTTAAACCAAATCAATAAAGCAATGAAAGTGTATGTGCTCATGGGACTAAAGTTTAATTCATGAAGTTATTCATAATATCAATAAGTAAGACTAAAGTCTAATAACTTCTAAAATCGAGAAAATGCATCAATGGGTTGTCTATTAGATCGGGCAATTATTGAAATTTATCATCGGAAACAAAGGCAAAATGCCCAAAAAAGGAGAAAAAGAAAGAAAATCTTTTTGAAATTTTCAATTTTTCTAAGAAAATCATACTAAGTAACTAACATGTGAGCAAAAACATGGACCAAATAAAGAAATGGATAGAATATCCCACACCCCCTAACTTAAAACCTGACATTTTCCTCAATGTAAATTAAAAACCAAGTCAAAGAGATGAAAAGAGCTATATTACCCAAAATTGGAGCGATCCCCATAAGAACAAGTCCAAAGAATCTACAAAACAAGTTAGTACTGACCATAGCAAAAACAAATAACAAAAAGTTAACTAATTACACTAGACTAAATTAAAAAGGAAGAAAAATAAAAAGAAAGAAAGAATACAAAGCTAACTATATACAACCTACTATTTAGGTTTCACACTAACTATACCCTTGAAGTCTAAATAGTTGAGGGTCCATCGTAAAAAAAATTTGACTTTGGAGGATAACCGGTATACCCTCACATACAATCATGCCTTCCAAAAAATATGAATTCCATTTGAACAACGGAAGGCATGTGTAAGGCGAAAGAAATGAACCATCACCAATTAAAAGTTTTGGAGGGATGATGGGGGATTTGGATTGAACGGGTAACAAAAACATGTGGGGAGCGAAAAAAGTCGAATATCCTCCCAAGGATTTAGCAAGAGTAATGGGAGGTGGTGCACACAAAGGCAAAGATGCGATTGTGGAGGGCGACTCGAGCAAGTACTCCTCATCGGCGAAAAGGTTTCAAACATTAAAGTTTAAAACCGAATCATTGGGTACTTGTGACAGTGTGATAACAGAGAATGAAAATGGGGATAAAAGAAAATCAAACTCATGAGATGAATCATCATCGCATGAAGATTGAGTTTCGAAGGAAATAATATCATTTCCAATGAAATGTTCTTCTTTGGGGGCCAAAGAAGAAATAATTTCATTGGAAAACAGATATTACGTCATTTTCATCCTCACTTTCAATATCTATTATCCAATGGGCAGAGTCTAGAATGGTTTATTCCAAAGTAGGTACAAGTACCTCATTTGGTTCAAAACATTCCTCGACTTTAAAAGTCTAGGAAGCAAAATCGTTGTCGGACTCAAATAATAAATCCAATTCATGTTCCCAACAACGATTTTCTTCCCGATAATGATTTTCAATTTTCTCATTCTCAAGAATACGCAAGCCCTCACTGAATGTCGTAGGTCGAGGTGCAGATACATGAAAATGGGAACTTTGAAAATTACCATCGGACTTAAACTGAAACTCATTATTATAGGAATTTTGAAACCTATTGTAATTCGTTTCAAAATTCCTATTATAAGGAGGTAAAGGCCCAAAATCATTATCATCATCATCAAAATTCCAATAAACCAAGTTTTAACTTTCGTTATACTCGCCCAAAGTCATATTTGACTTTGAAAATCTTTGGGATTCTAAGTATTCGCCGAAAGTCATAGGCTTGCGAGAATTTTGAGAATTATAACAATGATTACCGAAAGAATTGGAATAAGACATGCCTACCCCAAAAATGGCTCGAAGTGGCGAATTCCACAAAGTAAGTGCGCGCGAAAAAAATTCGAGCGTTTCTAAGTGCTCAAATATGAAAGTCATGCAAAAAGGTTAGAAAATAATACAAATAGAAAGAAAATACTATGAAATACTAAATCAAATAAAGTCTAAAACAAACAAGTCCCCGGCAACGGCTCCATTTTGATAGCGCGCGAGAAGTGTACGCGTGTAAGTGCACAGTCGTTGTTTTCTGTCTCGACGCGACTATACAAACAAATCTAAATTACTACTACTCCTGCGAGACAAGCACAATGGTAAGTCGGGTATCAAAAATCCACAGGGATGAGTTGCTAGAATTCAATTGATTTAATACTCCGAAATAAAAGTGTAAAAGGTGTGTTACAAACTAAAAAGTAAAAGATGCATGAAAGGGAAATGTTTATCTAAGCGAGGGTATTGAAACTAGATTATGAAATCGAGTAAAACTATAGGTTGCGTCAAATATCCCTCACCCGAGTTAATTTGTATAAAATGGATACATGGGTCGATGAGTTATTATAAATGCATCTCGTTTCGACAGTTAATTGAATCAAGGGTTGTCACGCCCCTAAATCTGCATAAAAGCCTAATATGATTTTGGCATCAACAAATATCCCCGAAATTATGTGCGAAAGATCATAAGCACGGGACATACATGATATGCCCCTTCAAATCTCCTCGGCGTAATAACTAGGATGACGCACCCGAAATAAACCCGTAAACACCATCACCAAATCAAAGCAATGCGTTAACCCGAGTGAGTTCCATTCAAACACAACCTAATTTAAATTAGCTAGAAAGCATCGTAAAAATGCGGTAAATAAAGCGAGTAAATAAACGCGGTAAAACTACACTAGAAAGCGATAAATGAAAGCATGTGAACCTAAATTAGAAAGCATGTAAATTACACTACAAAGCAAGAAAATAAGGAAATACAACTATATTAATTGGTAGGGAAGATGAATAGTGCCACTTATAAACCCTAAAGGGTGTCAATCCAAGAGAGGAAGAAGAAGAACTCTTCAAAAACCCAAACCCTAACCTATAAATCTCTACAACCTAAAATATCTAAGTATATCTGAAAATAGAAACAAAATTCCTTTATATAGTAAGTTACAAAAGAAAAAAAAGATAAAAAAAGAAAGAAGAGCAAAATATCTGGCAACCGCGGTCGACCGGTCGCAGGGGCGTAGTCGACCGGTACTCTGTTTCAGGCCGCATTTGGTCCATGAAGAGGGGGAAAATTCCAATAACGGAAATGGCCCTAACTTCTTCGTTCGAACTCCAAACGATGCACCGTTTGTGGCCACGCGAAGCTTGTTTAATGAATACACATCCATGGAATTTCCAAGAGGTGGAGAAGAAATGTGAATTGACTAAAATACCCTTGAAGTAGCATCCGATGATGAAACTTATCCGAAATGCAACGGATCCTCACTTTTAGCATTCCAATACCTACAAAAGCATAATTAACCCCTGCAAAATATGTTTCTATCCAAATCCAAGGTTGAGGACCATAAAAGCGCTAGAATGCATAAAGAAATAGGAGAGAAATATGAAATATTTGATACGAATCACATAGGTTAGAAGAACTCGAAGGAGACCTTAAAACTTATGAGATCGACATGTTCCCCAAAACTATTAATCCAAAAGAAAAAAGGGTTTGGTTTAAATGTCCAAGATAAAAAGAAATAGAAGGTCTCTTCTGACTCCGAATATGATTTTGATTTAGATGATCTTTCCCTTTCGCAAAAAAAATCAAAACATTTCTCAAGCTAAGGAAAAAATACTTCCAAAGAAAATAAAAGTTTTAAGAAAGATAAAAAGTTTATATCGGGAAAGAAAATTTTTGAAAAAGCAAGAGGAGAGTACCCTAATAAAGATGAGGAGATATTTTATGAGTGCGAGGATAAGGGTCACAAAGCTCACAAGTATGCTACGAGGCTAAAGAGATATGGCAAAGCTAAAGAAACTTTCAATTCCATGCTTAGTGATAGCGGTGTTAAGTCGGAGGATTCTGGGGGAAATGATCGCATGAACATAACTTCACCACGTTCATGTTGGTAATTCAAGTACGTCCCACACTAACGAGGACATTTTATAATATGATGAACTCAACATTGAGTCTATTCATTCTGGAGAGAGTGAGGGAGATAAAGTTTTAAGTGAGGGAGAGAGTGATCTTCAGCATGCTTACGTCGAGTCCTTTAAGACAAAAGGGAAAAACAAAAGTTTGGAGGTTAGGGTATTAACTTCTAGAAGGATTTGAGAGAGTGAGTCCTCGATAAGAATGTCTTTGGGAGAGAGACCCATTTTACTGGAAAGGGAAATCTTACAAGAGATATTCAAGCCTCATTGGAGACTTGTGATAAACTTGAAGCCCTTGAATCCCAACTCATGAAGGATATCGAATGTGCACGGGAGGTCAAGGTTACTTTAGAGGATACATCAAAGAAGGTAGGTAAGATGTTCCTCAGTCCCACTTTAGGTTTTAGGGAGAGGAAAAATATAGTTTACGATGGTGCATCCACTTTTCATGACACACCGGAGCCGGTTCTTACAATTATGGTGGATCCTTATAGGCCTTGACCTAAACTAAAAAATAAATTTCAACCTAAAATAGAGAACTAGGACGACCCAAACAAGACTATGTTTGCAGTTATTACAAAATAAGAGGTCACTTTAGGGAATTTTGCTACAATTTATGGAGAATTAAATGTACATGTACTCCCGCGCACCACTATAGGGACTTTTCTAGTCTTAGAGAGAAAATTGAGTTCCTAGTTGCCACGTCTCAAAGCTTACAAGAAGGATTTTAATGGATGACTATGCCTCTTGAGGACGCTTACAACCCTGTGACTAGAGACAACAATGATAAGGGCAAACAAAAGGTTACCTCCACTTGGGCACCTAAGTAAGACGACAAATCCCTTGTTATTCACGTTGATCTTAAGGTTCAAAATACTTCCCAGTGGTATTTTAAAACTGGGTGCTCTAGGCATGTGACTAATGACAAGTCATATTTTACCAACCTTGTGAATCGCAAGGAAGGGAAAATCCCATTTTGAGATTAGAGTAGGTCTAGTATGTTAGGACGTGATTGTGTTGAGATACCCGGATTTCTAAACTAGACAATATACTTTATGTCAAAGGGTTGAAATCGAACTTTATTAGCATAAGCCAACTTTATGATGAAAATTTTACGATAAAGTTTGTCGAGTGTGAGTGTAACGTATATGATCAGTTAGATGAACTATTACTTCAAGGAGTGAGGAGTAGTGATAATTACTATGGGATCATTCCCAAATCCTCCTTTGTGTGCAATAATGCCACATCTCCTCTATGGACTTTTAACACAAACAACTAGGTTATGTGAACTTTACAAATATTGAGATATTAGTAAATAAGGGCATAGTTCGTGTCTTACTATCGCTTGGGAAACTAACTTCTCGGTTTATGTTCCTTGCCAAGAAGGAAAATAAATTCGAAGTCCCCATCGAAAACTGAATACCATTACCACTTCTCATGTTTTCGAGTTAAGACATATGGCACTTATGGGTCTCACTCATACAGAGAGTATAGGTAGTTAGAGATACATTCACGTGATGGTCGATGACTTTTCGAGGAACTCTTTTATGGGGTTTCTTAGATATAATTCCGATGCGATCGAGTTCCTAAAATAGGTGTCGTGCCCAACAAAACTAACACGGTGTCACTATTATTCTGATGCATAATGATAATGACATTAAATTTAAAGAAGATGGAGTAGATATCTATTGTAATGGAGTGGGCATTAAACACGAGTTTTCGACCGTTCGTACTGCTCAATAAATAAGGATAGTTGATAGACTTCTTGGGATAAATGAGCCAAGATATTTTTAGGCGAAGGCGGTTAATATCATATGCCATATCCACAAATGTTACACACGCCATATGAGTCGTGGTGAGGGAATAAATTTGATCGATCGTATTTTCGTGTCTTTGAGATTACTTGATACATATTGAGAGATAGAGAGCACTTACTCCTAAATAGATGAGGGGATATTTTTAGGTTATTCATCATCGAGTAGGGCTTACAGGGTTCTTAACTTTGCAAGCTCTAAAGTTATGGAGTCAATTAACATCATGATTAGAGACGATGAGACATTATAATCTATTGAACCTAACCCTGAGTATGAGGATGATACCCCCTGATGATGATCCCATCATTCCTCATACTACCTCGGTATACCCTACCCTTAATGTAGAGGATATACCCTCTTACGTTTGAAAGAGTCATGACCCTTTCGCTATACTTGGTGATCCCACACTAGGTGTCAACACTCGTTCTCAACTTGATAATGTGGTTAGATACTTTTTCTACACCTTCTTAGTCGAGCCCAAAAATGTGAAAGAAGTACTGAATGAAGATCATTGAATATCTTCTCTATAATAGGAGTTGCTTCAGTTTTGTAAGAATGATGTCTGGGAATTAGTCCCCCTACCTAGTAAGACTCATGTGATTGGTACCAAATGTATTTACTAGAATAATATGGATAAAAATGGTACCATAATTAGAAATAAGGCTAGGTTGGTCACTTAAGGCTACACACAGATTGAGGGTGTAGACTTTAACGAGACATTCACTATTATTTCCAGGCTTGAGTCTGTCTGCTTACTCCTCTCCATAACATGTCATCTTCACCTTAAGTTATATCAAATGGATGTCAAGAGTGTCTTCCTTAATGGCATTCTTCAGGAGAAATTTTATGTGGAATAACCAAAAGGGTTCAAATATCCAAAGAACCTAGAACACATCTTTTATCTTAAGAATTCCTTATATGATTTTAAGCAAGCACCCCGTGCTTGGTACGGGAGGCTAACTTCTTATCTTTAGCCCGTGGCTTCAAGAGAGGTGGAGTGGATAAGACGTTGTTTATAAGGAAAGATAATAGTTCTATATTTGCAACACCCCAAACCCAATATCCATACTAATCATTTCTTATTAGAATAATTAGATCATAATCTTGATCCCATTGGAAATATAATTCATTTATCATTATTTTCCTACATAATGTGCACAATGAACATAATATTATTCTTATTCCATACCGAAATCAATATTAGAGTCGTAATTAAGCAGGCATACAATAATGTGATTAACTATGATCAACTCAATCCATGTTAACTCAATAAATACAATATGTGAGTGTATTAAAACCTCAGTGTGACAATGACAAAACCCCCATGTCTAGTCCCCATCTCTTTTCTAACGGTGCAACTCCCAAATCACTGATCATATGACATCCTAGCTGGCAGCTTACAACCCTGAAAATGTCAAAATATAAACCATAAGCATTAAGCTTAGTGAGGTACTCCTTCCCTGAAATGAAATAACGGTTCTATATCAAATTTATGGATATTAATCCAACCAATCCTGCCATACAATGAATTAACAGTTATATATCATATATGTGGATATTAATCCAATCAATCCTTCTCGTTGGCACTAAAAAATCCTGGACCATAAGGCCCAAATAATTCTGTCCATTGGCAATGATAATTCTGCCCATCGACAATAGTATGTCTGCCCATTGGCAATAGTAATTCAGCCCATTGGCAATAAGAAGTTTACCCATTGACAATAGTAATTCTGCCCATTGGCAATAATAAGTCTGCCTATTGGCAATAATAATTCTGCCCATTGGCAATAATAAGTCCGCCCACTGGCAATAACAAATCCTGGAACATAAGTTCTAACAAATCATTGGATCTTTGTCCAATTCCAATCCTGGATCATAAGACCCAAACAAATCCTTGATATTTTAATATCCAAACAAATCCTGAATACCGAAGTATTCAAACCAATCCTAGATCATGAGACCCAAACAAATCCTGGATATTATAAGGACATTTTTGTCCATTATCAATTTGTATGTCGTACGCCGTTACACCGTTGAAGAAATTCAAGATCGCATCTACATCAACGGATCCGAATATCAAAGCGTCTTCAACATCATAGCCTCTGCGAGAATGAACTTGGTAAAGTTTTGTTTTTAAGTTCCTTAAAGTTCATACTTAGTATTGGGAAATTTTCATAAAATGTTTTTTTATAAAAATAAGAAGTAAGTTTTTTCAAGAAAGATGAGGCTTTTAAAAGTTTTTTATTTTTCTGGGAAGTCGGACCGGTCCGCCTCCCTACCGAACCGATCCGCCTCCGGACTGGTCCGCCCTCTACCTGGATCGATCCGCCTTGCTGAAGATCCAGTAGACCCCGGACTGCTCCGAACCGATAAAGCCATTTTTTAAAAGAACCGATCCAAGGTCGGACCTATCCGCCTCCAAGCCGGACCGGTCCGCCTAGGATAAATTCGAACAGTTCCGTGAGTTTTTTATCCACCATCTTATATTTCCTATATATATAACTATTCCGATGGTGTATTTTTTGAAGTCTTTGAGAAAACGTTTTTAAGAGTACAAACACAACAAGACTTCAATTTTTGATGTTCCAAACATCTTTTTGATTCACACACAAAAATCCCAATTGCTTTTGTGAATATTTTGGAACCCTAGAACACAACCTTTGTTACTTTTCATCTTTGTGGAGAGATCTTTGCAACCGAGGGCTGTGTGTCATTACTAAGGGAGTCTCTACAAAGCTTTATGGCTGCGTGTCATTAAGGAAAGCTGCGATTCTTCCTTTGTTGTTTGGCTTGCAAGTCCTTGGAGGGTGCTGCGTGTATTCTCTTGCTGAATTCAAGACTGCGTGTCTTTGTGGGTTGGCTGCGCGTTGATCCATTGTTGATTTCTCTATGTAATTGTAAGTTGCGACTTGTATATTCATAGTGAAATAAAGGTTTTACTAGAAAGGAATTTTTTCTTGAAATCTATGTCTCAGTATATTTTTGTGTCACATGCTTTATTTATTTATGGGTTGACACACGCACCTTAGATGCTTGTTTAGGGACTCTAATTAAATAAGGGTTACTTGGAAACTTGCAAACTTAATTTAATCAATTATCACACTATCCCACTCTTCAGATATTTTAATATCCAAACAAATCCTGAATACCGAAGTATTCAAAAAAATCCTCTCTTAGAGCTATATTCATATTTATATATGAAACAAATCATAACTACACTCACATTGACAGTTTAACTGGCTTTTCCCTTGCCTTTATCCGGTACTTGTTCAATCAGATCTTCTTCCCTTCCTATCATTATTAAAATATTAGTATCATCATAAGAATATCAATAATCCAAAGAATTATTTAAACATAATTCAATCCATAAGCATCACATGATTCTATTCAAATCATTTGTCACAAATGAAGTTTCATCTAAATTCATGTTAATATAATTGTCATATCCAAATCATAAACCAAAAATATATTCATTTATTCTTGGTAATTCAATCCTTATCATATTATTATTCCAATACAAAAGGAGGTTCATCGTTTCAAGTCTCCTAGAGCAAGATATACCCATTTCTTTACCACACAGCAAATCTGCCCTATAGGCTTTTTTATCGTTCATTCAACTTCCAGGAATTTTCATAATTTTTCTACATTCTAAATTTATATGATATTTCACCCAACATTAGTAAACATATCTAAAAATACAAAATTAAAATTTCATAATTTTCAAAGTCCATTTGCTATGTCAAGTAAGACATCAAACATATGGTATGCATACTTATACCCTTGGGGCAGATTTCATACCCGAACTTCAAACTCTCACTAAAGACTCATTTCTTTGTATTTTCAACTAATTTTCTGATATGTCATGAATATATGAGTCCAGGTTAATCTCCAATTGGAATCAATCAATTTCAGTAAGTATAAAAAAAATATGATAGTTTGAATACACAAGGTTTCTAAACAAGGAAATTTCAAGGGATTACACATTCAAGTTTGCTTAAACAGGCATCTATCCATGAGTACACATCAAGACATGTAATTTCAGTAAAAAAAATATCATTTCTATCATTTAAATCAGCAATACAAAAAATAAAATAGGATTTATGGATGGAATTACCTTAGGGGCTTTTATATAATTTTCTATGAATTTTTCTTCAATTTCTCCTCACACTTTCTTCCTATACTTCAAAACTCTCTTTCCTTAAGTTAAAACTCTTCCATGGCTGAAATATGCTGAAGGGAGAGATTAATTAAAGGGTTTTATGTCGGCATAAGTCCACCCCTCTTGGTCCAATCAAAATATAACATGTGGTGCCATATAAGACAATATATCATTTAAGGCTAAATGACTACTTTACCCCCTGTTCGTAAAAAGATAATATATTCTCACTCGAATGTCCATTCAATGCACCGTTTATTGTGTTATGAACCTAACTCATATGTCTACAACTATCTAGTGTATACCTCAATTCAATTGTTATGTCATAAAGGTCAAAACTAGTCTTAAACATGAACATTCCTACCGAAAACTTCAAAATTTCATATTTATAACTAATTCGATATTTCATGCTTTATGAAGGTAGGATTAGACTAAACATAATGACTTTAAATTTTATACATTAATGTCATATTATCCATATCACATAATTTAATCATGATTTAAACATAATTTATCATAATTATATTCGGGTTGTCACAATTATCCCCCTGTTAGGAAATTTCGTCCCCGAAATTGACATACCTTGGTTGTCTGAATATAAAAAAATACAGATAATGCATCTTCATGGTATCCTCTCTCTTCCATGTAGCCTCTTCCATGGAATGCCTCATCCACACAACTTTCACAAGTGGGATCACTTTTTATCTCAATATTTGTTCCTTCCTATACACGATAGCAAGTGGTTCTTCCACATAACTCAAGTCTTCCTTTAAGTCAATAGGTTATTCCACCAACACATGTGAAGGATCCTCTACATACTTTCTTAACATAGAAACATGGAAAACATCATGTAGTCAGTATGACTCTAGTGGTAATGCTAACTTGTAGGCAACCACCTCGACTTTTTCAAAAATTTATATGGTCCGATATAACGTGGACTTAACTTTCCTTTCTTTCCAAACCTCATAACTCCTTTCCATGGAGATATACGAAGAAACACATAATCCTCTTTCTGGAATTCCAAATCTTTTTGTCGTTTATCCGCCTAACTTTTCTGTTTGCTTTGAGTTGTTCTCATTCTATCTTGAATAATCCTCATTTTTTTAGTGGTGGCTTTAATTCATTCTGGACCCTTTATCTTCCTTTCACCAACTTCACCCCAACATACGGGTGTACAACACCGTCTACCATACAACACTTCATATGGCGCCATACCAATAGTAGATTAAAAACTATTGTTATATGCAAATTCTATCAAAGACAAATATTCATCCCAATTTCCTTTAAGATCAAGCACACAAGCTCTAAGCATATCCTCCAAAATCTGTATTATCCTTTCAAACTACCCATATGTCCGAGGATGAAAAGCCGTACTAAACTTTAAGTTAGTACCCATAGCATACTGCAAGTTATCCCAACATCTGGATGTAAAAGTAGGGTCCCTAACTAAAACAATAGATACCGTAGCTCCATGCAATCGAATAATCTCATTAACATATAATCTAGGATACCTATCAACTGTATACGTAGTCTTGACTACTAGAAAATGAGCTGACTTGGTCAACCCGTCTACCACTACCCAAATCGAATCTGACCCCTTCTGAGATCGAGGAAGCCCAACTACGAAATCAATCATTACATGATCTCATTTACATTTCGGTATTAGCAATGGCTGAAGCAAACCCGCAGGTTTCTAATGCTCCATTTTCGCTTGCTGACATATAAGGCACCTAGCAACGAAATCAACTATTTCCTTCTTCATATTATTCCACCAATAATGCTCCTTTAAATCCCTATACATTTTAGTACTACCAGGATGCATAGTATAAATGGAATTATGAACCTCATCTAAAATTTCCTCTTTCAATCCACCCTCATTAGGCACACATAACCGTTGCTTATACAATAAAGTGCCATCATGCACAATACAAAAATCTTCAGACTTACCATCTCGGACATCTTGCCGTTTTTCCTCAAGAAAAGTATCTTGACCTTGCAAATCACGAATACTAGTCGTTAACAATGACCTCACGCTTACATGAGCAAAGAATCTGTCCCCATATACTAGCTGCAATTCTACTGCCATCAATCTCAAGTTCATAATGTGAGAAACTCTAGCACATTGAGTACAAGATAACCTGCCCGAAGACTTTCTAATCAAAGCATCTGCAACTACATTTGCCTTCCTTGGATGCTAGTGAATTGTACAATCATAATCCTTGATTAACTCCATCCACCGCCTCTGCCTCAAATTCAACTCCTTCTGAGTAAATAAATACTTAAGGCTTTGGTGGTCAGTAATTATTTCACATACCTCACCATATTAATAATGACGCCATAATTTCAAATCAAACACAATAGCAGCAAGTTCCAAAACGAGTGTAGGATAATTGCATTCATGTGTACGGAATTGCCTAGAAGCATGAGCAATAACCTTATCATACTGCATAAAAACCCAACCCCTGATGTGAAGCATCGGTATAAATAACAAAACCATCTCCACCATGTGGAATAGTAATAACAGGTGCAGTTACCAACCTCTTTTTCAATTCTTTAAAACTGTTTTCACAATCAAAATATCATTCAAATTTCACATCATTTCCGGTTAATTTAGTCATTGGCAAGGAAGTCGAAGAAAATCCCTTATAAACCTTCTATAATATCCAGGCAAACCCAAAAAACTACACATCTCAGTCACATTATTGGGCCTCTCCGATTTCATAATAGTTTTCACCTTTTTAGGATCAACACATATACCATCTCCAAAAATAACATGGCCTAAAAATTCAACTTGTGATAGCCAGAACTCACATTTTAGTAAACTTAGCATACAACTACTTATCTTTTAACACATTCAAAACAGTTCTAAGATGCTTTTCATGTTCAACCATATCATGTGAGTATATCAGAATATCATTACTGAAAACTATCATAAATGAATCAACAAAAGGATGCAGTACCCGATTCATAAGATCCATAAATATAGCTGGATCATTAGTCACTCCAAAAGGCATCACAAGAAATTCGAAATGACCATACCAAGTGTAAAAATCAGTTTTAGAAATATCACTCTCTTTCATCTTCAACTGATGATAACCTGATCGTACGTCTATCTTTGCAAACACTTTAGCACCCTATAACTGATCAAACAAATCATCTATACGAGGTAAAGGATACTTGTTATTAATTGTAGCTCTATTCAGTTTCCTATAATCAATACACAAGCGCATAGTACCATCTCCCTTTTCAAAAATAAAACTGGTGCACCCCATGGAGATACACTAGGTTGTATGAACCCCCTATCAAGTAAATCCTACAACTGAACATTGAGTTCTTCCTACTCAATAGGTGACATTATATACGGTGCCATAGAAATAAATTCAATGTTAATCAGTGCTAATTCAATATTAAATTCAACTTCTCTCTTTGGAGGTAACCCAGGCAACTCACTAGGAAACACTCCTGGAAAATCCCGTACAATAGGAACATCGACTAGTTGTAACTCCCCCATCTAAGTGTCAATAACATATGAAATAAAACATTCATAACCCTTACTTGATAATTTCTCGTCTAAATAGAAGAAATAACGCAACTAGGAACAACTTTCCTTTCCCCCCTCACAATTCAAAGTCGCCGGGCATTTTAAAAACAACTTCTTTGTGAAAACAATCTATAGATGCATGATATTTAGATAACCAATCCATTTCCACAATTATATCAAAATCAGAAATATCCAATGGAAGTAAATCTATAACTGTATCTCTAACCCCCACAGTCAAAACACAATCACGAAAACATATTCAACTACAACCATATCCCCTATAGGCATATAAATACCCAACCCCACATCTAAACGAGTACATGGTCTATTTAGATATATAGCAAATGCATATGATACAAAAGAATGTGTGGGACCGGGATCAATCAAAACATAAGAACTTCTATTAGTAATAGAAAGTGTACCTGTCACCACATCCGAAGTAACCTGAGCTTCTTTCATCATAAAGACTCATCCACCTGGCCTGGAACCACTAGCTTGTTTCATGCCTTAGGTTTCATCTATAATAACCGAGTTATAACAACCAACACAAACAATTTATAATACTAAATTATTGGTTAGTGCAAAAATAATTCATAAATATCAAATAAACTCAATAACTGCCATCAAACCGTCACACATATCTAGAACTAATAACCTAGACGCTCTGATACCACTAATTGCAACACCCCAAACCCAATATCCATACTAATCATTTCTTGTTAGAATAATTAGATCATAATCTTGAGCCCATTGGAAATATAATTCATTTATCATTAATTTCCTACATAATGTGCACAATGAACATAATATTATTCTTATTCCATACTAAAATCAATATCAGAGTCGTAATTAAGCAGGCATACAATAATGTGATTAACTATGATCAACTCAATCCATGTTAACTCAATAAATACAATATGTGAATGTATTAAAACCTTAGTGTGACAATGACAAAAACCCCATGTCTAGTCCCTAGCTCTTTTCTAACGGTGCAACTCTCAAATCCTGATCATATGACATCCTAGCTGGCAGCTTACAACCCTGAAAATGTCAAAATATAAACCATAAGCATTAAGCTTAGTGAGGTACTCCTTCCCTGAAATGAAATAACGGTTCTATATCAAATCTGTGGATATTAATCCAACCAATCCTTCCATACAATGAATTAACAGTTATATATCAAATATGTAGATATTAATCCAATCAATCCTGCTCGTTGGCACTAACAAATCCTGGACCATAAGACCCTAATAATTTTTCCTATTGGCAATGATAATTCTGCCCATCAGCAATAGTATGTTTGCCCATTGGCAATAGTAATTCTGCCCATTGGCAATAAGAAGTCTGCCCATTGACAATAGTAATTCTTCCCATTGGCAATAATAAGTCTGCCTATTGGCAATAATAATTCTTCCCATTGGCAATAATAAGTCCTCCCATTGGCAATAACGAATATTGTAACATAAGTTCCAACAAATCATTGGATCTTTGTCCAATTCCAATCCTAGATCATAAGACCCAAACAAATCCTGGATATTTTAATATCCAAACAAATCCTGAATACCGAAGTATTCAAACCAATCCTGGATCATGAGACCCAAACAAATCCTGGATATTTTAATATCCAAACAAATCCTGAATACCGAAGTATTCAAAAAAAATTACTCTTAGAGCTATATTCATATTTATATATGAAACAAATCATAACTACACTCACATTGACAGTTTAACTGGCGTTTCCCTTGCCTTTATCCGGTACTTGTTGATTCAGATCTTCTTCCCTTCCTATTATTATTAAAATATTAGTATCATCATAAGAATATCAATAATCCAAAGAATTATTTAAACATAATTCAATCCATAAGCATCACATGATTCTATTCAAATCATTTGTCACAAATGAAGTTTCATCTAAATTCATGTTAATATAATTGTCATATTCAAATCATAGACCAAGCATATATTCATTTATTCTTGGTAATTCAATCCTTATCATATTATTATTCCAATACAAAAGACGGTACATCTTTTCAAGTCTCCTAGAGCAAGATATGCCCATTTCTTTATCACACAGCAAATTTGCCCTATAGGCTCTTTTATCGTTCATTCAACTTCCAAGAATTTTCATAAATTTTTATACATCATAAATTTATATGATATTTCACCCAACATTAGTAAACACATTGAACAATACAAAATTAAAATTTCATAATTTTCAGAGTTCATTTTCTATGTCAAGTAAGACATCAAACATATGGTATGCATACTTTTACCCTTGGGGCAGATTTCATACCCGAACTTCAAACTCTCACTAAAGACTCATTTATTGGTATTTTCACATGATTTTCGGATACGTCATGAATATATGAGTCCAGGTTAATCTCCAATTGTAATCAATCAATTTCAATAAGTATACAAAAAAATATGATAGTTTGAATACACAAGGTTTCTAAACAAGGCAATTTCAAGGGTTTACACATTCAAGTTTGCTTAAACATGCATCTATCCATGAGTACACATCAAGACATGTAATTTCAGTAAAAAAATATCATTTCTATCATTTAAATCAGCAATACAAAAGAATAAAACAGGATTTATGGATGGAATTACCTTAGGGGCTTTTATATAATTTTCTATGAATTTTTCTTCAATTTCTCCTCACACTTTCTTCCTAGACTTCAAAACTCTCTTTCCTTAAGTTAAAACTCTTCCATGGATGAAATATGCTGAAGGGAGAGCTTAATTAAAGGGTTTTAAGTCGGCATAAGTCCACCCCCTCTTGGTCCAATCAAAATATAGCATGTGGTGCCATATAAGACAACATATCATTTAAGGCTAAATGACTACTTTACCCCCTGTTCGTAAAAAGATGATATATTTTCACTCGAATGTCCATTTAATGCACCGTTTATTGTGTTACAAACCTAACTCATATGTCTACAACTATATAGTGTATACCTCATGTCAATTGCTATGTCATAAAGGTCAAAACTAGTCTTAAATATGAACATTCCTACCGAAAACTTCAAAATTTCATATTTGTAACTAATTCGATATTTCATGCTTTATGAAGGTAGGATTAGACTAAACATAATGACTTAACATTATATACATTAATAGCATATTATCCATATCACATGAGTTAATCATGATTTAAACATAATTTATCATAATTATATTCGGGTTGTCACAATATTGGTTGCCTAAGTCTATGTGTATGACTTAGTATTTGGATCCACGTGCTCCCGACAATCTCACTTTTGAGGAGGAGATGAAGAGCGAATTTGAGATGACCATGGTTGGTGAGCTTATTTTATTCTTAGGTCTTCAGGTGCGTCAACTAGAGGATGGGATAGTTATATCTTAATCAAAATATTCTAGGGAACTAGTAAAGAAGTTTGATTTAGACTTCGCTAAGCACTCACGCACCACTATAATTAAATCAACTAAGCTTAGCAAAGACACTTTAGGCAAGGACATAGAGAAAATACTTTATGGGAGCCTGATAGGTAATTTACTCTACTAGACATTTAGCGTCCCAATATTGCATTTAGTGTTGAAGTTTGTGCGCATTACCAAACGTCCATAAAAGAGTCTCACTTACTCTCACTTAAACTTATCATGAAATATGTAAGTGTGCAGTATTCGGTATTCCTTTGATACCGATGAACATTTGCCCACCTATTCGGATGACGATTGGGTCGAGGATGTTGATGATTGTAGGAGCACCTAGGATGGGTGTCTTTACTTTGGGAGTGATCTTATCCTTGGATGAGTAAGAAGTAAAACTCCATATCTTGGTCAATGGTGGGGGCCAAGTATATAGGCGTCGAATGAAGTAAATGTTTGAATATTATGTGATTATTTAAGGCAAAATGACTATTTCATGTGATAATACGAGTGCAATTTATATATCCCGTAATTCAGTCCAATATTCCCGCATAAAGAACATTAGTATACGTGAGAATTTCATCCGTGATCTCGTTGAGGAGAACGTTGCGTCCTTGAGCTTTGTGAGTACTGGATGTTAATTGGCCGATATTTTCACAAAACCTTTAGATGCACTTAGATTCGAGAATCTTAGGAAATCTTTGGGTATTTGTGTCGTTGATTGAGTTTCGACACTTTTATCTAGTATAGGGTTATTTTTAAGCATATATCTCTTATCCCTAGTGCTAGATTATATTTCTATGTATTAATATGCATTTAATTTAAGAAAAAGTTTTTAAAAAATCCATAAAGATTTTTGGTTTTTTAGAAAATGTTAAAATAATTCAAAGTGATTTTATTTTTGATAAAAATTTTGAAATAACAAACAAGGTTTTTGTATATATTTTTTTTACCAATTATGGATGTGCACATAGGATATTAGGATCACCCCCCATATTTCGTCCATTAATATGACTTTTTAATGGTGTTTTGATACATGGCTTCATTTCTTTAGTGTGCTTAATAATGTGTGGAAAGTATTTTGTTGATCATTGATGATTACTTTCTCCATGCTAGGCTCTTTATCACCTTTACTGAACATATGCATGAACTTTTTGAACATTTGTCCTTACTTATCATATGTCGAATAGGGTGTTTTCATCTAAATCGTGCTTAATAATGAACCGAATGTAAAAAAAAGATAAGTTGTGCTTGTAATAATCATTGCCCACATTTCTTTTCCCAAAAAAGATTGTGATATTTTAAGCAATGTTAAGGGCCTATGAAAGATCAAATTCTCTTTGCGTTAAAAGTCACCATTTTTAAAAAGAGCCTAAAAGATTAATGTCACGCATAAACAGAAGTTCCAAGGCCAATTTTATTTCATTGATGCTTCGCTACATATGAGCATTATGATAACTTAAAACATATTGAGAGTGAATTCTTATATATGTGAGATTTTAAGAGTGTTTTAAAGTAGACGATAAATGGGTTTACACAATGGAATCTCTTTAAAAACATTAGATAATCCACGTTATTGATTTGACGATAAATGGGTTTACACAATGGAATCTCTTTAAAAACATTAGATAGTCCACGTTATTGATTTGAGAATAATTTAAGTTCATGGCATGTCGCATAAGTCAAGTCAATTTCATTTAAGTTCAACATTTTTACACCTGAGGTTGAAATTGAACTCTTTCTTTATAAGTGTATCATGACTTCGTGGAGCTATGTTATTAATGCCTTTATTGATTTTCCCAAACAAAATATTCGTACAATTACATTTCGCTTTCCCGATTCGGATATTTTAGTATTATTTCATGGTGTTTTGTATTTTTATTTTTTATACCCTGTTTTTATACTTGAAAAATTGAAAAAAAAATAATAATTGGTATGACATTTGGAATTTCATCGCATGTGCCTTAATGATTATCTTTGTGATGATATCTTTGCTTCTTTGGGTGATGTTAACGCTTTCATGCTTATTTTCTTACTCTTTTTTCATTACGAACAAAAAGGGGGAGAATAAACTGAGGTAGAGTATATCTATTTTTTAAACTCGTACGCGTCATGGTGTTTCTTTTGTCTCATGTGTGTAGGTCATTCCTCCTTGATGATACTTTCATGGACCACACAAGATGAATACTTTTCACTTAAAGACTTATACATTTATTCATTTGTGTTTTTTGATTTGGGAGGGCATTTAGTTGTAGTAGTCTTAGAGGTAAATTTGGGTTCGGTTTGTGTTTTGTACCG
The DNA here is from genome assembly GCA_949130495.1 of Sambucus nigra. Taxonomy (NCBI): domain Eukaryota; kingdom Viridiplantae; phylum Streptophyta; class Magnoliopsida; order Dipsacales; family Adoxaceae; genus Sambucus; species Sambucus nigra. The sequence goes on along the minus strand of OX422220.1, from coordinate 443,728,413 downwards.
AAATAGTTAAAAGGGGAGATTTGTAAAAGCAAGTTTTATAATTGCTCATTTTTATTTTTATTTGGTTTATCCCGTTACACCCCACTACACCTTCATGAGTACTTTCATGTATTCAAGAGAAGAAGTTAATGACTTTTGAAAGATTGAAGATCGTTCATCACAACAACATTCAGAAGAGTTATAAAGTGATTTGGTAAAGACTATAGTTATCTAGGGGTTATATTTTAAAGAGTTTGTATTTAAAAGTTTTCAAAATGTTTTTAAAGAATTTTTTCATAAACTTTCTAACTTATTGGAGCGATATTTGGTATGTCGTTAGAATGGCGTTCCTTCGTTCGAATGAAATCTAGTATGTCGCCTTTTAGTTAGTTCTGGAATTTCATTCGAGATTTCGTTGGATGTCATTAAAATGAGATTGGGTATGTCGTTAGAACGAGTTTTCCACATTCAAACGAAATCTGAAGTGATGCCTTTTTGGCATTCTCAAGAATATCATTTAAAGTTTTGCTGGAAATGCGATCAAACGAGATGGGGTACATCGTTCGAACAAGGTACCACTTTGTTCGAACGAGTACGCCTATTTTTGTTTATTAAAGCACATATTTTCAAATATTTAGGCCATATATCTTTGCAATAACTTTCCCTATAAGTAGAGATGAGGGATTAGAGTTCCAAACAATCTATTTAAACTTTTCAAGAAGACTTTTTAGAGTTCATTTTTAGATCAAACTCGATACTTTTTTCATCGAAACCCCTTGGATCTTTAAAGATCACTTTTTCAAATCAAGAAGAAAAATTCCATGTTTTAAAAAATCCTTTTAGAGATTTTCTCTACTGAAAAATTTTAAAAAGAAAGGAATTGCAATTCCTGAGGTTGATCGATCGAGGCAAGAGCTACTTACTGTGAATAGTTTTGGATTATGTCATATCTGTTAAACATTTGAAGACATCTCCCCAATATACTTAGTGGGTCTCTAAGTAGTTATTAAGTCATCTTGTATCTATCAAATTCTTTCATAGTGTTAAAATTAAAGGTTTTACCCGAAAGGCATTTTTTCCTCAAATTACTTCTTCTACTTATTTGGTTTGGAATTTGGATTTATAAATTTATTGCATGTTCACTAAATTAAATCAAGATAAATTTGCTAAAAAGTGAATTTGTTCGTTTGGCCTAAGATACAAGTAATCCGTATAAGTGGGCTTTCTCACCTCAACTCGTAAATATGCCCCGTTAGTTGGAACTACATTGGTTTTAATCCCAAGACCTCTTAAGTACGTAGGTGCAATACCGAGATGGACTCGTGAGCCCAAACTGTGTATTATTCCTCCATGCATATTATGTACTAGGGATTCCTTCATCTTTATTCCAAACCCCCTTCTCATTCTAACTGATCATCTCTATCACTGAAAATCATCCTGAGGCCCTACGGTACATATGGGATTTTAGCCATGTCAATAACTGATACATAGATCTTTATCGATGACTTCTGGTGCATAAATCTTTGTTAGTGAATTCAGGTCCACTCCCACCCTAAATACACCCCTCTATTTTCTACACTCGTAGGCTTTAGATGATGTATATAACATGACATCTTTCACATTACACCTGCAAACTAGTATGAAGGTTCAGCAAAACCTTAGAGTTAGTGATTTCTCGACTGTGGTGAATGTATTTGTCGATAAATTCGGGTTCACTCACATTCTGAACCATCACGAAAGCTAATCTCTAGCTCACAGATATCATATCCCCCTCTTAAGCCAACTCCTCACACTTGTACACACATCACGATGGAACCTTTGCATGTGACTCACCGTAACAACCAAAATAAGTAGTCTTTAATATCGTGGCTACATAGTACATAGACACAATACTGATTCCTTCTCACGAGCACAAGCCTTGATAATATGTCTCATGATATATTATACCCATACAGATGCTTCCATATCTCGCATTCCCTTTTTAACCCCTCTCACATCTCAAGCGAGATATCAAACTATTTCAAAGTCGAGTCTTCACGCACCCGTATATATACTTGTTAACAGTTTCTAGTTATATAAATATAAATCCGCACACTAGTGTGGACACATTGATATTCCATAGAGGTTCTATGTCGCTTCGTTTGGTCCCAAATAAGCCCCCTAGGAATTAACCCCCAAAACAACCCCGAGAAAGGTCAACTTTTGGAACCTACACTAAAAGTTTATAGTGCTAAAAACACCAAGGATTAAAGTATATAGGGCCAAAATGCAAAAAACAACCCCCCCCCCCCAAAAAAAAAATACTTAATCCATTAAAATGATAAAAAAAAAACCTTCTTGGACCTTTGGTCGATCGTCCAAAGGCCTAACCTGCAATAAATTATGGGACAAAGGTTACAGCCGATTACCCAAATCCCTCTAGCACAAAAGATTTGGAAAATATTTTCACAACTGTTGTTAAAAAAATCAACGAGTCGGGACCTTCAGTCGATCGATCATCCGATTCGTCACAACCCACATAAATAGAGGTTCCCACTAACCTTAAAAAGTACCAAAACCCAATGTTGATTCAGTTTTGTAACTTTCTTAATACCGAGTGCCCGAATACTCGGGATTGATTCTAAGAAAAATCTCAAAGGGCTTATACTTCAGAAAAGTCGCTTTTCTAAAAGGAAAAGCTTGTACTTCTTCGGAATCGTTGAAAAAAGAGGTTCATTCTTCACAAGAATCTCCTAAAAATAGAAAACTGAGTCAAAATCGTGCACAAATCCCACCAAAATCGACCTTCCTAGCCAAATCTCTGCCTGACTATAAGGAGCAAAAAAGTAGAGATTTTCCTTCTTTTGTACTAATTGACATACTCATATTCTAAAACAATACAAATCAATGCCATGATTCCAAAATACAAAACATGAAAATATAATTTTCAAAATACGTTCTCAAGAGGGTGCCATTGAGTTGCATTCAATGCGAAACTTTGCAGGCCGAAGTCTAAAATTCGATTGCATTAAGTACTAGGCAACATAAATACCGCGGTGCTATACCTTTCATACCTGGTATCATATTGCCTACTGTCATAAATATACCCCAATGAACTACATTGACTTTGATCTCGAGTCCCCTTGGGTATGTATGCGTTATACTGAGCTAAACTTGTGAAGCCCAAGCCTCATAATATGTTTATTGATGTACTATTTCTTACGGATGTATTCACCCCTAGTAGAAATGCCCCCGACTTCTACCTCTACCTCGTTAGCGATGGATGTCTAAGACATGACATCCTTAATCATTACGCCTCCAAACTAGTCTGAAGAACAACACCTAATCACCCGACTATTATAAGGTTATGCGCCAATATCAAATATCTTCAGGTTCACTTTTATTGTGATATTCCTTACACCATCCCCCTCCTGAAAAAGTCTTACAGTTACACACACATCACATTCAAACACATATTACAAGTGAACTGCGTTGGATTTGATCCAAAATCTCCTTGGGTACATAGGTGCTATACCGAGTTAAACTCATGAACCCAGAGCCTTATAATATGTCTCTCTGTGTATTATTTCCAAGGAAGGACTCCATATCTAGTCCTACACTTGCACACACATCACGTTCAAACATGTTTTACAGCCAAACTGCATAGGCTTTGATCCCAAGTGCCCTTGGGTACGTAAACACAACACTGAGTCCTTCTCATCAGCTTGTGCCTTGATAATATATCTATCGATATATTATTTAACCGAGATGCATCCATCTCTAATATTTATCCTATTCCAATGAGATATCAAACAATCTGAAAACATGATCCCACAAATATACATATGAAAATGCTCAAATGCATATATACAACCTAACTATGTAGTCTTTGATCCTAAGTCCTCTTAGGTACATAAGCGCAATACTGAATCCTTCTCATAAGCTCGAGACCTAGCAATATGTCTCATAATATATTATTCGCACATAGATGAATCCATATCTAATCCCTCACATACTGCAAATGAGATATCAATCTATATCAAGACCGTACCTCATAAACATAACAGACTCTCACCTTTCTATCTCTCCTCACATCACGAATGAGATATCAAATTATCTCAAAAGTTGAGCTCCCTTGCACAGTTATATACACATTGGTGGCCACCCTTTAGACAAGCTGAACTTTCTCGCATGCTTACATGCTTAGTAATAACCATCTATTATATACCATAAAGCATGAATTCATGCATAAGAAAATCTTTTGTACCTGCACTGGTTGAAGTGACATTTCTACACCTACCATTTTCCAACCTAAGGAACTCTATACATTTTTTAAGGAACCTCTCTCTAAGGTCTCTAAATAAGGCCAAAAATAACTATAAAGTAACCAATTAATGTAAAGAGTGATAGTAAGAATAGAATTAAGAAAACACACAGAATAAGTGGGTTACCTAACACCTTCCCCACTCGTAACTCGATTTCCAAACCTATATAATGAGAATCTCTAGACCAATTGTAGACTTTAAAACCTAATTTGGGATTAGCCAAAAAGGGCTAACCCGAACTTTTTTGTTTGTTTTTATATAAACCAATATGTCGACTATAAGCACATACAAAATCCCACACTTACCGAAGGGGCGTGCACCAACATTGGACATGGTATTAAACTACATCCAAAGGAAAATTCATTGACACCCAAACATCGAACCGATAACCCGACCTTAGGGGGACACAAAGTAATGGGAGACATGCACTCCTGCATCCCACCATTACACTAGAGAGCTCTCCCTCGGGGCACAATGCCACCGCTCGCTCAGATCCCGCAATAGTATAGTGTCGACTCCGCTAGGGACCTTTTATTCTTCTTTGGAAACACAATATTATTTATCATATATGGACCTCGCCAGATATGCCACAGTGATGACTACATTGAAGATAAATTAAGAGAACCATACTATCTATATGATTCCTTTCTACTATGCTTAATATATTTCTCCGACATGAATACTTTATGCCAATTTTAGAATTATTTAGAGGCCTTAGTTTTAGATTCCCTCATAAGTAGATGAGTATTTAGTCCCCCATATACATGATTATACATTAACCAGACACATTAGTATGCACGAAGGACCTCGCGATAAATTTAAACATCAAAGTATGTAAAAATTAAAGATTAACTATTTTCACCACACACTGCATAGTCTTGATTCATTTTGTTTAACGCCTGTACCTTCGAGGCTCCCAAAAGCAACTAGTTGACAGAACTTCATACTTTAGTAAAGTCACTTTATTTAAAGGAACGTTCGTAATTTAAAAAATTCATCTCTCCTCAAAAGAGAGGTACGTTATTTCGAGAAGCCATTTCCCCAAATAAAACTCAAACTTTCAAAAAGGTAATCCCCCAAAGGGTTAGTCGCCAATGAGTGCCCTAAATATTTTTTTCCACCTATCTGGTATATCGAAAAATTTCTCTCTTGATCCCAAAGTCCCGGTGATAGGAAACATTTGAAGTTTGTTTAGTATTGGGGTATATTGAATAGGCTCTCATAACTATTCACTACTAGAGTAAAATGGTGTCACAAGTACCTTAAAGGTTGCTTTGTTTAAGATGCCCAGTATATCATGACCCGCGATCATGAAAAAAGATCCTTTCATAATCGAGTCACATCACCCTTTTACATATACAAAAATATTTAGGAACACATCTTATTCCACAACAAGAACTAGAAACTTATGTGGCATCTGTCTTGACATAAATTTCCAAAATTGTCAAATGGTCAGAGGATGGACGAAAACCCTTCAGATTCTACGCCGAAAGCCTTCCCTGCATAAGGAAGATCAACAATATGAATCCGCAAGTCATTGTCAAAATGACGGTCCCTTTAAAAAATGCAAGTTATTTTGAGAAGATACTATACCTCAATCTGGTATTTCCCTACTCCTTGTTCAAAAAATGAGAGCTCGCCCTTATTTAACCGAATCCAATGAGACTCTAATAAAGTTTTCCTTGGTTAAAGATACTACCAAACGAAAGAAATAAAAAACATATCATCCAAATATAGCTAAATATAGATAAAAAAAATGGCATCAGATTAAGTCATTATATATGTAAGTCCT